>JAFJYI010000131.1:0-1200000 GCA_019022655.1 Acacia acuminata
ACAACGCGCCAAAAAACGTAGCACATTGAGAAGTATCAAGAAAATAAAAAAGGAAAATTGAAAACAGAGAATTAACATTGTTGGTGTCATATTATGTCTACTTGTCATACTGGCCACTTTTCACTACTACATTAGTGCCTTATGATATACTCTTTGCAATTTCACATCTTCAATCCCCAATGTTTTTTTTAAACAAATTTTTATCCCTTTATTTTTTTTAAATTTTTATCCCTTTTTGATAATTAAATTCATGAGCATTACAGTTTAAATATTCTAAATATCAATAAATTTATAAAAGCTCATAATCTTCTTTTTTTTCCTTACAGTTTAAAATTTTCCTAAAAGCAGTCTCCTTTGTAGGCTTGCTTCGCTTGGATATGTGCACTTCAAGACTAACAAGCTGTAAAATTGGGATATGATCCTCTTTTTCAGTCCTACCACTCTGGGCCTCATATGAAGAATCGAAGTAAATATAATCGAGCAAATAAGTGCTAGTCGATAATCTACCAAATAGTGCCATACGACAATGTAGGACGAAGTGCAAGGTAAAATACAAACCTTGTCATCAGAATAAGTAAACCGAACTAACATATGTTGATCTGCTATAAATTGTGTCATTGTCATGCTACTAAATGGATGTTCAGTGTTATACTATTTGACTCTAAGCTTGATCAGCAATTCCTTTCCTTCGCAGTCTCTCAACTCACTGGGGAAAGAGTGAGGCTTCCCGTCCTGATAAAAAAAAAAAAAGTGTGTGTGAATTACAAGTAATGGATGTTGGCGGTGGATATTATAGTGTGTTGATATTAATGATGTAACACCCATCCTTAATACGCCTTTATTTATCAGAGATTAAGCGCATAGGCATTGAAATAGTTTGGACGACTTGATTTTGGAATAAAACTTTTCTTAAATTAACTTAGTTTGAAAATCCAAGGATAAATTTTTCGCGATTTGAATCTAACCCATAGTGGGTTGTTAATACAATAATCCAAAGTAGACAAATGATGAACAATTAAATATAGTCTATCTATTAAACTTCCAATAGTTCCTTTTGCTTTAACCCTTACAGTTGCATCTTTCCTTTTGATCCCAATCCACTACCTGTCTCTTTCATGCGATCTGAAGTTCAAATGAATGAACCCTAGGGGTAATAGTTAATCTCATATGCAAATATAAAATGTAAACAACAGTATAATACATGTAAAAGCATAGAATAATTCACAGTAAATAAGTCGCACCGTAACATGAAGTTAATAATGCCCAAGGACCATGACCCTTTAGGACACGCAACCTTATGGGACACATAACCTCAATCCATAGCTAGGATACACATAAGCAAATTATCTAGCAACAATGATCAGTCATACATGAATACATACATATAGGCTAATAAGATAACAGTTACCCACCTCAAACTTGAATCCGTAACTTTGTCCGAAGGTATTGAGATCGTTAGAGGTGTCAAGATATGCCTAAAAATGTTCATTATTGTCATTAATCACTTCTTGTACAGCAAAGTAACTAACTACGTGAATTATTTTTAGAGGATTAAAAGTGGTTCTTAATCCCTAAAATTCCCTTAGTTTCCTTACTTTTAGATTTAACTTAAAATTCACAGAATTTCCATTATACTTTGAAAATTCATATTTAATTCTCTAGACCTCCAATTGGGGTGATTCAAATTTCTATTTCAAATTTATATAAGCCTAGTTTAAGAGAAAAATAGTCATCAAACCAATTTATGACTATATAATTCCCAAGAATTCAAAAAGTAGATGTTACTTAAATCTGAAACAGGAGTTTTTTCCTGATTTTCTGAAAAAACTTTGCAAAATCATAATTAATTCCAAAAAAATCAAAATGAGGTTCTGAAAAATTTTACATAACCCTTGATATGTCTATTCTTAAGGAAAAATAATGGCACAAACTCGAAATCTCTGGATCATTCCCAGTTTTAAGTTTTCTCAACATTGTTCAGATTGTAACTCCAGAAATAAGGCTTAACTTCAAAAATTCATATCTCCCTGAATATAGATCCAAAATAGGCGTATTACCTATCAAATTAAATCTCTATGTGTCTTCTACACATCTAAAAAGGATTCATAATTTTTAAAAATTTTTTAATTTTTCCGAAATGCAATGTCATAAAACTGTCTCCAGCATCTTTCCAAAACGTTACCAGATTCATAACTCAACTTCCAAAAATCATAACTGGAGTTATAGACCTCCGTTTTAGGTTATCCAAAGCTCATATTAAACCTCAAGGAGATTAACTTCTCTTGTAAAAATTTCAGAGACAAACTCAAAGGTTTACTATCCCAAAATGGAGCCCAAAACTTACTGTTCATTTCTGGAAACAGAAATTTTCCAGTGTTCATGGTTCAATTTTGAAAAATCATAACTCTCATTCTACATATCTGTTTTGGCTTTTATTTAGCTCCTTTTAAAGGTTAAGATGTCTACTATATGTCCACAAAATTTCAGGTTCAAAAGAGGTCGTTTACCCTAGTTTTGACTTACTTAAAAATCGGTGTACAGTCAGCACATGTAAAGTACTGTTCATTCACGATTTTACTGTAGCAACCAGTGTATATTCGACTCTGCTTTAGCTCCTTAAAACAGATCAACATGCAGAACTAAAACCATGTCCCGGAAGCTTTAAACTCAAACCAACGTTGGGAGATCACAAAAACTAGAAGTGGAGAAGCTCAATGACTCACCTTGGTTAGTTTCTAGTTTGAATACACGTACGGACTCCTTCCCTTCCAACGTCTTGCTCTCGATCTCTCGTCACTGCTGCTGTTTTCTGTGTTTTCTATTTCTATGGAAAGACCAAACAGATGAAGGCTGAAGATGAAGAAATATGTGGGAGGTGAATATAGTCTTTGACCTCCATTTCACACTCTGCGTTTTCCATTTTTGGCCGAAGGAAAGCAAATGGAAATGGAGGAGTATATGGCTGAACATGCATGTTTTTGTTTCATCCCCGTAGCTTTCTTTTGTGCATCTGTGTGTGTCTTCAATTGAGAGAGCGAAGGAGCAGAAACATGTGGCCAAACATAATGAAGGGTAGGGAAATTTCCATAAGTAGTGTACATGCCATGAGTTTTGTAGCGAGAGAGGGAAGGTATTGTGTTATGTTGTGGGGCCCACTCAAAAATCATCCAACACTAAAATAACAATAAATTCCAAAATTTATTCTAGGCCATAAATTATCCCTTAAAAATATTCCTTGAATTTATTCTTCTCCCGAACATTTAAGGAAAAATAGGCCTTAAATTCTAATAAATATTCATATAATTATTTTAGACCAAATTTTCATAATAAGCTCTTATACAATATTTTCTAATTTTTAAATCCCAAAAATTTGGGATGTTACAAATGATTTGCCTCCGCTAATTTCTTCTTTAGTTCTTCAGCTGTTGAACCAAGCAGCTCAATAGCATGACGGTCAAAGAACAATACAGAGCATTTACTAGTTGAATTAGACACTTTGTAATGCACCTTTTGTTTGGGTTGGAATATTATTTATGAGACTGCTTTGGAACATTAAATATCAAATAACTACTTGGAAAGAATTAATGCAATAACATGTACGTACTTTGGCTGAGCATGTACATCATCAACCTTACAATTGATGCATATGAGTTTGCCCTTTTCCTCGATCGCTCTAGTACATGGGCAAGCATCATCTACCTTACAATTGATGCATATGAGTTTGCCCTTTTCCTCGATCGCTCTAGTGCATGGGCAAGCATCAGATGTCCATCCGTATGCAGCCTCTAGCTTTTGGATAGACGCTTTAAAGACAATGTCAAATTCCTTTAGTGCGGGTGGAACTAGGGGTGAGCAAATCAAAACTAAAACCGAAAATCGAACCGACTAATTCGGTGTTTGGTTTTTTTTAATTTGGCTCAATTCGGTGTTCGGTTCAGTTGTTGTAAATTTATTTATGTTAAAACCAAATAACCAAAATTAATTGTATATGTATATTTTTTTAATCAGCCCACCTCATGACCCTCGGTCCAACTCAACTGAAGACCCAACCCAATTCTTCACTTTCACAATTCCTCACCATTGAAAACCCTAAAATTAACTACACTGCGGATTGTCTCTGAGGTTAATGCTCTATGAGTGAACAGTACCTGTGAGAGACCCAGTGAGATCCTCAGCGATCACCACTACGGTCGCTGCCATAGAGTGGCCTCCGGTTATTTCCTTCGTAATCAGAGATCGGTGAGGCAGCTCAGTGTTGAGAGGAGTTTCAAATTTTTGCTATTTCCTTCAGATCCAAGGAATCCGATAAGAATGAATGAACAGTTTTTTCCTTGCTCTAGATCTAGAATAGAGAAGATACTACCAGTGGGCAAGTGGATCAAAGGAGGCATGCAGGTGGCATTCTCTCAAATTTTGTAACAATCACAAAGTTGTTTCACAAAACTTAGAATTTGGGTTCATCGTTCTCGCGTGCAAGAGTGCTGATCTAAAGCTTTGAAATCACCATAGATCATATCCAATCTTTTCATTTCCCTGAAACAAGAGCCTACGGCCACGGTTACATTCAGCTTTGCCTTCCATTGTGAACCAACAGGGACACTGATCCAGTTTGTGTCAGATCTAGGGCCGGCGAAGCTTTCTTTCTTTTTAACTCCGACCAGATCTAAGAAGTGATCCCTGGTTATTTTTGTGGTGATTGGCAACTTCTTCTTCGCCCTTTCTTTGTCAAACAGGAGCAGAGATTGAGATATCTGGTGAAGACTATAATATCTGTCATTTAGTGCTTATTTTTCCTTTGATTTATTCTTGTTTTAATTTGCAGGTTGCTCTCAATATCTTTCTTCTTTTGGATCATTTTATACTGGCTCTAGGATGGATGAGTTGCTATAGTTGTTTGAGTTTATGATATAGTTAGAACTTAGAATTTGTGATATTACTGCCATGTTTTGTATAATATTGTACACATTTGTTCTGCCATTGAATTTCTGGGACAAAGTCAAATGCAGGAATTTTGTCATTGTGTTCTAGCTAATATGCAAGATCTATGATGCCTTGATATATACTAGCTGTTGCTGCTCCATGTTTTGTATAATATTATAGACTTTGTTTTGCCATGTTTTGTATTTTGTTGTATACTAGCTGCTCCATGTATAATATATACTAGGTTGCGCTCAATATTGTGGATTGATTTGAGGGAAAAAAAAATTGTAGGTTGGCCATTTAACAAAATTCACCCAAACAATTTGACCAAAAAAAAATCACCCAAACAAGAAAGCCCACAATAAGGCCTAACTTAAGCCCAAAAACTGAAATATTTTGGTTAATTCGTTCTAGTTTTTAAGACACTTCGGTTTCGGTTCGGTGTTGAAAAATGCATGTATTTCAGTTTTAACCGAACACCAAACCGAATGCTCACCCCTAAGTGAAACAGGAGAGGAAGGTGCAATTATTTAGTTAGTCAAAGTAAAAGGATGTACTGTTTTATTATTCATTTAATCCAAAGCAATGCTACTATAGCAGTGCTAGAATAAATATTAAATATAACCTCAAATATTTTGCAATCCCCCCAAAGGGATCCTCAAAGAAATTCAAAAAGGCATTCTTTGTTGAAGTGTTGTTTATCGACATTTGATGCTTGAGACAAGCAATGAGCAGCAGTAGGATTTGTCATGCTACAAGGGTGTCATGGGACAAGTTATACTCTTTATTACAAGAATGAGGTTCAATAGCTTTTTTAGGTGCCAGAGTTTGTTTTCTAGTCTTCCAACTACCCATAAACTTGAAGAAATCCTATCACATATGTTTTTAGGGAAATTGATAAACAACTCAAAGGTAGGAAGTGAGATGCACAACATCCAATTTTCAATTTGGTATGAAGAAAATGAATTTTAAATGTTGGTTACCAATTAGTTCTTCATTTTTGGTGGTGTAATTCGCAATGTTTTTTAGGGGAACAAAGTTGAATGCTTCCTTAGGGATTGCAAAATCTACTTCCTCAAAATATGTAGCCTTGTGGAAGATTCTGATTTTCTAGGAGTG
Organism: Acacia acuminata; assembly: GCA_019022655.1. Taxonomy (NCBI): domain Eukaryota; kingdom Viridiplantae; phylum Streptophyta; class Magnoliopsida; order Fabales; family Fabaceae; genus Acacia; species Acacia acuminata. Next base: position 6,040 of record JAFJYI010000131.1, read on the forward strand.
TGTGGTCACTTTATATTTTTTGTTATTCTCTAGCACCTCAAAATTTTCAACATGGTATACTTTTCCCTCCGTGATCTCTTTCATATAATGTTCTAGCAATTTCTATTGTGTTGCAAAACCCTTGATCGAGATGCCCTGCAACTATTACAAAAGTTACCCTTAGTAGCTAGTAGTGGGTTAAGCACCGCAAGGAATGTTGGAAAGGCACTACATATGTACTTGCCATCCACCAATATCATGCCAACCTTTCAAGGGTGTGGTGGGGTCTTCTTACAGGGAAACAAAAAAAAAAAAAAAAAAAAAAAAAAAAAAAAAAAAAAAAAAAACTTTGTAAGAACACATGCGACAATAATCCGTGTGTCCTTCTAGTCGTGGAGTTTGTAGATTTCTACATCGCCAGTAGTGGTCATATTGTGCTTTGGAGGGGTCAGATGGCAATGAAAATGTGCAATGTGAACTATTGTTTCAACTAGAAATAATAAATGAGTAGGGAGGGTGCTTGGTTCTACTCACATCTGCAAATAAGACCACTTACAAGGGATTGAAAGTATGCATAATAATAACAAAATTAAATTTGAATTAATTAGTTTTAAATGGCAGATTTTTAAGTGGGGCGAAAAGTGTGACTCAGGGCATGTGAAGGGATTTGAGATAAAGTGTTTGTAATGAAAATAGATAAAGAGGAGGTTGCATTATCATTAAATGGGTCTAAAGGTGGGGGTTTGGAATTATTGTTTTAATTGTTTTAATTACATGGAGCCGGGGGGGTTTGGAATTATTATTGTTTTAATTGTTTTAATTACATCCAAAAGCAACTAATAACATTCGAGCATTAAAAAAAAAAAAAAAAAAAAAATTAAACCCCTAACAATAACAAAAGAGCAGTATCATCCATGTAGTGTTAGCCAACAACATCCAAAAGCAAGTAAACAACAAAAAAGGTGAAAAAAGATAAAACGGGGTTGCATTATTATTAAATGGGTTTAAAAGTGGGGGTTTGGAATTTGAAAGGTGGGGTTTTGGGGTGATATAATTAAGGGGTTACATATTCATATTATTATTTTAATTACATCCAAAAGCACCTAACAACAAAAGAGGAGTATAATAAACGGTGTTGCCATCAACATCCAAAAGCAAGTTACAACAAAAAAGAGAATCATTGACGGTGTTACAACAAAAAAAGGAGCATAAGAAACGGTGTTAACCGATCTCCGTCACTTCATACTTTCAAGTAAGAAAGTAGATTTGCAAATAACATCCTAAATTTAATAGGAAAGATTGAATAAAAATTACTTAAATAATACACATAGTAGTATACTAGTATTAGTCATAAATATTTTAGTTCTATAAATTATAATCAAATTGTTGTATTGGTTCCACAATATCATTCCTTCCTCATCTTTTAAAGAAAATATATGACTATTTTTAATTACCAAAATTATCTGTATTTTAAGCTTGTCCCAATTAAACTAATTAAAGAACATAATGAGAATCCAGATTCCAGACTAATTCAGATCAAGCTATAAAGGGCGATGAAGTTTTCCTACCAAATATTTAACACAATGATATTCCCAAACGGCCAAACCTCATACTCGAGCAACTCAAGACTTCTAAATTCTAATTATACTAGTACTGACATAAGTTTGATTCATACAACTATTAATTATATTGACATAACTTGGTGTCACTCTTTGTAGAGCATTTTTTTAACTAGTTCCTATACTTCGTTTCCACGTAACTCAGTCCTTGCATTTTATCTCTAGTAAAAACTGAGTCCCTGACTCATTCAAGCATACAAACACCGTTAACAATTTGCTGACATGTAAAAGACAAGTTAGATGGATTTATGAATAGAAAGTGACGACTCAGCTGCCACCTATATTTTCTTTTATGTTTTGTTCAATTAAGAGAAAATCACGATAGAAGTTGCAACGATGGCAGTGATTTTCTTGGATTTGGTTGCCGCTGAAATCTCTTCTTGGAGGTGGGAATTCGTGACAGAGCAAGTCTCGCCGTTGAAGGGGCTGCTTTGCTTTTTATGGACGACAATTTCAAGTACTTCTTCGTTGACCTGGGTTTGTGGCGAGTTCAGGCATAGGATTGTTGCACTTCTTTGTGGAAGACCCTGTACGTGACTATGTGGTTTGATTGTGTGTTTGAAATTAGGGTGAGAATATTCAATGCCCTAATCATTGGGCTCAGGTTTTGTGTATTATTTGCTGATATAGCACAATACCAATACAATTACATCTGTACAGTGCTTTACAATGAAATAAATATTAGCCATACACGTATACACATATAAAAAAGAAAATATCTCATGCTCTAACATTCCCCGCAAACCAGAGAGTGTAATCTTCAGCCCAAGTTTCTTCCTGAGATATGGAAATTGAGTGGGCGTTAAAGCTTTAGTTAGACAGTCTGCTATAAGCTGTGATAAGAGTATATATCTAACAGCAATTAGACCAGCCACTACCATGTCTCTGATAAAACAAATATCAATTTCTATGTGTTTGCTCATAGCATGTTGAACCGGGTTTTCCAAAGCTTTGCGTTGAGATTTTAACACCATGTGATAGCTGGTTGTCTAATAGATAGACCCAGTTCAAAGAGCAAAGAAAAAAATCCATTTTATCTCTGCAGCCCAATCAGCTCGAGACCGATATTCAGACTCTGCACTTGATCTAGATACCACTCTTTGTTTCCTAGAAGACCAAGAAACGAGTGTACATACCACCAAGATAAACACAAAAACCAACCATGGACCTCCTATTATCAACGTCTGTGACCTAATCAGCATCTGTATAAGCCATTAAATTCAAAGATGTAATCGGTTGTAGATGTAACCCATAATGATAGGTTCCCTTAAAATAGCGTAGAATCCATTTCACCACTTGAAAGTGAATATCAGTTGGTTGAGCAAGAAACTGACTCTACTTGTTCACAGCATAGGTTATATTTGGACGAGTGGTAGTAAGATATTGAAAAGATCCAATAGTCTTTCTATAGAGAGAAGGATCGGACATGGGAGTTCCTTCCAGCAGTAAGAATTGGCGACCTGTTACCATTGGAGTTGGAACGAGGGAACAATCTAGCATGTTAAACTTTCTTAATACATCAAGAGTATATTTTACTTGATTGAGGTATATGCCTGATGTATCTCGAAAAATCTCTAGACCAAGAAAGTAATAAAAGGTCCCAAGTTTTTAAGTGAAAACATAGCATTTAATCTTTCAACAAATGATCTCAAATAAATAGAGTTATTTCCTGTAACCAAGATGTCATCCATATATATATGAGAACAAAACAGTGAGATTATTGGTTCCAAGCATGAATAAAGAGATATCACTCTGCATTTTTAAAACCCCACTTCAATAAAGTATACCCCAATAAATAGAACCAAGCTCTTAAAGCTTGCTTAAGACCATATATAGCTTTAACATGTTTGCAAATATGAGTAGGTCACTTTGCATCTATAAAACCTTCAGGTTGTTTTATATAAACGCCCTCTTGTAAAAATCCATTGAGCAAGGCATTGTTCACATCGAGCTGCCTTACTTCCCAATTGAAGGACTCTGCAATTGTAAGAACAATGCGTATGGTAGTTGGTTTGACACCCATAATCAGTTCCTGAAGCTTGTTGAAACCCCTTTGCAATTAACCGATCTTTGTGTTTTAAAACAGAACCGTCAGCCTTAAATTTGGTCTTAAACACCCATTTACAATCTACCAATTTTTTAGTGCCATTATTGGAAGTTGGAACTAAAATCCACGTTTTATTTCTTGAAAGTGCTTCAAACTCATACTTCATGGCTTGAAACCAGTGGGAAGAAGACAATGCTTCCTTGATAGTTATAGGTTCAGAAACAAGTGATAATGAAGTTGGATCTTCAGATGAAAGAAGTCCAACAAAAGGATACTTGGGTTTAGAAACCCCTACCTTTGACCATGTTACCATAACATGAGTATTAGTAGGCTGAGAGTTTGTGGGCTCATTGAGAGTAGCTTGGGACCCAGAAATTTGAGGCCCAGAAGAGCTTGCTTAATTCTTGTTATCTAATGGTAATATTACCGTTTTTACCCAAAAAAAAAAAATGGTAATATTACCGTTTGAGAATTTTCTGTTAAAGGTTCTGCAAATAAGATACCAAGTGGCACTGACGAATCTGAGGCATTTATTGTTCGATCTACAGATGGAGACACAGGAGGTGATGAAGTAGCAGTAGGTGTTTGCTCTCGCAAAGAAGATGCAGGAGCACTCACTAGAGACTGAAGCAACATTGGAACCGCACTGTCAATGGAGCCAGAAGAGGAATGATGATCAATAAAACCAGTTGGAAAAGGAAACATAAATGGATCAAATACCACATGCCTTGAGATGAAAATTCCTTCTAGATAAGCTAAGACACTTATAGCCCTTTTGTTGAGAAGCAGGACCCAGGTACACATATTTCTTACTATAATATTGAAGTTTATGATTGTGTAAGGTTTGATGTAGGGATAACATGCACATCCGAAAGGTTGAATTTGAACAGAATCTGATTCTGTTTTTGTCAACGTGTATAGAGGAATTGAGTCCTAAAGAACTGGAGTTGGGAGGCGATTTATTAAGAAAATGAGAACTTTGGCTTTTTTTTTTTTTTTTTTTTTTTTTAAAAAAAAATATCATTTACATAAATTTTTAAAAATATTTTTTTGCATTAAAAAGTGCTATTTTTCTCAAAAAAGCCCATCCAAACGGGCCCTTAAACCCATTTCAACAATATGCCAGTGTTTTCTTTCAAAACATCCATTTTGATCAGTGGTATATGGACTTATGTATCTCATTTAAATACTTGCACTTTGAGCAACTAGAATGGCTTAAATTCAGAACCATTATCACACTGAATATAGCTTAAATTTTTGCATTAAGCTTATTTTCTACCAAAGCCTGAAAATGATGAAAAGCATTTATAGCTTCTCCTTTGTGTTTCAGTGGATAGAACCAAATGTATAGACTATAGTCATCTAAGAAGTATATATATAGTACCAATAGCCATTGACAGATCAGATTACATAGGTGATGGATCCATAAATCAGTATGTATTACTTCAAGTGGAGCTGTAGCTTGAGACAGAGTTGGAAAAAGGTAGCTCTTTAGCTTTACCATATTGGCAAGCCTCACAAATATAATTTTCATTAATATCAATGGACCGATTACATTTATTCAAAAAAAATTCACAATCCTATGACTAAGATGTGCAAACTATTAATGCTGTTACACACCTACTGGCCTCGCCCTTTCGGGTGGCAGGTAGTGCGATCCTTTACTTTTATTTAATTTTAACTTATTATTCCCAAGTTAATTTACGTCACACATCAGAGTATAAGCAACAGAGCACACATCGGTTTGGACAAAAATATACTGATAAAGATACAGAAAGATAAATTTTCCCCAGAGGGATCAAAATATACAGTCATCCTGATAATGATGCCTGACAGGCCAAAATAGAATAATACAGTCATTCGGTAACCAAAATTAATATAAAAAAATAACAGTCACCAACGTCCACTTCCACACTACTCCAGCTCCAGAGCCTTACCTCTGTCCCCTTACTTCGACCTCGATGAACTTCCAAATGGTTTAAAAGGACTGGAATTCAAAATTTGAATCCCAAAGTAACTGTTAATTTCATATAAAATGTATAACAAAGCATGTAAGCAAACCATGAATAAAAATAATTCAAACCACATCTCATTCAGTATCATGCACACAACAAGGCACACAGCCAATTCGGAACTAGTAGTCCTAATAGCACACAGACAGATCACGGAATGGCACACAAGAAGGCCCGTTTATGCACACAGCATGTTCCGGTTCCAAAGCGCTTAAAAAATGAATGATAACCAAATGTATGCAATATACATGGAAAAACATACATACACAAGTCAGATAGAGTATATGAAGATTAAGGTTACTACACGCGTTGATTACGATTAAAAATAATTTCTCCGACGCAAAAGATTACAATTAAACCTAAATAATAATGAAACATAAATAAAATTAATTCCACCTCAAAAAATATTTTCTTTGATAATTTAAAATAAACCCAATTAATGTGTCCATATTTACTAAATTCCTTTTCTTATTAAGGAATTTAATATGGGCCTATATTCTTTTAATTTTTGTCCTTATTCGAAATCTCCAAAAATAAAGGCCCAACTTCAAAAATTCATCATTAAATCTAGAAAAATCATTTTGGGTTGATTCCAAAGTGCAAATAACCCTTATATGTCTAGTTTCAACCAAAAATACTTATTTGGGCCAGACCAAGTCGAAAATTCATCCATAGCCAATATACCCCTGCTGTCCGAAATAATTCCCAATTTTCAGGGGCTGTTTTGAAACATTTATTTCTCTTAAAAAAATTCATAACAATATGAATTATATACCAAATTAATCCTTGAGATGTCTAGTTTCTCTCTATAAAATTTCATAATTTTTAAAAGCCATTTACTAGGTCAAATATCATGAAGAAGGTGACTGATCCCACAAAAATTTCGAAAACAAGTACTCCAACGTTTTTCACACTTCCATTTATATTTCTAAAATTATGATCCAAGTTTAACCTTATACAAAATCTCATTTTAAACACTTTATAACCCTCAAAAATACCAAAATCAACTCATATCATCAAGATAGCTCAGCTGCACGAAATTCCTTAATTTATCCACAAAATACTAAACTTTCATTCTAACCTCATATTCTCCATATACTATGCTTGTTTCTCCATTTTAGACCATGAACACTAGCTTTACATCTTTATTCATTTTTTTTTTCATTATCCAATCAAACCCAAAAATAAATATGCATGCTTAGAGAAACATCCATTTTCAAGCTTTACAACCAAAGGAAAACATGTTATGGTTCTTAGATGACTTACTTATCTTAGGACCCAAACTTCCTTTGATCTTTGTTCCTTTTAATCACCCAATACACTTAACCTTTTCCTTAAATCACCAAGAAAAGGATAGTCTTTAGTAACTTCACCACTTTAGAAAAATAGTAGAGAGTAAATTGGAGTTCTAAGACCATGATGCTTACCTTTGCTTCAACTTTCCTCTTCTTGCTCAAGCACTCTTATGCTCTCATGAATGGAACCACTTTCTCTTTCTTTTCCTCTCTTTTCAACCAAATAGGCAGACAAAATAGAGGGGTGATAGCCTATTTAAAGTGCTCAATGCTTGTGTTTGGAAATTTACCTCCATGCCCTTATTTTCTTCTCAAGTTTCTAGAGTTTCCCTTGGCAATTTTCCTTTTCTCTCTACCCTTCTCTTATACAAAAATTTGGGGCTGTTTGGGGAGGGAATTTTGTTCAGAAATTAGCTTGAAAAATCTGCACAAAATCCCCCTATTTAATGCTTGAGTCATTTCCCTTTTGATAGCCATCAATAGCTCTAGGTATTAGGCACTTAATAATAACTTCACCAATGTCATTTCCTTCTTTATTTTATGTATATATTTTTTCTTCCTTCTCCCTTCTGCTTCATGTGAATGAGAAAGAAGTGGAAAAAAAAAATATGATTCAATTCTCATTGTCCAATGGTACTTACACTCCTCTTCCGTTATATGCTTAAGTGATAAAATATTATTTTCTTCTCATTCTTCTTTCTTTTGCTTCTGTCCAATGAAAATGAGGAAGAGTGAGTGGTTGAAATTTCATTTCATTCCTATTCCAATGCTTCCTTTGATACTTGCCTCAACAATGGTCATTATTTTCCTATAAGTAGATTAGGTGTACTTGATAACTTGTCAACATTTTTTTGTTTTGTTTTGTTTCAAGAACACAATTTTTAGCTCCCTCCATCCTTTCAAATTTTTTAATTGGGCCTTCCTTCTGGGCTCCAAAAATTATCCTTCCCACTTAACCCAATAATCCATAATTCTTGGTTAAGTCCATAACACATTCTTGGGCATTTTTGGAATTTTATGTTATTTTCTCTATTTCTTCCATTATTCATTTTGCCCAAGGGTAGAAAGGGAAAATATAATATGTTTTGACTTCCATTATCATCTCTTTCTTGAGATTGTCCCTAACCATAATTGTTTAATTACACATAAACAAATGATTTCACATCCTCATCCTATTTTGATTATTTCATGCAAATAAATATTTATAATACATGACTTCATAAAAATTCATATATGCAAATGAATTCACATTGAGGCACATGAAAAATGGGGATGTTACAAATGCCGCATGATAAAATCAGTCGTTTCTCTTGATTGAAAATTAGCAACATGAACTTGAGGAACTTGCTGAAGCTACCCTATTCTACTAGCCGTTGGATACAGTCCTCGACTTGGTTTCCCTTGCATCAGAAGTTGACATGTCTTCTTGTCCTTCACAGTACAACCATTATCAGTAAAATTAATATCAACATAGTTGTCTTCTACCAGCTTGTTCACACTTATTAAATTTTTTATTAGTTGAAGGAACAACAAGCACATCTTTAAGCATAGTTGATAATTTGAACAAGGAATAGAAGCTGTGCCAATACCCATAAGATGTTCTTTCATACCAGTGCAAGTTAAAATGTACTACTTGCCTACTGGTGTAACATGAGAGAGCTATCAGTATGAAGAGTCACATGATAATTTGCTCCATTGACCATATTCCATGAGGGATGAGAAACAATGTCAGCTGAAGCATAGAAAGGTTGTGGTGTAAAACCTGAGCCAAAGTCAATGTGGAGGCATGAAAGATCTATCGTGCAGATGATAGAAGGTGTCAACAGATAGTAACCATAACGATGAAAGAGATGACAATAAGGACAGCCAACATTATTGCCACCACCATGTCTGTTACGCGAACGACCACCATGGCTCGAGAGCCCAGCCATCTACTTTGGCCAGAAAAATCATGCAAGCCAGAATCTGAGTTGAAGCTTTCTATTTGTGTAACATTCACCGATGGCTGAATTAAAAGAGAAGAAAAGTGATTCAGTTGCTCTAAGCGACTTTCAAAAGACAGCAAAGAAGCTGGAGCATCAACCCAAGTTAAATCAGTCTTTTCAATAAGCTTGATAACAATGGGATTGAACTCTACATCCAAGCCATTTAAAGTTTGGAGAATAAGATCATTAGTGTTGATGGGGGCTCCAGCCATAGGGAAGTTGATCAGCAATGTTCTTCATTTTGGCTAAGTACTCCTCCATTTTCATGCTATTTTTCCTGGTTTGATCCAGTTTTGAGTTGTGAACCATGATTCGAGCATGAGTAGAGGCACAAGATAGTGATCGAGCTCCAATCCAAAGTTCCTTTGCAATTTGACAGTGAAGAAGTTGGGCTCCTACATCTTGTGTCATGGTATTCCTTAGCCACCCAAAAAGAAGACAATCAATTGATCGAAAACCATTCTTCATATTCGAGGTTGGATTAAACCCCTGCACCATCAGGGATCAAGCGAGGAGGAATCGCCCCAGTTCCATCAATATGCAACTGAAGTTTATTGCCTTCAATCAATGGTAAGACCACATACTCCCAAACCAAATAATCGCCACGATACAACTTGATGGTGGTTGTTTAACTGGAGGAGTTGAAAAGGGAATAGGTTTTTGAACCAAAACCAAAGAATCAGCCATTTGGGTCGGTGGCGGCTGGTGAGATCGAAATCTTAAAGACGTTATGATCCCAAGTTTGAAATTAGGGTGAGAATATTCAATGCCCTAATCATTGGGCTTAGGTTTTGTATATTATATACTGATATGGCACGGTACCAATACAATTACATATGTACAATAGGGGTGAGCAAAACACCCGTAGCCCGCCCGTCCAACTGCGTCCCATAGCTTTTTGGCCCGTTTGAGCCCACCCAGATTGGGCCCGTAACAGGTACAAGCTGCCCTGTACCCGTATATGATAAACGGGGCGGGGAACGGGTTAGGGCACGGGCTACCCGTTCCCACCTGTGTGTATTTTTTAAATATGTTATCTATGTTATATTTAAGTTTTACATATATACCTCAATATTGGCACTTGGTTGCGTGGTAAGGATAGAGTTAAACAATCATAATGACTCTGCTTCGATTCCTGGTTCCCAAAGATTGAACGGTTTTTTATGTTGACACCTTTTTTTCTTTAATTTTATATATTTAAAAATTTTAAATCTCATAAGTCAAAAAAGCCTAACCTACTCTAATGGGCTATTCTCACAGTGACTCATAGATCTCGCCGCCCCCATTGTCTTTTCTCTCTCCTCTCTCAATCTTCACCTTCAATCTCTATTCTCTCAGTCTCAGACAGTCTGGGTATATCACCGCCTCCCCCTCCCCCTTCTCTTTTCTCTCTCCTCTCTCAGTCTTCACCTTCAATCTCACGTTGCAGCTTTCAACCGTGCATGAACTTCATATTTTTCCCTCCTCACTCAGCAGTTCCGTTTACAGCAATGATGTAGTCGATATGTTCAATTGTGTCGTTATTTGAAGTTCATCTCGTCAAGCATCATAGATCTACCCACCATCTTTTCTTTCATCTCGTCATCTCATCTCTGATCTATTTGGTTCTATTTGTTCTTTTCTTTGGTGGATTCTTGTTTTTTTTTAATAACTTGAAGGTATAAACGGGCACCCGGAACCCGTTGAAACCCGCCTGTGTATGCTTGTACCCATTTATGACGGGTTAAACGGGTTTTACAATGAGTACGAGCTACCCCGTACCCATGTAAAATAAACGAGCAGGACACGAGTTAGGGCACGGGGAAGCCCCGCCCGCCCGTTGCTCAGCCCTACTGTACAGTGCTTTACAATGAAATACATATAAGCCATGCACGTATACACATATAAAACAGAAAATATCTTATGCTCTAACATGTTTTTTGACAAGGCTGTTGTATTCATCAAATTATAGTATCATGAATTGAGAGAGAGGGAGGGAGAGTGTTGTGGTGTGACATCCTAAATTTTTAGTTTAGGATATTAAAAATATTATATGGAATTAATTATGGGAAACTTAGCCTGAATAAATTTTAATTATAATATTTGAAATTAAAGGCATATTTTTCCATAAATTAAGGACATGTAGTTGGGAATCATTTTTAAGTTGAATATTTTAGAGATAATATTATATAGCCAAAATAAATTAATTGAGGAAAGAAAAAGGTAAATTAGATTTTTATTGAGCTCTTAATTGGGCTAAGGAGTTCATCCCAAAACAAAAAAGAAAGAAAGCGATTCGGACCCTTGTAAAGGGCCATAATATTAGGCCCAATATTATGCACACTTAAGCCCAATGCCATATTCTTCTTTTGGACAACCAAAAATGTAGCCTAATTCCATTTGGCCCAATGTCCCCTCCTCATTTTCTCACAATCCATTCATGTCAATTTTGTCCCTTCAATAATATCACTCTGGATCCTATTTATAAGTCCCTTTTGATCAAAAAAATTGGTCCTATTTATAAGTCCTCTTTAATCAAATAAATGAGATTATGACAATTTTGCCTATATTAATTGTACCAATGAAAATAGAGAGAGTTGAAGGTACTTAATCATAAATGAGGGTAAAGTTGAAAATTCACCTCATAATCATTGGGCTAACTACCTCTCCTTGGTATATGTAATACCCAAGAATTTATAATTCTCATAAATACTATTTTTGGGCAAATAATACCTATTAGAAATAGGTGAATATGTGGTCTCAAAATTTAGTAGCTTAATTTAGGGACTTTTGTTCTAGAAGTAAATAAACCAAAGACCCAAATTTTCTAATTTGATTTAGATATCATAAAATACCCTAAGATTATTATGTTACAATATAGTTTTATTTAATTATAGAAAGTCATAGAATGTTATGAAAATACCTAAATCAATTAAAGGAAATTACCAATAAATAAATGACAATTAAATTTACGTTAATTAAAATAATTTTATAAATGTCCATAATAAATTTAGTGGCAATTAAAAGTCATCAATTAGGGATATTTTAACTTAATTAAGAAACAAGGGCTAGTAAAGGGCTAGGATTAGCATAGAAGTGGTTTCTAATTAATCTTAGAACCAATCATATTTTGACAATTACACTTAACTACTTTATTAGGGATGCTAATTAAGATTAGATATGGAGGGCTAAGATTAAATTTAATAAAGCCAAATCCAAAGGCCTTAATTAAGCCTCATAAAGCTTAATCCATGAGAAAAGGTTTTGACCAATGAGAGAGAGAGAAAAAAAAGGAATTAAAGCAAATTGGATAATGGTTTGAAATCCAGTAAATATCTGATGTACACAGTAAAAACTCAAACCAACAAATAAAGTGAGAATTTATACAAATTTAAATAGTTGTGAAGAAGTAGGAACCCTGGAGAAAATATAAGGACTTATCTTGAACCCACGTAATTTAACCTCGAAAGTAAGCCTAGTAAAGGCTATTTTTGCAAACGTTGAAGAATAAGCTTAGTACAACCAGGGGAATCTAATTAGACCATAAATCTGGATATCCAACTACTAATCAAAAAGCCTACTCAGAATTTAAAAGTATTAGTGATTGATCAGGCAACCAAAAATGAACTTCGTTAAAGCAAGGAAAAAGATGATGGAAGAGAGAGAGAGATAGATTAAAATATATTATATTTTGTGCACATGGGGGATTTAATTTTGAAAATTAAGATAATTAGCTAAATCCAATGTAATTGTTTCTAACCAATGGGAAGCATTTGCTCACAAATTGTATCTTCATAGAAGCACAAATTAATATTAGCCATTGATAAGAAAAGTTGATCTAAGGGATAAAATTCATGAGCTTTTGCTATAAATAGAGGCCTTGCCTCTCCTCATTCTTCACACCAAATCAACCACCAAGTGGTGATTTCTAAGAAGGAGGAAGGAGTTCAAGAAGCTTCAAGAGGTAAGCTTGTCTTTAGTTTTTAGTTTCTAGTTTTTAGTTTTTAGTTTCTAGTCTTTAGCTTTTAAATTCTTAGATAGAAGTAGTGTAGATCTTAAATATTCTAGAATAATTCTATTTACATGTTTTTATGGGTAAAATTGGCTTTATTTCGAAAAAAGGATGAGGGAGGTTATATAGCAAAATTTCTGGAAGAGAAACATCAAAGTAACGAAGTTCCGCGAAATTTCATCGGTTTTGGAATTTCTGGAATCAGCCATGAAAACGCCAGAATTTCATATTGAAAATATAGTAACCAAATTCTGGGAAAATTCATGGTTAAAATAGACATATAGGGATTTTTAAATATGTCAAGAACATGTTAAAATGAGTTTTGTACAGGGAGATAAAAATTCTCAAAGTTGGGCTACGAATTTCTGGAAAAATTCTGGGCAGAGGCTCAAAACTTAAGAACTGGGAATGATTTGTGTAATCTGGGCAAGGTTTAGTATTTTTTTTTTACTTGAAAATAGACATCCTAAGGATTGCAAATAATTTTACGGATCATCGTTTTGATTTTTCTAGAATTAATTATGATTTTTCGAAGTTAGACGAAAAATCTGCCCGTAAACTATGCCGCGTTTTTCTGAAAAAATAAGGGAAATAAGCTGAAAAATAATTCCACCATGAGTAAAATGGTCATTAGTGACTAAGATATCTACTAAGATATTAGTTGTGAATTAATAAATACGATATTACCATTATAGGATAAGCGTGACCACATCCGATCAACGAACGTACCAAAATCGTCAACGAAGGTACAGACGCGTCGTAATACTAACTCGATGCTTATGGTGTACATATATGTGATAGATGTATTCATAGACTCAAAAATTGTTTTAAAGTTTTATACACATACAGCTGTACACGGGTTATGGTCTTGATAACGCCGTTGAGTTTTCCTAGCGCTGAGGACACGATAGGCCATCGTGGCACTGGTGAATAGTGCAGACTAGAGATAACGGACATATGCGGGGCGTGTACCGTTATCCGAAAAAATCTGTTATGAGTTTTTATGTTGATTATTGCTGTAATGTCATGAATATCTGTAATGTCATGAATATCTGTCATACATAACTGTTACATAAGCATGAGGTTAACCGTTACTTGAGGTTCAATGGTAATTGAACCTCAGCCCTCACTATAGCTTCAGAGTCCGGAGGAACCAGGACCGAGGACAAGGGTAAACAGCACGCGTGAGGGCACGAGCGGAGAAGACTGTTATGAAATATTGTATCACCGTATTATTAAATATTCGTATAATTGTACTACTGTAATAACAACCAGACACACCAGCAGTGAAGGTTTATCAGATGCTCGCTCTTTTAAATTATTCCGATGCTCTACTCTGCTCAAACTATTTTGAAAACACTTTAGAAAATTGGGATGTTACAGTATATGTGATTTGGTCAAAAAGGGATTTATAAATACACAGAGTGGTAACAATTTCATCCCATATCCAACGCACATATACTCCCTCAAATTTCTTTATCTGATTCAGCCCACACACTAAGCATCACACTCAAGCCCAATTATTCTCATTTCTCCACACAAGACACATGGCAACATGCATGTGCCCCACATCACCCACTACCTAAAAATCTGATTACACACTCTCTCCCCCTTCCATTTCGGCGTCACTTTCCCTCCCCAATTCAGATTTCAATCCTCTCTTCCCTTCCTCAACTCCATCTGTCCTCCCTCCTTCCCTCAAACACCAACAACAACTCCTTATTCCTTCTCCAAACCGTCCCCTCCCTTCCTCAAACATTCAACAATTCTTCCCTTCTCTTCTCCACCAACCGTACCTTTTTCCTCTCCTCCAAGAACAACCACTTTTCTCCCATCATTTCCCTCCTTCCATTCGGTCATCTCTCCCTTCTCATTCCTATTGAAGATCATCAACTAAGAAAGAAAGAAGAAGATGAAGAGTAAGTTGCAATTTTACTTGCAATAGCTTCTTCTACTCTCATGCATATCATCATGGATGAGTTTAAAGTCAAATGCATGTGAAATATATGGTTTAGGCAGAGATCTGGAAGAAAGAAGAGAGAGGAGAAACTTATCATAAGGCCAATAATCAAGTGAGTGGTAAGCTCCTAATCTCTCTCTTGAAATTTTGGAACTTCCATGTCTTTGAATCAAACTTTGCTGAACCAAAATCTGGGAAAATAAAAGGATTTTCGAAATTCTGAGCTCACCAACGTGTTCACCACTGAAAATAGTCTGGGAATAAGTTGGTGGATGAATTTTGAAAGGCACTTTGGTGCATGAAATCACAAGCTTAGCAAAAACGTTGAAACTGCTAGTTTTGGAACTCTGGAGGCAGTCAGTTGGAATTCGCGTTTTGACTGCATGAAGTGCTCTAAAAATTATGAAAATATTCTAGAAGATAGAGGACATGTATATCTTTAAAATGATATATATTTTGTATTTTTCTAAGCTCAGGTCAGAGAGAAATAAATTGTACAAAATGACACTGAGTTTTGGAAATCAATCTGGACAATCTTTATGTTTTTGGGAACTAGGAATGAATGGAGATTGATTAAATACTGGAATAAATTTTGCCAAAAGCTAGACTTAATAAGGAATTCATAGGGTTTTGAACCACCTCAATTGGATACCTAGAACTCTAAATATGAATTTTTAAAGATAAGTCATGTTTTCTAAAAGTTTAATTGCACAAGAATGAAAATGAAAAATCTGGGATTAATGTGGTATGTTAGGACCTTGGGAATTATTTTTCTATGATAATAGACTTGTCGAGGAACACGTTGATTTTGGAAGCACAATTAAATGATTTTTGTGCAATTAATTAAAAATGATCAAATTCTCTGGATTTTCTGAACAGTTAAGGTAAAAGACTGAAATTGGTGATTTAAAGTGGTTTAAGTTTAAACCCAAAGTGAAAAAGGATAAAAAGGGAATAAACATGATAATTAAAGATAGTTTTATCGTGTTTACACTTATGGAATTAAAAGTTAACCGTCATCCCAAATTATAGGTATTTCCTTGAGTGCACACATCCCAAAAGGTTTGGACGTATTAAGGGTTAATACAACATCAGGTGGTAACTCTAACCTTCTATTTTTGCGTGTATGTTTGTGTGTGAATGAATGTCATGATATGTGGAATGTGTTTTATAAACATGTTTGATTGCATACAATATGTTTAGTGTTGGTCATTCACTGTTGTGCGAACCGGGTAGGTTCTGCGCATGTCTTCCGAGCACGTGGTTTTTGAACTGTGTTTTAATGTTGTCTGTATGCTAAGTTAAATTCCTGATTGTGGTAGTTAAACTATGCATATGCTAATACACCAATTATAGAAGTTAACATGTTATCCTGAGATTCATTTGTGAATCTCAGACTTAAATAAAGGTGCAGGAAGTTCCTCGGGAAGAAGAGGTAAGGCGATGCTGTGAGGTTGGAGCCAGGAAGAAAGGAGGAAATTATGAAGAGTTCATTTTGTTCTATATATATTTATTTTGAAGTCGATTGGGATGATGCATATGAAGTGTATACTTAATTTAAATTCGGGAATGACTGTAACTTGTCAAGATGGGGATAAAGTTATTTCAAAACCGAGTTAAGTTTTAAATTTTCGTATTTTATCAGTTACTCTTTTGTCCAAACCAGATCCTCTATGTATTAACTCTGATAATGATCGAGAGATACAAGGGAGCGTTAAATGTGGGCCCAATCACAAAATAGAGTAGGAAGAGATGAGAGAGATATTTATAATTGAAGGTGAAGAAAGAGTTGGTTTAAGTTGAGTGGGTTGGAGACTTACCTCCCCTGGTTTAGCTCCGGTTAGACCCATTAACCCTTGACCTAGTAGCCTGATTAGCTTAGTGGCCGGTCCGGGTTTCAGAACCTTAGAAAAAACAAAGGGCAAAGGTCTCTATATTGTCTATTTTCAAAGGCCAACTCATATTTGCAATAAATGTCTACCCACTATGGGGCAAAGGTCTCTATATTGTCTATTTTCAAAGGCCAACTCATATTTGCAATAAATGTCTACCCACTATGGTCCTATGTATAAATCATTTTAAAAAATATTGGTCCTATTTATAAGTTCAATTTCAAAGTAGTAAATGAGATTGTGACAATTTTACCCATATTAATTGTACCTATAACTAAATTTTAAAGATAGAGGGAGAATCAATAGTTGAAAAATATTCATTCATAAATGAGGATAAAATTGGAAATTTACCTCATAATCATTTAGTTAACTATTTGGTATATGAGATTTAATTAAAAAGGATTTATAAATGGGATTAAAGTGGTACTATATATTCAGTTTTAGTGTCTATTTGGGAATGTACAAAAGAAAAATATTTGTGTTTTACAAAATAGAACTCTTTTAACATATTTCGCATCGTACAAAATTACTTCAAATAAGTTCATCAAACACACTTTTTGTTCGGTAGCTTATCAAACACACTAATAATTCACCTTTAATTACAAATTTTGTATGGTAATGTTACTTTGAATTTTAGTCGTTTTCTTAACAAATGTATGACATAACGATTATTACATCTAACTAGCAATTCATCTATTTTTATTTTGCCAATGGCCTTTCTTTTTTTTTTTTTCTTTTTTCACAATGCCAATGGCCTTTAATGTTATGGTATTCATAATTCATAGCATCAAAGTGCGCGCGTGCCACATAAATTTTTCTTGCCATATCATTCATTAATTAAGATCTCAAATTGATCTTTTACAAAATAATCAAAATTGATCTTCTCCCCATCTAATCACAAATTCTATAGTACTTCTACTATATATGGTTTGATATTGATTTTATAATTTATTATACTCTTTTACTCCTTCCTTTTTAAAATATAAATCACAGTTTGAAACATCTTACAAGAACTAAGAAAGAGCATGTTAACTCATTAAACTTTCCTTAAATTGTTTTTTTTTCAATTATATTCATATCAAATGAGGTTTTGAAGGAGAAAGAAAAATATAATGAAACACATTTAATTTGAGAACTAATTACAGGAACAAATTTGACAAATAAGCATTATATTACTCTCCAAAAGACCAAATAATTTGTCTAGAAAATGACTTATATTTTGAAGTTTGAACAGGTTGAGAAGTATATTTTAATGGGAAAAGCATAATATTTTTGCATTAATGTGAATTATATATGTATGGTATGTCAATTTTATAAATGTTTAGATACTTTAAATAATTTGAAGAAAACCTAGAAATACAAATAATTATCTATTATTCTACATTTTAGCATTAAAAGATACTCCCTTCTATTATAATTGAAAGAGTTAATTAAGGGATTTGCTTTGGTCTTTAATATAAGAACCCGATTCACTTTATCTTCAAAATTTATTTATACTATTCTTCTTGATTGTATTTATTAAATAACAGTTTCTATATAGGAATAGCTTTCATTGTAAATGATTAAAAGAATATTTTAAGGAAAAAAATATTTCTTACAAATAAATAATTTAATTAATTCTTTTAATCTTTCTAAATTAGTTATTAAGCTCCTTCATTTAGGATAAGGTTTAGGATAGGAGAGAGTATACTGAAACTTGTAAAATAACTGCATTTATTTAATGCTATTTCTCCCTCTCATCCTTGCCAAAGTGATTAACCTACTCCAATTCAATTGCATTATTTTGCTCTTGAAGAGCTTTTCTTTTTCATTGAAGGGTCTGCTATATTTAGTCTGAGTCTGCCTCACCTTTTAATCCTCAAAGTCACACTGATTATATCTTTAATTTTTTGTTTTGATGCCAAAACAGTAAACAAAAATACAAAATAGTGTCTGTTTAACTTGCTTTTCGAAGCTATGATTAGTTGATTGGGAAAATTCCACTTAAACCGGTTGCCCACTGCAGCAAGTTTGATTCAGTTAACTCCAAAATAATTCTGAAATTTTTTTGCACCCACATAGACCAAAATAAAATTAAGTTTTATGGTTGAAAAGATAATGAAGCCCTTACTTTGGTGTGAGGTTTTTTTAAAGTCTTTGTGAAACATGCTGAAAACGACTTATAAATAGATTTAGAGGAGTCAGTCTTAAAATTTTCCATATGTGCCACGCCTAGGGAGGATTTGTGCATAGTAAAAGTGTGCAACATAAATTACATAAGGTGATTGTATTGTATCAATGTCATATACTTCACAAACACACCCTACAAAGTTCAAATAAAAGAAATGTAATATAAAAATTTGTGTATTTTTTTTTTCTTATTTATGTGGGCAAACACTAATGACTTGAGGCTATAAAAAAATCAAATCTACAATCTCATATTTAGAAGGAAGCTTTCATATCATTAGACTAAACGGCTCATAATTAACTCATTTTTTTAGGATTATGTTTTAGCTTGTATTCTTGAAAATCAATGTTTTAAAACCCGGACCAGACGTTGAGCCAGAAAGATCAATGAGTCATGATTCAAATAGTCATATTGGTTGGGTGATCCGGTCGGGGAAGATGACATAATAATTAAATTAAAATAGTACTCCCTCCAGTCCTAATTATAGGATATATTTAACTGAATTTAGGGAGATTAAGAAAGAGAGTTAAATTAGTTAATTTTACTCATTTTCTTAAAATGTCCTCATATAAATTTAAAATGATATAAGTAAAAGTAAATCAATAGCTTATGCTACATACCTCTTCGACCTATATTTTTTTCTCATTGAAATGATGGTCTTACTATATATACATATGTGTGTGTGTATACAATATCTACACACACAGATATATATGCATATATACACCAACACACATACATACATATAGACACACACACACACACACATACACATAATATGTGTGTTTATCTCTACACACACACACACACACACACATATATATATATATATGTACACACACACACACATATATGCTTGTGTGTGTGTGTGTGTAGACACACACACATATACACAAACACATATATATAGATACACACACGCAAACACATATATATTTGTGTGTGTGTTTATATATATATATATATGTATATATATATTGGCAAATTAACATTCGTTGATCAATAAATATATTAAAATTTAACAATTTAAAAGTTTCAATGACAGAAAGAATATACACACCCATATACATATACTTATCAAAAATCAAACACACTTGAGAGAATAAAATAAGAGTATTTTAGGAAGAAACTGACAAAAACTAAAATTTTGTCCTATAATTAGGACCAAAACCAATTCCTAAATGTTGTCTTCTAATTAGGACCGGAGGGAGTATCATATAAACATATAATGGTTAAAGTATTATTAATCCTTAATCTAATTTAACATTTTTTAATAGTAGGCAACAAATATTAATAATAAAATAGAAACATTAACAAAGAACTAGTTATAGCATGATAGAAAGAAAAATTAACCACATTATTAAGCCGGAGCCTTAATCCAATTTAATAAAAATTTTAACAAAGTCACAAAGTATATCCAACAATATAAAATAAAATAAATATTATAATTATATATCACTTATTATGAATAAATTTTGAATACAAAAAACACATTTTGAATTATATTATTGACACCATTGAAATTAAAATTGTTAAAATTATAATTATATTATGACATATGTAATATATATATAATGAATAATGTTAAAATATTTGGCATTTCAAAACATGTGGCAGGAGATTAACTTATTTATAATAAAAGTAAAAGGTGAAAATTGAGTCAAAAACACAACTAAAATATTTTATACATGTTTTTTGTTTTTAAATTTTTAAATCCTTTTATGTTGGCTCGTCTGGTTTTTATAATATTATTCTGAGTCTCAACTCAATTGCGACTTTCGGGCCAATAACGAGTAAATAACGGCCCAAAACGGCCTAACTAGTAAAGCGGCCGATAGGCACAATCCGAGCCACTATTGTGGTCGGTGACCAACTGGTCCAGCTCTTAAAACCTTGCTTGAAATTAATATTTGATTTGTGATATTTAAGCATCTTTATTATTAACAAAAAGGGAAAAAAAGGAAAAGAATGAAAATTAGGAGCTATAACATTCTCCATTTTACTTAACAAAATCAATAATTAAGGGTTGATTAACAACTAAGTAATGCTTCATCATTTACCAAAATAAACCAGAGTACACAAAATGAGCCTTAACGTGGCAATATACAATCATCCAACATAAACCAAAAAGACAGAAGCACTACTCTTAGCAGAAGTAGCCTAAGCTTCCAAGGTCTTCCCTGATGGACCCGCACAGGAACTATCACCTAAAAATGTGGTAACCATCAATCCAACTTATTACGAATACTAATATGTGCTAGTGAGGTGCCAAGTGGAACAATTTATATAACAAAATATTAAAAATATAATTCACCAATATTCACATCACAAAATTTCACATCATAAATAAAGTATTACACAATTCCCAAGATGCCTCCCATCAATCCAACCGAACCACCTTATTTCCTCCGACTAGACCCATGAGCTAAGTTACATCCATGTTACTGGTTACTCAAAAGCTCACTGTCATATGATGAGAACCGACCAAAATCCTCAGAGCATATGTCCCAGGCCATGGGTCTTTTCCCTTCATTGAACTAGTGGGGTGTCGTAAGTTCTCATTGAACTAGTGGGCCAGTCCCTCATTGAACAGGTGAGACAATAGAAAGCCAACCATCGTGCACCAATGGAGGCCTCACCATGTGGTGGAATAACTACTTCATTTCTTCCCAATTCAACCCTTACCATAATTATCACAAT
Organism: Acacia acuminata; assembly: GCA_019022655.1. Classification (NCBI taxonomy): domain Eukaryota; kingdom Viridiplantae; phylum Streptophyta; class Magnoliopsida; order Fabales; family Fabaceae; genus Acacia; species Acacia acuminata. The sequence continues at coordinate 27,687 of JAFJYI010000131.1, forward strand.
AAATAAATAGCTTAATAGGGATGTTCCAATATTTTCCGTTCATATCATGTAATTAAAATCACTCTCAAATATATGTCGTAATATCTCAATTCTCAATTCTTATACATATATAAATAAATAAATAAATATATGTATATATTCACAATTCAAATCATAAGATTCCGTAAGGCAATTTCTATTAAGATATTCATAATCATTTCATAAAATACTCACAAACAACATATTAATACACATAACAAGTGAAAAATGGTTACCTCTTGTCGAAGCTAACTATTATCACACTACTCATAATCCAAGAGCTCAAATACACTCCAAAAATCAATCTACCACAACCAAATTACTAACCATTAATAACTCTTCTAAAACTCTACATAATCAAAATTATAACTTATAATTATATAGATTTTAATAATAATACATTTGGAATGCTTGAAGTGGGCACATTATGACGGTACTAAAAAAAAACAGTGAAACCACTCGTAATTATAAATTCTCCTTTCTATTTAATTTTAATTAGTAATACCCTTTTCTATTTATTATTTATTCCCCTTTTTAATAATAATAATAATAATATTTATTATTATCATTATTATTCTACTATTTATTATTATTTTCATTATAATATAACACACACACCAAACCTAACACAATACACACACTCATATATATCACTACGTAATACTCATGCAAAACTCATGCACATACACTTTCTTCCACAACAACTCACATGGCACTCATACTATTCACTTGCACAAAACTTATTACAATACATACTCATACCACATATTTATGCTTCACTATATATACATATATATAAATAATAATAATAATATTATTATTATTTATTTTACTTTATTTTACTATTTATTAATATTTTCTACAATTATTTAATATCCTTTAACTAACTGTTTTAGTGATTACCCATGTATTTGATATTTTCCAGCATAATAAAATCAAAACACTTGACCATGTATCAAAAGAAAATCAAATACATTTCCAATAAAATTTGGATCGTCAAAATTTAGCATTTTAATATGCACTTGCCGTATTAAAATATCTTGTATGGAATGGGTAACATGTCATATTTGGAACCATTTAATGTGATGATATAAAATTAGATTTAAGAAACTAGAAGATCCCAAGTCAATAAAGCTGTGAGGCTTTGCTTTGTTTAATACATAACATGCAGCAACGTTTTGTTTTATTTCCAAAGGCATCAATATATATATATATATATATATATTCCAGTTTTCTTTCTCTTTCTTTATAAGCACACGACTATACATATATATTTACACACACATATATACAAGACAACAAGCAAATCTCATATATATATTACAACAATGTATTTATATTAGCTACCATATTAATTACTTGGACGTTCTTAATAATTTATGTTGCGTCGGGATCCAACAAAAATAATGCATTGTAGAGAAGATGCTTTTGCTTTTCATGTATTAATATACAACTTGAAAACTTGGGTGCATGCAAAACTATTCAATATATTATAAAGTTTGAATATATATATATATAGGAGCAGCAAGCAACACGTTGTGACAGCCAGAACTTCCTATCATTTTTTTCCCCTTCCATCCCAAGTACAGCGTTGCATTTTGTATAGAGTGTGTGTGTAGCATTTATATATAGTGTCGTATATCTATACACATTCTTTCCCTTGTCTTTTTATATATATTTTTTTCATGACAGCAACCTTCCTCTGTTTCAGCTCCACTAAATGCAAAACTGATGTGCAGAAATACAAGGAACTAAGAATCTGCAAAAGCTTGAAAGAATAAGCTCAAAGACTCACCTTGTTTGAGACTCAAGCTAATATGCACATTGGAAACTTTCTTGACGTACCAACACTTCTCCTTTTTCACACTCTGTTTTCTTTTTGTGGTGAAGAGTTAAAAACTAATGGAAATGTGGACTGTGACTCTCTAACCGAAATGGTTATGAGGAATGAATGAAAATGAGAGATAAATTAGGTGAGAATGCAGAAGGAAATGTGAGAGTTTTTGTCACACAAGCTGCTAAATTTAAAGAAAGCAATGGAGTATAGTGCTAACATGCTGAAACAGAAAAGAGTTATGGAGTATGGTGTGTGGCCCGAGAAGGATGGAGTAGGTGGTCTTTTACTATGATATCTTTCTCAGTCTTTTCTCTGCTCTGCGTTTTCAGTTGATCGCCGAGATGAGATACGCTGACGATAGAGTTATGGTGTCGCGATATGTATTTTGCCTTTGATGGTGTTAGTCAAAACCGATGGTGAATAGCACATGAGGATAGAATGGTATGGGTTCATTGGATAGTTAATGGGCTGGTCTATATCGTTGGGCCATTTAATAATGAATGGAATGAAAATGGGATTTAGTGAATAAGTGAGTATGTGTGCATCTAGTTAAGGAATGGGTTTAATGAATTAAATGTGTTGGAGTATTATATTGGGCCGTATGGTTCTGTACGCATGGGCTGAGATGAAGGATTTAGAATTTAAAAATATGAGTGTTGGGTATATGGGCTTGTATTGTGGAACCACTAATAAAATTATTCCCTAATTATTTATCCTTAATTTATGAGAAAATATACCTTAAATTCCAATCATTAGTTTCATAATTATTTTAAGGAAAATTTCACATTTTTATTTTCCCATAAAATATTCAAATTCCAAATCCCAAAATTTGGGATGTTAAAGGAGCTAAAAGAGAAAATTAGTTACAGCTAAGTTCCTAACATTTTTTTGTTGTTGTGGTTGGGGGGGGGAATCTAAGTTGCAAATGACAATTCAAACAACTTCAAATTCAGGAAGCTCAATTGCAAGTAAAACACTTTACTTTAAAATGTAAGAAATTATATATTTCAATGATTTCTACATGTCGCGCATGCGCTTCAGCATTGCCTGCCGGGCTTGCCGGCCCCGTATACCGGAGTTTCGATGAGGTGGTTATGCAGCTCCAGCAGACTCTCATCACCATGCTGCTTCAACTTCTTCTCCATCTTGTAGTTGAGCACAGTGTCCACTATCTTCACTTGATCGTAGAGGAGCCAACTTGGTGAACAAGCGTGTTCTTGTGAGCATTCACCATCCTCAACGCTTACCGCTAGTCATCTGAAGTATGTCCAGAAGCTCTTGGATGAGGTCGGTGTTACTGGATCGAGCTGCTATTTTAATTATACTGATTATTTTAAACTTGAGTATGTTGATTCCAATTGAACCAGAGTTAGACCATTAACCCTTGAAATTACTGCCTCAACAATTTGATAACTGGTTAGGTTTTCAATACCTTGATCTAATTAATCCCAAGTTCAATAGTGCTATATATAGTTTGATATTGATTTTACTTTATTATATATTTTAATGGGCGAAAAAACATTTTGCAATATTGCAAATGATATATGTATTTTATGTCAATTTCATAAATGTTTATACACTTGAGAAAAATAGAAGGAAAATTATAAATCTCATAATTGTCTATTGCTTTATATTTTAACATTCAGAGATGATGATTATATGTTGGGAATTAGCTTTTGAAATAATGAAATTATTTACTGTATTTCTCTCAATTCATCATCCGTGCCAAAGTGAAACTCTACTCCTCCTAATTGCATTTTTCTCATAATTAAAGAGCTTTGTTTTGTAAAAGGATCAATCAATCAATTGTTATTGTTCAAAATCGCTGTAACAGAATATTGTGAAGTCTGAGTCTGCTTGCTCTTTTTATCTTCAAATAAAGTCACTCTGATCATATCTTTAACCTTTTTGTTTTGATGCGTAAACAGTAAACAAAAAGTGTGTTGAATTAACTTTTTTTCGAAAGGTACGATTAGTTCATTTTAATTAAAAAAATATTAAATAAAATTTTCTTTTAGTTTACCTTCATGGCAATGATATACTTTGGGATCAATATATTAATGTAAATATAATTTAGGACCAAAGTATTTTAAAATTATATATAATATATTAAAGGACCAAAGATTTGTTTCCCCGTTTACGAAAGGGAAAAAGGACAAAAGATCTTCGATAGTTAGGTACACAAAAAATGGAACTATTCGACTATCATTCTAGACAAGGTGATTAAACCGGTGACTGAATTGGCCAGGGTAATGGGTCAAGAGTCACTGGGTCATACCGGAGTCAACCCGGGATCAAACTGGCGAAGAATAAAAAATTGAAAAATAATTTAATTTCTTATCATACAATCTATAATTCCAAATACTATACATCATTTCAAGACCTTAAATCACTAGCCAAATGATTATATACTAGTCAAATATTCTTTATAAAGTGATATCACAATATATATATACCATCCAATGACACCTGAATTTGTAATCAGGAATCACAAAATATTCATCATAATAAAATATCAAAAAAACAGGTATAGAATAACAAAATATTCTCATCTATATGATTAACATATTCTCACCTACATCATAACAAAATATTTTATCACTAAACTAATAATCATCAACATAATAATCATTATTAAGATCAATCAACTCCTTAGATGTTGAGACATCGGTAGGTGGAGGTGGAGATGTAGGAAGAAAAATAAAGGAGAATTATAATAAATGACTTAAGAAAAATAATATTTATTTAGAAGGACCATAAAAATGGTAATTATTTTGAAGGACAAAAAATTAAAAAATTAATATAAAGATACTAAATTGCCCTTGGTCAAATTTTCTATATTATCTCTTTATTTAAATCAATCTGAAGTGATTGATTGAAAATAATAAATAGAGATCAAATCGAGAATCTGGAATATGCAAGTTAGAGTCTCTATTAGTAGCTTTTTATCTCTGTGAAGAAGAAATTGTAAGTTCTTTCATCCACAAAGATCTCCCAGCGTCCCCTCCCCTTTGTTCTATGATCTTCAAGTTCTTCTTCCTAGTAATTTTTTATCTCGTTTTCCTTTAGTTCGGTTCTTGTTATAATCATTAAAATCTCGATTAATCCTTGCCCTCTAGTATTGTATATTTTTCAAACTTTTGTTTTGAATCACCGAAGCCAATTCGCATGGTCCGTCACTTTTCTTTCTTGGAATGGAAGGTTGCCATATATTATTGTTAAAAAAAAAGGGGTTCCCAAACATTGACCAGTAGGTTTTTTTTTTTTTTTGTTAATTAGATATTTCATTCCAAAAAAGGTTACCATATATTATTTTTCCAAAACGTTTTTTTTCATTTCTCACTTTTATGTAAAAATTGTAGAACCAAGGGCAATTTAGTCTCTTTAGATTAATGTTTTAATTTTTGGTCCTTCAAATTAATTACCATTTTTATGGTCCTTCTTAATAAATATTTTTTTCTTAGGCCCTTTATTATAATTTTCCCGAAAATAAAAGTAAGAGCAACATAATCATCATTTAAAGATGGAGCCCCAACATCATCACCAATATATGAAATGAATAGAATTATTAATAGTTATATAAAAAACATAGTTATATTCTTACGTCCACGAATATAATTTTAGATAATAAAAGAGATAGTTAAAAACATCCAAAATCCTCGCCATTTGTTCAAGTTGAAGATTTTTCAATTCTACTTTATCAAATTCAGGAGTTGGATCTTCTTCAAGCACCTAAAAGCCTAGTTTATCAATTGATTCATAATCAATGGGATCATAATTCTCTTTCTTCTTTTTCAATTGATTCCTATAATGCCAACATGAAAGAAGATCAACATTAATGAAATGTATATTTAATTAAACTATAAAACAACCGTTTAAAGATTACCTAAACTTTAACCTCGATTGTAGTTTGTGAAAACCAAATCATCAAGCCTCTGATGCTCTAATATGTTTCTTCTTTTATAGTGGATACACTCAAATATACTCCAATTTCTTTCACAGCTAGAAGAAGTTTGGCTAAGAACACGTATAGCAATTTGTTGCAATTCCGGTATTGAACCCCCATAGTATAGCCACCACTCATCTGCAAAATAAAATAAAAGACATTTAGTATGTATTAATAATCATAATATGTGGTTTAAAATGTGAAAGTTGATAGACCTACGAGGGACTAGTTTTTTGGTTGTTTTTTAACATGAAACCTTGTTAAAGGATCCTTTACGTTCACGGTAGGTAGCAACTTGCTGCATCATTGTAACATAATGATCAACATTGTCAGGAGAGTTTGCCTCAAACAAATTGACCATAGCATCCATTAGTCTATGCTTTCTAACAAAGTCAAGACCATACAAAAATGCGGGATTCAACATATATGCTACTGCATGAAGGTCATTTTTCAAATGCTTATCCCAGCAACTTTAAATAATATTTGGGTAGGGATTGTATAATTCTTTCTTCCTCTGAAACATGTCCTTTGATTACATTTTTAGCTCTCTGCATGCCTTTATAGACATAAGGCATTAAAGGTTTGTCAACCAAATCAACAATCCTCAACAATCCTATTAACGGAGTCACAAATCTCACAACTTCAAAGCAATCACTCCACATGCCACATAGTTAGCAGCACTGTCAGTCACCACATGGATTATATTTGTAAAACCTATCCACTTAATAACTTCTCTAAACAATTACAATGAAGTGTTGGCATCTTTAACTAAATCAGAAGCATCAACTGATTTTACAAATACCATGCCATGTACTAAATAAATTAAGATATTAATTAGAGTTCGCTATCTAATATCAGTCAAACCATGAGCCATTAGCGTGCAACCATTTTCCTTCCATTTAGCTTGATGGCTATCAATCAATAGTTGACATTCTTTTTTACAATCTCTCAACAAGCTAACTATGTACTCGTGAAAACTAGGGATCTTAAACCCAGGACCAATTGCAGTAGCACTATCACTAGCTTTTTGAAATAAAGGACAAGTCATTACATAAAATGGAATACAATTCACACAAGTCCAATGAGCAAAAGTCATTTTTGCATTATATTGTGCTTCTTGGCTTACTCATGCACTCTTGATGCTTGGTTGGGCACCAAGAGTTGTTCTAGGGGCAAAATAATGTGAGACTTTTTTCTTTGAAGCAATTGGTTCCTCAATTTCTCTAACTTCAACTTCTCTAGCTTCATTTACATTATCATTACCAACAAGTTTTTTCTTTGAACCTTCTACTAAAGATTCTTTTATTCTAGCTCGTATATCATGTGAGACTTCTTTACAAGAACTTATTTGACCACTCACACCAGCCAAATGTTACTTCAACCTATTTATCCCACCTCCCCTGTAACTTGAAGGCCGAAGCACATAAAAAACATGTAAACACATTTACTTTCCCCTCTTTCTTTACAGAAACATATTCCCAAACAGGATCTATTTTTTCTACACTCCCTGATGCCTATGGTTGGGGTTCACTATTGGTAGGAGGATTGCTAGACTTAGGACTGGGGGTGGAAGTATTATCAATTGCTTCATTTCTGGCCTCCATTAACAAACCACAAAGAAAACAAAAAACACCCTTTCAACAATAGACACCAAGCGAAAAGCACCAGTATGATTAATAATCAGAGCTACAATGAAGAACAAAATAATAACATCCAAATGTCAAAAAACATACATAGCAAGCCACAACCATTTTGAAGCAAAACGAATTAAAGAGCACCATCAAACAGTAAAGTAGTGTTAGATAGAAACAATATTCATGAATCCAAGAATAAAAAAAGTAGTGCTGCGTTCAAGAAAAGAACGCAGTGGCCAATGAACTTCAAAAAGTACATCATCCTAACAGTGAAACTAAGAAGAAAGAGAGATTAAGATTAATAACCAATAATACAAATAAAAATAGGACAATTAGTCCCAAACATTACGTCCCGTGAAGCTGACCAAAACCTAAGAAAGAGCTCAAAAGCAGAATTTAAAAATGACCTGCACTACATTCATATACCCCTTAGAAAGGCAATAAGAAAAAGAAATGTGGGGAATTAAAACAACAAAGACTATGTATCATATTTGATATCTCTCATGATATCTCCATCAAGGGGTGAATGTGAAGGAAAATCCATACTATTTGTGGTCAACTCACAACACTGGACATTGGAGGTAAATATAACTATTTAAGACACAAATAGGTGATTATATTGCCATGCAGCTTGACACCAACACTTAAATGCTGCAAAGAATAATTTATATAACAATCAGTGTGCTAATATTAATTAAGCCAACAGCATTATCAGTAAGGAGGGCAAGAAGAATTCAATCTACAACTAGTGGAAAAAAGTCATAATCTACAGCCTCATGCCTTAATTATAGTGGAGAGAATCGCCCGAGACCTGAAACAAGAACTGGTTGTCCAGCAATGATAAAGTTCAGGCTGACAGACTACTAAAGGTGGAGAATTATAGAAGTGGACCTTGAGCACAACACAAACATTCAGTGGAACCTTTTAGGGTAGAGGGAAAAGAATAGCTCATCTGTATTAAGAATAGTCACTCCAATAGCAACAACACAAAAGATTAATCATAATTTTACTAGTACTCTGTATCATAAAATTCTCCTAGGTCCAGGTTCCTAGGAACAACAGTGTGATGCGTCACAATTTTCAGTCAGGAATTTATCCAATGACATACCCAAAAACGAACAACTTATAAATACCACTCGATCTCATTTGGGAGGGGAGCTGCAAGAGCAAGAATTTATTCAATCTGAGTCTTCTCTATTACGGATTACATTGGGCAGTAAGTATAGCAAGATCAAGCAGTTTAGAAATGTTGAATCAGTTTTCATCGAAACATTGAAATGAAAAGGAGCCAAAAATAAAGCTTTAATCAAACTTTCGACAAAAGGAGGGACGAAAAACTGAAAAAGAGATATGGACCTGAGGAGCTTTCTCAACGAGGTCCTGAACGTAGTTCTCGCCAAAGCATCGATGGCCAGTATCATAGACATCGCGGAGAACAGAAACTGGCTTAGTCTTGCTAACAGCAACGAGTCAGATCTGCTGGGCAGTTCAGCGGCCTGTTGAACTCGTTGTAGGACAGACCTCAACGACGACGCGGCAAAGAAAGACGACAAGAACTCGAGAAGTGAAGAGAAAACCAAAAGCTCCAACCTTTAACCCATGAAGGCGAAGATTAGGGCTCAACCGAGCACCTGAAGCTCCGCGCCACGGATATGGAGGGAGCAGAGCAAGGAGAGGGTCGGTCTGGCGTTTTCGTTTTTGCCTTTTGCAGTTTTGGCATTTGCAAGGAAAAACTCGCTCTTTGACGTTTTCGTTTTTTGGTTGTTACGTTTTTTATTTTCTGGCCATTTTCAGCTTAAATTAAAAAAATTCACCTGTGGCGAGGAGGGAAAAAAAGGGACTTGGCTTACGTGCTTTTCTCCCCCACATCCGCTGGTGTCCGATGCTTTAGACGGTGACATTTTTTGTCCCAAAACACACGTCCTTTTTAAAAAAAAAAAAAAAATCAGGACACTTCCCGGTAGTAAAAAGATAACTCCAGATACTAAATAGTACTAATAAAATTCTTCATGATTTTAAAAAATTATTTCACCATCTTAAAAAATATTTCAAGATAATGACTGGTACTAAAAGGATATTGAAAAAATAATTCATGATCTTAAAAAATTATTTAGGATCTTAAAAAGACATTTCTAGTATCGACTACTACTAAAAATATAATTTATAATATTTTTTCAAGATCCTTAAATAATTTTTTAAGGTCATGAAGAATTTTATAATACTAGTCAGTATCCTATTAGTACTAATAAGTATCTTGAAATATTTTTCAAGATCCTGAAATAATTTTTTTAACATCATGAAGATTTTTTGTTAGTACCATTCAGTCATGAATTATCTTTTTATTAACTGGCAGTGGCTGAATTATATATATATATATATATATATATATATATATTAAAAAGGATTAGGTGTGTGTGTTTTGGGGCAAAAACGTCACCGTTTAAAGCATCAGACAGCAGTGGACATGGGAAAGAAAAGGACGTAAGCCAAGTTGGAAAAACAAAAAGACGTTTAGACTGCGCGGGTTACATCGGGTCAGCTCAGTCTTAGGAGCTAACCCTAGTTTCTTCGCTATACTAGACTAGTTTCTGATCTGAATCAGTCTGTCGTCAGACTTGTTTGAGTTTTATAACCATGCTTTTAGGTTTCTAGACACAAATAAATTCCTGAAGATACATATTAATTCCATACAATAATGGCATATGTAATGAAACAAGGCTGTTCCAAATTATATTTTAACAGAGAAAATTTATGGAGTTTGTTTAACTAATACGTATGCGGCTTACATAAATTTCACGATGATTTTTCAAAATTTGACGCAAAATATATGAAAAATTTGCAAATAATGTCCTTATATTAATATGGAAGATTGTGAAAAGGTTAACATGTATTAGTCAAACAAGTTAACTAATTGATCTTCTAACTTTTAACATGGAACATTATTTAAGGAAAATGGATAACCAAATAATTCGTAATCACACATAATTGTTGAGGACTTTTGGTGCGCTATTGCAATTTAAAATTATTTGAGTTCTAAATTGTAATTAAATTGATGATTTATGTATTGGTTCCCAAATATTATTCCCCCTTTATCTTTTGATGAAAAAGGATATGACTATTCTCTCTCTCTCTTTTTTAAAAAAGTTGGAAGGTAGACACTAATAGGCTCAGTTATAGGCAGAATCAAACCCACAACCCATCACTTAATGAGGATATAGATCAATTTGGATCAAGCCAAGTAAAATTACAAGGGGTAGTAAGGTTCTCCCAACCACAAAATATTTACCGTGACTATATTCTTAAAACCCAAACCCAAACTCAGCCGAAACTTCTAATTAAGTTGATACAACTCCTCCAATTAAACCAAGCGATGTCTAGCCTCAATGGACTAGTGGATTGTCTATATAGGATCAAGTATACTCTCTAGGATATATGAATGCTCAGGTACTGAAGAGAATATGATTGTTCTAGCATGTCTACGAGGAAGACATCAAAGAATATCAGATGATCACTGTGCAACAGAGTATGGCGTTTAGTCAAGAGGGGGTGGGGTGTGTGCACAGTGAGACTGAATAGTAAAAAGGATGAATAGAGAATGTGCACCTGTTAGGTTAACCTCTTATTTATAAAGATTACCTTTAAGGTTTCGGTCCTTGGGCTTTGTGCACCTCCAGGCCCAATTCTCTGCTGCACTATCTGTACTGCCCGTGATTATAGCCTAGATTATAGGGTAATTAGCATTTTACCTGATTATGAAGGGATTCTGCCATAAAGTATCTTTGCTAGATTGCACCACAACTGGGCTCAATATACGAGTCCATAACAGTTGCCCCCCAGCCCAGTAGTTTAGTCTCTGAGTTGCCGGGGGGAAAGGAGTGACGCAAGAAGGAAATATGAAGAGTACACAAGGAACTTGGTTGAATGACGTCTCAATGTCATCAAAGTACCTTGAACAAAAAATACAAGACTTCATCCCCCTATATAACCTTCTGCTATTGAACCTTCAGGCCATGCCTTATTCCTCACATAAGATTTCAGTTTTCCAAGAAACCTATAAAGTAATGAAGGAAAAATGTTGATATATCAATGCTGAAATGTGCGACTAGGGATTAATGCTGAAGTAATTAATTTTAAATGAGTACCTCTTAATAGGATATATCTATCGATAGTGAACTAGGCCAGCAAGCTTTGTTTTATGAACAAGGTGTATTGTCAGGTGAACCATCATCATGAAAAATGATAGAGGAAAGATCATCTCCAAATGACACAACGTACGAATGATTTCCTATTGCACCTAGTCAAGCTCCTCCACGATCAAAACCTTGGAACACAACTTTTGGAAGAAAGAACACAAACTCGACCAAAACGTTCGACACATCAAGAGGCATTGTATTTTTGATGGCCAATGGAAGTAACTATTGCATAAGTACATGTGAGTCTTGATTCTTCAGCCCAGCAACCTTTTGAGCTTGCACGTCAACACATGATGAAATGTTGCTTGAAGACCCGTTAGGAACTTTTATTTTCTTCAATGTCACAAGGAAGATTTCCTTATTTGGTTTTGTTAGGGTGAATTTTGCCGGTTGAAATCTACCATGCTCATTAGGCCACGCGTCTCCATGAACTCTCATCTCGCCGTTACTATTTCCTCGCTTAAAGATGATCTTTTGACTTGCCTTGTTCATTTAGAATTGTGTACAACACATTGTCGCACACATTCTTTTCAATGTGCATGACATCTAGACTGTGTCGGAGAAAATTATCTTTCCAATATGGAAGAGTGAAGAAGACGCTTATCTTCCGCCATTATTGGGGTGTAGAACTAGAAGCCCTAGCGAGTCTTTTTCCCGGGTTTTCTTTGGATCGTCTTTTTCCATACTTAAATTCAACATCCTAAAGCTGTTTTGCTAACGAACCGGCTTAGTCTTGCTAACAGAACGAGTCGATCTCGTCTGGCGGTCAATGGCACTGTTGAACTTGGGAGAGACCTCAACGACGACACGGCAAAGAAAGACGACAAGAACTCAGAGAAGTGAAGAAAAAACCAAAAGCTCCAACCTTTAACCCATAAAGGCGAGGATTAGGGGCTTTTTCCCCAAAATGCCCCTAATTAAATAACTATTTACCAAAATGCCCCTATTTCCAAACTATTTCTCAATCTGCCCCTGTTTAGTCGACTAAACCATGATTTAGTCGACTAAAACGCGGGCTCAGCTTTTTTAATCTTTCGCGATTTAGTCGACTAAGCACTGTAGCTTAGTCGACTAAATCATAAAAAAAACAAAAGGTTAAAACTTCGAAAGGCCATAACTTATGGCTCGAGAGTCCAAATCAAGTGATTCTTTTTTTCATTCCACATAACTTTTTGAGATCTATGCACTGACATAAAAATTAACTTCCAGATTTAATGAAGAGAAAGGAGAAAAAATAACTGATTCTTTATTGCCAGAGATACTAACAATTCATTAAATATAATCAAGTGATTCTTATATATATATATATGGGGAAATCATTTCTGCTTTAACTGTAGAAAAACTTCTCAGCAGCAAGGTAAAATGGCAACGTTCTTCCTCTTTTCTATAAAACTAAAAAAACTCTCCGCCCGTGACTTTCACCATGCTTCTCTCTTCACCCTCTTTTTTGTGTCTTTCTCAGAACACAAAGCATCACACCACTTTTCCTTTAACTTATTGCTCAGCCATCTCTGTTCTCCTCCATGTCCGTTGTTCACTTCCAGATGGGCGTTGCTGGTGTGGCCATAGCCATGGTTTGGAGTAACCTTAACTCTTCCTCTTCCTATGTTCCTTTTTCTACTTCTCCAATGTATGTAAGGACTCGTGGGTCACTCTTAGTATTGACTGTCTCAAGGGCTGGTCTTCTCTTCTTTCTCTTGCGATTCCAACCTACGTCTCTGTGTGCCTTGAGAGGTGGTGGTACGAGATCATGATAATCTTTGTGTGGCCTTCCGGGTAATCCCAAAGCCACCATTGCATCAATGGGGATTCTGATTCAAACAACCTCACTAGTCTATGTCTTCCCATCTTCCTTAAGTCTTGGTGTTTCCACAAGAGTGGGGAACAAGCTAGGTGCGAACCGACCCGAAAAGCTCCCCTCTCCATGATCATCTCGCTCTTCTGTGCCGTCGGCTTGGGCCTGGGGGCTATGAGCTTCACCACCATAATGAGGCGCCAGTGGGAAAAATTAACGAAACGGCATCGTTTGTGTTTGCTGCAAAAAAGTTTTTCTGTAGTTGAAGCAGAAATGATTTCCCCTATATATATATATATAGTGAATTGTTTCCTTTTATTTGATGTTTTCTTTTTTATTAGATCACATAATATCTCCTGCACAATAAAGATAGGATATGTGTGTGTGTATATATTTAATGAATTGTTAGTATTAACATGAGTTGTTAATATTTAATGAATATATATATATATATATATATTAATAATATGTATTTTGAATATATTGTATTTTGAAAATCCAATAATTAATAATATGGATTTTCTTAGATTCTCGGGAATGTCATGTTATAGGAGCCTCAAAGTATCGACACTAAATTTGTGGGGCTTGATTTTCAAAGTATCCCTCCCCGTAACGTAACAATTAATACTGGATTTTTAAAATAAAATATATTCAAAATTGAGATTATCTCTCCATTAATAATATGGATTTTAAAAGAAAAGAGAAATAGAAAAAATATCGACACTAAATTTGTGGGGCTTGATTTTGGGGAATAATAGCGTTTGGAAGTTATGCATGAGATCATATGTTGCAAGAGAATATTAATATTAAAATGGAATTGACTCCCACTAAATTTTGGGGGGATTTTGGGGAATAATGACCTCATCTGGAAAAAAGGTGATTATTCTTTGTAGTTTGAAGTTTAATTTCAACATAGAGTCGGGGGGAGGAGAACCAACTAACTTAATTAGGGCATGGTTTTATGATTGATATTTTATAAGATAAAATAAAAAGTTAGGGGTTCAATTTAGATTTTGAGTTGTCCATATTATGTGATCCATATTATGCAGGAAATACTAACAATTCATTAAATAAATATATATATATATATATATATATATATTATGTGATCCATATTGTGCGGAGATACTAACAATTAATTAAACATATATACACACACACATATCCTATCTTTATTGTGCAGGAGATATTATGTGATCTAATAAAAAAGAAAACTTCAAATAAAAGGAAACAATTCACTAAATATATATATATATAAGAATCACTTGATTATATTTAATGAATTGTTAGTATCTCCTGCGCAATAAAGAATTAGTTATTTTTTCTCCTTTCTCTTCATTAAATCTGGAAGTTAATTTTTATGTCAGTGCATAGATCTCAAAAAGTTATGTGGAATCAAAAAAAGAATCACTTGATTCGAACTCCCGAGCCAGAAGTTATGGCCTTAGAAGTTTTAACCTTTTGTTTTTTTAATGATTTAGTCGACTAAGCTACGGTGCTTAGTCGACTAAATCATGGGAGAAGTTAAAAAAAACTGAGCCCGCGTTTTAGTCGACTAAACAGGGGCAGATTGAGAAATAGTTTGGAAACAAGGGCATTTTGGTAAATAGTTATTTAATTAGGGGCATTTTGGGAAAAAAGCCAAGATTAGGGCTCAACCGAGCACCTGAACCTGGGCGCCACGGACATGGAGTTGGCTTACCTCCTATGCTTCTTAAAGGTCGTTGCGGTCCTTTGCTCAAAGCGTGTCGTTTTTGACATAAAACACACACACATGTCCTTTTTTTTCCCCTAAAAATATTTTAGGCATTGCCAAGTAGTAAAATGATAATTCAGGATATTGAATGGTACTGGAAAAAAATTCTTCCGATCTTGAAAATTATTCTAGGATCTTAAAAAAATATTTCGAGTCTTGACTAGTGCTTGAAAAAATAATTCATGATCTTAAAAAAATTATTTTAGAATCTTCAAAAAAATATTCTAAACTATATTTTTAGTAGCAAAGTAGGTATCGAAATATTTTTTCAAGATCTAAAATAATTTTCTTAAGATCATGAATTATTTTTAGTACCGAAGATATATTTTTAGTACCACTCGATTACCCTAAAATATTTTTTCAAGATCTTTAATAATTTTTCAAAATCATGAAGAATTTTTTTAATACCATTTAGTATCCTAAATTATCAGTTTACTACCTGGCAATGCCTGAAATATTTTTAGGGAAAAAAAGAAAAAAAAAGGACAAGTGGGTGTGTTTTGTGCCAAAACGACACGGTTTGAAGCAAAGGACCGCGCGGACCAAGAAGCGAAGGAGAGGTAAGCCAATGGAGGGAGGAGAGCAAGGAGAGGGCCTGATGCCTGGCATTTTCGTTTTTGCCTTTTGCAGTTTTGGGATTCGCAAGGAAAACTCGTGCTTTGACTTTTTCATTTTTTGGTCGTTACGTTTTTTATTTTCTCGCTTGACGTTTTCGTTTTTTGGCCGTTACGTTTTTGCCTTTTTTGCAGTTTTTGGGATTTGCAAGGAAAATGCGCGCTTTGACGTTTTCATTTTTTTTTTGTCATTACGTTTTTTATTTTCTGGCCATTTTCAGCTTAAATAAAAAAAATTCACCTGTGGCGACGAGGAAAAAAAAGGGTCTTGGCTTACGTGCTTTTCTCCCCCATGTTCGCTGCTGTCCGATGCTTTAAACGGTGGCGTTTTTGCCACAAAAACCAAGGTTTTTAAACCGGACCGGACCGCCATTTTGGGCCGAAAACCAGTCGAGTTGGAAGGAAACCGGGTCACGAGTTGACCCGGGTCAACTCGGCCGATTTCGAACCGAAGCGAAGTTGGCCAAGTTAGACTAAAAATTTTTTTAAAAAAATCGAGGAGGGGAGAGAGTCGGCGGGTGGCCGGAGTTTCATACCTCCCCGATGGTGAGAAAAGAGCAAGGTGAGCAATGGGTGATGGAGAAAGAAGAAGGTGAAGGAAGAGAAAAAAAGAAAGAGGAGGAAAAAGAAAGTAGAAGATGATGCGGTAGAGTTTCTATATTCTTCGTCTTCTCGCTGTCCATTGCCATGAACATGATTTCCAGCATGAGTTGCACCACAAAGTATGATTTTATGGAAGAAGAAGTGAAGGAGCCCATCTAAATCTCATCTCCGGTGACTCTCGAATCTAGGAGCAAGAAATTTGAAAAGAAGAAAAATAAGGGAGGCCATACTGCAAATCTGCAATAGAGAGAAGAAAAAGGACGCCTCGTAAGTCGAGAACGTGTGTATTTGGGCTAAGAGATTTTTTAGGGATGTGAATATTTGATGATTTGTATCCCAAGCGTACTCAAGTTGCAGCATTGGGCCCACAAATTTGACTTGGTAAAAAAACTAAAAAATAAATTAGAAAAACAAGTTAAAGTACAAATTAAATTAATGTCCATCACAAGCATCACGTGGATGAAAATGGTGACATTTTTAAATTTTTTTAACATGGAAAATGGATATGTGGAAAAAAAATCAACTTCATACCGGTTTGACTCCGGTCGACCAATGGCCCTTAACCCAGTACCCCGACCGGTGTAATGACCGGTCCGGGTTTAAGAACCTTGCAAAACACACACAAGCTGGTCCTTTGAAAAAAACATTTAAGGCACTTGGCTAGTAAAAAGATAATTTAAGATGCGAATGGTACTAATAAAATTCTTCATGATCTTGAAAAATTATATTTGAATCTTAAAAAAATATTTCAAGGCAATGACTCGTACTAAAAGGATACACCGAATAACTGAAAAAATAATTCATGATCTTAAAAAAATTATTTTAGGATCGTAAAAAAACATTTCTAGTACCGATTACTACTAAAAATATAGTTTAGAATATTTTTCAAGATCCTTAAATAATTTTTAAGGTCATGAAGAATTTTATTAGTACCGTCAAGTATTTATTAGTACCGTAATTACCTTGCAGTATTTTTTCAAGATCTTGAAATAATTTTTTAACATCATGAAGATTTTTTTAGTACCATTCATCATGAATTATCTTTTTATTAACTAGCAGTGCCTGATTTTTGTTTTTTAAAAGGATTAGGGGCGTGTGTTTTGGGGCGAAAACGTCACCATTTAGAGCATCGGACAGCAGCAGACATGGGGGAGAAAAGGACGTAAGTCAAGTTGGAAAAAAAGACGTTTAGACTGGCAGGTTACACCAGTCAGCTTAGAGAGCTGACCCCAGTTTCTTCGCCATACTAGACTAGCTTTCGGTCTGAATTAGTCCGTCCAGTCAGACTTGCTTGAGTTTTATAACCATGATTTTAGGTTTCTAGACACAAATAAATTCCTGAAGATACATATTAATTCCATACAATAATGGCATATGTAAGGAAACAAGGCTGTTCCAAATTATATTTTAACAGAGAAAATTTATGGAGTTTGTTTAACTATTACGTATGCGGCTTACGAAATTTCACGATGATTTTTCAAAATTTGACGCAAAATATATGAAAAATTTGCAAATAATGTCCTTATATTAAGGGAAAATTATAATAAAGGACCTAAGAAAAATAATATTTATTAAGAAAGACCATAAAAATGGTAATTATTTTGAAGGACCAAAACTTAAAACATTAAAATAAAAATACTAAATTGCCCTTGGTTCTACAATTTTTGCTTAAAGGTAAGACATCCAAAAAAAAAAAATTTGCTTTTACAATTCCAAGTCTTCGTGCTTACCGTACATTACCTCGGGTCTTGAAAAGAGATAAATTCATAAAAATTCATGAATTCATAGAATACGGGGGAGGAGGCTTGGGAGATCTTTGTCAACGGAATAACCTACGGTTCCTCTCCACGGAGAGATAAAAAATTACCATTAGAGACTCTAACTTACATATTCAGATTTCGATTTGATCTCTATTTATCATTTTCAATCAATCACTTTCTCGATTTAATTAGATATAATATAGGAAATTTGACCAAGGGCAATTTAGTCTTTCTATTTTAATGTTTTAATTTTTGGTCCTTCAAAATAATTACCATTTTTATGGTCCTTCTTAATAAATATTATTTTTCTTAGGTCCTTTATTATAATTTCCCCTTATATTAATATGGAAGATTGTAAAAAGGTTAACATGTATTAGTTAAACAAGTTAACTAATTGATCTTCTAACTTTTAACATGGAACATTATTTAAGGAAAATGGATAACCAAATAATTCGTAATCACACATAATTGTTGAGGACTTTTGGTGCGCTATTTCAATTTAAAAATATTTGAGTTCTAAATTGTAATTAAATTGATGATTTATGCATTGGTTCCCAAATATTATTCCCCCTTTATCTTTTGATGAAAAAAGGATATGACTATTTCTCTCTCTCTCTCTCTCTCTCTCTCTCTCTCTTTTTAAAAAAAATTTGGAAGTAGACACTAATAGGCTAAGTTTTAGGTAGAATCAAACCCATGACCTATCACTTAATGAGGATATAGATCAATTTGGATCAAGCCAAGTAAAATTACAAGGGGTAATAAGGTTCTCCCAACCACAAAGTATTTACCGTGACTATATTCTTAAAACCCAAACCCAAACTCCGTCGAAACTTCTAATTTAGTTGATACAACTCCTCCAATTAAACCAAGCGATTCTAGCCTCAATGGACTAGTGGATTGTCTATATAGGATCAAGCATACTCTCTAAGATATATGAATGCTTAGATACCGAAGAGAATATGATTGTTCTAGGATGTCTACGAGGAAGACATCGAAGAATATCAGATGATCACTGTGCAACACGAGTATGGCATTTAGTCAAGAGGGGGTGGGGTGTGTGAACAGTGAGACTGAATAGTAAAAAGGATGAATAGAGAATGTGCACCGGTCAGGTTAACCTCCTATTTATAAAGATTACCTGTACTGTCTGTGATTATAGCCTAGATTATAGGGTAATTAGCGCTTTACCTGATTATGAAGGGATTCTGCCATAAAATGTCTTTGCTAGGTCGCACCACAACTGGGCCTAATATACGAGTCCATAACAGTTTCCCCCAGCCTAATAGTTCAGGTCTCTAAGCTGCCGGGATGTATTGGTTGTAACCCAGACTTGTATCCGAGTTGTTCAACTTGTTCTTCTTGATTTCCATTCAATTGCTTTCCGAGTTTCACCGAAACCGGATTCACTTTCAGCTTGCCCCCAGGCATGTGAGCGGGGTTGATTTGCCACAAAAATTCGCTTATTTTCATGATGGTCGAGATTATGTTTGTATCTTTTAATCTGGATTGCTAGATTCATACATTCTCGCCACGCATTGCCCCCAATTCGGGGTGTCATGAAAGAATAGAATACAAACGGATTCCATTTGCCTATGCCGCTGAGTTCATAATACACCTCTCCCGGCTCCTCAAATCCCTGCCCTGGATATACACCAAGCTAGATCAGGATCACACCCAGGGAACACCTATGACCCGTGCGATGATTGCTGCTACAAAAACATTCAACTCATCAATAACAGTCGTGAAAGAGAAGCCAAATTGGTTTTAGCTGCTATCGGCACAAGTTTATCTCTCAAGCCGTTCTGGCATATATCAACTTGAATCATCTCGGCTTGCCACCTTTTGATTTTCCGCTTATTAGCTCTTTTGACCGAGGTATACTTCCTGTTTCTGATTTTTACCTTTTTTATTATAGGTATAGATGGGTTCACCTTTGTGCCACACCGAGCAATCCATAACATGGGAGTCGAGCTCTACTGGTCCTACCAGAGCTTCTAGGACTTTGGACTCGTGGGTTATCAAAGAGGTGTTACGTATCAAGAACACAATGACCACCAAGGAAGTCGTCGGGCTAGGTTTCCTTGATAGAAAAGACTATATCTTTCGCCTGCCCCTTCATTCTGAGTCAGTATCTAGTCTGTCGGGCAAGGGATGATGATCCTCATTTCTTTTTCTTCTACCAATACCTCGTTTCCCGGCTTGGTATCTGGTTCCCATTCATCGAGTTTCAAATCTGTCTTCTCAACCACCTGCATCTTGCTCCCATTCAACTACATCCCAATAGTTGGGTCTTCGCAATTGCTTTTGAAAATTTCTGTAAAGGGAAAGAACTCACTTTCACTGTTCAAGTTTTCTTCCCCCACTTCTTTACTCTCCATGAGGCTCTTGGTAAGGAGTCCTCTAAGGAATCCTCTTCTAGGAAAGGTTGGACCTCACTGAAGGGTGTCCCCGGCCTGAAACTCTTCAAAGTATTTGTCGATTAGATTAAAGATAGGTCCACCATAGATCTGCTTCAGCAGAAGCAAGAAAAAGTTCAATCTCAGTTGAATGGCTGTCGAGATCCCTTAGATGCACCAACACCACAATTAAGCAAAAGGATGCGGCGATAAAGAAGGTCGTTGGGAGTCTTTTGAGAATGCCCTGGCTCAAATTCGGATTCTGAATCCTGACATTAATTTCAACACTTCCCGCATGGACTGCATGTCTTTTGTTAATGGAGACAAGATAGAGCCGCTCTTTCCCTCTCCCGACATCCTTCCGAAAGCCAGTTTGAGGGGAATTGAGGTGAAGACAAAGGTGAAGAGGTTTAAACCGGCTTAAAGCTCCACCGTTCTAAGGGCCGAGATTCCAGCGTTGTTTCAATTTCTTTTGCTTGGGGTACTGAATCCCCATCTTTGCTTTTTGTGATCTTTTCCCGGGTTTGTAACCCAACTTTCATTCCTGTAATTCAACCTCACACCATATTATGTAAAGAATTTAAAGTGAATGGAACATACTTACTTTTTGCGCGCATTGAACACCTGCTTATTGCTTGTCGAACCCAAATACTATCCTGAGCTAAACTTTCGCATAGTATTCGTTGTACTTGATGAGCTCGACTTTATTTTCAACCTTTAATTCATGACTTGGCCAGAGTTAAAAAACTTATTGCGCAGAATATTCGTCTAGTGCCACCCATGAATTATACGTTCCGAAGTGGTTGACCATAATTTAATCCGGAGTAAGAGCAACCTGCCACATGTTTAAATTCAACATCGTAACCAAACTCTAAGCATTTTGACGTGATCAGGGTCATCATGACGATTCACCTCGATTACCCCAAACAAAGGTTTTGATGCATCACGGCCACAAGGGCCTCTAGTTTTACCATGTTCCACTTGAAACAAGTTTTAACCGCTGTTCAGTTTTACCGAGTTTCAATGGGAACACGTTTTAACTTTTCAGTTTTACCAGGTTCCAAAGGAGCGTATTTTAACTGATCTTTTAGTTTTACCGGATTCCATAGGAACACATTTTAACTGTTCATTCAGTTTTAACAGGTTCCACAGGAACACGTTTTAACTGTTCTTTCGGTTTATCGGGTTAGCGGGAACATGTTTTAACTGTTATTTTAGTTTTACTAGGTTTTGATAGGAACACATTTTAACTTGTCTTCTCTACTTTAATTGAAACTGGGTTTCGTACCCTAGGTTCATTTATCCACCTCATCAAAGAACCGGGCTTCGTACCCTGAGTTCGTTGCTCCATGTTCATCCAGAACTGGTTTTCGTACCCTGAATTCATTCATCCTGTGACTCTCTTCATTTGAAGTTGTATGATAAAAGTTGATTGAATAAAAATATTGCCGACTTTACAAAATCTTCCATAGATAAAAATGAAATTAATAGATCCTATTCACTTTAACTTAGTTGCATTGAAGTCAGCTTTCGGAAACTCCTCATCCTCGTTAGTTGACTTCTTCTTTTTCTCATTCACTTTTTTTCGTTCCCGGATTGAGCTTCTACTACAACCAAGTTGCTTGTGCTTGCTCTTATGACCCTGAGTTTCTATCACACATTGGCACAACTTCCCTTCTCGGATGAACTTTTCGATGGAATCTCGCAGGTCCTAACACTAATCTGTTGTATGCCCTGGGCCATCGTGAAATGCACAATGTTGGGATTGATCTACTCTGAGTCTATTATAGGAAGGCCAAGGTGATAAGTGTGTATTTTATGATTAACAAGGTGTATATTTTATGAGAATTAGTTGGATTTATTGATATTATATACCTATTTAATTATCTTTTATTTACTTTAATATCGTTATAGGATAAAAAGATATTTTGATATAAAATTTACTTATTTCCTATTATATTTTGCAGGAAATATTAGCTGATTTGGAAAGAAGTAGAAAAAGCAATTAAGAAGATATGCAATCCCAAACTCGGTGGTCCCATGCAAGAAAAATAGAAACAAAATCAATTGCGTGATCTATGGAATTGATTACAAGATATAAGATATCTTTTTAATAAGAAAAGGATAATCAATGACCCAAGACATAAATTATAAATAGGGAGGAGCATATCGAGAGACGTAGAACGAGAAGGAACGAGGAAGCAGAGGAGTAGGGGCTGAGCGTTTCGGTTCTTTTCATCATCTCCATGGAAGGACGGAGGACTGTGGAGAGCGACGGAGAAATCTTCTTTCTCTCTCTCTCTCTCTCTTTATTCTTTGAAACGAGTTCTTATTTTTTTTGTTATGGATTTTATTAGAGCCATGTTTGGCTAGTTGGTTTTGCAACCTAGAGGACCTATGAACTTGTGGGTGAATTGAATTTTGTTTTCATTATTTAGTTAAATTTGATATTAATTTTGGTTACTTAATCTTGGTTAATTTTATCTTTTTAGTGATTGGCCATCATTGAATATGATTTTGAGTTTTAGGATTTACCTTGATGAAGGGGATTTTAATTAGGCTCTGAGATTAAGTAATATGGGATTAGATTATGATTTAATTTGCGATTAGGATAGACATATACCTAATGGCCCCATATAATTGTTGAAGAGTGTGTTCGATTTTTGTTGCCTCTTGAGTAACTATATTAGATATAACAAGTTATACTCAAGAGAAGGCTGTAAGTGGACCGACAGGCACTTATAGCTATTTATACTTGAGATTAACAAAATTGATATTAAAGCTAACTAAATTAGTGAAAACAAGGTTTATAAAGCTAATAAGGGATTAGTGACTCGGGTTGCTCATTTGATTATTGTGGTAGTTTTCTTATTTTTATTTTAGTTTTGATTTTCTTTTCCTTTATCTTAATTAAATTCAATTTGTTTTGCTCAACTTAAATGAAATTATGAAATTATTGTTTAACTCAAGTTGTGATACTAAGTCCTCATGGGAACGATACTTTTCTTATCACTTTATTACTTGATATGTCCTGTGCACTTGCGGAGTTTATAGGCTATAAAGTTTTGCTCTATCAAGTTTTTGGCGCCGTTCTGCGGGGACTTGTTGGTTGGAATTGATTGAGCATTAGTAGTTTAAGTTTGAGTTCGTAAATATCTTTTTCTTTTTAAACAAAAAAATGGATTTCATTTAGCAACCAACTGGTCTTAATATTGAGAAGGAGATGAATTCTTTGTCTTCTACACAAGATGGATTGATTGCTATTTTAAATTCTTTGAATGAATATAGGCAACATAAAAGGAGCATAAATGATGGTTGTATTCCATATATTGATTCTTCTCAATATGTTTGCATGTCTTATATTTATTGTGGAGGGAATCATTTATTTGAGCATTGTCCATATAGTACAACTAGTCATTTTGTGAGAAATGATTTCACTAGGAACCAAACCTATTTTGATAACTCATTTTGTCCTAGTGAAGTTTTTGAGCAACAAAATTTTAGGGATCCACATGTCTGTTGTTCTTATGAAAATACCCCTCCTTGTTACTCTTATCCATATGTTGAAGAACACACCATAGAGTATAAGGAAAAATCTAATTTAGAAAGATTGTGTGCGGAATCTATGGAATCAAGTAAGGAGTTCGTCTCTAGTGTTAAGTCAAGTGTTCAAAATATTGGGGTATATGTGAGTCAAATTCTTTCTACCCTTGAGACTATGGGGCAAGATAATTCTTTAAACATGGTTACCACTTCTTATGATGATAATGATTATTGTGAGGAAGTTGAAGGTGTGAGATTGCATGAGACTATGGATAATGTAGAAAGTGATTGTGAGCTTGACATTAATTTAGATGAGAATATTGAATGTTTTGAAGAGGTTCCGGCTGTGGAGCCTAAGGATTGTGATGTTGGTGATCAAATTGATGTAGATGTCCCAATTGTTGTTGTTCATGACCCTCCTCTTGAAGTGTTGACTCTTACTAATGAGAGTCAGGTTGATTTTATTGGATGCTCTAAATTCTTGGAAGTGTCTATATTTATTTTCTAGGATATGCATGTTGTGCCTCATTTGAATTCAGTGATTGATTGTAATCCAAGATTGTCTATGATTAAGGAAGTACAACTAATTAATTGGAATGATCAATTTTTGTGTGTGATACCTTGTTGTTTGAAAAGAAATGAAGACAAGGTAATTATGGTGTTTGATACTTATGATTAGAAATTGTTTTGAGAAGTCTGGTTGAAGACTATAAATTTAGCGCTTCTTGGGAGGCAACCCAAGGGTTTTGTTTGCATATTTTATTATTATTATTTTTTCTTTCTTTCTTTCTTTCTTTCAGTTTTATTCAGGTTTGAAGAAGATCACTCCTCTAGTTGTTGCAATATCTTGCTCTAGTACTTTCTTCTCCCTTTAAATTTGAAATATCATGGATCGTACTAGGGGAAGCACTCCACATCGAGTTAGAGGCTTAAACCGGGGAGTATTAGTTCTTTTCCCTCTTTATATTTTTTGCAACATTGAGGACAATGTTTGATTCAAGTGTGGGGGACGGATATAATTTCTTTGGTTATGCTTGTCCTTATACAATTATAAAGATTTTTTTTTAAAGATTTTTGCATTGTTGAGGATTGACCTTAATTTTGAGCTTCCCCATCTTAGAGAATATTATCAAGTCAAGCATTAAAATAGGAAAAAAATGTTTTAACCAAGTCTCTAAGCCTTGAGTTTTTTTTTGCAATCTTGAGATGAACTATGAGAATAAGGATTAGTTTGTAATACGATCAGCATTATTAGTTCATGAATATTTTGCTACAAGATCTCTTTAGAAAATTAGATGATGACCTTTGCCAGCTAAGTAAAACTTTTGTGTAGGGAAATGACTCAGGAAAAAAAACACAACAACTCCAATGACTTCTCTAGACCTCACTTAGTAATCGGGGGCACTTCATCACCAATGTTGGCACTCACGTCAAACGGTAAAGTCAAAGAGGGTTATGAGTTGGGCTAACAGCCTCTTAAGGTGCCTGTTGGATAAGCGAGTAACCAGGTGCTGCATCACCCATGTGCAAGGTTGCATCAAAAGGGGACCTACAACGGCTCAAGAAACAAAAAAGTTAAAAAAAGAAAAGAAAAAAAGAAGAAGACAAAATGAGTTATTTCCTACCTGAGAATTCTTAATAAATTAAATGAAAAGCTTGATTTGGTGGGGGCATTTGAATTTTTCTGGAGAAGTTGAGTAGCGTAATATTCTTTTACTAATCTTATGGTTGAACTTATTGCTTGCCGATCTTTTGATCATGGGACATTAAGAGATTGTTATACTCTATTAGCTTAGTGACTTATTTTTATAAGACATTAACTTAAATAAGATTTGATGATATGATCCAAGTGTGGTGGTTTATTGCTCTCTGTTTAGTGACTTATTTTTATAAGACATTAACTTAAAATATACACCTATTTTAAATAATGAAGCTAATAAGGGATTAGTGACTCTGGGTTGCTCATTTGATTATTGTGGTAGTTTTCTTATTTTTATTTTAGTTTTGATTTTCTTTTCCTTTATCTTAATTAAATTCAATTTGTTTTGCTCAACTTAAATGAAATTGTGAAATTAATGCTTAACTCAAGTTGTGATACTAAGTCCTCATGGGAACGATACTTTTCTTATCACTTTATTACTTGATACGACCCGTGCACTTGCGGAGTTTATAGGCTATAAAGTTTTGCCCTATCACAAGGTTGTTCTACTTTTTTCATTTCAGTCATAGCCACCTCCTTCCATACTTGCGATCATGATATATTCAACGGAATGTACTCTTCATATTTCCTTCTTGCGTCACTCCTTTCCCCCGGTGCCTGCTATCTGGATTTCGTCCGCAAGATCCTCACTTCTGTTTGCCGTGCTCTTCCTTCCCTTTTGAAGACCTCCGGGTTACTCCTTTTCCTTCGAAGGTGGGCTCTTTCCCCTATCTTTAGTCACGGCATTGAGTTGCACTTGTTCTAACTCTAAATATTTCTTCTCTCGCTCTCTAAAAGCCTCTAGGTTCTCGACACGCTCCCTGATGAGAGATCTGGCCAGCCATGATGAAGAGTCTAAGCCAGCTATGAGGAGATGCACGTGCACACTTTCCTTTAATTCATGCACTTGCAAGGCAACGTCTCTAAAACTATTTAAGTATTTCTGGAGAGTCTCTGCGGGCAGCTGCTTGATCTTGCTCAAGGTGAACTCGGATTTCCGTTGTTTCTTGCTCGTTGTAAAATTTAGCAAAAAATTTCCTCTGAGTTCTTCAAAGTTGTGAATCAACTTTGGAGGCAAAGTGTGGAACCATGCTTGCACTGCACCTCATAAGGTCATAGCGAATAGTCGGGATATAATAGGTTCCTTAAACTGCCTCACATACATTCTTAACTCGAATGTATTAATATGAACTTGTGGATCATGAGTTCTATCATATGTAAGCAAGTCGGCCAAGTTAAAATTCTTTGGGTATAGAGCATCTACGATCTCATCTGAGAAAGGGCTACTATTTTTCTCCCCCTAATGTACTTTCTTCTATATTTGTTGGGTATGCTCTTGGTTGTTGGTGGTGCATCTCTGTTTGACATGATGGTATCCCAGATAGGTTTAGCTTGCTTGTTCGTATGATTTGGACCCTGAACTTGTTGAGTCCAGGCCTGATCCTGGTTGATCAAGTCCTTTCCAACATTATTGTTTTGAGGTCCTTCGGTATTGACTTGAACATAAACTGAAGGAGTAGCTCGACTGAGATCATCTAGGTTTCTATTTCAAATTGGGTTCTCAATTTGTTTGAGGCGCTCCTCGAGCAACCTCATTATTTGGCTATCCACCTGCCGAGTATCTTCTATTCCAGTTCTAGTAGAAGACGTGACGGGTTCACTTTCACCTTGGTTTACTTCATGAGATGGTTCCTCCACTCATCGAGGGTTCTAACTTTATCCTTGGTTTACTTCATGAGATGGTTACTCCACATCAAATGTCCTCTTGTCGAGATGGCGCGATTCTGGCTCCATCTTGTCCATTCGTATCCTCGCCGAGTGTATTTTATAGAGACGAACGTCCGGGTTACTGATCTGAAACTCAGGAGGAGGGTGTTGCAGTTGAACTTGTGTATGGATTATCCGGTAGTCCCATTGTGAGGAGCCGTTGTAAACACTAGAGAAGTTCCAGTATCAGTTGTCTCCGCTTCAGTCCCCAATATAACTTGATTAGGATTTGAAGCAACCGAGTCTTCATACTGAATGATTCGTTCCTGATGTTGTTGTGGTTATCCCTCCGGCAACTGGTCCTACAAAGGTATCTGGCTACAACTTCTGGTATTTGCAGCCATTTCCAATGGTTTGGGAATTAAAGTTTATTTGTCCCCATAGTCGGCACCAATGTTCTATTGTAGAACACAAATGTTTAGCCTCAATGAGCTCGTGGATTGTCTATATGGGACCAAGTATACTCTCCGGGATATATGAATGCTCAGATATTGAAGAGAATATGATTTTCTAGGATGCCTACGAGGAAGACATCAAAGAATATCAGATGATCACTGTGCAACACGAGTATGGTGTTTATGGCGTTTATCCAAGAGGGGGTGGGGTGTGTGCACAGTGAGACTGAATAGTAAAAAGGATGAATAGAGAATGTGAACCTATTAGGTTAACCTCCTATTTATAGAGATTACCTCTAGGGTTTCGGTCCTTGGGCTTTGTGCGCCTCAAGCTCGAGTCTTTGCTCCACTACCTATGTGTCTCTGCTCCACTACATTTATTGCCCATGATTATAGCTTGAATTATAGGGTAATTAGGTTTTACATTATTATGAAGGGATTCTGCCATAAAGTGTCCTTGCTGAGCCGCACCATAACTGGGCCCAATATGCAAGTCCATAACAACTACTATTACTATTATGTGTTGGTAAGAGTCTAGGAAGACGAAGAACTCATCAAAGTAGATAAAGAAGGGGCCAAAGAGCAAAAACCTATCATCATATACAAATGGGCAAGAGAAGGACGAAAGAAGAGTAGAGCGAGGGCTCCTAGGCTAGGACCTCCATACAATGTTTGATTTAAGTCAACTAATAATCAACGGGGTTAGGTCTAGTGAAAGGGGTAAGTCCTTCATAGCCTGACAAACCTAGATTCGATTTTTTTGTTTAAAGATGTGCCTACATTTAGTGCTCGAAATCATCTCAAATAGGATTACCTCTAATAGGGAGATACCTTTAAGTAACAAAAAATAAAAATAAAAGTTTGCTAACAATGGAAGGAGAAGGATAAGCCATGTGTGTTTGTTAGTTATGCTTAGTTTTGATGATGTCAAACATACTTATCAATATCAAGAGCAAAAAGTTTGTATAATATATGTATCTACCTCATTGACTAATTCTTATATTTAATGTAGAATCAAAGATGTAGAGTCATTTATGAAGAATGATCAAGAAGAAGATCAATAAAGAAGTATTGAATTAGAGAAAGAAATTGAATATAAAAAAGATGTGAAGTCTGATGATAAAGAATGATGAAGAGAAGAGAAGAAAGAAAGAGTTAAGTTATGGAGAATGATCAAGAGAAGAAGAAAGAAAGAAGAGCTTGTTGAATGGAATGAGAAAATCATTATACAAGTTCTTAGATTGATTCAAGAAATCTCCACGATGACATAGAAGTTGGAATGACTCAATTCGGAGTTAAGATGAGCAAAATCAAGCTTCGGGATAAACTAACTCGAGCCAAGGGGTCTTAACTCGAGTTAGAACGTTTTTCTATAGTATTTTACGCATCTAATGGGAGTTGACTCGAGCCAAGAATTCATAGATTCGAGTCTGGCTCAAAACTCGAGCTAGACACTATTGGCTTGATTTTTAGCACCTCTGTTCTACTCTGTTTCACGTTTAGCTTGGGCGAGGTCTGGTAATTCGACGATATCTCCCAAACCACATATTGGATTGAGGTGAAACTAGTGGAATATGAAACTAGACTCCCAATGCGTCATTTGGATATAAAATTTAAGCCCAAAGGAGTTCATATCAAGGAAATATGAATTGTAGAAGTTGGAACTGAAATTCACACCACACAGATGACCAAGCTTCAATGTTTTAGGTGTACTCACAAACTACAAATCCAATTGAGCTAAAACTAGTTCCATTTGAAACTAGACTCAAATACCTTTTCAAAAACATCAAAATCACAGAAAACAAAGATCAATTGAAGGAGATATGATGTTTTGAAGTTGACTGTCAGTTATGGATGTTGCAAAAACACTACTCAAGAACAACCTCTATTCATATAATGACAACGGACTACATTGAATGAGTTTGGAGCTGATTCTTCTTGCATTGGAAAGGAGACTTAAAAGAGGCATAAGTGGTTTAACAAATTTGGAAATAACTTCTCAACTCGAGCCAAGACAGAGAGTAAGGGACTTTGAGAAAAGGCATTTGACTCGAGCCAGGGAATGCGAAACTCAAAGTCATGGCAAAGCTGAGGGTTAAGCAATTTGATAAGGGCATTTTGACTTGAGGCAAAGTTGGGTGACTCAAGTTTAAGGATAAACTCGAGCCAGCTCCATTTGACTCCAGCCTATTGCATTTTCTTTAAACTCCAAAAGCCTCGTATAAGGTAGTAACTCGAGCCAAAGAAGTGTGACTCGAGCCAATTCTTCTTAGATTGCAACCATCGACTCGAATCTTGTTAAATCTCTAAGTATGGTTTACTTACTTTATATCTTCACTCATTATTATTCCTAACTATGTTTAATGAGTTTGTTAATGAGCTTCAGAACATTATTATATGGATTAACACCAAATTGCAATAAAACAATTATATGTCAGAGCATTAAATGCAAAGCAGAGTGAAACACCATTTTGGCAAAATAATCCTCTGAGCATCCATAAAATGTTCCAGCCATTTCCATTGAATATTCTCACTGAGTCTCAACGGACAAATTGAAAGAAAAATGTCAACAGAGAATAAGGGCGATCAACGGATGAATTTGAGGAACCTGAGTAACGTTCAACGGCTATATTTATTTCTTCCAATGGTCATACACTAAATAGGAAGAATTGCTCAAATGGTCGAATACTCTTCATCAACTATAAAAGTAGAAGCTTTCAAGATAGAAGTGGTCAAAGACATAAGCTTACATCTTCAAAATGCCAATACTCTTATATTCATATCACTTTCTCTCTGATTATCTCAATGATCATTTAAACTTCTATAGAGTGTGAAATGATTTGTATTGTACTTCAGTGTTTATTCATTTACTTTTGAGAGAGAAGATTCATTGTAATCATCTTATCATTTTATTTGAGTGATACTCAAGATTGGGTGATCTTAAGTGGGAAACTCATTGTATTGATTATGACTTTGTAAGGAGTGAATCCTAGTGAGAGGATTACTTTGAGTACGAGTGTGTAATCAAGTGGGTGTATTGATTATATCTTGTAAGGGGGAGTGAATCCTAGTGAGAGGATTACTTTGAGTATAGAGTGTGTAATCAAGTTGAAAGAAGATAGTGGATTGAAAATCTCAAGTGAAGCTTGAGGACTAGACGTAGGTCAAGGATTGGCCGAACCAGTATAAATCTCTGTTTGCATATTCTCTTCCCTTATCTCTTATATTTCCAGCATATATGTTTGAATGACTATGCGAACTGCTTTCAGTAAGTTGCGAAAAGATTTTCAAAGCTATCAAAAGTTTTATCAGACACCCAATTCACCCCCTCTTGGGTGATAGTCAGGTCTAACAGTGTTGTCATCTTTTTATGTGGAAGGGGTAGGAGAAGGAGAAGGCTTGTGTGTTGTCGTTGGCCATGTCATCTGCCAACCTTGCTTTCTCTAGTCAAAACTAATAGTCAAATGATAGCTCTATTAAAATAGGGTGAAATTAATCCACTTTTAAAATATCAGGGGTAAAATTACATCATAAATTACTTTAGAATATTATGTGCACATTGAAAAATATTTTAAGGCTTTGAATACGCCTTGACCTTGTAAAATTTGACCACAATATATTATGAATACAGTGACATTTATTTAGACAAAAATAAACTTTAGAGTAAAATACATTGACTACCCCTCTATTTTATCTAAATTACACAAACCTCCCCTCTATTTTAAAAACATATATAGATCTCCCTCAAAATTCAAATGCATGGTACGAAACCTCTCTTATATATTTGAGATTCAATTTCCATCTACCCAACCGTTAGTTAACCGTTAAGTTTGGTTATTAAACATTTTATTTGACCAAAATACCCATCTTTTAACAAATGAATAAATATTTATATTTGCATAAAAATAATTATAATACATATATGTTCACAATTTCCAATGCATTATTTATTAGTTTTTACTATATTATAAAATTTTGATAATATTTATTTAGTATTCTTTTAAATGACTAAAAATAT
Organism: Acacia acuminata; assembly: GCA_019022655.1. Classification (NCBI taxonomy): domain Eukaryota; kingdom Viridiplantae; phylum Streptophyta; class Magnoliopsida; order Fabales; family Fabaceae; genus Acacia; species Acacia acuminata. The sequence goes on from JAFJYI010000131.1 coordinate 59,664, forward strand.
ATTTCCTTCCTTGTTTGTTTGTTTGTTTTTTTTTTTTTTTTTTGCAATGACACCATGATTGAAATATATTTGAAAGGCATATTTTTAATCACCATATGTTATTAATAATTTGAATTTTATATATTATATAACTTATATTTATTTAAAATTTTATTTTTTTAATACGTTTTTTGCAGAACACATCTATAAACATGTGTTTTATTTAAGTATGCATCAATTAAAAGAATTAATCATATTTTAATTAAGTTTTCTATGTCTTCATTAATTAAGTTAATTATGTCTTGACCTCAATATGAAAAAAAAATTAACAGATAATTATTTGCAAAACTAAAAATAAATTAAGGAAAAGGAAAAAAATATTAATTAAATTACTTGAAAAATTTTAGCCAAAATTAAGGAATTAGTAATGATGAAGGGTAAACTAGTAATAATTTTTTTAAATATTAATTTTAAATAAAAACTAAAAATCCTTACTTTGGAGTTAACGGTTTAGATTTAAGTCACTAGAAAGAAAGCGACAATTTGTAGTTTTCACTGAGATGACATTTGTAGTGGTTATACAAACCGCTACAAAATACCTCATTCAGAAGTATTTTGTAGTGGTTAGTACAACCCGCTACTACATATATTGAAATCGTTACTGGAACTGTAGCGGTTTTACTCTACCGCTACTATACGAGGCTGGGATGACATCTTGTGTGAAGCATTGGTAGTGGTTAGAAAACCGCTACAATATGAAATTAACAAATATTGTAGCGATTATTAACCGCTACTATATATACCACAAAATTTTTGAAAAATGGCGGAAACCCTTTGTAGCGGTTCATTTGATGAAATTTCAAAAGAGGCGCCAAAGATTCAAACTATGGTTTAGCAGTTATGTACCATTACAAAATATTCCCACCAATTGTTTTGGAAAATATTTTGCCGCCGTTTATAAACTTTTTTCCAATATTCATAGCGGTTTACCACCCCTACAAAATAATGGATAAATTTTTATGTTACAATTTGTAGCGGTTGGAATAAATTTTTTTAAAAAATAAAAAGTTGTTTTAGATTATTATATTAATTAAATGATAGTTGAAATAAAAATGATTTATTTTTATTAAAAATAATTAATATTAAAATATGATATTTGATTATATATGGTTATTATATAGGTGTTAAAAAATGAGAGTGTGTAAGTATAAAAAAAAAAACTAATTATGATTTCATTTAAATAATATTTAATTTTGGAATAATGTACATGAAATTGGAAAGAAAGTAGAAAAATATTCATAAAGTTGTGAATTAAAAAAATTTTGTATCACAAAGTTAGAAGAAAAAATAAATATTTCGATAATCATCATATTTGATCCAGTTGAATAGCACTTACCGCTTCAAATACTTAATCTCTTTGAGAAAACATAGAAATATGAGAGAAACCAAGAGAAAACGTGTGTAGAAAACGAAACTGAATCATATTAAATGAGGTTTGGTGGGGATATTATGGTTTTTTAAAATAAAAAATAGAAGATTACATATTAAATCGTAACATAATTTTTTATCTCAATCTTTGTCGCCATCCTACAAAAAAAGTATGGAGAAAATGTTACTTGTGAGTTTAATATGTTTGAACATAAATTAAAATTTAGTTAAATGTTATTATTTCATAAAGCGTATATTAAAAAATGTACCGAACTATAGGTAAATTGTCATTGCCATCTGGGAAGAAGTTTTCAAAACTGGCGGGATGGAACGGCTCACTCTCGTATGCGACATTATCACTATTGCCCATGTCATAAAGGTGCTGAGGCTTTAAGTGAACCACCATATTCCAATCCCTGTGCCTCTCATCGACGACATAATAAACCTGATGTGTCTCTAAGGCAAGAATTTATGGCTCATCATCTCAGACTAATCGATGTGAATAGGCCGAGAGAAATTCACTGATGTGATGCCTAAGTCGTTAGTGGTGAGTCCCCAAGACGTTGTCATATTTGCCCACAAACACTTAAACAACGTCACAGTGAAACGACCTTGGTAATTTATTTTGACCACATCAATCAGCTTTCCATAATACGGGACATCATCGAACTGCATATTCTTGTCACTACTGATTGCATAACTCCTCATCCCAAACATGCCATAAACACCAGAGTTTTGGGTCAGCAATTCCTGATCTCGTGAAACAGTGCAAAACTTGAAACCATTGACATTATATACAGTAAATCTTTGGGTGTGGTCAAGCAGTTCGAGTGCGAGAGCTCTGAATTCTGGTGAGTGTGAGTTGTGGTCATTTAATATTCTCCTCGTAAACCAACATGGAAATTCTCTGTGGACCTTTCTATCAATTTTGGAGGATTTCAATGTATGGATCCTCAGTTGACGCTTCACATGACTCTTGAATTCCCTGCAATTAAACATGCGATGACGATTATGAAATGTGAGTATAAAATGTAAGGAAATATACAGGATAACATATATCTGTGTTCAATCCTTACTAAAGGTACAATTCAACTCTAATGCAATTAATCAAGACATATCTATGTGCTTGAAACTTCTCAGCTGCCGTCAGTTTGAAGTTCTCACTTCCGCCAACTAGTTTATCAACACGAGGGATTAACAACTTTATTGCTGATGGCTCAGGCTCAGGCTCAGGACAATTGTCTACACAAGGCAGTTGGTTGAATGACGTCTCAATGTCATCAAAGTACCTTGAACAAAAATATAAGACTTCATCCCCCTATATAACCTTCTGCTATTGAACCTTTAGGCCATGCCTTATTCCTCACGTAAGATTTTAGTTTCCCAAGAAACCTATAAAGTAATGAAGGAAAAATGTCGATATATCAATGCTGAAATGTGCGACTAAGGATTAATGCTGAAGTACTTAATTTTAAATAAGTACCTCTTAATAGGATATATCTATCGATAGTGAACTAGGCCAACAAGCTTTGTTTAATGAACAAGGTGTATTATCAGGTGAACCATCATCGTAAAAAAATAACAAAGGAAAGATCATCTCCAAATGACACGGCGTAAGAATGATTTTCTATTGCACCTAGTCGAGTTCCTCCACGATCAAAACCTTGGAACACAACTTTTGGAAGAAAGAACACAGCTCGACCAAAACGATTGACACATCAAAGAGGCAATGTATTTTTGATGGCCAATGGAAGTAACTGTTGTATAAGCACATGTGAGTCTTGATTCTTCAGCCCAGCAACCTTTTGAGCCTACACATCAACACATCGTGAAATGTTGCTTGAAGACCCATTAGGAACTTTTATTTTCTTCAACGTCGTGAGGAAGATTTCCTTATTTGGTTTTGTCAGGGTGAATTTTGCCTGTTGAAATCTACCATGCTCATTAGGCCACGCGTCTCCACGAACTCTCATCTCCCGTAAATATTTCCTCGCTTAAAGATGATCTTTTGACTTGCTTTGTTCGTTTAAAATTGTGTACAACACATTGTCGCACACATTCCTTTCAATGTGCATGACATCCAGACTATGTCGAAGCAAATTATCTTTCCAATATGGAAGAGTGAAGAAGTCTCTTATCTTCCGCCATTGTTGGGGTATAGAACTAGAAGCCCTAGCAGTCTTTTTCCTGGCCTTTGCTGGATTGTCTTTTCTTCCATAATCAAATTCAACATCCTAAAGATGCTTTATGATTTTACCAGATAAATTGTGAGGAGGTCATCTTTTTTCCTATTCCCCATTGAAACGATTGCATTGCAACGTAAACTTGTGCGTACCATCGAGAAACCTTCGATGACCCATGAAGCACCACTTACGACTATAGGGAAGGCGTACTGAGTCAGAGTAAAAGTTGCAAGCTGGACACGTAAGGCCGATATGCACATTCCACCTGGATAATGTTCCCAGGCTAGGAAAGTCACTTATCGTCCACATCAAGGTCAGGTGCAAGTTGAACAATTTCTTCTCATGCGACGTCATACGTCTCGACGCCTACATTCTACAACTTCACCAACTCCGAGATAAGCGGTTGGAGATACACATCGATGTCATTTCCTAGTGCCTTTTTTCCTAGAATGATAATAGGCATAATGAAGGAGCTTTGTTTCATACACATTTAAGGGGATAAGTTGTAGGGTATCAAGACAATTGTCCCTATATTGTTGGAAATTATGCCCTAGGGGCAAGTCATTGTGCTTTAAACGTTAATGTCATTTAAAGTATTCTCCATTTCGTTATCATTTCATTTGCATGTTTATAGTGATAACTGTATCCTTGGATATATCTTATAGATTATCTTAAATGTCCCTGGTCGGTCATCTACGTGGGAGTGAAGATGAAATAAGACCAGTATGACTTTGATGAGGTATGGAGATACGAATCAAAGTCATGGGCACTTGTAAGAGTACAAGGTGCTGGACCGAACCACTATGAGAAATTTACACGGATTTAGTCATAAGCTTTTCTCATGTATAACTGCGTCACAACGCCCTTTGACCTGAGATCATCATGAATTCCTACATGAGAGTTTCTGGTCTTTGACTTAGTCAAAAATCACCTTTGACAGGGTGATGATAAAGGCTTGGATCGGGATCAGTGGTTTTCATGCAGAGGAATGTGAATGGTCAAGATGGAATTTGTCCCTCACATTTGTAGAGAGATATTACTAGGCCCCTCGATGAGTGAGTCTGAGAAATGTATGGCCATACTACGATGGAAAGGAGTTTCCATTTCAATTGTTAGACTACTCAAGAATCGATAAAGTAATGGTCAAGAACAGGAAGTTGACATTATCCATGCCTCATCCTTGACCAAATGATCGTGTGACAAAAGGGACATGACATGGTTGTACAATAGGTTGTATCGTATCATCAATTATGCTAAAGGCCGCTTGCGACTTGTGGGCTGATATAGTATTGGCCCGCTACCAATCTCATGTAGGCCTGCAGGATCTCACACAAGAATAGCCCAACACGAGCAATAGTGTCAAGATTCATTGCATCTTAGATATGTCTAAGATTTAATGAATATTGTATTTAATCTAGGATAGATATATATATATTATTAAATTCGAAAAATAATATAGTAATATTATTTAATAGAGATTATAATATTATTAAATATAATATTTGTTTTGTATTTAATTTATTTGATAAATTAAATATCTAAAACAAATAAAGATATTGTATCTCGATTTAATTTTTGAATAAAGATATCATATATCGATTTAATTTGAATTGAGATATAGTATCTCGATTTAATTTATAGAGATAAATTAAATCGAAGGCTTTAATTCAGATTAAATAAATATATTAGATTAGATCTATTGGATAGATTTAATTAATATATTATTTTAATCCAAATTCATATTTCAAGATTAATAATGATTAATTTTGAATATATAATATGCCTAATGGGTTTTGAAAACCTACGGGACATTTTTGTAAGACGTATTAGAAAAAGCCGTGAGAAACCCTAGAGAGAAAAGGAAGAGATGTGAAAATACTAAAGGCGCTACCACGCTGCCGCCGGTGTTTATGAGACCGTGTGGATACCGAAGAGGGAGTGGACTCGCAAAGTTGGCTCTGTTTGATCGAACATAGGACACGCACGAGTTCACGTAGGATGCACACGAGTTCGCATAGGTATGGTTTCTAACGAACCTGATTTAAATGCCATTGGTAGATCCTCTTAATGGGATTCGTAAGTTTTTGGATGAGAATCGTTTCATTGCGTGTACGGATCCCAACATATACTATAGCTTGTGTTAAGATTCCCAAATGGATTAAAATCGTCGGTCGTTAAAGCAAGGCGAACATTTCTAGGGCCTGCCGCGTAGTCTAGAAAGTCTGAGTCGAACGCTTTCCACGTATCAGCATCCCGAGGATGTCTGAGTTTACCATCTTCATTCTTGTCAGCTATACTTAGCTGTCTTAGACGACATAAACAATCTTTGTAAGTGAGGTTTTAAAGGAAAATACTTGAGAATCTTTGTGGGTTTCTTCTTCTGCTTTTTCCCCTTCCGAACTGTCCTCAACCTCGAAGTGTGACTGTCACGCCCTAAAAATTTAGGGGTGACCGGCATGAAATGTGAATAAACTCACATTCTTTAAGCCTTTAACTTATACATGAATATTAAATACTACTCATAATATCATTAACAACATTAAAACTGCTACAATAATCCTAAGCATGCTTAAACCATTTTAAGTTCATATATTCCAAAATACGGGGAAGTTAGAGATCCTACCTATAGGCTACGGGGAGCACCTAAACAAGATTTACCAACATGTACAAAAGAGTTTGAAGCTTTACATTGAATTAGGAATAGTTCAAGGGTGCTTCACTACAGTCTAGCCAAATTGACCTTTGTGATCACCAAGACGAACACAACCACTGTACTTGAGGCCAAAAATATTTCCGGTGAATAACGCCCATTAAAATAAGTAAATAAAATACCGAAGGAATAAATCAAGCAAGTAAAATTTCATAATAACGAAATGACAATTATATTAAATTTTTAAGTAAAAAATCATAAAAGTAGATGTCATTTCATATAAGGTTATTAATAAGAAAATACTAGGTAAACAAATAACTCATCCATGAAATTAAGTACCAATTAGTATGAAAAACCCATTCTGAATGAGGACTTAAACAAAATGAGAAACAAGCGTGGACACACAGTCCACGAGGGTAACTAACCAAGTATAGCTCGAAGCCATGAAAATAAGCGTGGATACACAGTCCACAAGGGTAATTAACCAATCAAGCGCAGCACGAGGCCACGAAACAAGTGTAGCTCGAGGCTACAAAAAAAGCGTAGGTACAAGATCCACGAATAACGAGCGTGAGAACAAATCCCACGAATATCAAGTAAACTCAAGGTTAACCATGGTGCACCAAGGACTAACAAGATCTTGCTATTAGCAACCAGTGTTTTGTATTCAATCCCCTCAAAAACATTTACAAGTATATCTAGGGCTAACTTATCGAAAGCAATGAAAATATCTCCTTTTAAGCTATAGATAGACTGTATCAAGTACTTTGTAATAGAATGCCCTAGCATAAGGGTTTGCAAATAATATCTCAAAACTGTACCTTTCCAAAATTCTATACATAAACATCATTTATGCTTCAAAATAATCTATCATATTTTCCATTTGGAAAATCTTTTCACCATATCCATGCATAAAACATATTGATCAAATATTTCACTAACTAGGTTAAATATTCAGATATTATAATTAAGAAACAAGGAATATTAGTAAATACAACTTCCTTTTAAAAAAATCAAACTAGAATAATTGAACTATTTCAAATGACACAATAATTAAGATTATAAGAACAATTATACCATAATACATTTGAATCTATTAAAAACCGTATATTGAGATAAAAGAAAAAGCTTGTTCATAAATTAATTGGGATGTTATTCACTCACCTGTTGTGATTGCAATTTTATAACTCTTTCCAAGTTATCACCTTCCAACTTTTTCACTTCATACTCTCCTAATATCCCAAAACAAAATATTAATATACCAACTATAATTTATGTACAATTTCCTTAACATGTTATTAAGAAAAATCCTTCTTGATAGTCTTCCCTTTAAGCATTTTATCAAACACTTTGTGGGCACCCAAGATTAACTCATAAATCATCTAAATTCATAATTTACCAAGCACTAATATACACACACAAACACGCACCCATATAGTACATTGCACAAATTCCATTTGTACCCATAATCAATTTAAAATTCAAAGAAAACTATAACGTAAACCCATCTTGTCTTGCAACAATCATGCTTTCAACAAAAGTGCCTATCCAAGTAGGCTTTCTTCCTTAATATTCAACACAAATTAAAAAACCCCCAAATCTCATTCTTATTTATTATAATCTGCTGCGTAGGGTAAAGGTATCCTCAATTCCTCACATATATAGTACTCCACTATTAGAAAGTGGGACCAAAATATGCTACTCACCCACACTACGAAACCACAAGGAGGAAGGGGAGTTCAAGCTTACCCCATGTACAGAGCTTCTCGTAAATATGCAGAAAGAGGAAAACAGTGAAGGACGGAGCAGCCAACTAACTGTCTAAGCACAGAAGCAACGCATGAGGCAAAGGAAGATGATGAAGCTTAGCCTTCTCCCAAGCCATCAAGATGCACTGAACAAAGAAGGAAAAAGGAAGAGGCTAACAATCTGTGCACTCTCAACAACAATGAACAATAGATAGGCAAGCGGCTCCAGCAACGAGAAGGGAGAACGTCAACAACACTAACCAAGGAAGGAGATCGAATAAATGGAGAAGCCTCCAAAAACAACTCCCCCTCCTTTGCTCTATTCATTCGACGGTAAGGAAGAGAAGAATTTAAACGAACTACTTCCAAACCACTTCAAAATCAGACCAAAACTAACACAAAATAGAGACGCCGGCAAACGGATGGTGTCGGACAGACAGCGTCAGACAAGCCAGGGACGTGAAGAAAGATGAAGGAACAAGGAATAGGCTAGGTTTCACGAAGCTTCCAATCCCTCTGTTGAAATGCTGAAATCGTGTAATTAAAAAAAATATATAATGGTCTCTCTCTTTCTTGTTAACTCATAAGGGTATCTCAGCAATTTCTAGTGAGGCTAAGGAAAAAATAAAAACAACAGATTGCCTTGATGGGAATTCAAACCTAGAACCCAAAAGATCTTTGACAATCCCTAATACCATCAAGCTACAAGCCTCAATTTGACATCTAGCTACAGTAAATAGTAAATATATAATTAGATTATAATATTATAATTTAATTAATTAATTTAATTTATTATTCTTTTTAATTCTCAAATATATGGTATATTACGGTGACACTTCTTACAAGCCTCCTTGCGAGCATGCTCTCCCCAATAAAGCATATAGTTGTTGGGGCATGCATCAATTTTCTCGTTGTTTAAGCCTAATCTGTTAATTATCTTCTTGGCCCTGTAGAAGGTTGTGGGAATATCCATGTTAGGGAAAGCATCTCGTAGTAATTCTAGCAACATCGACATTGTCTTAGCAGTGATCCCACACAAGCACTTGATATGGTACAATTTGATCAAGAAAGATAATTTGGAGTACTTCCGACAACCTTGATACCAAAGACGATCACTCTCATCCATGAGCCTAAAAAATTCTTGAGCTGCATCATTCTTGAAGAAAACAGGTTTTGCACCTTGAACTTCTACAGTGAAGTTGTCGTCTTGAAAACAAAAAGCATTGCGAACAGCTTCATTAATCGGATCATCTTGATCTACTTGATTTCCTCCTTGTGAGCTTCAAGGAAGATGATCCCCATATCTCATACCATGTTTCTCACCATATACTCCCCAGAATGTATATTCTTCTGGGAAAGGCTTCGAGAAGAAGATGTTTCATAGCACCTTCTTGCGTTTGCCACTTCTTAAACTTGCATCGACAACACAGACACAAGATCTTGCCATTAAAGATAGCGGGAAAGAAGGCGAAATCTAAGAAAGTTTTCAATCCCACTAAATATACGGGAGAATTGTGCGGCAACTTGATCTATGACTTATCCAATGTAGTAAACAAAGCTAGGGTAGAATATAAATGGAGAGAGAATGTTTAATAATCTTCACAGCACTTGAGATTCTTAAATGCAACATTGGATAATTTGTAGCAATGCAGAAACCATTACAAATATAAAACACAATTAGTAGCGGTTACGAAACCATTACACCAACCGCAACAAATTTGAATTTCAAACTGAATAAAATCCCGCCAGAGTTTAGTTGTGGTTAATTAACCGCTACAAAATGTAAGCTGTTGCACATTTGTAGCGGTTTATGATAGTAACCACTACAAAACTTTGGCGGTCTTTTATTCAGTTTGAAATTCAAATTTGTAGCGGTTTGTGTCTATATAACGGCTACAAAGGTTAACCGTTTAAAAAAGAGGCGGTGTTGAGTTTCAAATGTCATATGTTAGTAGCAAGTTTATGTATGTTAACCGCTACAAATGCTAAGTTTAACTATTTTATATTTTAAAAAATATATTTTCATTCACTAAATATTAATTCCATTATTTTTTTTACAATATCTATTTTTATCTAACTATAATAAATTTATTTCACTAAATATATTTTTCAATAACAATTGTTATATATTATAAGTAATATTAATAAACTAATATAAATGAATATAAGTATTAAAATAGTACTTCAATATCAATATACAAAACCAACTAAATAAAAGATAACAAATAATTCAAAGAAATAAAATTGCTAAAAAAACCAAATAAAATAAAAAGATAACAAACATTTTAAGTACAAAAATGTGTGTAAAAATAAAAACTAACTATCAGGAGCCTGATGATCAAGTCTTGTCTCGGTGGGCGGGATCGGCGTGCACACGAGTAGAGGTAACAACTCCCTTATCATCAGCAGCAGCAAGAGGCGGAGGGGGAGGCTCGTAGTTGAACATAAGGGGAGGCGGGGGAGGTTGAAACCACATGTGAGGAAACATCTCTGTCAAGGCACTAGTAACATCCCAACTCCGCCTTTGATTAGCATACAAACCGTCGGCTTGGTCCTACATGCGCTTGGTAATCTCCCGAACTCCGGCGTCAACAACGCTCGAAAATCATCGCCTAAACCACCTCCGATGGCGGCCTTCTCGAGCCGGAGGTTCTAGCCTCAGAGGCGGAGGTCTCTCCGTAGACCATGCTAGGCCAGACGCCTAGCCCTTACCTCTAACGAGGCCAGGATGCTCGACTGGACCCACGCCAACTCTTAATGGGGCCGTAGGATCCACAGCCCCTGTGACTCCGAGGGCTGAGACGCTTGCATCTCTCGCTCGGCTCGTTCAATTTGCCCCGACGCACACATTTCATATAACATTAATCAAACACTTTAATTCAATTTAAATAAATTAAATTAGCTAAATAAATAATTTCTTTGTAACTTACTATCATCTCCTCTCGTCGCCTCGAGGTCATCGTCCCATCACGGTGTCTATGGGTATATGTGAACAGCTCCCCATAGTCCGTCTAACGGTTCTCCTCCCAAGCCTTATTGTTTTGAAAGAATTAAAGAATATAAACTTTGTTATTTCAAAAATTAAAAAAAAAAAATCAATAAATTAAACCTAAAATTAATTTAGCTTTGAACTTACCACTCATTGTAGGTCACAAACAAACATCTTGGATCCCGTCGTGTGATGGATCCTCCGCCGTGTCCGACTTCTCGGTGTTCCTCTAGGTCGAGCTTGCAAGGAGAAGCAAACAAAATGTTAAGTAAAATTAATTATTATTTTGATATCTTGTAAACTATATTTAAAGTTTAAATTAATTTAAACTATAAAGTAATTTAGACTATATTTATATTTTAAATTACATTTAAACAAAATTTAAACTATAAATTAAGTTAAACTATATCTAAACTATAAATTAATTTAAACTATTTTTAAACTAAATCTAAACTATTAATTAATTTAAACCAAATGTAAACTATAAAGTAATTTAAACTATATTTATATTTTAAACTACATTTAAAAAAATTAAACTATAAATTAACTAATATTTAAAATATAAATTAATTTAAACTATTTTTGAACTAAATTTATAATGTAAACTATATTTAAGCAAAATTTAAACTATAATTATTAAAAAAAACCTACCTATCCCCGGACTCCTTCGTATTGGACAAAACCCACCTGGTCATTTAGGTTGACACCATCTGGGACACTCTCGATCAGCTGCTGCAGAGGAATCGTCTCATTTTCATTCCTCTTGTGTAGAGACGACCCCTCCGATTCTTCCAACCGTCCCTATCTTCACAGTGCATACCTCTTCGTGTTGCCTCGCACTTTAAACTTACCCTATATCATAATTTAATTATTAATTAATTAATTATGTAATAAATAAATAAACCACAAATTATAACTATTTACATGTAAAATATAATTAAACAACATAACTTACCTGCACAACGTCCACAAACGCTTTGTCCTTATTCTGCTTCGGAACATGCTTCCAATCCTTGAAGTTGAGGGGGAACCACGCCCAATTCCCGCCTAATTCCATCAAGAATTGGTTTAACATGTGACCATCGTTGTCGATCAGCTAGTCTGTGTCCTCGTTCCAGGGGAATATCCAACATCCTCCTGCTGATGTTCCCCTGTATATCTGCACAATTATAAAAACATGTTTGTATTGCGTTTACATATAATTTAATTAACCGTAAAGAATTTAAATTTAAATTTTGTCACAAAAGTAATTACTTTTACCTTTGACATCCACCTTAAATCCAGTGGAACGCGAAGACAACGGTTGGGGGTTTCCTTGGTCCCGCTCAATCTCCCGGTCAATAAACTGCTCTGCCTCCCAATGGGCATGGTAAACTCAATCTCGACCTTCTCATTTTTGACATCATCGAGGTCGCTAATAGAAAGATGTGCACCCTGTGCTCCCCCTGTTGGGATCCGTACACGCAGCGGAATTAAAAAAAGCTTACGAATCCCAAAGCGAATTGCTCAACGACGTTTAGATCAAGGTTCGTTAGAAAAGCCGTACCTATATCGAACTGGAGTGCGTCTCGTTCTATTTGAACTCGTGGGCTAGCTGCTTGATCACCAGAAGTCGACTCTATGAATCTCCTCCCTTTGTCGGTATCCACATGAATAGCCTTGTCCAACAGATCTAATCAAATATATTTTTTTAATCCGAATTATGACCTAACAGATTTAATTTATCTTTATAAATTAAATCGAGATATAATATATTTCTATTTAATTAAATCAGATACAATATCTCAATTTATTATAGTTATTTAATTTATCAAATAAATTAAATATTATACATAATAACATTATTATCTAAAAATAATATCATTACTATTTTTGAATTTATATTATAATATAATATAATATAATATAATATAATATAATATGATATACATATATATATATATATCAACCCTAGATTAACAGTATTCATTAAATCTTATACATATCTAAGATTCAATGAATCTGGACACTATTGCTCGTGTTGGGCTATTCTTGTGTGCGACCCTACAGGCCCAAATGAGATTGGCAGCGGGCCAATGTTGTACCAGCCCACAAGTCGCAAGCGACCTCTAGCAAGACATTGCGACTACCCAATTCATATAGGGATCGATGATACGATACAACCTATCGTACAACCATGTCACATCCCTTTTGTCACGCGATAATTTGGTCAAGGATAAGGCATGTATAATGTCAACTTTGAAGGTGAAATATCACCTAGAGGGGGTGAATAGGTGATCTCAAAAATTCTTTCGACGTGCGATGGATAAATGTTAAAGCAGTAAGAAAGGTAAAGAGAAATTACACAGAGGAATTATACTGGTTCGGTCCAACTCTTGACCTACGTCCAGTACCCAGACACTCCAGGATTTCACTATCTAGTAACTTGATTACATGCTCTGTAACTCTCGAGTAATCCTCTCACTAGGACTTACTCCCCCTTACAAGTTGTAACCAAATAACCAAAGACACAATTACACACTCTGTACTCAGGATGATCCTTTCTCCCTAGGACTCACTCCCCCTTACAAGTTGTAATTGTACACCCACACTCAAGATACCTCTATCTTGAGATTTGAACGAATATAAGACAATTGATAAAAACTCTCTCACAAAGTAGATAAATGATAAACACTGAAGCTCAGTAATATCTGAAGATATATACAGCATAGAAATTGAACTCTATGTATGCTTTGTCTGTGTATGTGTTTGTTCTTGTTGATGAACTCAATCCTTTGAGTATTTATAGTAGTTAAAGGTTGAAGAAATATCCGTTGAGGCTCTTCAAAATGACCGTTTAGAGATGAAACAGAAGGGTCGGAATGATCGCTGTCATTATTCCTGTAATTGTGATTATGACCGTTGAGACCCAGCAAAGGAAATGAAATAGTCTTGCCCAGAATATTGCAGAGTTATGTCTGATGTTGAGTTTCTCGAATAGGCAAGTTTAATAAATGCCGGATTGCTTTAGTCAACATCCTGTGTTGATCCTCATTCTAATAATCTGTAACTCATTAACAAATTGATTAAATGCAATTAAGAATAATAATGAGTAATGATTTGAAGCAATGAAATCATAATCAATTGATTTTGATTTTCCGGAGACGGTGATTTGATAATTAGAAAGATATGACTTGAGGAGCATGACTGGAGGCATATTAATTGACTAGAGGTAAGAATAAGGCATTTGAAGATTTTGCCTTGAGTCAAAAATATGATGCCTTGAGTTCTCATGACTAGAGGCAATATCTTTCTGACTAGAGGCAAATACGATATTAGCGTGAAAACAACACTACTACAAAAAGTGGATATTACTTCCCTAAAAGACGTCATTATTTTAAAAAGGAAGTAAAAAGTATAGGCGATGACATTTTCGTAATTATTTGGCTGAATCTTCGACTTAGGCGTCCTAAATATAATTTCAGGATGCCTAAAATTAATTTAGGCATCCTAAAATATATTTAGGACGCCTAAAATTATTTTTTTGGCGCATTTTGAGGAATTTTTTGGTGCCAGGAAATTTTTTGGCGTCCTGGAAATAAAAACAGGACGCCAAAATTGAATTTTAGGAGTCCTAAAATATATATAGGACGCCTAAAATGAATTTTTTGGCGCATATTGATGAATTTTTTGCCGCCAGAATTTTTTTTTGCACATTTTGAGGAATGTTTTTGCCCTAGGGAATTTTTTGGCGCCCTAAAAATATATTTAGGATGTCTAAAATGAATTTTTTGGTGCATATTCATGAATTTTTTGGCGCGTAACTTTTTTTTGCACATTTTGAGGAATTTTTTGGCCCCAAGAAATTTTTTGGCGTCCTAAAAATAATATCAGGACGCCAAAATTGAATTTTATGAGTCCTAAAATATATTTAATAGATTTTTTGGCGTATCTTGATTAATTTTTTAGTGCCGAAATTTTTATTGATGTCCTATATTATACTCGGGACGTCAAAATTATAATTTTTGTCGTCCGAAAATTATTTCGGGACGCCAAACCATGTTTTTTTTAAAAAAAAATTGAAATATTTGTTCAATTCATATCATCTCAAATTTTTTTTTCTTGGTTGAAATATCATCTCACCCTTCACCCTCTCATCTCTCGTCATATTCATTTTGACCGATGGAGTCTCATCTCAGCCTTCACTTTCTCATCTTCGCTTACGCCGTTGACTTCATCATCTCCGATCCCCGACTCCGTCGCACAAGCGTAGCTCACCGTCGCTCCGCTATGCTCCACCGATCCGCTATCCGTTCCTTCGGATCCGAAAGCGGATCCTCTCCGTCGATCCGTACGAGTTTCACACAAAGGGGTGAAATCGCACGGGAAGCGAGGAGGATCCGGCATTTGGACTAAGTTTTCTATGTTCGATGCACTCCACTTAGATCTTTCTAATCCACGCCTAATTTATCGAGACTCCCATTTTATTGCTTGATTTACGAAGCTTTAGGAGAAGAAGGCGAAAGAAGAAAGCTTTCAAACACACAAAGAATGTCGCCATTGACGGAGATTTCGATATTTTGGTAATCGAACTCTTACATGCCTTATTATTCTCCTGCTTTTCTTTCTCTCCTTTTCTTTTCACCGACTCGTTCTTCGTTCTCTCATTCTATTTTTTGGCGCCGTCTCCTCGGTCTTCCTTCACAATGGAGTGAGTTTTCCTTTGATTCACATTTTTTCCTTTTTCAAAACATCACTCACCGTATCGCGCGCTTCTTGTAGTAAGTACACCTTTGCCGATGCGGGAAATTTGGAACACCGCACCAAGTATTTGAACTAGTCTCTTGGTACGTTTGGATTTCCAACTTCTCTCGATTTTTTGCTAATGACCCGTGAGAATCGATCTGTGATACTATTGAGTTTATTATAACGAGAAAAAAAGAAGAGGGGATTGTTCCCCTTTTCAATTTTATTATGTCTTTACTTTGGTAGGTTTCCATTGCACGAACTTGCAATTGCATACACTTCTTGCTACTGACTTCTTGATATTTAACCGGATTCGGCAACATGTTCTATGCAATTGTTTTTGGTAAATTAAAGGGAAAACAGTGCTTTAAGCAGCAAGTCAAATTACATCGAGCATGATCTATCCTCAAGACTACTTCCAAAATCTTTGTATTTGAATTCTTAGTTAATCTGGCTTTCTAATCCATAGATTTTCATGACTAATATCTTTCATACATTAGCTTGGGTAGATTTTCACTTACCTTTTTATCTTTCATTTTTTTCGTAAGTCTTGAAATTATTATTACAATCTTTTTAAATTGCTGACCTATTGAAATAAATTGTATGCAAAATTTTCAAGTCAAGTCTATCATATGTTCTTGATCTAAGTGGCCAGATGTGTTTTGTTTATTATTGTATTGCTTTAGAAATTTATTTTCATTCACTAGAGGCTGGAGCTGGAAGAGAATATAGGCAATTGATAAACATGCTGTGTTTGATGATAGCATAATTATTAGCAGGCAAATTGTGTGTGGATTTGGTCATGGGATTTGGAAATAGTACTTCAAGATCTGTTATGTGTTCAAGGTCTAGCCTAGTAGTGTTACTATCATTGAAAAGAATTCATGGCTCAATAACTAACTATTTGAAATATAATTCTCTTCCAGAGCTTACAAACTTGAAGAGTCTAGAGATTTCATGCGTAAAGTGACGATTTTGGCGTCACTTTCTTGAAAGGTATTTTGCGACATTGTGTCACTTGTGATGTTCCAAGTGTAAATGATATATAATTATCATGTGGCAGGTATTTTTTTTTCTTAGATTTTTGTAAGGAAAAAGGTTTGTATTAATGATATATTAAAGTTTGAAATTGATAGGTTCAACTTAGTATTGTCATTTATCTCTTTAATTTTCAGTAATGTCTTGGTTCATTTCAGGACTAAAAATGCTTGCCCTATTAAATTTGGAAGGATGCCTTGTCACAGCTTGCCATTTCAAGACTCAAAAAGCTTGCCCTGTCAAACTTGAATCTCATTAGATGTAATCTTTCAAATGATGGATGTGAAAAATTTTCACGTAAGTTGTTAAGACTTGTGTATTTACTTCTTTCAAGTTGTACTTATTTTATTTAACCATTTTATTTTACACCATAAATAAGTACTCCTTTGGTCAAGTTATAGGGAAATAGAATTGTTTTATATTTAGGATTGGAGGTAGTATATTTTAGTCTTTTCCTTGTCAAGCTACTCTCCATGGAACCTTGTTGGCATGTTGATAGGTAACAAATTCTATGAAACTATAGTAACTGAAAAGCACAGCTAAAAGTAGAGAAAATAAGAAATAGTTGTATGTCAATTTTGGCAATTTAAAGTCTCCAACAGTTTTACCTTCGCAATCCAAGAGAAGTGAGCAACCGTAACTACAACGAGAGAAGAGTGAAAAGACCAGAGGAAAAGGATAGGCTAGAAATCGAGCTTGCTAGATGTCTCCCATAACCATCTCCAAAATTTCTTACCTCCTCTCTCGCCCTTCCATCCTTTTATTTCCCGATAACAATATCTCGACTAGCTACCCCTCTTTGGGTTCACACCTACCCGCAATCCATTTTCCATGTTGAATTTCATCATTTACATGTTCTTAAGTTACATCTCTACTTTTCTTCCTTTACCTCACTTCTTTTCATGTACTATTGTAACCAACTATTCTCCAATTGCATGTCAAAACTTGTCTGCTCCTATATCCTTTTTTCATTGACATTTCTTTTGCCCCGTCATGTGGCAATATATTAACATTCTCAAGCCTCCACTTTTTTTCCTTTTTTCTGGTAATAGCTCAAGTCTCCACTTTGCTGACCTGTATGTGGTTTTTTGCAGAACTTGATAAACTACTAGAAGATGCACCCTTGCCATTCATAATGCAAAGCATGCGCCAAGATTTCCAGTGTTAGGCAAAGAGTTTCGTCCCGAATTCTCGTCCTAAAATCTATTCAAGGGAGGATTGATAATATAGACCGCATGCTATTTATTGGCACCGCACAAGGTATATGAATATATATCTTCGTAGGCTTAATTTTTTACACTAAATGGTAGTAAATAAGTGGTAGCGTAGTAGCCATACCCCTTGCATGAAATGATCCCGATTTTCAAACATCTCGCACTCTTTTGTAGTCATTAAAGTTTCATCACTCGTGCAAAGTGTAAAAAGATTTTTGGTGCTTTCAAGTGCCCGACCAATTTTGTTAAAGATGCACTTCCTAGATACTTTCAGTTCACATTAATAGTTACCGATATTCATATTCAAGCCGGGAGAACGTTTGAATATAGCCCGGGGGAACTTATGTTTTCTGCGCAGTGTTTGAATTACCAATTCTTCAGATTCCACTTTTAGCTATGACCTTCATTCCATTCTATTATGTTGGAGTCATTCCCCGACTACATTTCTCATTCCCATATGCTTTTGAATAATTTTAGTCGGAGAAAATTCATGGAGTCGGGAGCCACATGTAATGTGTTTTGTTGTAATTTAATTTAAATGCCCAAGTATAACATATTGTACGGGTATATAAAAAAAATTCATATTATATTAATTCAGGATGCCTTAGAGGCGTCTGAATTAATATATTCAGGACGTGCCTTATCGGAATATATAGGACGCCTTACTAAGGCGTCGAATATTAAATCGGACGCCTTATGTAAGGCGTCCCGATTTTATTTCCAAACGCCTTACATAAGGCGTCCTGATTTAATTTCAGGACGTCAAAATCGTGAATTTTTAACTTCCCCCATTCAGACGTCCTTCTGAAAAGGGACGTTTTTTGAGTCTTATTTAGGACGTTTTTTTGGGTTTTTTGTAGTAGTGCAAGTAACGAGGATAATTTGCCTAGAGTCAATTAATAGATGCCTAGAGTTAATATGACTAGAGGTAGATAATAAATGACTAGAGTCATAGTCTTTGATATAACCGGAAATAACAACGACTTGACTGGAGGCAAGAACAAAGTGCCTTGAGTCAAGTTGCCTTGAGGAATAAATAAATGACTAGAGGTAATTCACGATAGTTTGAAAAGATGAAAGAAGAAATGCCTAGAGTTATATATTTATGCCTTGAGTCATGTACCTAGAGGTATGAGTTACTTGACAGGAGGCAAAAACGAGAGCATAGAAATATTGAATAAAAGAATAGTTTGCCTAGAGTCATATTGCCTAGAGGCAATTGTGTAGTGACTAGAGTCATGAGGTGAAGTTCAACGTAATTACAATTTTGCCATTAAAAGTGAATTTCAAAGTATTTACGATTTTGCCATTATATGTGAATTTTCCAAAACTTGCGGGAATGACTTGCGAGAGTGACTTGAGGCAAAACTAATTGACTAGAGGCAAAGAGTGAAAGTTAAAACATATTTAAGATTTTGCCATAAGAGTGAATTTTCACCATAATTACGGTTTTGCCATTTCAAGTGGGATTTCAAAGCATATGTTGGAATGAAGGGAAATGACTTGAGGCAACACACTTAATAACTTGAGGCAACACACTTAATGACTAGAGGCAACTTGTAAATTTCAGCATAATTACACTTTTGCCATTGAAAGTGAATTTTCAGCAAAATTACGATTTTGCCATTTTCAAGTGGATTTTCCGAAACATATGCCTGGAGGTAAAATATTGGATGACTAGAGGCAAATCAGAAACTCCAAATTTTCATCTAAAATAAAGATTCAATCACATTATAATTGTTATCATCAAAACATCAAAAACATGAGAACTAACAAACTTCCTATTCTTGACCATTACTTTCTCGATTCTTGAGTAATCTAATGGAAATGGAAACTCCTTTCCATCGTAGTATGGCCATACGTTTCTCAGACTCACTCATCAAGGGGCCTAGTATTATCTCTCTACAAATGTGAGGGACAAATTCCATCTTGACCATTCACATTCCTCTTCATGAAAACCATTGATCCCGATCATAGCCTTTATCATCACCCAATTAAAGGTGACTTTTGACTAGGTCAAAGATCAACAACTCATCATGTAGGAATCCATGATGATCTTAGGTCATAGGGCATTGTGACACGGTTATACATGAGATAAGCTTATGACTAAATCAATGCAGCTTTCTCATAGTGGGTCAGTCCTACACCTTGTACTCTTACAAGTGCCTATGACTTTGATTTGTATCTCCATACCTCATCAAAGTCATACTGGTCTTATTTCATCTTCGTTCCCGCGTAAATGACCTACTAGGGACATTTAGGATAATCTATAAGATATCTCCAAGGATACAGTTATCACTATAAACATGCAAATGAAATGATAATTAAAGGATAATACTTTAAATAACATAAATGTTTAAAGTACAATGACTTGCCCCTAGGGCATAATTTCCAACAGCCCCTACGGTCTCCAGCAGTGGGATTGGCTCATCGACGGAGAGCTGATCTAAGTCGACGCCCACCTGAGGTGGCGGAGGGATATTTTGACCCCCGCGCCTCCTACTACGGGCCCCTCTACTGCTACTGCCTCTTATAGGCACTCTACCGCGTGCAACCTCTTTACATTTCCAACCATTTCCTTTAGAAACCATCACTCCTAGATTTTAAGTAAAAAAGTAAGAGAGAATGAAGTGTTTAAAGGCGACCTCTCAAACCTTGGGTGGTTTGAAATGAGGGGAGGCCTTGTTTAAAAAACGCGTCATTTTGTAGCATTTATATATGAAAACCGCTATAGATTTAACTGAATTTGTAGCAGTGAAAGGGAAACTGCTGAATAAACCGCTACTAATTGCCTAATTCATTGTGACATTTTGTAGCAGTTACATAACTGCTACTACATGCTTGACATTTGACATTCTCTAGTGGTTATTGAGATAAAATCGTTACAAAATTACACATCTTACAATTTGTAGCGGTTTATGGTGAAACCACTACAAATATTATTTATTTACTAAAAAAAGTCCAACATGCTACGTGAAGATTCAGATTCAATATAGATACCGATCTCCCACGAAAAACTTACTAACTCATTTTGATCAAAGATATTTTCATGAGAGAAAGGTAGCTATATTGCAAACCGGTCTTCCATTGCATGCTGGACTATTTTCAGAAGAATAGAAGTTTTCACTTCAAACAAATAATTAAATTTGGATTGTCACTGAAGGAACTATCTCAGCTTCAAGGATGAGAGCTGCAGATATTTGCATGTCTTCAACTACCGAGATGAGATAGTTCATTCAATGACAATGTAGATCTAATTATTTTTAAATTTTTATAACTGATGTACGGATTAAGTTCACACGTGCAACTATATATAGGGTGAATATTTGTAGCATTTTTTATAATAACCGCTACAAATAGATAAGATTTGTTGTGGTTAATGCGTCTCTTTCCCCTAACCGTGATGTGTCGTTTCGCCTTTCGTAGCGGTTATATTCATATAACCATGACAAACTTCACCGCAACAACATTCGCTCCAAAGTTGGCGCAAACTTTGTAGCGGTTAGTTCCTTATAACCGCTACAAATTCTTTGCCATAAACCTTTGCACCATTACACTTCAAGCTGGCACCACTTTTGTGCGGTTTTTTTTTTATGATAACCACTACAAAGTTCGTCGCAAACAAGCCCACGCTTTGGTGCCATTGCTGCCGCTACGAATTTGTTGCGATTTGGTCTAAAACCATTACGAAGTTAGGTATTTGTAGCGGTTATTAGTGACGCTACATATTAACAACTACAAATCGTGGTTTTTTTTTTTTTTTTTGGTAGTGAGTGTATATTTTCAAAATAGAGGAAAGGTCCATGTAGTTAAGATAAAATAAATACAAGGGAGGTTAGAATATTTTATTCTAAACTTTATTAGATAGATGTAATTATCAAACAGCCGAAAATGATCCCATGACACAAACTACATACACACATACTTCAACTATTTATACAACAAACTCAAAAAATTACACCAATCCAATCCAATCCAAAGCACCAATCAAGCTCAACCACGCCTCCAACTAATGGGGATTTCATTTTCTTTGGATACATGAGGATTTATGAGGAGAGATAAATTAAGAGAGAGGTTTTGGTGGGTTTCATATTAGAGAACTTATGGTTAGAAGTATTTTGAATAATCTCTTTTGAAGGTTGGCTTTTTGGACATGGTAATTATGTCATTTGGAATAATCTTCTTAAGAGTCTTCCTGAGCCTCTTCATTGTATGCTTAATGGCTATCACAATGGGCAATTGCGTCAATACAAACAAAGTCACGGGGAAGAATGTAGTGCTGTAAATTAAACTGGAGCTCCATTTGTTGTTCTCCATCCTCATTGTCAACAAAACGGTTGACCCAAAAGCCAGCAACGTGGTGGTCAGAGAGATGAACAACAATGTGAATCCCATTATGAGCTTTCTGGGGAGAGATTTGTGGAACTCTTGCATTTGAAATGAAGACGTAAGGATCGAAAGGAACATTGTCACTGAGATTAGAGAAGTTGTTAGCCCCACAACGTCCATGATGGTGAAGAAGAAGAAGATAGGAGAGTCGATGAGGTGTGGCACGCCGTGGTCATCGATGCCACCTGGAACCGTGTAGGCTGTAGTGAAGACCACGGTTGAGACAAGGACGGACACCGCCGAGCATGACTGAGCAGTCCCTTTAATCCATTCTTGGGCCTCCTTAAGCATTTCAGAGTGTTCTAAATCAAAAAGCTCTCTTGCTGTTAACTTATCGTCGTTGCAATACAACTGGTAATGAGAAGGAACTATCTTCTTCACTCCCTGCATACACATATATGCAATAATGATTAGCTTAATTTTGGGCTACCATGGCTAGACATTGTTGTGTTTATGATCTTGGTGTGTCAAAAGTAAAGTCTCACATTGATTAAAATTCAACCCATTTCACATAAGGGTGTATGGGTTTGTGTTAGTAAAAGTCCCACATTGGTTGATTCTCAAGAGAGCTCTTGTGATTGCCACCTATAAATAGGTAGTGCCTCCGGGATAAACTCTCAAACTTTTAAGCTATTATTTCCTTTCATCTACTAAGTTTATGTGCCTTTTGTCTCTCATATTTAAACTTCAAAAACACGTACAACTAAAGGTTACTTAGTGAATACTTACTTCGAACCAATGGAGCTCCTCTTGAAGTTGGAAGACAACACCAGGCTGGTTTCCTCCATCGTAATAGTCCATCCTCGCAACTTGGTGCAAAAGAGTGCGATTATGGTTTGCTTTTTGAGTGCCCAAGCCATTGAGGACTTTTAATTTCTTCAGGTGCTTATAGATTTTCTTTTGACGGTGCTTGACAGCGATGTGGAGGACATTCTGTCCATTCCTTTGGACATGGGAGACAGCATCTGGATGGACATCGATGATTTTCTCGACGATCTCGATGATGCCGGTGCTGGCCGCTAGAAGCAACGGCGTGTAGTGTTTACACTTTAAGTTTGTTAGGTTGGAGCTGGTCTTCTCTTGAAAGGCCTTCCTTCTTCTAGCAACATTTGTAGGTTGAATCAACCGTAGGAGAGCTTTGGCTCGTGGACGATCTCCATGCTTGGTGTCCCTCCAGGAGTTGTCTAGGCTCACTAAGAAGTCAGCTATCTCATTAGCTTGCATGTTCTTCTACTTTTTCTTCCAAATTTCCTTCACATAATCCCATTCTGCATACATATATATTCAGAGATTTAATTTCATTATCTTGCAATTAGTAGAGCAATATATGTGTGTGTGCGCGCGCGCGCGCTCACACACACACACATATATAAAGTGAAAATTTCAAAAGTGGCCTAAGATCCTTACCTTTGGCCACATGTTTGCAGATAACATAATAGATGGTGGAAGAAACTGCAATAAAGGAGCATTCATATCAAGAACTTGTGCTGAGATGATTAAATAGGGTTGAAATATGATAGAATACAAACTCAATTTAATATCTCTCTCTCTCTCTCCTCATTGATTCACTGCCAAATGAGAACCAAGTGGAAGAGTCTACTAGCTACGAGATGTGAAGCAAATGGATAAAAGAAAAGTCAACAATGGAGGTTGCACCAAATGTGCTTGAATCATGTGGAAGAAGGCTACAAAGAAAAGGAAGCTGCACAAAGTAAGTCTATAATGTCGGCATAAAAAATAATAAAATAATATACATTGAAATAGTTAGTTGGTTATATAAGTCTACACACACACACACACACACAGTATATATATATATATATATATATTATATTTTAGAATGTAATCAACCACTAGATAAGAAAATAAGAAAGAAAGAGAGAGAGAGAGAGAGTACGTAGCACTTGAGAGGAAAAAAAAAAGAGAAAGTTACTGCGTGTGAGAGATAAAACATAGGTGTATTTTTTATTTGAAATTATGTTATAATAGAAGTATTGTTTTCATATTTCTATATCTTCAATTTTCATCAATTGGTATTAGATCCATGGTCGATTAAAAATGATGGAGATGGGATTCTAAAGTTGTCCAAAGACAATTATGGAAATTAGAGCATTCAAATGAAGATGGTGCTAGGATCCCAAGATATATGGGCCTTGTTGAGGATGGATACACGAAGCCCACCAATGCAATTGTTGAAACAGTTTAATCAGGTGCTCAGAAAAAGACACTTAAGGAGTCACAAAAGAAGGACAATAAGGCTCTATTCTTGATTTTTCAAGGTGTTGATGAATCCACCTTTAAGAAAATATCATACGCAAAATCATCCAAAAAGCATGGGAGATTTTACAAAAATCTTGTGAAGGAGTAGACAAAGCCAAAAATGTATGGTTTGCAATCCCTTAGAACTGAATTTGAGAATTTGAAAATGTAGAATGCGGAACTAGTTATAGATTATCTCCCACGAGTGCAAAAGGTGGCCAAAGAGATGGAAAGAAATGGAGAGACTTTAGATGATATCCAAGTAATGGACCGGAGAAGATTCTACAATTACTAACAAGAAAGTTTGATTACATTGTCACTGTCATTAAAGAAGCCAAAAACTTGTTAGTTATGTCCATTGATGATTGTGGGTTCTCTTTAAACTCATGATCAAAGAATGAATTTAAATGAAGGCTCTAGCAATTTAGAGCAAACTTTGCAAAACAAATTATCTTTAAATGAAAATCAAGCTAGCAGCAGCTATGGATGTGGCAAAGGAAATCATGGTGGATATAGAGGTAGATATAACACCGAGGTGGCATTAATGCTCAAGGTGGTCATGGTGGTCGCAGTGGATATGGCCGATCAAATGGAAGATTTGAAACTTATACAAAAAAATATGAACGTGGTGAAGGATCATATAATAGAAGTCGTGGCCAAAGCTAAGGTCAAGGATTCTTAGCTAGAGGAGGCAGATATCAACAAAGAGGTGATAAATATCCTAATTGCCATGTTATAATTGTAATAGATTTGTTCATCTCAGTCATGAGTGCAAAGAAGTTATTAAAGTTGAAGGGAGAAGTCTTTATATAGAAAATGAATAAAAAATTGATGAACCGGTCATCTTGTTCACTTACAAAGGTGAAGAAGATGGTGGAAAAGATATATGGTACCTTGATATTGGAGCACGCAATCATAGGTGTAACAAAAAGAAGTTATTCACAGAGTTGAATAAAGAAGTCCAAGGAAAAGTCACATTTGGAGATCTATCAAAAATCTCAGTTAAAGGCAAAGGTAATATTATGATATTTGCAAAGAATGGAGATAGAAAATACATTTTAGATGTCTATTATATACCATATTTGAAGAGCAATCTATTGGATCGGAAAAGGGATATGACATGTATTTAAAAGATAGCTCTCTCATAATGAGAAATCGGAAAGGAGAATTGATAGAAAAAGTTGATATGACAAGCAATCATGTATTCAAGTTGAATATACAGGCAGATGGAATCAAATGCATGAAGTCTATCATTGAAGATAGTTCATGGTTGTGGCATCCCAAATCTGGTCATCTCGGATTCACTGGCCCGAAGCTGTTATCAAAAGCAAAGATTGTGAATGGATTGCCAACATTAAATCATCTAAATCAACTAGATGAAAGATGCATGCGAGAAAAGCAATATAGATAAAGATTTGAAGTTGGCAAGTCATGGAAAGCAAGAAGACCACTGTAATGGAGAGGAGCATATCAAAGGAAAGCATATGCCGAAAACATTTTGGGCCAAAGCAGTTTGTGTGCTGTTTATCTATTAAATCGATGTCCAACAAAAAGTGTCAAGTTCAAAATACCAAATGAAGCATGGAGTAGTAAGAAGCCAGTGGTAAGCTAATTAAGAATATTTGGTTGCATAGCATATGCTCATATTCCATATCAGAAGAGGAAGAGTTAGATGACAAAGAAGTAAAATGCATTTTCATTGGCTATGAACATCAAAGTAAAGCTTATAGATTGTATAATCCTTTAACCAAAAGGAATTGTCTCAAGAGACGTAGAGTTCGATGAAGCAAACTATTGGAAATGGAGTGATGAAGAAAAAAGAATGGAAGGCTTATTCTTTAAGGATGACATTGATTCAAAAGACCAAATAGTTGAAGCAGGCAATGATCAAACTCCTCCACTAAGTCCTAATCTAACAACTCCTGGATTTACACTATCAACATCAAGAAGCAGTAGCAATAGCAGCAATTCAGGGGGAGCAGCAGCAAAGATGAGGAGCTTAAGTTATTTATGATGCTACAGATCTGGTACAAACTACACTTGATTATTCATTTTTTTGTTTGACAACTAAATGTGATCCAGTGACATATGAAGAAAAAGCAAAAGATGAAACGTGGAAAAAAGCTTTGAATGATGAAATCATAGCAATTAAAAGTAATGACAAATGGGAGCTCACAACTATGCCTAAGGAGCATAAGCCCATTGGAGTAAAGTGGGTATACAAGACAAAGACCAATAAAGAAGAAAAGGTGGAGAAGCACAAGGCAAACCAAAGCAAACACTTTAACACCAAATATCATTTTAGTTGAGAGCAAGTTAAAAATAAAGTTATGGAGTTAATCTATTACATAACTAAAGAACAACTAGTAGATGTTTTGATGAAGCCATTGAAGGAGGATACGTTCAACAAATTCAAACATATGATTTATGAAAAATTGAGTTTGAGGGGGAAGTGGTAGAATATAAACTCAATTTAATATTTAGCTCTTTCCCCTCATTGATTCATTGCCAAAGGAGAACCAAGTGGAAGAGTCTACTAGCTGAGAGATGTGAATCAAATGGATAAAAGAAAAGTCAACAATGGAGGCTGCACAAAATGTGTTAGAATCATATGGAGGAAGGCTATGAAGAAAATAAAGCTGCACAAAGTCTACAATGTCAGCACAAAAAAAATGTTGAAATAGTTAGTCCGTTATATATATATATAAGAAAAATAAGAAAATAAAAAGAGAGAGGGAAAGTGTCGTAGCAGAGAAAAAAAGAAGAGAAAGTTACTGTGTGGGAGATAAAACAAGGGTGTATTTTTTTATTTAAAATTATATTATAATAGAAGTACTATTTTCATCTTTCTGTATCTTCAATTTTCATCAAAATATACCTAGCTAGTTTACCTTTAATGGATTAGGCTTTTGGCTCAAGCCCAATACATATTCAGGCTACTATGTGAATATGGAATAATATAGGTCAATTGAGGTGGTTTTTTCATTATTGTTTAAATCTATTTGGTAATTTCTAGGAGGATCATGGGATATTAGTATAGGATACAGGAGTTCCAATGTGGGTGTCATGTGCGTATAGATTCCAGTGATCTCCATAATTTCTCTTCTCTCTTCGGTGAATTTGCTATGTAACATAAATAAAAGTGATCGCCATTAATACCCTCATGAGAGATTACTGCTATGATGACTACCCGCTAAAGGACATTATCAAGGAAACTAGAGACCTTCTTTTCCAAGACTAGAACGTAGAGCTTCATTATACTCCTAGGGAGAACAACTCATGTGCCGACTATATGGCCAACGTGGGCCACGACTCTTCTGCTGAAGAGGATGTAACGTTAATTCCAACAATTCTCGAGAGGATGCCTGGATATGATCTTGAAAGACCAGTTAGCTTGCCGTAACTAGTTATTTTTCTAGTTTGTTGTATTTAGGGGTAAACTTTTAGTCTTGTCCCTTCTTCACTGTCAAGCTTCGGCTTGACTAATCTTATAAAAAAAAAAACATAAATAAAGTGATGAGTATATATAAACTACAGAAAACAGATTCTGTTTACCTGTAGATGGTGAGAAGGATTTCTTCACCTTGTTTTTTCCGCTTTCTAAATCTTCCTTCGCTCCAGTAGACACACCATCATCATCCTCATCCTCTTCATCATCATAGCCTTTGTTGGGAAGACCTATCACCCAGATTATATACCGTCAATCCCAAGCTTCTTCAATCATACAACTCATTTAACTAGGAAAGAAAGAACTCCCTCCGTTTCTAAATCTAATAGCTAGAAGACTAAATAAACTACTTGGTTATAATTATAGCACATGTTCTATATCATTAAATTACATATTAGTTATAAGTCAGATAAATTAGTTTAAATAAAAACAATAAATATAAATATTTTGATGTGACTTAATTAGTTTCCTTAATTTCTTAAAAAAAATCCACTGACAAATATATCTATGGCCGGAGGAAGTATATGTGTGTGTAGGCACCTCTCTTAATTATACATATTGTATACACGCACAAACTAAAAGGAATAGCATAACTAAGTAGAAAGATAGAGGGAGAGAAGTGGCTAGTACTGTACATACAATCATAAATGAGGTTGTGAGCAAATCCTGCCTGAGAATTAGAGCTCCTGAAAACTGATGGCATTCTTGATAGCAATTGAAGACAGCTCAATCTATAATTTACATCTTTCTCATTTTCATTGCCTTCGGTTTTATTAGGCTCTACTTTCTCATTAATTCCTTCCTCGTATGCAGATGCAACTTTCTTGATGACTTCCTTTTTTGACAACCACATAGCTACATCTGCAACGTCAAGTAAGAAAATATATCTTGTCGGATTTATTATTGAGTATGTGTCAGGAAAGTATGTGTATATGTATGTATGTGTCTTGTATATATGTGTGTGCAGTGATGGACCCAGGAATTAATGTTTGTGGGTGCACAATTAGTGAGGGGATTCGAAGGTTCAACGCCCCGAAAAATTTTTTTTAAGGAAATTTTAAATACATTAAAAATAAAATGAATATAGACAATAAAAGAAAATAAAAATTCAACTTAACATAGAAAAAAGTTTGACAAGATTAAGGAACATGTTGCAATCTATAAGCTAGCTCATCTCAATGCTTCCTCTGTCGAAACCTATAAAATTGTATCTTTTTTCATACAGGGACACTAAGCAACTGAAACTATGATTTACAATTCCAAAGCAACTAAACAATTCACACTCTATGCTAATTTAGTAAGTAATCAACAAGTAATCTAAAAGAAGATAAATTAACATTCAAAGGATGAAAAGACAGTATTTGTAATCAATAAATTATGGATAAATAAACTAAATGAAAGGAGTCTTTTTATATTTTTTTGCGTCTTCACCTCTCAATGAAAGGTTGCATAGCTCAACTGGTAGAGTGCATCCTCTTTGGATGCAACGCGCTCTTTTGTCGCGGGTTCGAAACCTATTGGGAGGAGTTTTTGTGTGTAGCGTGCGTTTCTTCACTATTTGAAAAAAAAAATACATGAAAGAAGCGGTCCGGAGGAATCAAACAGGGGTTATTACAATCAACTCTGTGGACATATTATCACCTAGGCTACTTAGAAGAGTTGAGATGGACTTCCTTCAAAAAAAATATATATATTATTAAAATTTTTGTGTGTGCATTTGCCCACAATGGCACCAGTGTGGGTCCGCTAGTGTGTGTGTCTAATATATGTATAGATTTATATATGTATATATAGATCTATAATGTGCGTATATATCTATGTATACACATATAAATATATATATGTGCGCACACACATATATGTATGCATGTATATCTAGGGTATGTGTATACACACACACACACACACACACACACACACATATATATATATATATATATATATGCAGGGGTGAAGGTAGGGGTTTGCTAGGGTTGGCCCCACCCCCCTAAAATTATAGAATGCCACCCGTATTTTTAGAAAATTATATTTTAACCTTATGTAAATTTCATTATCTTCATTTTAGTCCCTACTATTTGTTTCGTGAAGGGGCTAAAATGAAGATATTGAAACTTTTTTGGGCTAAAATATAATTTCATAAAAATTTGGGTTCTATTCTATAATATTCACCCCCTTAATTGTAATTTGTGGCTCGGCCACTATATGTATGTATGTATGTATGTATGTATGCATGTACGTACGTGCGTACATATATCTTGGGTAAAAATTATTATTAGTCCTTACAATTTGATCGAATTTGTTTTTTAGTCCTTATAATTTCATGTAGTTGGCTTTTCATATAGAGATCATATCTTTATAAAATTATAGGGATTAAAACCAATGATTTGAAACTATATAAACCAAAATCAAAATTTGATCAAACTATATGGAGTATAATGATATTAATCTCCTACATGCATGCATGTATGCATAGACCGTACTACTGTAGACCCAACAACTACAACATGCCTTAAAACTTAATTTGCATATGTACTGGGCTTAAGGAGGATTCAACATACTACATCTTGTCCTTAATGTAAGATAATAATTTATAGCCCTTGCGCCTCGTGCGCCCTTGGTACCTAGGCCAGCCCTAGGTGCTTGGCATCCCCCATGTTGCGGGCTCGATCCCACCCCCCTTTATGTATCAAAAAAAAAAAAAAGATAATAATTTATAATATAAATTATACTGTAGATAAAATGTTATATTAATAATTGGTAGTAGTAAGTAAAAGTCGGTACAAAAAATTACATGACATGATTGTATTTCCTCAATCTTTTATGATTCACGAACACACAGCCACTACAGGTCAAAAGGAAAAAACAAATGAACAGACGTACATGTCCTGCAAATAAGTAAAATAAATGTAAGGATATCGCGTTTGTGAGTCTTATAGTAATTTTTTTTCTTTTATTTTTCATTCAGATGAGTAGACACGAAAAAAGAGATTTTAGGTCCTTAGACCACAGGTCCTATCTGTCCCATGGCTCAATCTTTTAATACCACCTCCGATGTTAATATAGGCTCCAGTTAACTAGTCTAATGAAATTAAGAAATTACATAAATTATTTTAAAGTTTTTAAACTAATTTATCTAACATATAAAATGATATATAACCCAATGATACATTTAAGAATTTTAAAAAAACAAATTATGTAACAGATGTCATAACTAATTTATTTATTTAGCATATTTAATTTACCCAAATTAATAAATTGAGTCTTATATTAAAGATAACATGAAGGTAGTAGCATGCTTTGGTTTGTATTCTTGAAATTAATGCGTGATTGAGATTTTTAGGAAACTTTATTAAACAGGGCAAATGACAATTAGATATCAGAAGAGGGAGAATTAAATCCTTTTTTTGTGTAAAAAAATTTAGATGGGTATAATCATTGATACCCTTATCAAAGTCAAGACACGTCTCCAGGTTTATAAGGTATTTACAAAGATGCTTACAGATTGTCCACCAATGACGGATTCAACCAACAGATATCGAATATCATCTATTTTTATGTGAAAACTGACATCTTAGCCAACTACACAACTCCCTATTTTTTGAGAATTAAATCCTATCCCCAAAATTTGTTTTGAAGAGTTGCAAATAATTAGCGGAGGTAATATGGGTCGGCCAACACTGAAAAGCCAATCTTTGATGTGTCAGGCCCAAAATCTCCCTTGCCCTAAAGTACCCATAAATTTGAATTCCAACCCTTAAATTCATAGGCTCATGATGACCCACAGGCTTTAGACCATTTTAAAATTCTCAAATTTTTTCAATTAGTTTCTAATAGACTTGTATGTCATTTGACCAAACTATAAAACTAAATTAGTAGTACTAGTTCGAAGAATTATGAAAACTTGCGTGAGTGAGGCATGCGCCTCTCAATCTCTGAGAGATGCATGCCTCCCTTAAAAAAAAAAAAAATTAAATAAAATAATAATATATAATAGCTTAAATAAATAAGTGCTACAAATTTGCTAAACTGCAAAGATGTCCCGAATGTCTCTCCTTATATGTACAAAAAGACCAAATTGCCATGGAAATTGGGATGTTGTTCTGTCTCAAAACAAGGGGATCTATAATTTGTTGTTAGGGAAGCAATCTTGTTGTTATATTGTTATACAATGGTATAAATATAACAATATTAGGTGCATGCCTCACTCACGCCACCTAATATTAGGTGGTGTGAGATGACGCCACCCAATAACTGGGTGGCGTGAGTCTTGCGGAAAGTCATGGAGGTGCACCCTAAATGTAGGGATCGTTTTTTATATTAGACAGTTTGGTAAAATCTTTCGGTGATGCATTAATCTAATAAATTTTTTTTTTTTTAGTTTAGTCCTGTCATTTCCCCTACTAAATTAGTAGTAGTTTGTATTTTGAAAACTTTTAAGCTTAAATGAATAAGTGCTACAAATTTGCTAAACTGCAAAGATGTCCAATGTCTCTCCTTATATGTACAAAAAGACCAAATTGCCCCTTCATCAATCTAAACAAGAAGTTGACTAGTAAATATAGAAAACTGATAAAATTTGAATTAGTAGTAGCAAGTTTTGAAAACTTGTCACTTAGAGGTAAAATCAGGTCCCGTTTTTTTTTTTTTTTTTTTTTTTTTTTTTTGCCAAATCAACGAGTTGACTGAAGGTAACTTGGCCTGACCTGATCAAATTGACCAAGTCTTAGAGTATTTTGTTTTTTTTTTTTAAAGTCGCTTAAAACTGACCTTGTTGTCGGTCAGTTTGACGGTGAGAAAAGAGGAGAAAGAGAGAGGGATCTGAACTTTGAAGAGTCATCAAGATGATCCGTGGGGGGGGGGGGGGGGGGGGGGGGGGATCTGAGTTAGGTGCTGTGAAGGAAGGCGATCGTCATGTGGTTGCAGTGGAGGATAACACAAGCGTATACATGAAAGCGAAGTTGCCGCCAACACCGAGAAGCGACAGAACAAAGAAGTAAGGAAAACAATCCAGAGGACAACAAAATTTTGTAAAGCCAGAGAAAAGGAAGGAGCACTGTAAAATGAAGAACAAGATGAACAGGAGTTGGGAGGAGATGTGAAGAAGAAAGAGAAAAAATTAAGAAGATGAAGAAGCATAGCAAGTGAGGAATGGAGGAGTGGTTGAGAAAAAGGTAGAATGAGAATGTGGGACAGCCATGTCGGTGGCGTGTATAAGAGGAGGTGAGGTTGACGCGCACGTCCATCTTGTCCAAACGTCTCTTTCCTTGACTTCCCTCCCTTCTTATAGTCTAATGTGTGTCTTAATTTATTTTTCATCTTTATTTTTCATTATTTATCTTATATATGTCTTGCCAATACCTTATTAGTTTGACTTCGGTCTAACTGATGACTCTTCATACTTGATTGGTTTAATCATCCCTGCGTCCACATTGCGGTTCTCTTCTTTCAATACTGCGTCGTTTTGATGCAAAATAGGTAACGGTGATTTTTTTTTTTAAGATACTGACAGTAGAGCATCAATCGAAATGCACCGTGAAGGGCTAAGGCCTAATAGAGCTGGCCCTCCAAGGCCGTGAGTAAGAAAAACACATGTTTTTCAAAGTCTACTGGCAGAAACACTTGGGTAAGGCAACGGCCCGCAGTGGTCCAAAAATTACTATTTCAAATTTTAATTATTTTCCTTCCGCTTTTTTTAAAGAAATATAATTAGTAAATTATAACACGAATCATCCAATAAATAACTACAATCACTAATTTATAATCAAAAGAAAACTATCTTCACAAATAACTCACATAAAACATAAAAAAACATATTATGAATTTCTTCTCCCGCATCATGAACACATCCATAATCTTTATTTGCAACAAATAATAAACCAAATCATAAAATTAGAGTATAGTTATTATATATTTGTAATTAAATGGATAAATAACTTTACAAAAAAATACAAAATATATATAAATTAATAAATTTAAAAAGAAAAAAAAAAAA
Source organism: Acacia acuminata (assembly GCA_019022655.1). Classification (NCBI taxonomy): domain Eukaryota; kingdom Viridiplantae; phylum Streptophyta; class Magnoliopsida; order Fabales; family Fabaceae; genus Acacia; species Acacia acuminata. The sequence goes on from JAFJYI010000131.1 coordinate 93,706, forward strand.
ACTAAAGTGAAAAGGGCAGTAGGTACCGTGGCCTTCCAGGACGGGCCCGTCTAAGCTCGAGGCCCTTCAAAGCCGACCCTCCAGGCCAATTTCAAATATTTCGTCTATTTTTCAAGCTTGGCCCTTGAAGGGCCAAGGGTTAAATGGGCCGGCCCGATGGGCTTGGTCCGTTTTGACGGCTCTAAGTGACAGGTACTAAAAAGATGCTTTAAGATATTGACCGGTACTTAAAAAATACTAACAAGTACTTTATGATCTTAAAAAATTATTTTAGGATGTTGAAAAATATTTTAAAGATCTCGATTTGATCTTGAAAAGATACTTTAGATTGTTAACGAGAATACTAGCGGTATTAAAAAAATATTTCAAAATCTTAAAAAATTATTTAGGATAAATATTTCAATAATATATATCTTAAAATAATTTTTCAAGATCATAAAATATTTTTTTAGCATCGTCAAGATCTCTAGTCGGTATCTTGAAGTATCTTTTGAGTAACTGTCAATATCCTAAAATATTTTTTAACATCCTAAAATAATTTTTTAAGATCATGAAGTACCTGTTAGTATTTTTTAAGTACCGATCAATATCCTAAAGTATCTTTTTAGTACCGGTCAATACCCTAAAAAAAAACATCACTCTTACCTATTTTACGCAAAAACGGCATAATATTAGGAGAAAAGGACGGCAGTAGACTGTAGAGGAAGTGGACGCAAGCCGCGTCCCCATGGAGGTTTCAAAACCTTAGTACAAAACTGATGCAGATAAGAAAGTTAATTTTGAAAATACATTTGGCCAAAAAATGAACTTCGCAAATACATACATGTAAAATCTGAAATAATGAAAGAGAAGATGTAAATTGATACCAAAATGATGGCCAAGTATGGCGACGTGAAGGATGGAAGCGAGGTCTGAGTTTCTGTACAAGTGTGGCTCCATACTGTCTATGTATCGCGCCATGCGCTTCAGCATCCTCAACCTGCCGTGTTTGGCGGCCCGGTACACCGGAGTTTCGCCGATGTCGTTGACCAGCTCCAACAGATTCTCATCACCAGGCTGCTTCAGCTTCTTCTCCATCTCATAGTTCAGCAAAGTGTCCACCATGTCCAGATTCTCGCACAAGACCAATTGGTGCATAAGCGTGTTCTTGTGAGCAGTCCCCATCCTCAATGCTTTTCGGCGATCGGAGTCTTCTGGAAGCATGTCCAGAAGCTCTCGGATGAGGTGGGGGTCGTCGGATCGGACCGCTATGTGGATCGCGGTTTTTCTTGCCAAATTGAAGGGTTCGATCAGATCAGGTGCTCTCTGGTGGTCATCTTTCTTGAAGTAGTTCTTGAAGTCGTTCCATTGTCCAAGTAAAGCATATTTCTGTGGTTCTTCCATTTTGAGGTCAAATTTGGGATTTTCTTCTTCACTGCTTTCCATTTCCAATTCTCTCTCTCTCTCTCTCTCCACAACTCACACATTAACAAGCTCTCTTTCTCTCTCACACACACAACTCGCATATTAACAAGCTATATATGTGGAACTGGATTCCCTGCCTATCCAAAGGATCCTTAGGAGATCTTATTTTTTTTACTTTTATTTTTTCAAAAAAAAATTATTTTTGGGCATTTAATCTAAAATAAAGATAATTGTAACATTTTTTCAAAAAATAATTTTTTTATTTAAAAAGAATAATTTAAAATAATTATATGTAATCACATATGGTTCCCTATATATGTGGCTTCCTTAGGAGTTTCTTGGTTGAATATTGTGGTTTGATTTGTTATTTATATGTAACTTTATACGGACTTTGCTTCAGTGATTAAAGAATTGGATCAGACGGTGTTGGATCGTCTACCAGACTTTTTAACGGCTCAATTTGAATTAGAAGACTGTTTTTGACAATGAGTGTAATATCCTAAAACGTATGCAACACTTCATTTTTTTTTCCTAGTGGAATTATGACTTACTCGGTCCTTATTATAAAGTACCAACTAATAAGTTTATTTGGTCTTTTTTATGGGTCATTTTCTTGTTCCCAATGAGTATTAATTATTTGTTTCCATGTCTTCCTATAATTAATGAGGGTAGTGTGTGAGAATAATAATTAATATAATATTAGAGTTTAGTACAATTAGTAGGGGTAATATTGAAAGTTACTTAAATTGTAGGACAACTTTATTGACTTTAACAGTTTTTATTGGTTTATAAGAAAAGTTAGTTGGTGTCTTATAATAAAGATAGGATGAAAGTATTTCCTATTATCAATCTCTCTCATTCAATTTCGTCAAAGCAAGGCGACAACCCATTCCCCACCCACTGTCCACTTTCCCACTATCACGTGGCAGGACTGGGAATTAAAAATATGACACGAATAGTGATTACTTAACTGGATTAGTAAAAATGACAAGACCGAAGCATGTAATAATCCTCGCTGTTTAAACATGCTGAATTAAGGAGAGGTGAGGATTACACGTGGCAGCACGTGAACATCTCTCCGACATGGACCACCGAGGAGGGGTTCGCTCAAAGACACGCGCCTACAAAGATTCCGCGCCGCCATACAATTTCTCCGAAGCTACTTGTGTGTGGGTGTTGTGTTCCTTCTTCGGCACGTGTGACGTACGCCTCCCTTTCTGCAGGATGGAATCCCACCACCACCACCCGCGCAATTACGCAATTGCCCCCACAATTATGGACTCCATTGAAAACTTTTAAACCTCCCATTTTTTAAAAAATAATAACTTTTGTACGGAAGAATCATAGTGGGGGAAATGGAAACTAGGGATAATCCATGGAGCCGTGCAAAGGGGGCAGGAAATTATTACTTCCGGTCTTAATTATAAGAGCTAATTGATTTTGTTTGGAGAGATTAAAAAAACTAAATAAGTTATTTAATCATTTCATATGTTAAATATTCTTAGATTATATATTAGTTTATTAGTTAAACTAGTAGTAAGTTTGAAGAAAAAATAAAAATAAAAATACTTTAAAGTAATTTAGTTAGGTTCCTTAATCTCTTCAAAAAAGTCAACTAGCTCTTATAATTAAGACCAGAGGGAGTACTAGTTTGATTATTATAAAACATTTGAATTTGAATTTTCTTATTCTTATTTGTGAGTTATATAGATCATATAATTTATTCTAAAATTCGTTCTATATGCATAAAAATATCTTTAGTTTAACTGCATAGGTATATATAAGCAGTCCTTGGAAGACCATAATAAAACTCTGATCTCCCTGATCCCGAAAAGAGATAAACCAGAATCCATGGGACATTTTCGGCCTATCGCCCTGTGTTCGGTGCATTATAAGTGCATTACAAAGTTAATTTCTGCTAGGTTGAGGAACCTAATGGATAAGATCATCTCACCCTATCAGGCCAGCTTCATTAAAGGAAGGCAAATCCAGGATAATATCATTGTTGGGCAGGAAATTATGCACACGATGAAGAAGTCAAGAGGACGGAAAGGATTGCTAGTTATGAAAATAGATCTTGAGAAAGCGTATGATAGGATAAGGTGGGCTTTCCTAAGGAATGTTTTGGTTGAAGTTGGCTTCGACAACGGGTTCATAGAATTGATCATGCATTGTGTCTCATCTGTTTCATATAATATACTGTGGAATGGTGAAAAAACTCAGTTTTTCTCGGCTAGAAGAGGTCTAAGACAAGGAGACCCAATCTCTCCTTTGCTGTTTTTTCTCTGCATTGACAAGCTCTCGCATATGATATGTGATGAGGTTAACTTGGGGAATTGGAAACCGATACGGATGTCTCAGTCGGGCCCTCACATTTCGCATCTCATGTTTGCAGATGATCTCCTATTATTTGGTGAGGCCACAGAGAAGCAAGCTGTTTGTATGTTGAGTTGCCTTGAGAAGTTTTGTAACTTATCGGGTGAGAAGATTAACAAGTCTAAGTCATCGGTATTCTTTTCACCAAAGGTGCCCCATACTGTGCGTCAGAGCATTGCCTCAGAAACAAGGCTCAAGATCTCAACGGAGATTGGGAAATACTTGGGGTTCCCGCTCTCTAGGAAAAGATCCGCTAAAGCAACGTTTCAATATATTGTGGATAGATGCAGTCCAAACTGTCAGCTTGGAAGGAAAATTCTCTATCCACTGCTGGGAGGATCACCTTAGCTAGATCGGTTATGGGGACAGTTCCGATTTATACGATGCAAGGGGCGGCAATCCCTTCCACAATTTGTAAGGAGATTGAGAAATTACAGCGAAGATTCATCTGGGGCAACTCTTCTACGTCCCATGGTTTTCATCCAATTGGGTGGGAACAATTGATTTTACCGAAAAGTCAAGGCGGGTTGGGTTTGAAGCGTCTGTCGTCGATGAATAAAGCCTATGGAGCCAAGATTGCATGGAAGCTTCTTAGTGGGGCTGATGGCCTGTGGGCAGAAGTGCTTTTAAAGAAATACATGGTGAGGGATGACACTAATCTGTTCAATATACAGAACAGTGATTCCTTAGTCTGGAAGTTTATTGCGAGACAGAAACCTTTGGTGGATCAGGGAGCGCTTTGGAAGGTACGTAATGGTTTGACTGTGCATTTCTTCACTGACCGCTGGCTACTTCCTGATAAAACATTGCAGGAATTATGTATTAGGCCGCTTAATGAGGATGAATTGACGTCTGTAGTGGCTGACTGGACAGATCGAGGCGGATGGGATTTTCAAAGAATTGCAAATGTCCTTCCGGCGCATGTTATTCATAAACTAATAGCGCCGTACCACCATTCTCTTTGGCGGCAATGATACGTGGCGGAAGGAGAATTTCAGTGGAATTTTCACCCTTAAGAGCGCCTATAAAATGATTGAGTGGGACAGGGAGGCGGAGGTTGAGCCTATGTTCAACTTAATTTGGAAGTGGAGAGGTGCGAGAGAATTCGTGTCTTCATGTGGATCGCCTTCAATCGAGGCTTCCGACGAACCTTTGGAGAAGCAAATGGTCTTCCACGTCACCGAGCTGTTTATGGTGCAGTGATGGACAGGAGGATATTATGCATATCCTAAGGGATTGTAAGTATGCTTCTGATTTCTGGCTTCAACTAGTGGATCCGCAGTTATATTCTGTATTTTTCTCTGTTTCTTTGAGAGATTGGTTTTACTTCAATTTTAAACACGATTGTGCAAGACATGGATGTGGTAATTGGACACTTTTGTGGGGTGTTGCTATCTGGAAATTGTGGACATGGAGGAATGGGTTCTGTTTTAATGAGGAGGCAAGGAAACCTGATAACCCAGTATCCATTATTCTGAACTGTTGGAGGAACTATGTCGATTAATACGGGATATTTTTGAGCCACAGACTTCCTCTTCCATCTATGATAAATGGGAGCCGCCACCGTCGGGTTGGCTCAAGGTTAATGTGGACGGTGCAGTGATTAGAGGTCCTGATCGTGCTGGATGTGGAGGGGTGATAAAGGATGACAAAGGGAGCTGGGTAGCAGGATTTTCCCATTTCCTGGGCTCGTGTGAAGTGGTTGAGGCGGAATCATGGGCAATAGTGAAGGGTTTATCATTGGCGTGGGACCTTGGGTTTCGAAAAGTGATTGTGGAATCGGACGCTAAGGCTCTAGTAGATGTCTTGAATGATGACGGGTTTGTTGGAAACGGGAGCCTTATTTTGTGGCAGATTAACGAATTGTTACGGAGGAATTGGAACGTTAGAATGAACTATATTCCAAGACAAAGAAACAAGGTTGCTGATGATCTAGCAAAGGAAGGCTTTCAGTACTCTTGTTTCTTTGATAGTTGTCCAGATTTCATTTGGAATGTATGTTTGAACAATGTAGATGGGATTAACTTCCCCCGTGTAATTTCCCTTTAGTTTTAATGCAAATCTCTTCAGTATCAAAAAAAAATTATTTACTCACATGCATACACACATTTGAACCAAAGTTTTCTTTCACTCTCATAATCAATTATTCATTCAGCAGGCATGTGATACTTCAATCATCCGGCGCATTTGTTCTTATTCATTTACAAGTGCATGCACTTTTTTTTTTTTTTTTTTTGCCCAAAAAAGTCAATTTTATCAATAACAAACAAGAATTACAATTACCAATAGTTGAAGCCAAGTAAAACACTCAGAAAATACCTATAAGTACAACCTATCACTCAGCTAACCAAAACAAATCTATAACAAACAACTTTGAAAACAAACCTATAGCAAACAAATCAAATACTGTATCACTGGGCCAGGCCAATTTTCAGCCCACACCCACCCTATCGCCTACATCAGTAAACTCAGCATTGAATTTCCTGTCTTGCTTAGAATCCTGAACTAATATCATGTATAATTTGCATAAAGAAGATGGAAGAGAATCCAGCCAAACCGACTGATACATCTTTGCGACATCAATTGCTAGACAATCTGCAGCTTTATTTCCCTGTCTTGCAACTAAGGAGAAGGACACACCATTCAGGGATTCAATCAACCCAAGAATTTCTTGCAATAAATCTTGACTTTGCCATTCACAACCAGCAATAGTCTTTTTTTCCACCAATCTGTACAAACATTCACAGTCAGTCTCCACAATCAAATGAGATCCATGAAATCTACCTCTGTTCAATAGAGCCTCCCTCAGAGCCATGCATTCGGACATGAATGAAGATTCAGCTGATACAGCCCCTCCTAGCCCACCTACAAATTCACCCTTATCATTCCTACAAACCAACCCAACACCATCAGCCCCCGAAGACCCCAAGAAAGAGCCATCCACGTTGATTTTTATTGCTCCAGGAGGGGGAGTCACCCAAGAGATCTTTCTTACTGATTGATTCAGGCATATCTTCCTACCATTCCTATGCTCTCTTGCTTTATTGTTCCAGAATTCCTCAACTTGGGCATTAACCAGTCAGACCACATTCATAGCATCAGGACTTTCCCCCTTGAAGACCCAATTACATCTAGTTTTCAAAATCCACCAACACATTGTAACAAATAAGGATTTGCCATACTCATCCAGACTCTCTCTGCCATTCAACAAATCATTGAACCACTCCTCACACCTCTTCATGGACCATTTACTAAATTTAAGTCTAAGGGGACAACCAAACCAGCACAACTTAGTCCATGGACATAAAAACAATAAATGTTCAACAGTTTCACAGTCAAATAAGCATACAAGGCAGACAGGATTATTAACACATTTCCTCCTAAACAAAGCGTCGCGTGTTGCAACAGCACCTACAGCTAATCTCCACATAAAATGTTGAATTTTAGGTGGAACCATCACTTTCCAAATGCAATTCCAGAGGGTTTTAGACACAGAAAAGAAAGTACCGGATCTTTGATTTTATTCTCCTCGATTTGGTTCTAGCAATTGCATATCCAGATTTTACTGTATAATGACCATCCTTAGCTGACATCCAAAATGCAATTTCAGAGTGCATGCACGTTGAATTAATTTTTCTTGTTCACTGTAAAACTAGCAAATGCTTAAGTGCACGGCACGAGACCCTGGTTAGTCATATTCCCCAAGATTCATTTCTAAACATTTTGGATTAGTATTTTTTAAAGTGATTTTACCTTATACTACTTGTCCTAATTATAAGAGCTAATTGACTTTTTTTGGAGAGATTAAGGAAGCTAAATAAGTTACTTAATCATTTCATATGTTAAATATTCTTAGATTATATATTAGTTTATTAGTCAAACTAACAAGTTTGAAGAAAAAATAAAAATAAAAATACTTTAAAGTAATTTAGTTAGCTTCCTTAATCTCTCTAAAAAAGTCAACTAACTCTTATAATTAGGACCGGAGGGAGTATAAGGTAAGTATACTATAGAAGTTTTGTTTCGGTTTTTGAGAAGCTGGTCTAACTAAGCTCAGATTTATATATCTTATTTTATTATCATTTTAGTTCTATTTATAAATTCAAAACTACAAATTAACTAACTACTCTCAAATATCAAAAAGAGTTAGTTAACTTATTAATTAGAGGCTAATTTTTTAAATTTACTTATTTATGATTGGTTCTGACAATATGAACAAATTCTTTTTGTTTATTACAATTAACAGGGGAAAAGATTTTTATTTAAGAAAAAAAACACATTTATTAATATGAAACTGGGCCTTATGATAAAGATCAAAATTTTTTGCCGTGCTAGAGTTTCCTAAAGCTGACCCTAAACTGACAAAATTAGAAGGAAAACTATAAAACTCATAATTGTCTATTGCTTTATATTTTAACATTCAGAGATGATGATTATATGTTGGGCATTAGCTTTTGAAATAATGAAATTGTTTACTGTATTTCTCTCAATTCGTCATCCGTACCAAAGTGAAACTCTACTCCGCGCTTTAATTGCATTTTTCTCATAATTAAAGAGCTTCGTCTTATAAAAGGATCAATCAATCAATTGTTATATGTCCAAAATCGCAGGAAGAGAATATTGTAAAGTCTCAGTCAGCTTCATTTTTTTTTTTTTTTTTTGGTTGGTTGTCCACCCGGTTCACCGAAGCTTCGCCCCAACTAATCCGGATCCGACTTGAGGCGTACACCTACCTATGGTGAGTGAGTCTTCCAGCGGGAGTTTTTTGCAAGTCAGCTTCATCTTTTTATCATCAAACAAAGTCACTCCGATCATATCTTTAATTTTTTTGGGGCTTGTTTGGATTAGCGGTAGGAACGGTGGCTTAAAAGCTATCAAATTTTTGTAAAAGCTCGGTAGGAAAAAAGTTAGGTTATAAATGTAATTTATGTTTAGATTGCCTGTTTGACTTTTACAGAAGTAACTTTTTTTTTTCCCAAACTGAAGAGTGTTTGGATTATTATTTGAAAAGTGGGTTGAGATGAAAAATGACTAAAAAGGGCATGAGTCTTATTGGAAACTACATATATTAATATTAGTTGTATATATTGCAATAAATAAAGATAAAAATTTATATTTATATTTAAAATTGAAAAAAAGGAAAAAGGAAAAATAAATGTATTTATTATTTAAAAATATATTTAAATTTATATTTACATATATTAATTCAGTATAAAGAATTTACATGGAAAGATTTAAATTTGGAGGTATAATCCCAAATTATGTTTTTTGAAGAAAGAGAAAGAATAAATATAGACATTGTTAAAAAGGAAAAGAAAAAGAAAAGAATTTTTGTTAAAAAAAAAAATGGTGGCGGGGCCACGCTCAAAATTGAGAGGAACACATTACTATTGGTGGTGGGCCCACGTCCAAAAGCCTTCACGTGAAAAGGCTGAGAACTCCCAAAAGCCAGCATAACGTAACGCCAAAAAGCCCCCTCCCAGCTTCTCAAAAAAGCATCATTTTGAGTTAAAGCCCAATGGAAAATAAGCCAATTCAAACACTTCCACTAGGTTTTTTTTTTTCACTAATTTTTTTTTCCTAACACCTAGCCATATATTTTTGCACGCAACCTCTCGTCTTTGGGTTCAACTGGCGAAGGGTCGGAACTTTCTGCCCAAAAGGAAGAGGGTTCAATCCTAAAGTTGGTCAAAGCGATGGGGGAGGCATCCTAGGGGTCTACGAAGCAGTGGAAACACTGGGAAGAGATAGAGGCATGTGTACTCTCTAACCTAGCATACCCTACGGACTGGGCTCCAAGTGCCCTGCCCTTGAACTATGGGTGAGCCCAACCCCTTTCCTAAAACTTTTTTAGCAAAAAAACAAAAACAAAAACAAAAAAAAATTGCCTGCATCGCTCTCATCCAGCTGAATCCAAATAGGCCCTTTTGTCTTCATGCGTAAACAGTAAACAAAAAGTGTGTTGAATTAACTTCTTTTTTTTTTTTTTTAAGATATGATTAGTTCATTATAATTAAAAAATATTAAATAAAATTTCTTTTAGTTCACCTTCATGGCAATGATACTTTGGGATCAATATATTAATGTAAATATAATTTAGGACCAAAGTATTTTAAAATTATATATTATATCAAAGGACCAAAGATTTGTTTCAGAGATGATGATTATATGTTGGGAAATAGATTTTCAAATAATGAAATTATTAATATTTTAACATTCAAAGATGATGATTATATGTTGGGAATTAGATTTTGAAATAATGAAATTATTTACTGTATTCCTCTCAATTCATCATCCGTACCATAGTGAAACTCTACTCCGCGCTTTAATTGCACTTTCTCATAATTAAAGAGCTTTGTCTTATAAAAGGATCAATCAATCAATTGTTAGTGGCTAATAGATTCCCTCCCAATAGGGAAAGTTAAGCTAAGGATTATGCCTGGAGCTGGACAAGTAGTGGAAATCCATGAATAGAATGACCCTGTATAAGATGGCAGAAATAGAGACAGTAGATTATGAAACCACTAAAGGGTATAAATCTGATAGAGATCTGAGTTCTCGTTATAATGATTCAAAGACGATCAACTGAAGATAGTACTACTTATGGGAAGTTTTGATGGGGGATGGCTACTTACGGGGAGTTCTGATCGGAAAGGGCTACCTACAGAGGGTTCTGACCGGAGGTGCTGACCAATCGGAGGGGTTGAGTGAAGCGGCGAGTGAAGTACCGTGGAGTGAAGTAACCGTGATGTCAAACCGTAGAGTGAAGCTGCCATCACAACGAACCATAGAGTAGAGCTACCAGTGATCAGTTCTCAATGTAAGTACATTATAATGGGTCTCACATCGAATAGGTTCTCTAGAGAAAAAGTTTACGTAATCCAATATATAGCCATAGGATGCTCCAATACTGCATAGCATATATAGTGCTATGGTATCCAGGCAGGAACTGAACTCGCATTAGAAGACATTTTAGATGTGAACAAATTCCCTGAGATGTTTTTAGAAGCTCTTAGTGGAATACAACCAGTAGGGGAAGTTGAATTCATTATTGGGTTGATGCCTAGTACTAAATCAATATCAAAGGTGCCGTATCAGATGCATCCGATGGTTGCAGTTGAGGCTGCACGGGATTGGGGTTTGTCTAGTAAGGATAAAGTGGTGATGTGTACTTCTAAATGTTCATGGTGGGCAGTAGGACCTTTGGGACTAGTGTGTCCATAGGTCATTGGACATGTATATGTTCGATGAAAAGTCCTAAGTCGTGTGAGACTATTATGTCTATGGGCTGGCAGAAGCCCACGATTGTTAGACAACTAATACGAGAAGCGTCCTAAAAAGTTTGTGAAAACCAAGGAAGCGGGTGATGTCCGGAATAGCCTGAAGATTGAAGTAGAATAGAGTAAGCATTCTACGGATGGCTTGAGTAGCCAAGGATAGAGGTCCGAATGCATTTAGTTTGTGATAACCGTCTAAGATTAGTGTGCGTGCTAGATAAGCATGTATAAAAGGGAATAGATTAGAAGTCTAGAAATTTTTTTTGAGATTATACGATCAAATTTTGAGGGCGAAATTTAATTTAACGGGAGGAGAAATGTAATACCCTAAAATCCCTATTTATCATAAATGTTATATTTTGATAAATAATAAATATTAAATAAAGGAGAATATGTTGTCTCTAATTTAGAGATTTATTTATTTTAATTTTTGGGCAATTTTCGCTTGAAATTAAATCAATTAAGGGTCAATTTTAATATTTCATATTTAGGGATCATAAAATACACTATGGTTGTCATATTAAACCATAATTCTTATGTAACCAAGAGTAGCAAGAAAATGTTATAAGAACACTTAAATTAATTTAAGGAAATTAACAATAATTAGTGGGCAATTAAATTTGCACTAATTAAAATAATTTTATAAATTTTCATAATTAATCTAGTCGCATATTAAAAGTCATCAATTAGGATATTTTAACTTAATTAATAAATAGAGGCCAATAAGAATTCAAGATTAGCATTAAATGAATTACTAAATATCATAATCAATTAAAGAACCAATCACACTATGGCAATTACACCTAATAACATATAAAACACTACATTAAGGAGGTTGGTTAGGATTAAATTATCAATCCCCCAAAGTCAAGAGTGTGGTAAGAATGCACATGGTGGAGAGAGGAAAAGAATAATCAATGATAATTAATAAGAGCACATGCAATTTGAAATTAAAATCTTCAAATAGTTGTATGATTTTTCAACACAAATGAAGAGCCAAGATTTAATCTCATAAAGCTAGATCTAATGGCCTAAATTAACTACATGAATAAAGCTTAATCCATGAGAAAAGGTTTTGACCAATAAGAGGCTTTAGAAGGTAATTGTGGGAGATAAATATAACACAAAAGTCAAGATCTAATAAAAGGGGATGGGGACGGTTTCATTGCTTGGAGAATAAGAAGCAAAATTGTTTATTTAATCAAGCACATGGGATAACTGGGGAAAATATCTCATAAAGCAAAATTTGTTCACCAAGTTAGGGTTTTCTAAACTTGTTGATTAAGTTAGGGTTTTCTAAACACAATGAAGGGATGAGATTAACTCTTGTAAAGTGAATTGGATCCAATGGTTAGGGTGAGATTTGGACAAATTAATTGTCATTTGTGTCCTAGATCTTCACCTATAAATAGAGAGGCTTGACCTCTTCATTCTTCACACCAAAAACCATTCTACAAAGAGTAGAGAGAAGTGAGAGCTAGTGAGAAGCAAGAGGGAAGAAGAGCTTTAAGGGTAAGTTTTCTAGTTCTTAAGTTTTAAGTTTTAGTCTTTAAGTTTTTTAGTATAAATGTTAGTTTGATCTTTAATCTTCAAATAGTGGTTTTGATTTCATATTTTTATGATTAAAAATGTCTTTATTTCGAAAATATGATGAAAAATATTGTGGAACAAAATTCTTGGAAGTTAAAGATCAAAGTAGCGAAATTCAGTACAGTTTATGGTTGGGAGTTTTTCGGAGTCACCACGTTGAGGCTATCATTTTATGTAGCAAATGAAATCATTAAATCATGAAATTTTAAATGAATAAATTAGACATGTAGGGATTTTCAGATATATAAAATATGAATCATTTTGAGTTCTACACAAGGAGCAACATATTTTTGAAATTAAGCTATTTTCTGGGCAGAGGATGAACATGCTAAAACTGGGAATTTTTCTTAAATTCTGGGTAAAATTTAGTATTTTTTATAAAAAATAGACATCCTAAGGATTTTTTGGAATTTTACGGATCCTCGTTTTGATTTTTGTAGAATTAATTATGAATTTTTGAAGTTAGCAAAAATTCTGCCCAGAAATGCTAAAGTAGCGTTTTTAATAAAATATAAGGGCAAACTGGTAATAATAAATCCACCAAGGGTAGAAAGGTAAAATAAACCTTTAGGATATTATTTTAAGCAATATGATATTTATCAAATATCATATAATAATCCGACGATAATGTATAGGATATCCGGGAAGTCTGGAGTCGGATTCAAAGGTCGGGCGTTGACAATTACCCGATGAAAAGTACGTTCGTGTACTAGTAACTTTAACTCTGATGTGTCTTGTATGCTTGTATATGATTGATTGATTCATGAAGTGATAGACAAGACTGTCTTAGGCCGAACACTTGTGACTCGAGGGGGCGGACCCAGGAATTTTACGGGGCGAAAATTAAAAATGTTACATCATAAATAAAAATACTTAAAATATGATAAAGACCTAATATAAAAAAAAATGAAAGAAATCTATTATAGAAATTAAGATTACTTCACTTAATTCTTGCTCTACGTGTTTTCATATTGTTAAACTCATCTATAATTGAATCTGTACTAAAACTCAAAACAATTTCTTTTTCAATGTATGTAATCAAACAATCATCAAGAAATTGGTCTTCCATTCTATTTCGAAGCATGTTCTTGATTATCTTCATAGCAGAGAAAGATCTTTCAGTAGTTGCTGTAGAAACTGGAAGAGTGAGTACAAGTCTAATCACTCTATCAATAAGAGGGAAAATGGTGGATTTTCCAGTTCTTGCTAGTCCTTGACATAATTCAGATGTAGTTGATAAATTAATGAAATCTGGATGCTTAGGAATGTCAAGCTCAAAATGTTGCAACTCCATCTTCAAATGCAATTTTTCCTATTCTGTGAAATCTCTAGAATAAAATTTATCAACAAGTTTGCAAATATCATCAATATTGAATGACTTGTACCTGTTTCTTGGATCTAAAGCCATGCTCAAAGCAAGTAATTCAACAGTATTATCATTGAATCTGCTATTTAATTCTTGTAATTGATAATCAATGGTAGCACAAAAGATATTTACCCTATAAAATTTTTCAGTAGAAAAATCACCTTGTTCATTTCGAGCACAACCTCTCCTTCCGATATAGTTTGCACTCATATCTGGAATATTAATGGCGTGTTTTATGCAAAATTCTTGAACAAGAACTAAGAAACCATTCCAACCTGTCTCTCTTAATTTGTGAAGTAACTCTTTTGTAGTTGAAATCAGATGTAAAGCATTTGAAATATCTTGAGACTCTCGTTGCAAAGCTTGACAAAGGACTTCAGTAATACCCATAATTTCTTACATAAGATGCAATATGATGATAAAATCAAAAGATGCCAATGATGAGTATGCATTATCTGCATCTCCACGATGTGATGATGTCTTTCCTTCATTAGAAATATTGTCAAGAACTTCACATGTGGCTCGAAACATTTTAAACAAACTGCATATGGAATTGTAATGAGAACTCCAACGAGTAGTTCTAGCTCGATGCAAAGTATCAATCTGATTAAGACCAACTCCTGATTCGAGTTCATCAATAGCAATCATTCTTGCAATTTCATTTGCTTGAGAAACCCTTAACTCATCATTACGCTTACAAGAAGAAGTAACAATATTAATTATAAAGTTCAATTTTTCAAAAAATTGATGAACATGTTTTACCTCACAAGATGCGGTAACCAAGGCAAGTTGAAGGCGATGAGCAAAGCAATGGACATAATAAGTATATGGGCACTCAGAGCAAATTAAAGCTTGCAATCCATTCCATTCACCTCGCATATTGCTAGCTCCATCATAGCCTTGTCCTCAAACATTTTGAATGTCAAGATTATGGTGATAAAGAGTGTTGACAATTTCTTGTTTTAAAGTCTTAGCACTTGTATCTTCCACATGTACAAGATTGAAAAACCTTTCCCTTATAAAACCATCTTGATCGATGTATCTCAAAACAATAGCCATATGCTCTTTTTTAGATACATTACTAGCTTCATCAACAATAAGACAAAACTTGGCATTGGAAATTTCTTCCCGTATTTTGTTCTTTACCTTTTGAGAGAAAATATGAAGAATTTCCTTTTGAATTCGAGGGGAACTATATGATGCATTTTGAGGAGCTTTTTCTAAAACAACTGCTGCAACTTCTTGATTATAGGAAGCTAAAAACTTTATCATCTCAAAAAAATTACCCAGATTAAATGAATCTAAGTTTTCATCATGACCTCTAAAAGCACATCCTTGGAGAGCAAGCCATCTTGTCACGTCCACAGAAACTTGGAGTCTCAAATGATTAGCTGCAATCTCCTGAGAAGAAAGTTTTTCAACCAATATCTCAATATGTTGAGATTGGTTCATAAGATCACTACATGAACTTACAGCATTTTTATGTGTCGAGGTAACATTTTTCCCAACATGGCGTAGAAAAGCACAATTTTCTCCATCATTAACCTTTTTCCAATTTCTAAATCCATCAACAACAAATGTATTAAGTCCTAAACGACCCTTTGCCCAGGTTTACTAAATAAATAACAAGGCAAACAAAATGCAGCATCTTTACTTGGAGAATATTCTAACCAAGATGGAAACAAATCAAACCAAGAAGAGCAAAAATGACGTTGATTCTTCTCTAACCTAGAAAAAGGATAATTTTGAAGCTTGAATTGAAACGGACCAAGTTTAAGATAAGCACGACGAATTTCATCTTGTTGATTTATAGGATATTTCCATATTGGATGACGCAGTCCAGGATCTCTTTCCAATGAAGCAAGATAATCTTCTTTAACTACCTCTTTATTTTCAATTCTAGGAGACTTTGAAGAAGGAGTCTCAGTATTTGACAATTCAACATTTGGAGTAGACGAGGGTAAAGACTCACTATTCTTTCTCTTAAAATAAGTATCAATAGTAGCACTCTTTCCCATAATAATCACCTACAAATAGCATGAATTATTTCATGACCAATATGATTTAAGAAATATTATTAATAACAAAAGTAAACCAATTAAAATTAACTATTAGTTATCATCTATATTGACATAGCCATCTTTTAACAAAACTCAAAACTATCCCAAAATCTTAACCTTAAAATATTATCTAATCAGTATAAAGGTAGTATCATTAGAAAGCTAAAACTATGCATAATAAATTTCTTAAAGGAAATTTAATAAAAAGAAGTGATTTTAGGTACCTTATTAATTCTCAAAATTTCTTGTAATTTGGTGGGGAAAAATCACAGACGAGCCGCCAGTGAGAGAGGAAGAAGAGACGAAGCTTTTCGGAAAAGAGTGGGGTTGGGATATAATCAAAGCAAATGAATGGTGGGAATAATGCGATATGATGACTGATATGCAATATCTCAGATTGTGATGTGATATTGTGGTTGATATGGGATATCTCAGATTGTCAATTAGTACATACTATATATATATATATATATATGAAGTATTAAATGGGGTGGGGGCCACTGTTCTTTTTTGCTTTTAAGAAGTATATGACGTTAACGCTACGCCCCTACCTCACCGATGCTCTATGTTTTTTTTTTTAAAAAAAAATTTAGTGGGGGCGGGGGCCACCCCTCACCCACTGTGTCCGCCATTGTTGTGACTAAATTTATGGGTCTTAAATCACCTGTTTATACATTCAGCTATGCATGGGTTATAGTCTTGATAATGCCGTGAGATTGTTTTCCTAGCGTTGAAGACACGATGAGCCATCATGGCACTGGTTAGTGCAAACGTGGATAACTTTACATGTACTGTGTGCTATGTATTGTTGTGTTGTTAACCTTACATCTGTTGTGTGCTTATGTGTTGGTTATTGCTGTAATGTAATGAACATCTGTGTACATACATTATTTATACTTTTCATATGAGGTTAACTGTTACCTGAGATTCAATTCTATTGAATATCAGCCCTGACTAAAGGTTCAGGAGAAGAACCAGAGCCGAGAAGAGACACCAAAGGACGGGGCTGAAGGGAGGCACCGATGAACGGGCCGTGAAGAGGCACCGGTCGAGACAAGAACCGAAAGAAGTGTAACAGAGCCTACTTTCTAGCATGGATCTAATGAAGTTACTTCAAACCTTTTGGTGCCGAAGGTAGGGCTAGTCTATGTGGATCAGTCGATAAGTCACCATGAACTCGGTGAGACTCCCACGATAGACACCTACCTGGCCAAACTGTTTGATTAATTAAGTTAGGTTCATTGCCCCAAGTCTACCTAAGGCTTGGTTGAAGATTGTATAGCTACATGTAGGAATTGAAATTATACAAAGCTCTGTAATATTGTATCACACGAATATTCCTTCGGGAAATTTTTAATATATATCAGCATATGCCTAGGCATTTTGTATCAGTTACTCATCGTCCAAATGTTAGCGCATGCTCTCCACTTCTGCATTACTCTGAGTGGTAGCATCTCAAACTCTGTCAAGTTTTCTAAAACTAAGTGTCAACCGACACATTTTGAAGTATGGAATTTGGGGTGTTACAATAATTACATAAATTATGTACAAATATTTCCCGAATATTCTGAAACCCATCTGGCACCTCCATTTGCTAGCATCCACCACTTTATCCTGGGAGCTACGTCCAATAAGTTGTACAATACACAGGTAGCAATGGGGGCTGGAATCCCAAAGGATCCCAGTGTAACAGGTTAATCTCATATACAAAGCATATACAGAGCATGCAAGCAACCATAATTAGGAAAATAACATATCATGAAGCATTTAGTACAATCACGCGCAATAACATAAAAATAGCATACCAAATGTAACACCCCCAATTTCTAACAATTAACGTAGTATAAAAATTCAATGATTTTTATAAATAATTACTGAAATTCGAAATAAACAACTTTTGAAAGTGTTACCACCGCACTTGTGCTGAGACAAGTGCAAGGCTAACTTATTACAATAACGTAAATCCAAACTTAAACAAAAATGTGTTTTATTCATAACAAAATAAAATAAATAAAATTAGTTGAATGTGCTTCCTCACTTCTCACTGTTAACCCCAACCCTTGGCACCTGTTTCACTGAAATTCTGCTCCCCGAAGGATCATTGCAGCCCATGGACACAAACATCAGCAAAGCTAGTAATCCTAATAAAACACAATTTAATTGACACAAATATATTAATCAAAGCAAATATATATAGTCATATGGTAATTGCATCAAACATTATTCATTATCTTTTTAAATTTATTTAGACCGAGAAACCCTGCCAGTCTATTTAGTAGGAAAAGAATCATGGTAGACCTGGAAAACCCTACCAGTCTACCCTGTGACCTAGGAAGCCCTGTCAGTCACAATTAATCAAATTTGCCATAAAATATTTCTTCCTAGTGTACATACATCTTCCCAAAGTTGCTACTAGTATCCCGAGAAACCCTGCTAGACACCACTTTGGGAAGAACGGATATCATCGGTTCTCATCAGGTAATATATCGAGGGCATAAAGCCTAAAGGTTGTGTTCATCACTTTAGGAGGTACCATCCCAAAACTATCCTCCCACCGCTAAATTATTTTAGATACACTCATAATAAAATTCCTAAATTATTTCTATGTACTATAGTGCCCAAATTGAATTTATTAATATTTTATACTTATTTAATTATCTTTCATACACTTTTCTATTATTTAATTAAATATAGGATAAAAGGATATTTTAACATAAAATCTATTCTTATCCTATTTTATTGTGAGGAGATATTATATAAAGGAATTAAATAAATAAATATTAAATAATATAGCATCAAGCACAGCTAGCATAATATAATATATCATATGATCCATATTATATCACAATTGATAATGTCTAGAAAGCAATACGCACAAGACTAAAACCCAGAGCAACATACAGGCATCTTATGACTTTGCAAAAACTAATACGCAAGATGAGAAGAAGAATTATATTTATATATTCAATCACCTAAAAGGCTAAAACCTAAAACCTAAAACCTAGAGAACGCAAGTACAAGCATCATCATATATTCATTTGCAAAAGACTTTCAAAAGGTTCATCGCATAATTCAAGAGAGGAAGATATGAAATCATCTAATCTAGTGCAACATGTGAATTGGTCAAAAGGTCAAACCAAAAAGAAAATAAAAGGTGTGGGACCCACAACAACATGCAAAAATAAAACCCTAAGTTATATCCATTAGAAGCATCACAAAGCACAAAAGCTCATATACTCGGACCACGCAAACAAGAATGGCAAAACAGGATGCCGAGAAGAAAAAAAAAAGAATCAGCAAGAAACACAAGGTTGTTCTAGGGATTAGGATTACCTAGTCCCTATCTTTGCTAGCCTCTTAGAAAAATAATTTGATGAGAGTACGGAAAGAGGATGTAGTAGCGGAGAAGAAAAGTATCAAGTGTTCGCTAGGTTTAGACGGCTAGACCTAAGTTTATAATTAAAATTTAGGGTTTAGCTATGGGCTGGGCTCTTTAGTTATTTCCAATTAATAAACTATAAAACAATACAAACATTATTAATTTATAGCTTTTTATTATTATTATTATTAATCTGGGGTGTTACACACCACATATGCACTGTTAACTATGGAAGGACCAACATGTCCTAAATAAACGTAGGACTACTTAGCAAGGCAAGCCTCAAATCCACAGTGCATGGAAAATCACATTAGTTGGGCCTCAAACCCAAACTAGACTAAATGCACAACAGGCTCAGTAACGACCTAAGGACCTCCAATCCACTAGGCCCTACAACCACAAACGCATGTCCCCCTCACGAGACATGGGTTTAACTATCATGGAAAACATACATACAAAGATACACAAGGGATATGATATTAGAGTTACAACCTGGTAGATTCTTAGACTGACAACCAACTTCCAAAATTCCTTAAAGCTTCGAACAACGATACTCCTTGTCTTTGATCTTAGCTTTTCTTTGAAATGTTTCCTCCTTGAACTCCCTTGTATTTTTGGCCAAAACTTGAAAACACCATGCAAGAATCATTCATTAAGATCTTAGATATGTCTATGAAGATTGAAGGAAGTAGAGCAAGAATCCAAGGCCTACTTATGTTGATTCCGCAATCGGTTTGGAGATCCAACAGCACCTCCACCATGTAGATGGCATTGAACACCTCAAATCAAGATTCAAAACCGTACCAATGTTGCTCTCATCGAGAGGAATGACTTTAGAGGAGGCTTGAAGAGTTAGAAACACCAAATCGAAGGCAAAATTAGCCTTGGACTCTTTCTCTCTCCTCTAGCTCCTTCTTCCTCCTTCCCTTCTCTCTCTATTTCATTTTCTCTCTCTTTCTCTTCTCTTTTCATGCTTTGGCCAAGAATGGCCTAATGAAAATGAGGGGAAAGACATAGATATATGCAGTCCATAACGCGCCACGTGTCTGGTCCAAAACGTGCCACTTGTCGCGCCATGTGTCCTCTTTCCATTAAACCAACATAAAAGTAACTTTATGGCTTGTCATGATGACGGAACACATGTCATGATCTCATTGCAATGACTCAAAAGCTATGTCATCATTAGTCATGATGGGGGACATGTGTCACATTTCTATTTAGCCAACACAAAAGTAGCTTTTTTATTTGTCATGATGAGAGACATATGTCGTCTTTCTATTGCGCTAATGCATAATTAGCTTTTCCTTTGTAATCATGATGGGACATGTGTCATTGTTCCACTAGGACAACATAAAATCAGCCTTATTTTTTATCATAATGATGGGACACATGTCATGCTCTTATTAAACCAATACAAAAGTAACTTTATACTTAGTCATGATGAGTCAACACATGTCATCCTTTTATTTGACCAACACAAAAGTATATCATCATTAATCATCATGACTTACTTTATTAAAGTTACTTTATCAATGCTTGCCCAGAATTCTGCTTGGGTTTTACTCGGGATTGTGACACGCATACCAAGACCCAACAAACGATGCCATATACTAATGTTTTCTCAAAAACGCAGGGCATATCCAACTGCCCTAAAAATACCTTATACTTACTTATACCGGCTTATTTTCGCTCAACTAATTTTCCTATACCACAGGACATAGTTGGGTGGCATCTTTTCTAACTGGATTTACACCGTATAGGTCTTCTATGCCCTTTTTTCATTGGTATTTTAATTCCATGTCTTATACATACTAGGTCCACTAACCCTTATAGCTGAGTTCCTTAGTTTCCAAGAGGTTTCCTATCTCTCGACATTCTTAGGACTCTTCATGAATTGGGCTTTGTCGTGCACCTACTTTAGCCTTATTCTCAGGTCTCTAGGCCCAAAATTCATGATATTACAAGTGGAAAACACATCTAACCACCTAATTGGGCTATATTTTTGGCCTAATGACAAGAGGTAGAAGATAATGATAATGATAAAATGCATAATACTAAGGCATTTTATGCCAAAAGTACACATGCCGAGTAAAGGATAAATGTCTAATCAATAGTGATATAACTTGTGCATGTGGTTTTAAGTTGTGAAAGACAATAAAAATGTTCAAAAAAGGGTGATACTTTTCAAAAATTTAAGGGCCAATAGAAAACACAATAAAGCTTGAATAATACCCAAATGCCACTTGATTAATTAACAAAACAATTAGGCATGGGCATGTGGAGTTTAGGGACACCTAAGCCCTCATTTATGTCATCAAAATGACATCATAATCTTCCCCAAAAGTCCTTTATTTCAATTGAGCCTTGGTGGATGAATATTAGCCAAGTTTGCAAGATAATATCCCATGAAAATAAAGCCTAAATCCTCTTGTAATTGCTTGAACCAATGAGGGTAATGAAGCCACATGGTTTTGACACATGCAAAGCAATCTAAGGGTGGAAAATTGAGCATGGATGTTGACCAAAACTTAGTGGGGAGGACTAAAAGTTGAAAAGTGATGACTGGGCCATGTGAAGGGGGATATTTTGCAAGGTTAAAATGGTAATTTCACTTGTGGGACCTACAAGGTCTTGGCGTTTGCCTATAAATACACATGGTCCCCTCTTCATTACTTCACAAATCAAAACACATTTGATTATATAGTGAGAGAGAGAGAGAAGGGCCAAAATCATAGGCAAGAGGAAGGAAGTGAAAAGATTCAAAAAAGCTTAAGGTAAATTTCTAGTTCAAGCTTTGTGGTTTTTGTAAAGTTGGTTGGATCATTGTGTCTTGGTATTTGGAAGCATGGGACCCTAAGGGGACATAATGTCCAATAACCTAAGAACATGATTCAAGATCATCAAATCCAAAAAGCAAAGTTTTGAGGCAAACCTATGGTTGGAAACCATGATTTTATGTAAAAGAGGAGTTCTTGTTCTTGGCAAAATTTTGGCCTAAGCAAGGAAAATATAAAGTAAAATTATTTACATGATTTTAAGGTCACCAATGAGTTTAAAATGAAAAATGGAGTTAAAACATGGTGGAAAATGATTTTTGGAGTTAATAGATCAAAATAATGAAAGTTGAGAAAATTTCTAGATTTTAGTTTTTAGAAGTCAGTTATCTTGTGAACGGTATTTTATAATAAAATGATCTCTAAAAATCATGAAATTTTATAGGAGTAAATTAGACATCCAGAGATTTATTTTGATATAAATACATAATTTTTAAAGCTCTACACAAGGAGTTACAAATTTTTGAAGTTGAACCACATTTCTAGAAGTTAATCTGAACAGTGGTTGCTTTGCATGGATTTTGGTCAATCAAATGTAGGGGTGGAAACAGGCCAGGCCTGCCCCTTAACAGGCCTGGCCTGCCCCTTAACAGGCCTGGCCTGTTATGCAAAGAAGCGGCCTGAGCCTGGCCTATGGCCTGTTACAGGCTTATTTTTAGGCCTGAGCCTGGCATGTGGCCTATTAAGAGGCCTGTATTTTCAAAAATCCTGTACGTAGGCTAACAGGCCACAGGCCCCAAGGAAAATAGGCGATTTAAACAGGCCTCCTTTAAATAGGCCTCAAACAGCCTCCTCTTGTGCCGAAAACAGGCCTAATTGCTTAAACAAGCCAAATTTACAAAAACAAACTAGATTCTACAACAACATAAAAATGAAATCAAATACAACATCCAACATACAAATTCAACATCCAACATCAACATACAAATTAAACATCCAACATCCCATGAATAAAGTTTACAACATCCCACCAAGTTACCAACATACAAAAACCAACATACAAATTCTTCTTCAAGCCATCGGACATTGACATCAAATCTTCAATATAATTTCTTCTTGACTTCAAAGACCTTGAAAACAATTAATCAAATATATAGAATTAGAGTATAACACAATTGAACAAGTAATATGTAAAACAAATGATATTATTTTAACAATGCAAAATTTATACCTTTTGTTTCTTTTTTAATCCATAC
Organism: Acacia acuminata; assembly: GCA_019022655.1. Taxonomy (NCBI): domain Eukaryota; kingdom Viridiplantae; phylum Streptophyta; class Magnoliopsida; order Fabales; family Fabaceae; genus Acacia; species Acacia acuminata. Next base: position 117,188 of record JAFJYI010000131.1, read on the forward strand.
TTGTTGCGAAGCCAATCCCCACCACAAATAAGTGCTTCAATTGATTTTTCATTCAATCTAGAACGATATTCATCAATAACTCTACCTCCAGCACTAAATGTGGACTCTAATGCCACAGTTGAGATTGGAATAGATAGTATGTCAGCAGCCATCTTAGATAAAATCTTATACTTCACACTATTATTTTTCCACCATTCTAGAGCAGTAAATGAGTTAGAATTGCCATCAGGTATAAAAACAGACTCCTCAAGATAAGCTTCCAATTCGGATTTCATAGGGGGAATTGCTTGCTTTTCACGAACCATGTTCATGATTTGATCAAATCCAGTAATTATAGAAGAACTAGATACATTGGAAGAAGAGTTGTTGCCAACATTATGATCTTCATTACATGCCTCTCCCTTATACACAGCAATGTAGCTATCATATATTGAGTTTAAAGCTTTCACCACTTTATCTATATTCTCAAAAGCAACATAATCAGGCTTGTAAATCAAAGGAAAGCAATAATTAATCACATATAAGTTGCATCTAGGATCAAGAATACTAGCAAGAGCCATTACCATGTTGCATTCTCCCCAATATTTGTCAAACTTCTCTTTCATTGAGATTTCCATTTCCACCATGAAGAAATCATCATCATCAAAGGCATTGTCAATTTCTTGTTTCACTCTCCAAACTTCAGCAAGGTACAAATTTCCAGTAGGATACTCATTGCCTGATATGATATGAGTAGCTACATTGAACACTTCTAGAAGTTTGCAAATCTTTTCAACCTTCTTCCAATCATCTTCTGATGGTGCACAGTTGTAATGTGGTTCTCTTTCCTTATATTTGGAAAAAACAGACTTGAACTTCAAAGCAGTAGATAACATCCTATATGTAGAATTCCACCTTGTTGGACAATCAAGAACGAGCTTCCTTTCCTTCAAGCGTTTCTGCTCAACAATGTCACGAGAATGCTTTTAGCCTTGAATCATTGTAGTTGATGTATTTCACACTCTCACGGACATTATTTATAATGTCCTTAATTCTACCAAGGCCATCTTGCACCAACAAGTTTAATATATGCACACAACATCTAACATGAAATAAGTCACCACTTAGAGGTATAGTACTATTAAGTGATAAAGTGTCCTTAAGAGCCTTCAAACAAGAATCATTATAAGAAGCATTATCCACGACAATACGTATTTAAAATACTTTGTTTTCAATTCCCAGGCCTTCAAACACTTGAAAATAGCATCGCCACACCAATTCCTTGTCTAGGGGGAACTTTCACAAAACTCAAAACTCTCTTTTGAAGATTCCACCCGTATCGATGAAATGCCCAAGTAATAACCATGTATTCGGTCACCCGATGACTTGATTTCCACATATCAAGTAGTCAAACTAATCTTGCTCACCTTTTGTAACAAGGCCTTCAATTGTTTCTTCTCTCGCCTCATATATGGCCAAACAATCACTTCTTCTTTGTCTTGCGAGAATATTTCGAAATTCAGAATTAGCATATTGGAAACCCCACATCCAAACTTCATCCTCAACAATGCTAAAAGGATGCTCATGCACCATGATTGCAGTAGCAATTATTTCCTTCATCTTTTCATTAGAATATCTAGCACTCGATGCCAAAATTGGATTAGTCAAAGAAGGTTGAAATGGAATGGTGGATTGCTTGTTTTTTGCAGCAATGAGGAGCTTCCTTGTATCGCAATTGTTTAGATGTCTCCATAGATGGGTAGTGCTAGCTCCCTTCCCTAAGTATGAAAATGATTGTTTGCAAGAATTGCATTTAGCTTTGAGACCACCATTAGTTTCAACTTGATCAAAATCGTCCCAAATAGCTGAGGTTTTTCGCTTCTTCTTCTTAATAACTTCATCATCACTAACAATTTTCTCACTAGTTTGTTGAGTAGCTTGTTCAATTGAATGTTGGTGCTTGTTGAGAGATATCACCCAAGTTGACATTAGGAGGAGGAACTGAATTAGATGACATTGTTTCACTCTAAAATGGGATGACATGAACTAGGACTGAAACATAAAAAGTAATTTAGTTTTATTTTAACAATTATTGTATCTAAAGTCTAAACAAAACACAAATTTTCATCAAGCAAAATAATAACAAATGCCTATGGATACTAGAGTATATTGAACATCAGCTATGATGGGAATTATTGTTTAAATCCAACACATAATTAAACAATAATTGCCATCTCAAATTCAAACATCACATAATTAATTTCCTTAAACAAATAACTGATCAACTAAAGAAAGAGACATCAAGTGATAAGAGAGAAACTTTCATCGCAAAGCTAAAGAAAGAGACTCGCACATACATATTGTCTCTTTTTAATTTAGTGTGGATCCAATGTTCAACTGCTTCAAGAATCAATGATTATAACATGTCAGCAAAGGAGGGCCCTCCTTTAGAGAAACTCCCTCCTGCGCCTCTTAATAAAGATAATGTCAGAGACTGATTACTTGGTCAACCAAATATTACAAATTATCAAGAAAAGTTGTCTTTGGCAAGTCAATATATGACTTGAGTATATTAACCGATGCCAAGCCCATATAGCTATACAACAACAGCAAGAAAAGGCTAGAAGATCGCAACAAAAATATTACAGTGGGAGGAATATGGGAGGATGAGAAAGTGGAAGCATGGCCTCCTCCTCATTAACTAATCTGAGTATAAAACAATGATAATTAAAACAATTATAAGTAAAGGAGCTAGGTCTGATCAACACGTAATGTAAAACATGCCCGATAATAATTGATTAAGAGAAAAAGATACGCTTTCAATCCAAATATTCTTTTGCCTCTCAAAATCTGAAGACAAACAATAAGAAGCTACAAAAAAAAATCCACTGTATAGATTACTCTGAACAATTGCCGTGATCGAAGATAGTATTGGATAATATAACAATATATTGACAATAAAAACAAATGAACTGGAGGTTGGTTTGCAGCACTTTCTTTCTTGCAAAGATCACTTTCTCTTGCAAATATATGTTTGTATGACATGCTGAGTTTCTTGCCCAGGCAAAATGTTCTTTACAAGATAACCAAATAAAAGAATTGCAAGAGAAACTAACAACTGCAAAAAATAGAGTACAGGTAAAAAAAGAAATTCAGAGGTTAAAACCATTATTTATCTTTCTTGTACTTGGTCCCATGCCATGAAACATATTTGAACATTGAAATGATTAGCCTTGTTAATTTTGATCCTTATCAGGTTTCTGATATATCTGCATTTGAGACAAAAACAGAAGTTGAAGGTCAACAGAAACTTATAGAGGAGTTACAAAGACGTTTGGCAGATGCAGAGTCTAAACTCATTGAAGGGGAAAAGCTACGGAAGAAATTACATAACACAATTTTGGCATTCTCCCTGAACTTAACTTTGTTGATAATTAGCAATATACGCTTCCAATCCTAGTATTCCTTTTCCTCATTGAAAATTTCAAATCCGCTGCATCGATTACTCTAGATAATTGCGATAACCGTATAAACTCGGATGCAACTATAGATCTTCAAGATAGTCAACACCCATGAATCAAATCAGGGCTTGATAACACCACATACGGATGACGCCATATAGAAAAGTCATACAAGGAGAGAAAGAAAGTAAAAATTAGATGGAGAAGAGGCTTACTCTGGACAAACTAAAACTCAGCAATGATGCGATCGAGTAGCAAGAAGCTAGGGTTTTGCACAGTACCAAGAGAAGCAGAAAAGGAAAATATAATTGGGAATAAAGAGTTGGAGGGCGCAGATCCGTTTTATCTTCTTATGGATCCTAATTCCGAAGTGGGGACGGTGAGGGAATGGGGACGGTGAGGCCGATTGACAATCGTCAAATTAGGGATTTGAGGACTTAGGTTCACACAGTTGCGGCGAGGAAAGAGGCAGACGCAGTCACGACGCGGAAATGAAATGGGGATTGGATTTGGAGGAATTGGCTCTTTTTAAAAAAAAAAATTCGCTGGATACTTGGGCAGTTGGCACTGGGCGAGAGTTTTAATTATTAAAAAAAAATATGTAATTACATTTTTACCCTCCTTAACAGGCCGGCCTGACAGGCTTTTTAGGCCTACACACAGGCTTGGCCTGGCCTGTTAAGGCAAATAGGCCTGAAATTAGGCTTTGGCCCGGCCTGTTAGCCTGACAAGCCAGGCCTGATCAGGCTTTTAGCAGGCCAGGCCACAGGCCCCTGGCCTTTTTCCACCCCTAATCAAATGGTGTCTAAAAATCTTGAAATTTTTCAGAAATGTAGTAGATAGAAAGAGCTTTCTTTTTATGAATAACATGTAATTTTTAGAATTTTACACAAAAAGTTCTGAATTTTTCAAGTTGATCAATGTTTTTGGACATGTGATCTAAACAGTGATGGAAAACCATAAAATTGGGAATGGCTCAGATATTTTGAGTTTCTAGAAATATTTTTCCATGAAAATAGACATGTCAAGGGTCACTTAGGCTTTGGAATCACATCATCTTGTGTAATACCCTACTATATACTGATATTCATCAGAGTATTTATACACAGTCCATACGCAGTAGTGTGACAAAACAGAAATAGGACAATATACTGATAAATTAACAATTTGATTATATACAAGAAATTTCCATAGGGTCTATACACATCACAGACAGTAAAATTATTATCACTGTCATCCTTCAATTCTTCAACATTCCCTCGATTGGTTCGTCTTCAAGCAACATTCCCTCTGGGATCTTGTGTAGCACTTCTTCTCAGTGCACACCTACTAACTGGTAGTGGAAGGTGAGATTCTAGGGAATCATAGTAGCAGACAATACCAAACAATGCATGCAAGATAAATATCAGTATATGAAATGCTTACCTTGCTTAGGCTCATGTTAACAAAATAACATTTCTGCATGCTCAATGCTTCAAGCATCATACTCATGGCCATAGTAAAATTAGAAACAGAGCTACAAATATTCAAATATGTTAAACATAAACAAGCAAGCATAGCAATCATGCATATTAACATACAAGCAATAAGATCAAGTACATGCAAATAAGGTAAGTCCACCACCTTAAGGACTAATGTCCTTCCTCAGTTTCCTTTTCTTCTAACCGACGAGGTTGTTTGAAGCTCCTTCCCTTCTTCTTATGGACCTTATCTCGACTTCGCAATCGGTTAGAGATCCAGCAGCACCTCTACCATGTAGACATCCCCAAATACCTCATATCAAGAATCCAAAACCGTGGAAACATTGCTCTCATCAAGAGGAACAACTTTAAAGAAGGCCTCGGAGAGTTAAAAACGCCAAATCGAAGGCGAAATCGGCCCCAGACTTTTTCTCTTTCCTTTAGCTCTTATCTTTTCTTCTCCTTCTCTTTGTATTTCGTTTTTCTCTTTCTCTCTCCTCTCTTTTCCATGTTTTGGCCAAAAATGGCCTAAAGATAAATAAAGGGAAAGAGATATATATAGAACATGGGCGCGCTCTAGAACACGCTAATTGTCTTCTTTCCACTGGACCAACACAAAAGTAGCTTTATGTCTTATTATGATAACAAGACATGTGTCATGCTCTTATTAAACTAACATAAAACCAACTTTATGCTTTATCATGATGAGGGACACGTGTCATGATCTCATTGAAACAACACAAAAGTGCTTCCATACTCTGTAATCAAAAGGCACATGTGTCACCTTTCTATTTGACCAACAAAAGCATCTTTTTACTTATCATGATGGAGGACACGTGTCATGTTTCTACTGGACCAACATAAAAGTGTGTCATAATGAGACGACACATGTCATGTTCTCATTGCGCCAACGCAAAAGTAGCTTTTTCTTCGCAATCATGACGGGACACATGTCATCATTCCATAGGATAACATAAAAGTAGCCTTGTACCTTATCATAATGACAAGACATGTGTCATGATATTGTGATGATGACTCAAAAGCTATGTCATCATTAATCATAATAACTTTACTTTATTAAAGTCACTAGCTACTTTATTGGTGTTTACCCAGGATTCTACTTGGGTTTTACTCAGGATTATAGCACACATATCGAGATCCGCCAAACGATGCCACATACCGATATCTTCTCAAAAACGCAGGGCATACCTCGACTACCTTGAAAATGTCATATACTTACTTATACCGGCATATTTTCGCTCAACTAATTGTCCTATACCTCAAAATCATAGTTGGGTGGCCTCTTTTCCAATTAGATTTACACCGTATAGGTCTTTTGTGCCCTTTTTGTCTCTCGGTAGAATATATGGCCTTATTCGGGAATGTCATACCTACTGAATTGGGCTGAGTAGTTTGCTTAATTTAGGCTTATTCTCAAGTTTCAATGCCCAAAATTCAAGATATTACATTTTGATTTTTGTGCATCTAGTTATGATTTTTCAAAGTTTATAAAAAATCTACCAAGAAAATCAGGAAAATCGAATTTAAGCAAAAGTAAGGGGTAAAAATTGAACAACTAATCCACCAAGGGTAAAAAGGTCAAGAGTGGAGAAAATATCTCTTGGGACATCATTCCAAGAAATATGATATTTATTATAATATCATATAAAATATAGAAAATGAAATATGCAATGATAATATTTTAAGATATCCGGGAAATTCGGGATTGACCTAAAAAAGACAACCGTATCACTAATTACGTGGATCAAGATACGAGACGCGTACTGTAACTTTAATCTTCTATATCTTGTATTACTATATATAATTGTTTGATTCATGATTGTTGGAGTCATGGAAAAGACTGGGTTTTAGGCCATGCATTGTGACTAAAACCGGGTCTTAGGTCACATGTGTGTTTACATTCAGTTAAGTTGTGGGTTATTATATGATAATGTTGCATGCTTGTTTTTCTAGCATTGAGGATACATGTTTAGAACATGTAGCACTGGTGAGTGCTTACACCATTAACATTGCATTTGCTATGTGCTATCTATTATCGTAGTTGAATGTTGTTGTTTTTCCATATTATGAATATATGTCATATATTGATTATACTTGCTATAGAGGTTAACTGTTACCTGAGATTCAATTATTGAATCTCAGACTTAACCCTAGCTTCAGGATCAGGAGCCGAAATGAAGTGCAAGCAACATGTGTGAAGAATTGGAAGGAGTTTTAAATATTTTTGGACTGCTTATTATGCTCTTAGAAAATTAGTATATGAATACTTGGATAAATGTACCGATATTATACTTGTCTGGATACACCGTGACTAGTTTAAATTATAGCCATGTATTATCAGCTACTCATCCATATATATGCTCTATCACTCCACTCTGATGACATTCTTATATACTACATATTAATATACATAATAAGTAGTCAAGAATTAGGAGTGTTACAAATACGCCTTAACCCTATAAAATTTGATGACAATATATTATGAATGCATTTATTTAGACAAAAATCAACTTTATTAGAAAGATGTAAATATGAAACAACCCGAAAATGATTACCATGACACAAGCTACGTACATACACACAAATTTCAACTAAATATAGAACGAACTCATAAAATTACACCAATCAAATCCAAAGCACCAATCAAGCTCAAGCACACCTCCAAATAATGGGGATTTCATTTTCTCTGGATACATGAGGATTTATGTGGAGAGAGAAATTAAGAGAGGTTTTGGTGGGTTTCATATTTAGAAAACTTATCTAATTATGTCATTATAAGTATTTTGAATAATCAACTATTACCCAAAGAGGTGGCCTTTTTGGACATGCAATAATTATGTCATTAGGAATAATCTTCTTAAAAGTCTTAAGCCTTCTTGTTGGAAAAGAAAACACCAATAGAGATGGAACCTCCATTCTATGCTTAATGGCCATCACAAATTCAATAGGATAAGTGGAATGGGAAAGCTTTGGAAATGCGTTATCCAAACAACTTAATAGTTCGTTGGCGAATCTGCTTTTTGGATTTTGGTCCCCTCAATAGTTATTTTTCTTAAAAGTCTTCCGAGCCTCTCCATTCTATGCTTAATGGCCATTTTCCAGACAACTTCTTTTGGAAAAAAAATTGGAATATTGTGGCACTTTCTCAGGCAAGCGCCACAACTGCTTACATGTAGCGCTTGCTTGACCAAACTCCACATAAGGTGTGTGTTTTTTTAAAAAAAATAAAATAAAATACACTAGTAGTTGTGGCACTTGCTAGTGACTTTGTCTCAAGCGCTACACAAAGCATTTTATAATGCTTTCTCCCAAACTTTTCTTCATCAACTCTCACTTTAACAGTAGTAGCGCGTCTCCCATTTTCCAACAGCACTATCATGGACTTCCTCCTCCTTTTCCTTATCCTCTTGTCTCCACTCTATTGGCCTCTTCCTTTATCCTTGGTCCCACTCCCATTGGTCTCTTTATTTCCTTATCCTAGGTCCCCACTCCCCTCTTCTTTTATAAATACAGACGCACGCACCCACTTCCATTTCCTTTGGCCCCATTTCCTCCATTCATCCCCATCCCAAAGATCCTATAAGTTCACACTCACTCACTTTTCCCTTTTTTTTTAAGTTTCATGCAACCTCTTTCACTACAAAAAAAAAAAAAGTCAATTTGCAGCGGTTTATTAGTAGCGGTTAAAATAAACTGCTACAAATATGCACATTTATAGCGGTTTATACCGAAACCGCTACAAATTTGTGGCGGTATGACTCGCGCCAAGTGGCGCGCTAGTTCATGAACGACATTTGTAGTGGTTATCATAAACTAACGCTACAAAATATGGCGCCAAGTTGGCGCCAAATTTGTGGTGGTTATTTTGTAGCGGTTTAGTTATACAAACCGCCACAAATATGGTGCCAGTTTGGCGCCTTATGGCATGCCATTTAGTAGTGGTTTATTTGTCGCGGTTTATATCAAAAATCCACTATAGAATGCCAAGAGTTTGAACTTTTATAGCAGTTATAGAAAACGCTACAAATTTTCAGTTTGTAAGCGGTTTTTTTAGTTAAACCGCTACAAATGTGATATTTTGAAATTTATTTATTTTTAAATAAATACCAATGAATTTTTGTAGAGGTTTTGTAACCGCTACAAAAAAAAAAAAAAAACCGCTACAAAAGTAAACCGCTACAAAAACCATCGCATCAACCGCTACAAAGTGTATAATATTGAAATTTGAATATTTCGAATCCCGCCAACGTTCATTAATTTTGTAGCGGTTTTTAGAATAATCGCTACAAAATGTTATATTTTTAAATTTATTTATTTTTTTAAAATACCAATGAATTTTATAGCGGTTTTGTAACCGCTACAAAACGTAAAAAACCGCTACAAACGTAAACCGCTACAAAATGGGAAAAAACCACTACAAACGTAAACCGCTACAAAAACCGTCGCATCAACCGCTACAAAGTGTGTAATATTGAAATTTGAATATTTCGAATGCCGCCAACGTTCATTAATTTGTAGCGGTTTTTAGAATAACCGCTACAAAATGTGATATTTTTAAATTTATTTATTTTTTAAAAAATACTAATGAATTTTGTAGCGGTTTTGTAACCGCTACAAAACGTAAAAAAACGCTACAAACATAAACCGCTACAAAAACCATCGCATCAACCGCTACAAAGTGTGTAATATTGAAATTTGAATATTTCGAATCCCGCCAACGTTCATTAATTTGTAGCGGTTTTTAGAATAACCACTACAAAATGTGATATTTTTAAATTTATTTTTTTTTTAAAAAAATACCAATGAATTTTTGTAGAGGTTTTGTAATCGCTACAAAACGGAAAAAACCGCTACAAACGTTAAACCGCTACAAAAACCATTGCATCAACCTCTACAAACGTTGTTACGCATATTCCCTATAAATACACCCACCACACCTCATTTCACACACTCTCAATCATTTCTTCCCACTCCTTCTCTCTCGTTTTCTCTCATTTCTTCCCACTCCTTACAAATTCTTTGTTTTTAATGTTTTATTTTTTCCTTGTTATAATATTAATACTATTTTTTTCTTATCCAAAACTTTAAGAAGATTTCCTCAATATTCCTTCTATCATCATCAACATTCTTTGTATAATCAAATATCATCTAATAGACAACATAATTTTTTTTGCTCGAGAGGTGGACAACACAATAAATCCTTATTATCTACACATTCTCGTATTATACCTATATAATATTTATACTTATCTAACTTGAGTTAATCATTTTTTTAAATATTAACTATTATCATTTAATTTGTCACTTAAATAATAAAAATATTCAACAAAATATTATAATAATGGACTCAAATTATGATGATTTTTTTTTAATTTTGTAATATTTTGTAGCGGTTGTAAAACAGCTACAAATTTTAATTCAAATTTGGCTTAAATATTTGGCGCAATTTATGAAATTTTATCCAATATTTGTAGCGGTTTTACAACCGCTACAAAATTTTGGCACCATTTTTTTAGATTCGTCATCTTGTAGCGGTAACTCAAAACCGCTACTAATTCAGTAGCGGTTTTATTACATGAGTAGCGGTTGTTTTAGAAAACCGCTACAAAACATATTGTTTCGGTGTATTTTGTAGCGTTTTTAGCGGTTAAAACCGCTACAAATACGTAATTTCAACCGTTACAAAATGTCTTTTTTTTTTTTTTTTTTTTTGTAGTGTTTCTATTAATTTTTCCCTTATTAACCTTTTTTTAAGGTGTTGTGCTTGAATTTTTAGCTCACTCTAGTTAAGCTTTCTATACACAGTAAGTTTTATTTTTATTTTTGAGCTTACAAACCTAATTTTATTAGTAGTTAATAGTTTGATTTGCTCAATGTCTTTTGTATTTAATTTTTATGAAATATGAAAAAATTATTCTCACTTTTATATGCTGAAAATTAAATGAGATAAAATTAAATGTTATTTTATATAAGCTGTATGTGAAAATATGTAGTAGTTATAATTTTTAGCTTTTTTAGTCATTGTTATTGATGAGTTGCATAAGTAAAATAATTATTTATTTTTAACACTTGTATTTTATTTGTTGGCTTTTAATGCTTTCTAATTTACCTATGATATGTGTTGGAAAAATATGATTTCTTTCGTTATAAGCTATGAAAAATTATTATGTTGTTGTGGGATTAAATGATTAATTTCTAATGTTATTACTAGTGTCATATAATGCGGGGTAAGTTATTAGTGGTAGTATTTTAATCTATATTTTTTTAGTTTAATTTTTACCATAACATGATTGTTGAAGAAAAATCTTCAAGATATTTTAGGGCACATTGGATATTAATTGTAATCAATCCAATAGAACCTTTAGACCCTCGCATTTACAATGTGGATCCTCTAATTGAAGGACTTCAGAAAATTGTCCTAATATGTTGTGGTTGTTCAGTAGGTAAGAGTACATGTGTATGTGTAAATATTTGCGTGTGTAATTAAATAACCAAAAGTAATCAGTTTCTATTTGTTTTGTTAGCGCATTGACTACCTATCGAGCCTCTTCCTCATTAAACTTTTCTAAAGTTGCAAACCCTTTCAGGAGCTATGTGTGGAAGAAGATACAAGTACTTATATATCAATTTACTCAAATTTTGTTGCAGTGCCCTTTCGAACCGAATAACAATGATTTCGAGTATTTCATTATGAAATTCATGAAGGATGTAATTACTCATTATCATCTTGTTTATTCCTCCAAAAGTAAGTCATTTTAGTTGCAATTCATATTGAGTTTTAAATTTAATTAAGCAACGTCCAATAATTAATTTTTAGTGATTTTAATTCGTTGTGTGCAGGATTGTATATGCAGCATTATGAAGATCACTGTTGTGAGAGTTTGACTAACCATCATGTGAATGAAGTCATTGAGCAATGGTGTGAATATGTGCTTAGACAATGGTCTAGCTAGCTACTATTTAAGTAGCTAGGTTGTTTCTTGCCTATTGTTATATTGTTTATTTAACTAGAAATAGCCGTATTTCATTCACAATTGTTGTAAATATATTTATAAGTGATTTTGTTAATTAGTTATTTGTTTGTATCATTTGGGAGTTATTTGATGTAGTTTGCTTTTCTTTATTTTGCTGTGGATATAGAAATTTGTGTTTAAAGTTTGTTGTCAACTATAATTAAAGGGTTCTAAAGGAAAAATACAAAAAATAATAATAATAATAATAATACTTCATGTGGCGCTTCCTTGAATAGGAAGCAAAAATTTTAAAAAATATATATATATATATATATAAGCAAGCAGCATAGGAAGGGTTTTTTTTAAAAAATCAAAAATCAAAAATAAAAAGTACATGATGTGGCGCTTACTAAGCACCACAGTTATTCTAAACAAAAGCGCCACAGCTGCCCTTTTTTGTAGTAGACTTTGAATAATTGTCCCGGCCGGTTTAATGATGGGTGCAGTTAATTTGTAATACTTTATTTAAGAGTCAGATCAACCATTTAACCTGTTCAAATATTAGATCATGATTCAATAATTCGATTATAAAAGAATTTTCAGAAAAAACAAGACAAAATGATATTTCTACAATTAACAAGGTTTATAAGTTACAAATAGATATATCTGCAAGAAGGGGGGAAAAAGAAGAAGAAGAAGAAGATGATATGACAACTGAGGAATGATCCTAATATTAACATATGAAAAATAAAAAAATAAAGCAAGTATTTCTTGCCAATTAATGTTAAGCCTTAAAGAGAAATTAAATCACTAGAAATGTGAATGGAGCATTTGTTGACGCAGTACATGACTAGTTGGTGCTTATGATCAATCTGTTGGAGCTCAAAGTCCTGGCTCCAAAACAAAGCAGCACAAAGACATTTTGGGGAAAAAACTTGTCATGGCGACAGCCTGATTTTGGAACAAAATTTTTTTACGAGGAGAGCCCTTATGATAAATGACTCTGGAGCAATAATGATTCCCAAGTTTCTTGTACATGTGCAATATAATGGCCTTTGCATCCATCACCATTTCTCATGAAATGTGAATCAACTGTTTTAACCAATTTAGAAGGCTTAACCATTATTTTTGAGCTTGAAAAGGCTAGGCTGGTGAATTGAACAACTTGCTTAACTTCTTTAATTGTTTTTATCAGACTCACCCGTTGCCCATGAAGCATAGCAAGATTATGCTTCCTTCAAATAGTATTCAAGAGATATCTTTGATATACTAAATAAATAATTCCATCGTTACTCAATGTGAATTATGTATCTAAATGTCAACCATTATTTGTTCACAGTATGCAATCATTTCATAATTGTAAACAAATATATATTTTAAATTGCTTAATTGATCATGTACAAAAGAGGGTTTGTATATACATGAGAAAAAGGAGAGTTAGCATTTATGGCTCTTAATGATAATTTCTAATCCCTGATTTTGAGTGATCATAATTGATTACACAATGATAACAATATATCTCCTAACATTGTCACTTAAGTTGGAGTGTAGATGTTAATCTAACCCAACTTATTATAAAAGTAGACAACACGAATCACATTTAAGGCCTTATTTAAAAGATAGCCAAATTGGTCATTAAACCATGTGATACCCTAAAATTCATGTTCATTATAAACATTATATTTTGGTGAAAAATACCTATTGGAAAAAGGGTGAATATGTGCTCTCAAAATTTAGTAGCTTATTTAATTTAATTTAGGGAATTTCCTCTTAGAATTAAATAACCAAAGACCCAAATTTTATAATATTCATTTGGGGATCATAAAATACCCTAAAATTGTCATATTACAATATAGTTTATATTTAATCATAAGGAGCCAAAAACATGTTATAAAAATACATAAATCAATTAAAGAAAATTACCAATAATTGAAGGGCAATTAAAGTTACAATAATTAATTGTATTAATTTGCAAAATTAATTAAAAGGCATATTAAAAGTCATCAACTAGGGATATATATAAATGTAATGAAAGATTTGACAAATAATACAGGTTAAATAAAGAAATAAAGGAGAGTATGTTGTCTCTAAATTTTGCAAGTTATTAATTAGATTTTAGACAATTTTTCCTTAGAATTTAATAAACCAAAGATTAAATTTAAGACTACATTTAAGGATCATAAAATACACAATAATCATCATATTAAACCATGGTTCTTAAAAGAAGCAAGATAATGTTATAAAAATGCTTAAACGGATTAAGGGAAATTAATAAAGATAAATGAACAATTAAGTTTTCACTAATTAAATGATTGTGTAAATCTTCATAATTAATCAAGGGGCAAATTAAGAAGCAACAATTAGGGAGTGCCTTAATTAAAAGTCAAGGATCAATTAAAAGAAAAATGGAAATAAGTAAAGATTAAGGTGCATAAAGCTTGATTTAATTAAGCACTAGTTTCCATGGTTAGCTAGCAAATGCAATTAAGAGTTAATTAAACTTTGCTAATGACACTTAAGCTTTGATGATGTCATCAAGATGACATCACAAGGATGACATCACAAGAGCACATGCTTATTAGTGAAGGGTTTAGATTAAAACTTCTTGATTAAGTTTAGATCTAATGGTTGAGATTAAGGAAGAGGCAAATGGTGGGGCCCACATTGGGTTTGAGATTACCATTCTAACCTTGAGATTTTCCCTATAAATAGAGGCATTGCCTCTCCTCATTCTTCACACCAAATCTAACTCCAAGAGTTGATTTCTAAGAAGCAAGAAGGAGAAGCGAGTCTTCAAGAGGTAAGCTTGTCTTTAGTTTTTAGTTTCTAGTCTTTAGTTCTTTAGTTCTATAGTTCTTAGTAGTTATTAGTATAAATGTTAGTTTAATCTAGGAAATAGGTAAAGTAATTTCCTATAAATGTTTTCAAGCCTTATTGCATCGAAAGATGCCTGACAAGGTGGAAACATGTTGGGGAGTAACTTTTAGGATTAATAAAACAAGTTAGAGTAAGATAGGAATTGTGGGGTTTTGCTGGGCTTGTTGGGATCAGTCAGATAGAGGGCACTTTTTTATATGTAAATTTATATTCAAAAATTCTGAAATAATTCATGGTCATAGTAGACATGTATATCTTTCCATTGATATAAAATATGCATCAATTAGAGGTCTGTAGAGGGAGATAAAAATTCTGGAAATAAGGCTACATTTTTCTGGAAAAATTCTGGGCAGAGGTTAAAGATCATTAAACTGGGAGTGATTCACGAATTCTGGTTGAAAACCAATATTTTTTCTCAAAAATAGAAATGCTAAGGTTTCCGGGAAATTTTACGGAACCTCATTTCTATTTTTTGGAATTAATTATGATTTTTCAAAGTTAAACAGAAAATTCTGCCCAGAAATATTACAGCAGCGTTTTTGAGAAAATAAAGGGATATAATTGGATTAACAAATCCACCAGGGGTAAAAAGGGTCGGTAGTGGCTGAAATGTTCCCTAAGATATTATTTACGATGTAATAATGCGATAATACTATTATAGGGTATCCGGGGAAAAATCGGGAGACGTACTGACCAGGCAAGTGTACCGTCATCCAAATGGACTAAGGTACGGACGTGTACTGTAACACTAACTCTGATGCTCATTGTATGCTTACATATGTGATAGATACTTTCATAAAGACATGGACGAGACTCTGTCTTGGACATGCATCGTGACTAAGTTTGTGGAGCTTAGATCACATGTGTTTATACATTGCTTTATACGGGTTACGTCTTGGTAATCTTGTTGAGTTTTCCTAGCGCGAGGACACGATGGCCGTCGTGGCACCGGTTAGTGCAAACATGGGTGACGTGCATGTGTCTTGTGTGCTATGTATCGTGGATATGTTAATCTTGCATCTGCTGTGTGCTTATGTATTGATTACTGCTGTAATGTCATGAATATCTGTCATACATATATTGTTTTACTTAAGCATGAGGTTAAACGTTACCTGAGGTCTGATGGGCATTGGACCTCAGCTCTTACTATAGCTTCAGGGTCCGGAGAACCGAGGACCGAAGACAAGAGTAAGCAGAGTAAATAGCACGCGTAGAGACCCGACTGAAGATTCCTATTTTTAAACTTGTAACAATATGACATTACTCGGATAAATGTACTATACATCATAAACAAACGGATACACCACAGTTAATGATATATCAGTTACTCACTCTTTTACTTGCTCCGATGCTCTACTCTGATAAAAAAAAAAATATTTTGCTTTTGAAAAATGGGGTGTTACAAACCACACATGTCCTGAAGAAATAAAGTTCTCTTTGATCTTATCGCATATAAAATAAAAGTCAATCTCGATATGTTTCATACGTTCATGAAACACAAAATTGAAAGGTTATGTGTATAGAGCAGATTTATTATCACACCACAACGTCACGAGCAACGAGTTGGTGCATTCATAAAACTGCTCATTAATTCACTCCAAAAAAGAAACACAGACCAAGCTAAGACTGCTCCTACTTATGCAGTTCAAACAAGTTGGGCATATTAAAATCTTTAACTTCATATTCTTTGTTATTTCCCTTGGCACCCCAATGGTTAATGAATTTGGGTCTAAATGTCTAATTCAGCAAGAGTGGATCACCCATAGTCCAACAGATTATTAAAGTGCTATGATTTTTTTATCATTTCATTAAGATCCTAGTTGATCTCTTACAAAATAATCAAAATTGATCTGCTCGCCATGTAATCCATGTCACTAGAATTCAACTTGGGTCAATCAGTCAAACTAAATTAGTAGTAAATTCATGAATTAGTTCCCTGATAGAAGAATGAGAATTTTTGATGGGTCACATGGGTTAAATTTTATATTTTTCTATCATTACTGAGCCTAAAATAAAATCGTTTTGACTTAAAAAAAAATAAGACAAAAAATAGTCTGTTAGATTTGTGACTTTGTTTTGTTAGATTTTATGTGGTATATACTCTTGTGTTTATAAAAGCTAGATAATTAATTTGTGGATATTAAAGAAATTAGTTAAACCAGTTATTTATAACAAATGTGTATTGGTTTCTCAAACTATTTCTACTCATGTGCATTGCAACTATCCCAAATGGGAACTCCCTGACTATGTGCAATCAATAGAGATAATTTGGGGGAAATGATAAATTTGGGAGGTAAAGTTGATTGAGGTCTTATATTTATGACCAAAGTGAACCTATTGTCTAGCTCTTATGTTTAGGAATTAGGATTGAAGGTAGTACTATTTACTTGTAAATTATTTCATTTTTTATTAAATAATATTTTTAGGCTTATATAAATATTTTTGTATACTTTAATCACGTTATATTATTTAAAACATTATTAGGTTGATCTCGATTCTAACCACAATTAATTTTTAAACAGCTGTATCGACTGATGAACCCGGTTTTCAATACCAGGATCTAATTACAAAATCATAAGAGGTACATATAAAGATATATAGTTTGATATTGGTTTTCCGCAGGCGAAAAAAAAAAAGATATTGGTTCTAGTTTATTATATATTTTAAAGGATAAGAAACATTTTTGCAATAGTGCAATTTATAAATGTATTGTATGTCACTTTCACAAATGTTTAGATACTTGAGATAATTTGAAAGAAAACTGTGAATCTCATAATTGTCTATCTATTCAATTATTTTAACACTAAGAGATATGTCGGCAATTAATTTTTGAAGTAATGACCAAGGTTATTAAACCCGAACTGACCACTAGACCGGTCGAGATAGTGAGTCAAATGTCATGGGTCAAATCAAACTCAAACCAAAGCTAGCCTAGGATTAAACGATAAGGAAGTAAAGATTTTAGAGTTATTAAAAAAAATTCTAAATTAAATTAAAAAAATGAATTAAATTATTTTTAAAATATAAAGTATTGAACAAGGTCTGACCGAACCAGTTAGGTTTCTGATTCACCGGTTTTTGACTCAAAACGGTTGTCCGATCTAGTTTTAATAACCATGATAATGACCTTATATATTGATGCATTGCTTTTATTGCGAAAGCAATCAATTAAACTAGTTCTAATTAATTATACAGTTTAGGGTCAACCTAGGTCATTCTCCCAAGGAACAATCTGTAGGTTTTTCTATAGGTTGAGTTTAGGTGATGAAAAATGCAATGGAATGAACCTAAACTAAAATGCAAGACACTACTACCTAAATGAAATCAAACTAAATAAATGCAAGATGAAAATTGAGTCTAAAGCCTAAAGGAAAATGAAACTAATCTATGTGAATTTGAATGCAATGTTTGGAGGGGGTTTGTTGTGAGAAAATAATTAAAATCCTACGAAGAATATTGATTAAAATCAAATTAAATAACAAAGATTTAGTTTAGTTATGAGGAAGAAGGTGACAACTTAGGATTGACATGGAGTTAACTTTCTTGGCCCAAATCAATTAATTAGACCCAAGGGATTAATGAAAGATTGAAATTAATGAATCTAATTAACTAATTGAAAAATGGGGAACCCTCAAATTCAATCACGTCTAATCCACTAAAAAACTTATAATG
The DNA here is from genome assembly GCA_019022655.1 of Acacia acuminata. Taxonomy (NCBI): domain Eukaryota; kingdom Viridiplantae; phylum Streptophyta; class Magnoliopsida; order Fabales; family Fabaceae; genus Acacia; species Acacia acuminata. The sequence continues at coordinate 135,611 of JAFJYI010000131.1, forward strand.
GAATGAGCGCTAGTTAATTAAACCCATTAAAACTAGTTAAAATAGTTCCAAGATAGTTTTGGGAATTATGTTCACAATTGCCTAATTAAACAACTAGACAATTAACCAACCTAATTAAACAACCAAGAGGATAAACCTAAATGGACAATTAAATCAATAACAAAAACTCAATTATTAATATAATTGACAATCAAACGGTTTGCAAGCAAAAATCCCAACAAATATCTTAGCATAATTCAAATCCAAATTATCAATTTAATCCAAATTAAATAATATGTTTATAATCTAAAACTAGATTGTTCTTAAGAAAGCAATTCAAAATTATCTAAAACTAAATAATTTCAAAGTCTTCAAACAAATCGATAAAAGGAAAAACACTCCTATGTGGTCTTCAAGTGCAAGCTCCTAGACTCTACCTTTCCATGCTTCTCCCAAATTGTCTCCTAAAGATCTCAAGCTACCATGAAAATCACTTCTTCAAACTCCTTCAAATAATTCCTCACAGCCATGAGAAACTTGAGAGGACTTGACAAGTTCCATTCCTTGGTCTCTGCATCTGTCCACGGGAGGAATAACAATTGAAGTATTTAATGGATTGAATTACTTGATCTAACAATTGAAGTATTTAATGGATTGAATTACTTGATCTGTGGTGTGGCTGCGTCTCGGCTTTTTCCCATGCGTGTGTGCGTGATCAATGCGTCCGTGAGTGAGAGATCTTTGGCTCTCAATGAGAGCGTACGTTTTTTCTTGGCGGCTGCTAGGTCAAATAATGAGGAGGAAGAAAAGGATTTTGGGTACCAACTTAAACCTATTAAAATATAAGAAGCCCAATAAAATTCTACTATTAGATTTCCTTTTAGCTTCCCTGAAAAATTATGCACCATAGGAACTTCTAATATGATCAAATCGTAATCTATCATATCTTAAAAAATATTATTTAATCACAAGATAACAATTAGGTTATTAATAATTTAAGCTCAATAATCTTATAATTAATTCATATTTATATTATTTCCTAAAATTAGCTAACAATCCAAATATTATCTAATATATCAAAATTAGCCTAAAATAATCCCCAAAATAAATGAATAAGGTAGGATAAAAATATATTAAAATTGGGATTTATCATATATATATATATATATATATATATATATATATATATATGTATATATATATTACTTCTATTTCTCTCAACTTAGCCTTACCAAATCTCTACTTCCACTTTAATTGTATTTTTCTCTTAAAGAGCTTTCTTTTAGAAAAGGATCAATCAGTGAAGTTTTATGTTCAAAATCGCAGGAACGAAATATTATAAAGTCAGAGTCTGCTTCCTCTTTTTATCCTCAAAGTCACAATCATTATATATCTTTAATTTTTTGTTTTGATGTGAAAACAGTAAGAATTTTTCTTTTGGAAGCTATGATCAGTTCATTTAATTTCAATTAAAAAATATAAAATAAATTTTGTCTTTTAGTTTACTTCCCGATAATGACACTTAGGAACCAATAAATTTAATTGAAAAATAATTTGGGACCAAATATATTTTAAAATTCTAGAATATATTAAAGGACCAAAGATTTTTTTCTCGATTACAAAGGGAAAAGGCACACAAAAATATATTTGATAATTACATACACAGATTGAAACTATTCATAACTATTCCTTCTAGACACAAATAAATTCCAGAAGATGAATATCAAATCCATACAGCCATATGAATCAATAAAACAAGGTTTTTTTCCCCTATCTTTTTAAATTTGAAACTCAATGGTGACATTTTTGTAATTGATGTTCCAAAATTTAACATAGAAAACTAGGGGGTGTGATGTGTTTTACAACTAATAGACATGAGTATAGAAATTTCACATTAATAATCTCTCAAAATTTGACACAAAATATTGGAAAAACGAGGTATTCTCCACGTGCGATGCACGGGCAGTGGACTCTACTCGGTGTTTTTTTTTTTTTTTTTTAGACTAAAGATCACTTCGGTAATGAGATGTGAATTTACAAGCCTTTGACGGTTGAGTATGCACAAAATCAACTGACAATTGTTGCATGTGAGTTTGCCCTATTCCTCGGTTGCGTTGGTATCACATGTGAGTTTGAAAGAATAAGGTCCTTTTCCATTTTCATTAATTGTGTGGTCAATCTTTCCTCCCTTGGATGTGAAGCAGGACATACTATGCTCTTATGTTTGATAATAACTTTTTGGATTGCACATCCTCTTTGTCAAAGAAGAGTTTGCATAGTTCAAGTGGGGGCTGCTCGAAGTACGGTACAATAATCTTTCTATGTCCACACTAGATTGAGAAAAGAGGGTATTCAGTAACAAGACGCCTCTTAATCCTCTCGTTATACCTTAACAGTGCGCCACAATATTGGCACTCATAAATAGAATTGCCTTCGTCCATATACCTAGCTACCCTCAGAAATGTCTACAGTGCTCCATGGTGCATCTTCCATTGCAATGTCAATTATCATGAGCTCCATCTACATTTCAAATCATCTTCATATGGAAATTCAAAAGGAATCATAAAACTAAAAAGTGACTAAAAATTTAATGCTGCTCATTTACCTTCTTCGTGGGTTGATAGTTGTGCCTCCAAGTTTAAAATTGTTGCCGTGCTGGTTTGCCCTTGAAGGTGACTCTTTTTCAGTGTTGAGCCACCAATATAATGTTGTTGTTCCAGTTGGCAATGGCCTCATAGTGTTGTAGTTGCACGTCGGATTGTGTAGTCATGTTTGTTGAGGATCCTAGTCTCTTATCCCTTGAACGTTGATTGAGCGATATATCGCAGTGTGATTGTCTCAATATGCATGCCATGTAAGTCATGTGGTGCCCCCGATTACTCGTAGAAGAAATTTATAGAATTTGAAACATGAAATAGGTGATTTGCATTCATGAACTGTAACTTTCAGAGAACTCAAGATATGACAATTAATCTCCTTTAAGGTGGCTTTTGGTGAGTTATCAGTCGGTAGTGAGTTTATGGTTAGTGTTGTACGGTTATTACAAGAATGTTGGTCATCTAGAAAGGCACACGTTAAGCATTAATGTTTAAATTTTATTTCAATTATTATTAACACTAATAAATTGATGAGCCACGTATGTAATTGTCCCGCACAATCTTAAGAGGAATTTGAAGAATGGACTAGGCTATTAGTATTCCTAAAGTGTTACTTTAGGAAAACTCAAGAGATGACAATTGTTCTTCTTTAAGGTGGCGTTAATTGAGTCATCCATTCCTATTGATATGGTGATTAGTAATGTGCAATTATTTCACATTTTTTGGTGTTTTTTGGCTCCTCGCTCCCTAACTGTAACTTCAATGTATATTAACACTATTGAAACAAACTTCATGGATAGAGTTAAAGAATTCAGAAAGACATGATATCTACATTGCTTAACTATAAGTCTGTAACTTCAATGGACATTTTAGAACAATCAAAACTATCTATTAAAAGAGTAACAACATTTAGAAGCATATTATACAATGCAGATGTCAAATTGATTGACAACGCGCCAAAAAACGTAGCACATTGAGAAGTATCAAGAAAATAAAAAAAGAAAATTGAAAACAGAGAATTAACTTTGTTGGTGTCATATTATGTCTACTTGTCATACTGGCCACTTTTCACTACTACATTAATGCCTTATGATAATACTCTTTGCAATTTTACATCTTCAATCCCCAATGTTTTTTTAAATTTGTATCCCTTTTGATAATTAAATTCATGAGCTTTACAGTTTAAATATTCTCAATATCAGTAAGTTTATAAAAGCTCATAATCTTCTTTTTTTTCCTTGCAGTTTAAAAATTTCCTACAAAGCAGTCTCCTTTGTAGGCTTGCTTCGCTTGGATATGTGCACTTCAAGACTAACAGGCTGTAAAATTGGGATATGATCCTCTTCTTCGGTCCTACCACTCTGGGCCTCCTATGAAGAATTGAAGTAAATATAATCGAACAAATTAGTGTTATTCGATAATCTACCAAATAGTGCGATACGACGATGTAGGACGAAGTGCAAAGTAAACTACAAACCTTGTCATCAAAATGAGTAATCCAGACTAACATATGTGGATCTACTATAAATTGTGTAATTGTCAAGCTACTAAATGGATGTTCAGTGTTATACTATTTGACTCTAAGCTTGATCAGCAATTCCTTTCCTTCGGAGTCGCTCAACTCTTCCCGTCCTGCTACAAAAAAAGTGTGAGAGTTACAAGTAATGGATGTTGGCGGTGGATATTATAATGTGTCGATATTAATGATTTGCCTCCGCTAATTTCTTCTTTAGTTGTTCAACTGTTGAACCAAGCAGCTCAATAGCATGACGGTCAAAGAACAATACAGAGCATTTACCAGTTGAATTAGACGCTTTGTAATGCACCTTTAGTTTGGGTTGGAATATTATTTATGAGACTGTTTTGGAACATTAAATATTAAATATTAAATAACTACTTGGAAAGAATTAATGCAATAACATGTACGTATTTTGGTTGAGCATGTACAACATCAGCCTTACAATTGCTGCATATGAATTTGCCCTTTTCCTCGTTCGCTTTGGTATGCATGGGCAAGCATCATATGTCCATCCATATGTAGTCTCTAGCTTTTGGATAGACACTTTAAAGACAATGTCAAATTCCTTTAGTGAGGGTGGAACAAGAGAGGAAGGTGCAATTATTTAGTTAGTCAAAGTAAAAGGATATACTGTCTTATTATTCATTTAATCCAAAGCAATGCTACTTTAGCGGTGCTAGAATAATTATTAAATATAACCTCATAAATATTCTGCAATCCCCCCAAAGGGATCCTCAAAAAATTCAAAAAGGCACTCTTTATTGAAGTGTTGTTTATCGACATTTGATGCTTGAGAGAATCAATGAGCAGCAGTAGGATTTGTCATGCTACAAGGATGGGTATTATACTCTTTATTAGCAAGAACGAGGTTCAATAGCTTTTTTAGGTGCCAGAGTTTGTTTTCTTGTCTTCTGTAGCATCCTCATTTTTCATGCAACCAATGTATTGGAATCATTGATGAAATGTGTCTATATATATATATATATATATATAGGGAAAAATACTTCTTATGTTGTAGGAGAAGTGTTTTGTCAAGTCACACACATATAAAATAGTGAGACCCACACATATATATAGATAATTAGCATTATATATATATATATATATATATATATGTGGGTCCCACTATTTCATGTGTGTGTAGGAATCTTCTTCTTCTTATGCAACATGAGAAGTTTAAACCTCATATATGATTTTCATCAAGATATAGTCAAGAATATTTATTTGTGTATTTATTTAATTATTTAACTATTCATTGTTTTTCTTTCAACATGAATAGATAATAGAGGGAAAGGAAGTGGAATAGTGGTTTGGAAATTTGGGAAAGTATTATTTTCACTATGGACAATGGATATAGTGAATGATAATGTAAGTAAAACATATTTTATTTTCCCATTTTGCCCTTGAGTATTGTGCCAAAGAGAAGAATTGGTTAAGAGTGTATAAATTCCAAAAATGCCCAAGAAGTTGTTATGGACTTAACCAAGGACTAGGACCATTTGGCTAAGCAGGAAAGACCATTTTTGAAATCCAAATGATAGCCCAATTCACATAGAGAGAGGGGGGAGGATGAAGCAAAAATTTGCTCATGAAAAAAAAATGGATTTTTGCAAGGAATCATTATTTTGAAGATTTGAAATATTATGACATCCTCTTACACATGATCCCCTCTTCATAAATACAAGAGATATGTGATGGAACATATAATCTCCTCATTCCTCTTAATTTTCGAAAATAGCAAGGGAAAGAAGGGGGAAAAAAACATGATAGGCTATCAAATCACCAAAAGTATCATCAATGAAGTGTGTAAGAGCCATTGGAAATAGAAATTGGATTTTTCTTCCATTTCCCTTCTCATTTTCGTGTAGCTGAAGGAGAGGTGAAGAAAGAGAAAAAAATTGATAATTTATGAGGGAAGAAATGACATTTTATGAGGCCAAATAAGTGCCTATTACCTAGGGCTAATTATGGCCATCAAAGAGAAGTGACTCAAGCATTTAATGAGGGATTTGGGCAGATTTTTTTTAGCTAATTTCAGACCAAATTTCCCTCCCCAAACAGCCCAAATTTCGGAATAAAGAGAAGGGTAGAGAGAAAATAAAGATTTCCAAAGAAAACTCTAGAAACTTGAGAAGAAAATGAGGGCATGGAGGCAAATTACCATCACACAAGAATTGAGCATTTTAAATAGGCCATCACCCCCCATTTTGGGCTGCCTATTCAGTGGAAGTGAGAGAGAAAGGTGAGAGCAAGTGTTTCATGCAAGAGAGCACAAGGAAGCTCAAGAAGGAGAAGGAGGTTGAAGCTTAGTTAAGTGTTTTGGTTATGGAACTTTAAATCACCCCCCTTTTGCTTCTTCTAATGTGGTTATAACACCAAGGATCATCATTTCTTTGGCCTTTTGAGGTGTAGCTCGAATTTGAGGAAGGGAGATTCAAGAAGAAAGGGTGTCGAGGGTGCTAAAGGCCATCAAGTAAGCCATTTCCGAACCCTTTTACTATTGTTCTTGGTTGCTTAAGAAATATTTATTTGAACATACATGTATATTTGGTTGTGAAGCAAATGGAACTAAGGAACAAAGATTTAGAGTTAAGGTTCATGGTTTTAAATGGTAGGTTAAACTTGGTATATGAAAGATGTGAAGCAAGATGTGAAGTTAGAATGAAGCATGACATTTCGGTGAATAAAAAGTAATTTTCGTGCAGATGTGTTTCCATGTAGATATGAGTTGATTTTGGTGTTTTTGATGGTTTTAAAGTGTTTCAAAATAAGATTTTGTATGAGTTTGAGTTTGGATCATATTTTTTGAAGCACAAATGAAAGTATAAAAATGTTGGGGTTGCTGATTTCAGGATTTTCTGTGGAGTCACCTGGGTTCAATTCAATTTTTGACCAAGTAAATGAATTTTAAAAATTATGAAATTTTACAGGAAGAAAGTAGACATCTCAAAGATTATTTTGGTATATTATTTGTGATAAAATGAGTTCTGGATTGAGAGAAATTAATTTTTGAAAAATAACCTCTGTTTCTGGACTTTAATTCGAACGACAGATGTGTTTTGGGCTATAAATGGGTTTTGGATTGTGACTGGCCCAAACTAGTATCTTTGGTTGAAAATATACATAATGAGGATCAATTGAGCTTTTGAACCACCCCAAAAGGAGTTTTCTAGATTTAAATATGAATTTTCAAAGTTGGGCCTTTATTTCTGGAATTTCAGAATTGTGGACGAAAATAAGAAAAAATAAGCCCACATTAAATTCCTTAATAAGAAAAAGGTATTTAATAAATATGGACATATAAATTGGGCTTATTTTAAATTATTTATATGGAATTTTAATTGAGGTGGACTCAATTATAATCATATCTATATTTTATTATTATTTTAGGGCTATTTGAGAAGTTTATAAGAGTGGTCAACCAACATGTAGTAACCTTAATCTTTATATTTCTTGTGTTACTTTGTATGTCTGTTTTTCCATGATTGTGGACCCGTGTCTCCTGAAAAAGGATATGCATTTGTGTGCATTCAGTGTGGTCTGGGTTGGGAGCCCGACTACTGTGATTTTCCTAGCGCTGTGGATCCGGAGCTTGCTTTGTTGAGCAGTCCTGCGTTTATTAGGACTTGGTCCTTCTACAGTAAATGTTGCATCTGAGTGGTATGCTTTTACATTACTGCGTGTGTTTACTGAATGCTGCATGATTTGTATATTTTTCCTAATTATGGTGACTTACATGCCTTGCATACACATGTTATATGAGATTAATGGTTACTCTGGGATTCAATTTTGAATCCCGGGCTTTTGCAAGGAATTCGGGAGTGCTTCTAAGGCGGTGCTAGGTGACGTAGGTAAGACGGCGGAGCTGGTCTAGGATTTCACGGCAGTGGTTGCTGGAGACTTGTTTTTTTTAATCCCTCCGAGGAAATTTAAAGTTCTGCTTTTTATCTCACTAGTATATAGTTGTCTAAACTGGTGCATGCTCTGCTGTTATTACTCTGATGATTGACATAAATAAATCTTGGAAAATAATGTAAAATCGAAAAAAAGTAAATGATCACACTACCCGCCACCCGAAAGGGCGAGGCCGGTAGGTGTGTTACATCTTCCAGCTACCCATAAACTTGAAGAAATCCTATCACATATGTTTTTGGGGAAATTGATAAACAACTCAAAGGTAGGAAGTGAAATGTGCAACATCCAATTTTCAATTTGGTATGAAGAAAATGAATTTCAAATGTTGGTTACCAATTAGTTTCTCATTTTTGGCTGTGTAATCGGCAATGTTTTTTAGGGGAACAAAGTTGAATGCTTCCTTAGGGGTTGCAAAATCTACTTCCTCAAAATATGTAGCCTTGTGGAATCTAATTTTCTAGGAGTGTGTGGTCACTTTATATTTGTCATTATTCTCTAGCACCTCAAAATTTTCAATGTGGCATACTTTTACCTCCATGATCTCTTTCATGTAATGTTCTAGCAATTTCTGTTGTGTTGCAAAATCCTTGATCAGGATGCCCTGCAAGTATTACAAAAGTTACCCTTAGTAGTAGTGGGTTAAGCACCACAAGGAATGGTGGAAAGGCACTAAATATGTACTTGCTCATCTGCCAATATCATGCTAACCTTCCAAGGGGCATATAGTGGAGTCCTCTTATAGGAAACAAACTTTGTAAGAACACATGCTACAATAACCTATGTGTCCTTCTAGTCATGGAATTGGTAGATTTTTACTCCGCTAGTAGTGGTCATATTGTGCTTTGGAGGGGTCACATGGCAATGAAAATGTGCAATGTGCACTGTTGTTTCAACTAGAAATAATAAATGAGTAGGGAGGGTGCTTGATTCTGCTCACATCTGCAAATAAGACCACTTATATAAGGGATTGCAAGTAGGCAAAATAATAACAAAATTAAATTCGAATTAATTAGTTTTAAATGGCAGTTTTTTTAAGGGACGCAAAAGGTGTACTCAGGGCATGTGAAGGGATTTGACTTGATAAAGTGTTTGTGATGAAAATAGATAAAGAGGGGGTTGCATTATCATTAAATGGGTCTAAAGGTGGGGGTTTAGAATTTGAAGTGGAGGGGTTTTGGGGGTGAAAATAATTAGGGGGTTACATATTATTATTGTTTTAATTGCTTTAATTACATCCAAAAGCAACTAATAACAAAAGAGGAGTATCATCCATATAGTGTTAGCCAACAACATCCACAAGCAAGTAAACAACAAAAAAGGTGAAAAAAGATAAAAGGGGGTTGCATTATTATTAAATGGGTCTAAAAGTGGGGGTTTGGAATTTGAAATGATGGGGTTTTGGGGTGATATAATTAAGGGGTTACATATTCATATTATTATTTTAATTATATCCAAAAGCACCTAACAACAAAAGAGGAGTATATTAAACGGTGTTGCCATCAACATCCAAAAGCAAGTTACAACAAAAAAGAGAATCATTGATGGTGCTACAACAAAAACAAAAAAAAAAAAGGGGCATCATAAACGGTGTTGACCGATCTCCGTCACTATGTGCTTTCAAGTAAGAAAGTAGATTTGTAAATAACATCCTAATTTTAATAGGAAATTAGATTGAATAAAAATTGCTTAAATAATTCACATAATATATACTAGTATTATAAACATTTTAGCTCTAAATTATAATCAAATTGTTGTATTGGTTCTAAAATAGCATTCCTTCCTCATCTTTTGAAGAAAATATATGACTATTTTTAATTACCAAAATTATCTGTATTTTGAGCTTGTCCCAATTAAACTGAAGAATTTCATAAGGATCCAGATTGATTCAGATCAAGCCATTTAAAACTATAAAGGGTGATAAAGTTTTCCTACCAAATATTTAAAACAATGATATTCCCAAAACTCAAACTCGAGCAACTCAAGACTTCTAAATTCTAATTATACTAGTACAGACATAAGTTTGGTTCCTACAAGTATTAATTATATTGACATAACTTGGTGTAACTCTTTGCGGAGCCTATATTTTAGCAAATAATACCTTTTTTTTTTTTAACTCAATCCCTGTACTTTGTTTCCACATAACTCTGCCCTTGCATTTTATCTCTAGTAAAAACTCAGTCCCACTCATTCAAGCATACAAACACCGTTAACAAGTTGCTGCCATGTAAAAGACAGGTTAGATGGATTTTTGAATAGAGTGAAGACTCAGCTGCCACCTATTTTTTATTTCATGGTTTTGTTAAATTAAGAGAAAATCACGATAGAAGCTGCAACGGTGGCAGTGATTTTCTTGGATTTGGTTGCAGCTGAAATCTCTTCTTGGAAGTGGGAATTCGTGACGAAGCATGCCTCACTGTTGAAGGGGCTGCTTTGCCTTTTATGGACGACCATTTCAAGTACTTCTTCGTCGACCCGGGTTAGTGGCGAGTTCAGGCATAAGATTATTGTTACACATCTACCGGTCTCGCTCTTTCAGGTGGTAGGTAGTGTAGTCATTTACTTTTATTCAATTAAAAATTATTTTCCCAGGTTAATTTTTGTCACAAATCAAAGTATAAGCAGCAGAGCACGCATCAATTTGGACAATAATATACTGATAAAAATATGGAAATATAATTTTTTTCCCGGAGGGATTAAGATATACAGTCATCCGAATAATGGTGCCTAACAGGCCAAAATAATAAACTACAGTCATCCGGAAATCAAAATAAATATTCAAAAAAAAGTCATCAACATCCACTAACACACTAGCCCTGCTCCAGAGCCTTACCTTTGTCTCCCTGCTCCGATCTAAATGTACTGTCAGATGGCTTAAAAGGGGCTAGGATTCAAGTAACCATTAATCTCATATAAAATGTATAAATAATTCATGTAAGAAAAACCATAAATAAACAAATACAACATAACATTCAGTATCAAGGCACATAGCCAAATCCGGAACTAGTAGCCCTAATAGCACACATCACAGACTCAGTGGTCCTAATAGCACCCAACATAGACCATCGGGCACAACACACATCAAAGCCCTTAATGCACACAGCATGTTTTGGTTCCACAGTGCTTGGAAATAAATGATAATTAAATGTATGTAACATAAAATGTTAAAACATACATACACAAGTCACATAGAATATATGAGTATTAAGGATACTACCTGACTGTCGACTACAGATAAAAATAATTTCCCCGGTGCAAAAGATCACAATCAGACCTAAAATAATAGTAAAGTATAAATATAGTTAATTCCACCTCAATAAATATTTTCTTTGGTGATTTAAAAAAAAGCCCAATTTATGTGTCCATATTTACTAAATCCATTTGAAGGTGGAGCTAAATCACCAAGAGGGGGGTGAATTGGGGATTTCAAAAACTTTTCAATTTGCTCTATTTTTGAACACTAAAACAAAGATGAATAGAGTAAAGGGAAGAAGAGTAAGACACAAGAATTTATACTGGTTCGATCTAACCTCTTGACCTACGTCCAGTCCCCAGACTCTTTAGGATTTTCACTATCTCAATTGATTACACTTTCTGTACTCAAGAGTAATTCTCTCACTAAAACTTACTCCCCCTTACAAGTTGCAATCAATGAACCCAATCACCAAGTCCCCTGACTTGTGATTCTTTACAAGAAATAATGATTTACAATTAATGAACTCTCTCTAAGAGTTGATAAAAATGAACACTGAAGCTTAATGTATCAAAAGATACTTTACAAGTGAAAACTGAAAGAGTAGTTGCAAAACTTAAATACAATTTGTTTTCAGCAGATGTGTTTTTTAGAAGAATTGAATGCAGCTCTATTTATACCAAGAGAGCATTAAATGACCGTTGTAATCTGTAATATAATCGTTGCCTTCATTAGACAAGGATTAGGTTAAGCTTTGGTCTTCTTCTCTCACTACTCTTTGCTTAATCCAGTTACGTAAGTTTATGGTTGACTTCTTGAATATTAATCCTTTGGAATAGCAGACTCTTTTGGATGTGGAAAGCGGACTTTAATCCTTTGGTAACGTGTGCGAGTGATTGCCCAAAAGCATGCAAGCTTTCGGGTTTTGCATTTAATGTCTTTGATATCACTTCTTGCTTTTGCTTTTAACCTTCATTTAATATTCTTTAAAACATCGAAACTCACTAACAAAGTGGTTAAACATAGCTAGAAATATTAAAGAATGATAGTAGGAAGTATTAAGATCAAACAAGAAGGTTTCACAAATTCGTCGGATCGAATTTCAAACTCTGCGACGAAAACTCAAGTTTTGTTTATCAAAACTCGAGTTTTAGACTTTTATCATGAAACATCATTTTTAGTCCAAAACATCAAAACTTGAATTTTTATCCAAAACTGGCGGTTTTCAAAACATTGAAAAACTGCAATGTTCTCGAGTTGGCCAAAACTCGAGTTTCCAAAACCAAAACTCGAGTTTTCATTTAAGTATGAAAACTTAGAGAAAACTGTGCCAAGTCAAAAACTGGAGGTTTTCATGAAAACTGGCGGTTTCAAAATCTGGGCAAAACATGAATGCTCTCTGCCAGTCGAAACTCGAGTTTTCAAATCAAAACTCGAGTTTTCATTTAATCATGAAAACTTTGGGAAAAAACTGTGTTAAGTCAAAACCGGAGGTTTTCCCGAAAACCGGTGGTTTTCAAAACCGTGTAAAACTTAAGAGTTCTCGGCCAAGTCAAAACTCGAGTTTCCAACCAAAACTAGAGTTTTCACATTCTTAAAATGTTGGAGACTCTCTGTATGACCAAAACTCGAGTTTCCAATGAAAAACTCGGAGTTTTGTCTTTTCCGAAAATATTGAGAAGTCTCGTATGATGAAAACTAGAGTTTTCTCTCAAAAACCGACGGTTTTGCTTATTTCGGGATTTTCTCGGTAAGATCAAAACTCGAGTTTTGAACCAAAACTCAAGTTTTCCTTTGACAATAAGTTTTCAACTTACCAAAAGAAAACTTCCCATTTTATTTACAATTATCATTTATCATCAAAACACATAGAGAACTAACATTCTCCCCCTTTTTGATGATGACAACACTTGTAAGCCAAATTTCAAGAATTTGAGAGAGTTTGCTTTTGAAAAGAGGGTTTGCATTTTTCAGTGTTTTAGAACCCTTAGAAGTATTCACAGAAACAACATTTTGAAAATTTTAGTCATTTTAAAAACATGGTTTCACACATAACAGTATCTAAACAAATTCAGAATATCATATATGAGCAGACAGAAGCAATAGATAGTTAGATAATTTGATAAACTACTAAGTTTCATTCATAGTGTGCAAAGAAGTACATGAAGTTCAGATAATAGCAAAAAGATATAGACTGCTAAGTACTAGGACACTGCAAACTCTACTCAAACTCTCCAAACTCTTCAAAAACTCAAATCCTAGTCTTGACCTTTCTCTCCCCCTTTGTCATCTTCAAATTGGGGAGGAGCTGAGATAGAGGATTCATGGAAAGTAACCAGTGGAGTAGAAGGAGGTGAGTCATGATGAAGAACCTCAGTAGCTGGGGTAGTGGGAGATGGCAGGACTACTGTGGCTGGTGTAGAGGGTGAAACTGGAGTTGGGAAAATGGGTGTGGATGGTTCGCTTGAGGAGGCTTGAACCTGAGGGCTGGTAAAAGTGAAGGAAGGAGATGAGGAAGACTTAGGATAGGTTGAGAAGAACTTGGACCTGCAGCAGAGCTAAGATTGAAGTGCTTCAATAACTTGTCCATCTTGTCACCCATACTAACATTGGAAATCATTAGAGTGGTAAGCTTAGCATCATGATCCGGAATATGGCCGTGATATCAGCTACCTGCTCATTCACCTGAGTAGACAAGTTTTCAAGCTTCTCCTTCAGTTCATCTTGTACATCAACCATCTCATGGTTCCCCCTTGTTACTTCAGCTACTAGCTTCCTAATCTCAAACTCAAGTCGGATTGACAGCTGAGCGATTGCAGCATCCACTATACTCTTTACACGTGATTCAAAATCAGATTGCAGTGATGTCTGAGGAGGTGGAGGTGCAGATTGAGCTTCTTGAGCATGGGATTGAGCTCGAGCCTGAGATGCTCTTGGTTGAGACCTTGAGGGAGCCCGAGATTGACCAGACCCTTCTGCCTCAAAACTTATCCTCATCAGATTCAGTTGGGCCTTACCAAAGAAAGGTGGATACTTCAGTGTATCAGCAGCACCAACATACCAGATCTTGTGATAGAATAGGATGACTGATATGAGTGAGGGAAATGGTATGTGAGAGAGCTTTCTAGGTGAAAATCTAAACTTGACCATTTCCTGGAAAATCCAGTGACCAAGATTGAAAGGAACTTGTTTGACAAAGGCAGTAAATAGGGGATAATTTTTTTGAGCAAAGTGGATAATCTTCCCTTTTGAATAGATGTTCCAAATGAACTCTGTTCAAAGGAGTCATAGACCCAGGGGTTGAAATAAAGCATGTGGCCCGACTCTCGGGGAAAGGCTCATTGGGTCTAAGAGTGGACCAAATCTCTTGATTGCTAAAGTTTATTGTGGGAACAGGGAGAGGATCAATTTTCAAAATTGAATTTAAAATTGAAGCAGACAAAGTGAACTTGACACCCTTGACAAAAGTGGTGACTCATTCCTCAACTAATTCACCACTTGGACTCAGAATATTATCAGACTCCATATTATAATAGAATAATCGAACAAGATTAGGAGTGTATGGAGCAGAAATGGATATGAAGATTTCATAGAGATTGAGCCAGGGAGACAAATTTAGATGACACTCTCTCTGAATTTGCTATAAATCTATTGCAACAACAGCACAAAATTCCTTTTTCATGTATGCTTCTTTAAATTTAGCATTTTCTTCAACAGTAAGAGTAGCAGAAGCAGTAACAAAACCTCGAGGAGGAGAGGGATTATAGTAGATGTCGGCTATGGCATTGGCTATAACTGGAGGTGCCTTCTCTGGTTGAGTGGAGGCAGTAGCTCTGGATGAGAATTGGCCATTTGAAGTCCCTTCTGACCTAGAAGCAGTGGCTCTTTTCATCTTCACAGGCTTAGAAGCCTCAGCAGCCTTCTTCTTTCCCTTCCCTTCTGGTTCAGGGTCCTTCCTCCTCTTCGAGGGAGTCACAAATGGTTCCTGGAATGAAACCCCCTTTGATTTAGGTGAAACTCCAGAAGCTGCTTTTGATTTCGACGAAGAATCAAGTATATTCTCGCTAACTCCCTTGATCGATCGATCAACTCCGTAGTGAAAATGCTTGGGAGTCAACTTCATCCTCCTTGGTCACTGGGGAAGAGGAGGAGGTGATCGCGATTTAGACCCTTCTTGGTCGGAATTTGAGTCATGAATCTCATGGGGAGTCGATTTGGAGGCCATTTGAGGGTTTTGAGTGAGGGTTTAGGTCGGGAGTCAAGAGAATCAGAGAAAGAAGAGAGAACGTCTAGGGCAAAACTTGAGTTTTGAGACGAGTTTTGAAGAACATGAACAGTAATACATATATATAGACGCGACAAAACTCGAGGTTTCAATCTAAAACTCGAGTTTTGATGAACGTTGGTTACTAACCTGGACGTCAAAGGTGTAATGTGAACCTTTGAACTTCCGCGACCAAAACTCGAGGTTTCACTTAGAAAACTCGAGGTTTCACCATTCTTCAAAACATGGTTGCTCCTCGATCTGATGGAAACTTGAGTTTTGGTGCAAAACTCGAGTTTTCTCTCCTCGACAGCAAACACCAAATTCTTAAGTATCCTGCATAAAACACAACTAGATACTCTGATGCTTAAGTCAATAATTAACAATCATCAAAACCATAATTAACATTGAGTAAGATATACTTACAACTCATTGGGATTTACCATCCCAATTCTCTTCTTATGAAATTGAATTGCTCCTTAGCCAATGGTTTGGTGAAGATGTCAACAAGTTGAAGATGTGTTGAGATGAACATGACTTTGATATCCTTCTTCTGAACATGATCCCTTATGAAATGATGCCTCACATCAATATGCTTGGTCCGAGTATGCTGAATTGGATTCTTTGCCAAGCTTATTGTGCTTGTGTTATCACACAATATTAGGATGTCCTTTAGGTTGATTCCCAAGTCAGACAGTTGCTGCTTGAGCCATAAAACTTGAGCACAGCAACTTGAGGCAGCTACATATTCAGCTTCAGTAGAGGACACAGCGACATTGGTTTGCTTCTTACTGAACTAGGAAACAAGTGAGCCATGATGAGCACAATTTATGCCATGTTTTCCCTATATTTCATGATTGAATTGTATGGTAAATATAAGGTTAACTGCAAATAATCCAAGCAAAAAGGCATATATTCATGATATAGGGAACTGAATGATAAAAACCATTTACATCCTAAACATGTGCTAAGAAAGGAGCAATTTACATGGTTTTTAAGAAAGAACGTATAGCAGAGCTGATACTATGCTATAGCATTCTGACAGCAACTCGAAGTGCAATAAAAGGCATCACGAAAGCTATAGCAAAGTAAAGGACGTAATGCTATGTGGCATATTTTCTGACCTTTTTATCTAGATAATTTCAGGAATAAAAAAGGTCGAGAATGACAGGTAGATTGCTGACATAATAAAATAGAAGATGTGGAGGATCAAAACTGAAAGATTTGAAGAATCCCGCAGGACCAGCAGAATCAATCTACTAAGGACAGAAGATGAGATGGACCTCGACAGATTTGGAAAGCCCAGCTCGCTGGAACTTGTGCCACAAGAAAGGCTGATTATAAAAGGAAACAGCAAGACAACGCTAGGAGTGAGTGGCACAGAGCCCTAAACGAGATTCCACATTTAGCAGACTCAAAATAAGAGTGAGAGATTTCACAAGGCATAAGAATTCCAGGATAACCCAGCATCCTTCTTTGCAGTACGGCAAAGAGAAGAAGACGTGGAGTGGTGATGTGATAGGGCTTCTTCCATGCCATCAAAACTTCGTCAAGCTTTCTGTTTTCTCCTTTTATTTTAGTATTTAGATCATGGGTCATTCTGTTACTATTTGTTTTGTGCTTTCCTCGTCAGTCATGAACTGATTTTCCTATGGTCGAATGAGGATGAATCCTTAAGTGTTAAATGAACCCAGTTGCAAGTTCTTAATTTAATAGATTCGGTTTTTTTATAGTGAATTCATTACGGAAGCTAAGGGCTAGATTTGTGGCCTCGGCTTACTGGCAAGGAGTCAAGGTTAGACCTCTGAGAAATAGTGTTTGCTAGGCAGCTGGTGCAAGGCTTGACCTATTATTGTAGACTTCAGGAATGGGTCTACCTCTCATAACCATGACACCCTGTGTGTAATGCAGATCTAACTAGAAAGTTGCCATAGGAATATGGAAGGAGTATAGTTAATATCACATGTATCGGACACGGAAGCTTTAATAGATTATAGTGGTGGGTTAACCGAATAGCATTGTAGTTAGTAGCTATGTTGTAGCATTGCAGATGCTGTGCAGCATGGATGTTATAGCAATGGTTGGAGCAACTGGGGGATTGATGCACTTAAGGGTGATTCCGAGTTCAGCCTGACTTCTACTGATATCTTCTTAAAACTACGATACTCTGTTTATTTCTGTTATTAGCATAAATATAAAAACCTCTCAAACCAATCATATTTACTTTCTGTTTGCACAACTATCATAGCAATCGAGCGTCACTTCTTGGTATCTCAGTCTCTGTGGGATCTACTTACACTTTATTACTTGTTCGACTGGTTCACTTGCCATCAAGGAAATCGACGAACAAGCCACCAAGGAATTCGCATTGGCCACTTGTGCTCTTTCTATCCGTCTTATATCCAACATGATTTGAATTTGAATATGCCACCAAATGTTCAGGTTGACTTTGGGAAACCACAAACCAAGGGTTTTTGTGTCAGCAAGGAATCTGAAGATTCTTTTCACATTCTCAGCATGAGACTCCTTGGAAGCAGACTAAAACCTTGCACATATCCCCACACTGAATTGGATGTCAGGATGACTTGCACTAAGGTAGAGTAATGATCCAATCATT
Organism: Acacia acuminata; assembly: GCA_019022655.1. Classification (NCBI taxonomy): domain Eukaryota; kingdom Viridiplantae; phylum Streptophyta; class Magnoliopsida; order Fabales; family Fabaceae; genus Acacia; species Acacia acuminata. The sequence continues at coordinate 153,692 of JAFJYI010000131.1, forward strand.
CCTCTATATCTTGTAATATTGAAGTCCTTGCCCTTTTCATCAGCATCCAATAAAGTGGTTGAGCTCATTGGAGTGTCAGCTCCATTGCATTGATCCATCCCAAACTTCTTCAGCAGATCTTTGAGATACTTGGTCTGAGATATGAAGATTTCATTCTTCTTTTGCTTGATTTGCAGACCAAGGAAATAGTTGAGTTCTCCCATCATGGACATCTCAAAATCTCCCTGCATATTCTTAGCAAACTCTTCACACAAAGCATCATTAGAAGCACCAAATATAATGTCATCAATATATATTTGCACAATTAAAATCTCACTAAGCTTATTACTCTTTATGAATAGAGTTGTATCTACTTTTCCTCTAATAAAACCTTGATCTAGAAGGAATTTGTTTAATCACTCATACCAAGCTCTAGGAGCTTGCTTAAGGCCATAAAGGGCTTTCTTGAGACGATAAACATGATCTAGATGATGATCATCTTGAAAACCAGGAGGTTGTTCTACATAAACTTCCTATTGAATAAAACCATTTAAGAAAGCAATTTTCACATCCATTTGATAGAGCTTGAATCCTTTGACACAAGCAAAAGCTAGAAGAACTCTTATGGCTTCCAATCTTGCCACTGGAGCATAAGTTTCTTCATAATCAGTTCCTTCTTCTTGATTATAGCCTTTAGCAACCAATCTTGCCTTGTTACGGACAATGATTGCTGATTCATCTCGTTTGTTCTTGAATACCCATTTAGTGCCAATGACCGGATGGTCCTTAGGCCTAGGTACCAAATCCCAAACTTGATTTCTATCAAATTGATGTAACTCCTCTTGCATTGCTATCACCCAATCATTGTTTGAAAGGGCTTCATCAATCTTAGTGGGTTCAATATGAGATATAAATGCGGAAAAGGTTACTTCATTTAAAGCATTGTTTCTGATTCTTACTCCTTGATTTACATCACCTATAACTTGGTCCAAAGGATGATTCCTAATGAACTTCCAAGCTCTAGGCTGAGACTGATCAGGATTTTCAAGATTATTTTGGGGATCAACCTCGAAGACATTTTCAGGATTTTCAATAGATGCAGGAGTAGTTTTTGAAAAGAATTGATTCTTGAAAACATTTTCCTCATCATCATCAAAGGCTTATTAGATTTGGATTCATAGAATACAACATGCATAGACTCTTCAACAATGCGAGTACGGGTATTAAAGACTCTATAAGCTTTACTTCTATTTGAATAACCCAAAAATATACATTCATCTACCTTGGGATCAAACTTTCCCAAGTTATCCTTACCACTGTTGTGGATGAAGCACTTACATCCAAAAACATGCAGATGAGCCAAGTTGGGTTTTCTATCGTTGTACAGCTCATAGGGAGTTTTGTTCAACTTCTTCCGGAGGTATGCTCGATTTGAGATGTTGCAAGCTGTACTCATTGCATTCGCCCAGAACACTTGAGAAGTGTTGTTCTCATTCAGCATTGCTCTTGCCATCTCGCTGAGGACTCGATTCTTTCTCTTCACAACATCATTTTGTTGAGGAGTCCTGAGGGCTGAGAAGTTGTGGTCTATCCCCATGCTATCATAAAACTCAGCAAATGCATGATTTTCGAATTCTCCTCCATGATCAGTTCGAATTCTTGAAATAGAGAAACCTTTCTTGTTTTGGACCTTCTTGGCAAAAATAATAAACTAATCAAATGTTTCATCTTTAGAAGACAAAAATATTGTCCATGCAAATCTAGAAAAATCATCAATTATGACTAAAATATAAAGATTGCCACCAAGGCTTTTTACTCTAGCAGGTCCAACTAGATCCATGTGGAGTAGTTGGAGAGGTCTATTAGTTGAAATTTCATTTTTTGATTTGAAAGATGATTTGGTTTGTTTTCCTTTTTGACAAGCATCAGAAATCATGTCATTTTTAAAACGAAGTTTTGGAACACCAATTACCAAATTCTTTTTGAGTAATCTGTCAAGTTGAATCATATTGACATAAGCTAATCGCTTGTGCCACAGCCAAATATCATCCAAATTACTTACAAAATGTTTTTCAGAAACAGAACCATTGCTAGAGAGATTAAGTGTATAACAATTTCCTTCTCTAGGGGCTCTAAATAAAGCTTTAGATTTAACATGCTCTAGAGGGAGAGCATCCTTACTTACAATCAAGCACTCCTCAGAATCAAAAATAACTAAGTTACCTTTATCAATGCTTTGGCTTACACTGAGGAGATTGTGGCAAAGTCCTTCCACAAAGTAGACATCTTTGATTTGTGGTCCATCATTGTTTCCAATTTCACCAATACCAGCAATCTTTCCAAATTGATTTCCACCAAAGGTCACCTTGCCACCATCCTTGGGCTTGATTGAGGCAAATTTGGATTGATCTCTCGTCATGTGCCTAGAGCATCCACTATCAATGTACCATTTGTTGGATTTTGATGCTCTTAGACAAACCTGCAAGACACAACAGATCAGGCCTTAGGTACCCATCTTTTCTTGGGTACTTTGGGGTTAGTCTGTGTCTTAGGAACCTTGTAAGATCCCTTAGGCACCCATTGATAATTTCCTATAGGTTTACTTCTTCTTTCCTTTTTATGAAAACAAGAAAAAGTAACCTTTACGATTGCAATAATTGCAATGAGAAAAAGGATTTGAAGAATGAAATGATTTTCTAAAGTAGTTCAAATAAGATTTCTCTCCAAACTTCTTTTTATCTTTCTTTCTATCAAAATCAGGTCTATAACCAATCCCTGATCTGTCATTTATAAACCTTTGCTGTTTCAAAATGACATTGAGCATTTCACTACCTCTAATGAATTTCTCAAGTGCCTTTGCGACATGTGAATTCTTTTTCTCTAAATCAATACAATCCTCACAGTCAGTATTTTTAGAAGAAAGATTTTTAATTTGAAGTTCAAGAGTCACATTCTTCTTTTTCAAAGACACATATTTCTCAACAAGTTTTTCAAATTCAGTTTGAACAACAATGTATTCAGCAAACAATTCATCATAAGATGGTTTTGAATCGCATACCTCATCATTGTTGTCATGTTGCTCTTCTTCTTCAGCAACTAAGCAGATATTTGCTTTTTTCTTCCTCATCATCTTCATCCTCATCAAATGAACTATCTCCCCATATAGCTGAGGCATATGCTTTCTTTTTGAATCTGTTGAACTTCTTCTTTTCTTTGTCTTTGTTCTTCAGATTGGGGCATTCTGACTTGATGTGACCATGCTTTTCACACTCATAGCAAATGATTGGCTTCTTAGCCTCATAGCTGGAGCTACCCTTGTGAAACTTCTTGAAACCTTGGTCCTTCTTGTAGAATTTCTTGAATCTCCGGACCATCATGCCTAGCTCTTCATCTTCTTCTTCTTCATCATCTGATTCCTTAGCTTCTTTGACAGCTTTGAGGGCAATTCCCTTGTTCTTCCCATGTGCTTCATCAAGTCCTTTCTTGAACTTGAGCTTTACCTCATATTCAGAAAGGCTACCAAAAAGGGCTGCTACAGATGCCATTGATTCTCCACGAGCTTCTTCAATGGCAGTAACATTGGCTTCCCATTCCTTGTTGAGGATATTGAGAATTTTCCTCACTTGGACAGGTTGCTCATACTCTTTGCCCAATGCAGCAAGCTAATTGATCAGATGGGTGAATCTCAACTGGAATTCGCTAATGGTTTCACTAGGTTTCATACGAAGAAGATCATACTCAATCATGAGGGTATTGACTCTATTCTACTTGACACCAATTGTTCCTTCATGAGCTATTTCCAGTGCATCCCACATAGCATTAGCAGAAGACAATGTGCAAACAAGAAAATACTCTTGTTGACTCAGAGCACTTTGCAACAGAAAATAGCTTTTTGTTAAGTGTGATGTTCCTTCTGTCATTGTCATCATAGTCTTCTTCAGGCTTTGGAATTCTGAGACCATTTTCGAGGACAGTTGGATTGTAGCCTCCTCTCTCGAACACTCTCCAAAGACCATATTCCGTAGCTATCACAAAGACTTTGAACTTGGCTTTCTAGAAGGAGTAATGCTCTCCATTGAATCCCAGTGGTCGGTTGATCAAAGCTCCATCAGGTAGAATACCTTCCATAGTAATCCTTCTCGAGATGTTAAGCTCTTTAGAGAAGACCTTGCTCTGATACCAAATGAAGTTGGAGCTAAATCACCAAGAGCGGGTGAATTGGGGATTTCAAAACCTTTTCAATTTGCTCTGTTTTTGAACACTAAAATAGAGATGAACAGAGTAAAGGGAAGAAGAGCAAGACACAAGAATTTATACTGGTTCGATCCAACCTCTTGACCTACGTCCAATCCCCAGACTCTCTGGGATTTTCACTATCTCAATTGATTACACTTTCTGTACTCAAGAGTAATTCTCTCACTAAAACTTACTCCCCCTTACAAGTTGCAATCAATGAACTCAATCACCAAGTCCCCTAACTTGTGATTCTTTACAAGAAACAATGATTTACAATTAATGAACTCTCTTTAAGAGTGAAAATAAAAAAATTATTTGTGGTTGGGCCCACAAAATGTATCCCCTTTTAGATTTTCCCTCCATTTTCCTCCCCCTTTCCCCTCCCCTCCCTCCCCCCAACCAAACATACCCTAAGAGTGGATAAAAATGAACACTGAAGCTTAATGTATCAAAAGATACTTTACAAGTGAAAACTGAAAGAGTAGTTGCAAAACTTAAATGCAATTCGTTTTCAACAGATGTGTTTTTTAGAAGAATTGAATGCAGCTCTATTTATACCAAGAGAGCATTAAATGACCGTTGTAATCTTCAATATAATCGTTGCCTTCATTAGACAAGGATTAGGTTAAGCTTTGGTCTTCTTCTCTCACTACTCTTTGCTTAATCCAGTTGCACAGAAGTTTATGGTTGACTTCTTGAATATTAATCCTTTGGAATAGCAGCTACTGGATGTGGAAAGCAGACTTTAATCCTTTGGTAACGTGTGCAGAGTGATTGCCCAAAAGCATGCAAGCTTTCTGGGTTTTGCATTTAATGTGCTGACATCACTTCTTGCTTTTGCTTTTAACCTTCATTTAATATTCTTTAAAACATCTGAAACTCACTAACAAAGTGGTTAAACATAGCTAGGAATATTAAAGAATGATAGTAGGAAGTATTAAGATCAAACAAGAAGGTTTCACAAATTTGATTCGAATTTCAAACTGCGACGAAAACTCGAGTTTTGTTTATCAAAACTCGAGTTTTGGACTTTTATCATGAAACATCGTTTTTAGTCCAAAACATCAAAACTTGAGTTTTTATCCAAAATTGGCGGTTTTTCAAAACATTAAAAAGCGCAATGTTCTCGGGTTGGCCAAAACTTGATTTTTCATTTAAGTATGAAAACTTAGAGAAAATCGATTTTGCCAAGTCAAAAACTAGAGGTTTTCATGAAAACCGGCGGTTTCAAAATCTGGGCAAAACATGAATGCTCTCTGCCAGGTCAAAACTTGAGTTTTCAAATCAAAACTCGAGTTTTCATTTAATCATGAAAACTTTGGGAAAAACTTTGTTAAGTCAAAACTTGAGATTTTCCCAAAAACTGGAGGTTTTCCCAAAAACTGGCGGTTTTCAAAATCGTGTAAAACTTGAGAGTTCTCGGCCAAGTCAAAACTTGAGTTTCAACCAAAACTCAAGTTTTCACAAATCTTAGTAAAACTTGGAAAACTCATGGCAAACTGAAAACTAGAGGTTTTGTACCAAAACTGGAGTTTTCACAATCTTAAAATGTTGGAGACTCTCTGTATGACCAAAACTCGAGTTTCCAATGAAAACTGGAGTTTTGTCTTTTCCAGAAAATATTGAGAAGTCTCTATATGATGAAAACTAGAGTTTTCTCTGAAAACCGGCGGTTTTGCTTATTTCAGGATTTTCTTAGTAAGATCAAAACTCAAGTTTTGAACCAAAACTCGAGTTTTCCTTTGACAGTAAGTTTTTCAACTTACCAAAAGAAAACTTCCCATTTTGTTTACAATTGTCAGTTATCATCAAAACACATAGAGAACTAACACTTTTTTCTTAATAAGGAATTTAATATGGGCTTAATATTATCTTATTTTTGTCCAAATTCTAAAATTTCCAAAAATAAAGGTCCAACTTCAAAAATTCATAACTAATTCTAGAAAAATTCTTTTGGATTGGCTCAAAAGTACAATTGACCCTTATTATATCTATTTTCAACCAAAAATATTATTTTGGGTCAGACCAAGTCAAAAATTCAACCATGGCCTAAAACACCACTGCCGATCCAAAATATCTCCAAGTTTTAGGGACAGTCTTCAAAAATTAATTTCTCCTAATCCAGAAATCATAATAATACAAATTATATACCAAAATAATCCTTGAGATGTCTAATTTCTCCCTGTAAAAATTTTATAATTTTTCAAGTCCATTTAGTAGGTCAAAATTCTAGTTGAACCCAGCTGGCTTCACAAAATTTTCACAAACCACTAATCCAACGTTTTTCAAGCTTTCATCTAGGGTTCCAAAATTTTGATCCAAGTTCACCCTTATACAAAATATTATTTTAAAAACTTTAAAAACCTCAAAATCACCAAAATGAATTCATATCCACATGAAAAACCAGCTGCACAAAAATTAATATTTAAACACAAAATGTCACACTTCCATTCTAACTTTATATCTTTCGTATACTAGGTTTGTTCTACCATTTTAGGCCATGAACCTTAGTTTTAAACCTTTAATCATTCCTTTCACTATCCATTCAAACCCAAGAATATATATGTACTAAAGTCCATAGCCATTTGTAACCTCAAATAACCAAAAGAACACATAAGAAGATTCAAAGGTGACTTACTTTTCTTTGTGCTTTAGTCACCTTGAATCTTGGCTTCCTTTGACCACCCCAACCTCTTGACTTTACCTCAAATCACTAAAGAAAGGATACTATTTAGTGTCTTAGCCACAATAGGGGAAGTGGAAGAGAGTACATTGAAGATCCAAAGCCTTAGGACTTACCTTAGTCTTGATCTTTCTCTTCCTCTTGCTCCTTGTGCTTAAGCTTCTTGTGTTTGAGTTTTTTTGTGCTCCTTTCTCTCTCTCCTTCTCAACGAAATCAGCTGCCCAAATGGAAGAGGAATGGGTTTTTAAAAAAGTGCTCCAACCTACTACGTCACTAAGATATGCTTAGCTTTTGAACTTCTTCTACAAGTCACATATCTTGACTTTTAATTAATTTTTTTCTTTCCTCCCCTCAATGACATGACAAATCTGATGGGAGGGGAAGATTTTTTATTTTTTATTTTCCTTGCTCAAATTATATGTCCAAATCTTCCTTCTTTGTAATTAAAGCCTTGTCCTTTTTGTTATAATTTCTCCCAGGTATAATAGGTACTTGGCATCATCATTTCATTTTTTCTTTATCTTCTTTCCTCTTCAAAAACTGTGGGATAGGAAGGATATGGGAGTCTCATGTCTCTTGCAAATTTGATGATGTAATGTGAGGGATGTCATCAAGTTTGCTTAAGCATGATGTAATTAATTTCACTCTTCAAGAATAGTCTTTAATTGGCCCATTTTTACCATGAGCACATTTTTTATTTTCTCCATCCATCTCCTATGCTAATTGGACCTCCTTTTTGGGCTTCAAGAATTGTCTTTCCTACTTAGCCCAATAGCCCATAATTCTTGATTAAATCCATGACACCTTCTTGAGCATTTTTGGAATTTTATGCTCTTTTCTCTATTTCTTCCATCATGCATTTTTCCCAAGGGTAAAAAGGAAAAATATAATATGTTTTGACTTCCATTGTCATTTCTTCCTTAGGATTGTCCCTAACCATAATCATTTAATTACACACAAACAAGTAATTTCACATCCTCATCTTATTCTGATTATTTCATGCAAATTTATTATCAACACATAACTTCATGAAAATTTATGTATGCACATAATCTTCACATTAATGCATATGAAAAATGGGCACGTTACAATTATTGCACTTCTTTGTGGAAGACCCGATACATGACTATGTGGTTTGATTGTGTATTTGAAATTAGGGTGAGAATATTCAATGCCCTAATCATCGGGCTCAGGTTTTTTGTATTATATACTGATATGGCATAGTACCAATACAATTACATCTGTACAATGCTTTACAATGAAATAAATATAAGCCATACAAGTATACACATATAAAACAGAAAATATCTTATGCTCTAACATTCCCCGCAAACAAGAGGGTGCAATCTTTAGCCAAAGTTTGTTCCTGAGATATAGAAACTAAGTGTGCGTTAAAGCTTTAGGTAGACAATATGCTATTTGTTGTGATGAAGGTATATATCTAACATCAATTAGACCATCCAGTACCATGTCTCTGATAAAATGAATATCAATTTCTATGTGTTTGCTCCTAGCATGTTGAACCAGTTTTCCGCCAAAGCTTTGCGTTGAGATTTTAACCCATGCATTAGCTGGTTGTCTAATAGATAGACCCATCCAGTTCGAAGAGCAAAGAACAAATCCATTTTATCTCTGCAACCCCATCAGCTAGAGACAGATATTCTAACTCTGCACTTGATCTAGATACTGCTCTTTGTCTCCTAGAAGACCAAGAAACAAGTGTACCACCAAGATAAACACAAAAACCAGCCACAGACCTTCTATCATCAACGTCTGTGGCATAATCAGCATCTGTATAAGCCATTAAATTCAAAGATGTAATGGATTGTTGATGTAACCCATAATGATAGGTTCCCTTCAAATAGCATAGAATCCATTTCACCCCTTGAAAGTGAATATCAGTTGGTTGAGACAGAAACTAACTCAACTTCAAAGCGGACATGGGCTAGGGGTGCCCCAAAAAATTATTTTAAAAAAAAACTACATATAAACATCAGACCCAAGCTACTGCAGTACTGTTGTGGGCTTTCCCCTCAAAATATCCATTTAATCTCATGTGGGCCAATAGCCACCTATCAAATATTAAACTAATAAATCATTAGAATAGATCCTACGCGTGATTTTAGCCACTTTCACATATATTAACATCAACATGATAAGTTAGCAAATCCCTAAATTCCATACGGCCTTGTTATTATCTTCTTTCTCTCGCTCGTGGCTCTTCAGCCATTTTTTTTAACAGCTTATAACAAATTTTGAGAATCAATAAGGTATTCAAAACCACTTATTTTCATTAAATTTTCTTCATGAAATTTATTATACATGATTTTATATTTCTCATGATACTACTTTTTTACTGATTAGATAATATTTTAAGGTTATAATTTTGGACAAGTTTTGAGTTTTGTTAAAACATGGCCATAGGAATATAGATGATGCTTTGATTGCATACATTGAAAGAGAAATTGTTTTGAGTTTTAGCATAAATTCAGTTATAGATGAGTTTAACAATATGAAAACACGTAGAGTAAGAGTCGAGTGAAGTAATCTTAATTTATGTGATAGATTTCTTTCAATTTTTTGTATATTAGGTCTATATCATATTTCAAATACTTTTATTTATAATTGAGCATTTTTTATTTTCTCCCCCCATGAGTAAAATTCCTGAGTCTGCCTGTTACACCCCTACCGGCCTCGCCCTTTCGGGTGGTGGGTTAGAGGGATTCCTTTTATTTAATCACATTTCCTTATTACTTAGCCTAATTAAACTTAACTCAGAGTTAGCACAGCAAAGCACAGGATTTGGTCGAACAAGCTAAACATACTGATAAACATTCATGAGTCAAGTGTCAAATAAGTCCCCGAAGGGTTAATACAGTCATCCGAGTCATCCAAATAAAGTACTGTTAATAAACAACAGTTATCCAAAATATAAAGTACAAAATGAGATAGGGCATCCCCCATTTTCTTCATTCCACTGCTTCACGCCCTACCTTCTTCGTGCCTCCAACCGCTACTGCCTCACTCATGTGTCTCAAAGCAATCTAGAGTTCAAGGTTGAACCCCAGAGTAACTGTTAAACTTATATACAATATGTATGCAATGCATGTAATGCAAATCACAACAGGGAAAATAAACCTGGCATGTACATCCGCAGGACCGCCTGGTCAAGACAAGCCCCCGGATCTAGCGCGCAAAGGGCCTCAAAAGTTAGGGCTGGCCAACGCTAACCACCTATCCCAGAGGCCTCACCGGACACCTATAAACACACGGTCATATAGGCTCCGCCTAGCCTCACATACCTTGGGCCTCACTGGACTCCTGTGAACACACAGTCACACATGCTCCACCTAGCCCACATGCCACGGGCCTCAAAAGTACCCCCAAAAGATATACTTCCTAGCCACCATGCCTCGACCTCACTAGTACCCTTACAGGTACTACCTAGCCGGCATACCTCAGGCCTCGGTAGCCACCATAGGACACGAAGTCCCATAGCTACTACCTAGCCTACATCCACGATCATGATAAAACACAACATACAAGAGCCACATAGAGTATGCAAGTTTACAATTACTACCTGGCACTTCTTGAAATCAATGAACTTTCCTCTTAATGATGGGGATGCGCTCTACACATGACAATATCCTAGATACAGCCAACCACCAAGCTATTAATTACATATTCAAGCTTTACTTCAAATTTATGAAATTCGCACAACACCAGAATTTCCAAAATTTCTTACCCAACTTCACCGATTTTTAATAAATTCCAAAAAAATCATTTTGAAATGGAATCAGTGGCCTTAGAACCTATTAGTATGTATATTTTACATGAAAAATAATTACCCAAGTCATCTAGGTTCAAAACTCAGCTTATTTCCCAAATACTAGCCACTGGTCCGAGAGAAAGGTCCAGTTTTTAGGTCATTTTCAACTCAAAATATCTCTCAGTTGAAAACTCCAAATGACACAAAATATTATACCACAGTCATCCTCAGGATGTCTAATTTCACCATGAAAAATTTTAGAGCAATAAGATTCCATTTACTACTTCAAAACTACATATTAATCTTCGCTGCCCAAATACCAAAAGAACCGACAGATTTTTGTATAAGAAGATTTAGGGTTTTCAGAGTTTCAAACGAAGTGATCCAACTTAACCCTACACAAAAATGCCTTCTGGACTCATTGGAAACCTCAAAAATATGAAAAACCTACTGCAACACCACGAAATACCACAGGGCAAAGAAGAAGATAACTCAGTTGCCGGTTTAGGGACTTACCTCCGAACGTCGGTTGCGTATGGACTCCTTCACCTTCAGAACCTTGAACTTCAGCTGAGCACTCTTCTGGACTCCTTAAGCTCATGGCTTAGGTGGGAAAAATGGATGGAGGAGTGCCCTATTTATAGGCCCCAAGTTCCAAACTTTGCCCCTAGATATTTTTAGTTGTAGGTTTTAGGGTTAGGGGCAAAATGGTCATTTTACCCCGTTCATCTTCCAAAGCAAGGGGCCCACGAATCAGACCTTCTAGAAGCCTTCTAGGATCTTCCAAGGGCAGAAAATGGTGCATCCCAAGGCCAAAAATAGAGTTCCAATTTTGCCCCTAGGTGGCCTTAGTTGTAGATTTAAGATGTAGGGGCAAAATGGTCATTTTGCGTTGTTCTTCTTCCAAGGTTGTGGGCCCACAAAATCTGCCCCAAAGATGTGCCATAATTTCACTTTTGAAGTCATAATTACATGTCATTTTGTTGTCATATCAAGTTTAAATTGTGTAGCCCAAATTTAACCGGATTATTTTATTCATTCTCTCTCTTCATTATTACTCTGATGTCACAATCTCTCTCTTCATAATTACATAGCAAGATATTTTCTCACTCCTCTGGGCCCACTGGAATTCGCCCCTTATCAGTGTCCTGGGCCTGGGCCCGACTCCGGAAATCCTGTCCGACCCCGCTCAGCTCCCAGTTGTCGGTCCCACCTTACCTCGTAATATGTGCCCTTCAACCGGACTTGTGTGGGCCCGGATCATCAGTCACTTGTCCCAGATCACAATTGGATGGGGCGTACTACCTTGGGGATCAAGAATCCTTTATTCCAGTACCCCAGATCCACCTCGTAATGCGTGCTACTCGGTAATCCAACTTCTGGCCCCGAAATGCCACGTAGCCGACGTAGCACCACCACTACTGACTTTCTCTTCTGTAATGGGTCCAGACACATGTTCCCTCTCTTTCTCTAGGTTTAATACGCATATCCGGGGCCCACATTTCCTATGGTAACTTCTTTACTATACGGTTTATATCTTCGGGATTTCTTCGCGCACAAGTTACCTTACCGTTGATCAGGATTTCTTCTTATTTTGACTTAGTACCTTCGCTACTTACTCTTAACCATTGATTTTCATCTTAAGGCCTTTGGAATACTTCTACGTCATACGTTGAGAAATAAATACTCCAAAATTAACTCAAGGCTTTATATTACTAAGCAAGCTTACATACATAACACAAGTAGGGGTGTTACACCGCCCCTGCTCAACTTGTTCATATAATAGCAAATATATGGACGAGTGGTAGTCAGATATTAAAGAGATCCAATAGTCTTTCTATAGAGAGAATGATCCAACATGGGAGTTCGCCTTCCAGCAATGAGAATTGGCGACCTATTACCATTGGAGTTGGAACCGGGGAACAATCTAGAATGTTAAACTTTCTTGATAGATTGAGAGTATATTTGATTTGATTGAGGTATATTTATGCCTGATGTATCTCAAAAAATCTCTAGACCAAGAAAGTAATACAAGGTCCCAAGTCCCTAAATGAAAACATACCATTTAATCTTTCAACAAATTAAATGATCTCAAATAAAGAGAGTTATTTTCGGTATCCAAGATGTCATCCACATATATTAGAAGAACAAAAACAGTTAGATTATTGGTTCAAAGCATGAATGAATAAAAATATATCACTCTTTACCAGCAACGAGAAAAATAATGTATTAGCTAAATGATGATTAGCAATATCAGTCTGCCATAAACTTTGCATTTATTGCATTTTTAAAGCCCCACTTTGATGGAACCAAGCTCTTGGAGTTTACTTAAGACCATATATACCTTTAACAAGTTTGCAAATATAAGTAGGTCGCTTTGCATCTATAAAACCTTAGGTTGTCTCATATAAACATCCTCTTGTAAAAATCCATTGAGGAAAGCATTATTCACATCAAGCTACCTTACTTCCCAATTGAAGGAGATTGCAATTGTAAGAACAATGCGTATGGTAGTTGGTTTGACGATTGGACTAAAAATTTCCCCATAATCATTTCCTAAAGCTTGTTGATTCCACTTTGCAATTAATGGGGCTTTGTGTTTTAAAATAGAACTGTCAGCCTTAAATTTGGTCTTGAGCACCTATTTACAATCTACCAATTTTTTAGTGCCATTATATGGAACTAAAATCCACGTTTTATTTCTTTAAAGTGCTTCAAACTCATCCTTCATGGCTTGAAACCAATGGGAAGAAGACAATGCTTCCACGATAGTCATAGGTTCAGAAACGTACGTGATAATGAAGTTTTTTTTTTGTTGATAAAGAAGGCTAAAAGCCTAGGTTACATAATAAAACTTACAAAGAAGGGGAAAAAATTCCCAAACACTCTTGGTCAACCCAAGTGCGCAAATAGCCAGGACAAGCCTGTAGAATAGCAGACCGAGAAATACCCATCTTTGCCATTGCATCCGTAATCCGATTGAGTTCTCTTGGAACATGGCAGATAATCACTTGCCACTCTCTACTTGTCATCTCCTTAATCAAGTCCATCCTGAGATCTCCATAGCAGAAAGTAACATCTTGAACTCTATCAACCAGGTCACGGGAATCGGACTCTAAGATGATCCTCTTCAACCCTAACTCCCATGCCAGCCTCAAGCCCTCCACCATAGCCCATTCCTCTGTGGAGTTAGCACTACAAATCCCAATATACTTAGCAAAACCAGCCACCCAATTCCCATGACTGTCCCTAATTATGCCCCCACAGCCAACCATAGAAGAACTAGAAGCTACCGCACCGTCAACGTTGATTTTATGCCAACCAGCCGGTGGCTTCTGCCACCTTTGTAACTCCAAATGGGAAACAACTAAATCATTAAAAAAAGCCATCAAGAGTAAGGTGGCTAGATAAAGCATAACTCCTCCAACAGTTCATCACGATCATTACAGGATTAGAAGGTTTAGAAAAGGAGGCTTCAAAGATGAAAGCATTACGCCAGCCCCACAATTTCCAAATAGCAACTCCAAACACCAAATACCAAAAAGGACCTGTGTTTAACCCCAGGCAATTTTGCAGGTTCATTGTAAGCCAATTTCGAAGAGAAGCAGCAAAGAAAGAGGAGACATACCAAGGATCAAGAAGATGCATCCATATACTCTTGGCATACACACAATCCCACAAAATATGGAGAGCATCTTCCACTCCCGAATTACAATGGTCACATAATGGTAAACCTGGAGACCAGCGAATTCTCCATGCATTAGTAGGAAGTCTATTTAGAGAAAGCATCCACATGAACACATTAATTCTCTCCGCCCCCTTCCATTTCCAAATGACCTTGTATAGCTTATCTTTAAAAATTGGAGGGTTCTCCTCAATCAAAAAATAAGTGCTACGAAGGGTAAATTGACCGCTACTGGTCTCTCCCCATGTTAAGAAGTCACTCCCTACGTTAGGTCTTGGCAGCACACACGCCCTCAATCTGGCAATGGCTAAAGGATCAAGAATATCCAATAAGCGCCTCCAATCCCAATTACCATCCCTCACCCAATCAGCAACCGAAGAGTTAGATTCCTCCTTTGTGATTTGTCTTATACAGCAATCTTTCAAACAGCCAAGGATCATTAAAAAAATTCACCACACAACCATCTCTAATTCGCCACTTATAACCCCTATCAATGATATCAGAATGAGAACAGATAAATTTCCATATCCTAGAATCGTCCTTTCTAGAGACTAGAAGAGAGTCATCTCCACAAAGCATGTATCTATGAAGAAACAAATCCTCCTAAAGACCCTGGGCTCCCATAATAAGACTCCATGCATCTTAGCTCCTCAAGCCCAATTTACTAAGGCAAGCCTTCTGAAGCCTAGACCACCAAATTCTTTAGGCTTAGTGATTTGTTCCCACCCAACCGAATGAAAACGATGAGCTGAGTCATCATGACCCCAAATAAAATTCCTCTGTAATTTCTCTACTTCCAAACAAACACTACGAGGAAGACTAGCCACCTGCATGGGGTACAAGGGGACCGAGCTTAACACTGATTTTGCAAGGGTAATTCTTCAAGCAGTAGAAAGACAACTAGCCTTCCAAGCAAATAACTTCAGCCGTACGCGATCAATCACATACTGAAAAGTCTCCCTACGTCTCCGATCTCTAGATATCGGAAACCCAAGGTAACGGCCAACCTCACTGGAAACCCTCATCTAAGTAACGGACTTGATTTTCTATTTAATGCTGGGAGAGACCTTAGGCGAAAAGAAAATAGAAGACTTCTCATTGCTTATTTTCCCCCGAAGCATTCATAAATTTGTCAAGGCAATTCATCATACAACGAGCTTGAGCCTCAGAGGCCACCCCGAATAATAACAGGTCATCAGCAAATAACAAATGAGACACTTCAGGTCCAGAATTGGAGGTACGAATAGGCCTACAAAGGCCATCCTCCATTGCATCACAAATAAGGTGAGAGAGTTTATCGATGCAGAGGACAAAGAGAAACGGGAAATGGGATCCCCTTGGTGAAGGCCCCTTCGAGGGAAAAAGAACTCAGTCTAAGAGCCATTCCAAATCACATTATAGGATACCGACGAAACATAGTCAATAATAAGATTGATAAATTTCACCTCAAATCCCACCTCAGTAAGCACTTGTTTCAGGAAGGCCCAACTCACTCTATCATAAGCCTTCTCAAGATCCACCTTTATAGCCATAAGCCCCTCTTACTCCTATTCTTACTCATGATATGAAAAATTTCCTGGCCCACAACAATATTGTCTTGAATATGCCTACCTTTAATAAAGCTAGCTTGAAAAGGAGATATCAAATCTTGCATTACATACTTAAGACGATTTGAAATAATCTTAAACACACATTTATAATGCACAGAACACAAAGAAGTAGGTATAAAACGAGTTACCTATTCAGGAGCCTCCCTCTTTGGAATTAGAGCAATAAGAGTTCTATTAGAGTCCGCCAAGGAAGAGGAATTCTGGAAAGCGCCTTTGACAAATGCATACAAAGCCGGACCAACCACATCCCAATTATTTTTGTAAAAAATCGAAGGAAAACTTCAATATCGGGTGCTTTGAAGGAACCCATGGAAAAAACAACCTGCCTTACTTCCTCATCCGAAGGGATGCTAGCAAAACCCCAATAATTCCTTGATCAAGAACAAGGAAATTAGCAGTAGTAACTAAAGGAACAAGATCACAAATATCATAACAATAGAGGTATTTAAAATATTGTAGAACCAAGTTTTTAAGGTCCACAGCATCATCAACCCAAGACCCATTCTCATTCTTCAACAAACGAATCATATTTCTTCTTCTTTGCAACTTAGATTTTAAGTGATAAAAGCGGGTGTTCCTATCACCATTTTGGATCCATTCCGATCTGGATTTTTGAAACCACTTAATCTATTCTAATTTCAAAATTCTGCTCAAGTCCTCCTGAAGCTCCTTTTCTAAGTTACATTAAAAAAAACAGATTGAGGGTAGGCCCTAGCTCTCTAGATCCCCCCCAGTCTCGCCAAAATGTGCTTTTTCTAATTCTCTATAAAACCAAACACCTCCTTATTCCAAATCCCAAAAGAGTACTTAATTCTGTCTAAATTCTGATTAATATCCTTATCAGAGCCCCAGTTCTAAGCTAAAAAGGCATTATAATTGACGTGTTTAATCCACATAGCCTCAAAATGAAAAGAATGACTACCTATCCGATTATCGACATTAGACAGGCGCAAAACAATATGGTTATGATCAAAGAACTTAGTACGGGGGAGAACCTGAATGTTGTAAGAGGGAAAATCCAAGAGAAAATTAGTGTTCCCCAACGCTCTGTCTAATCTTTCGTAAAGTCTTGAGAATTAATCGATTGAGGGCCATGCCAAGTAAATTTGGGACCATGGAACCCCAAATTAGAAAGGTGACAGGGAAAGAATGTGATCCTGAAAAAGAGCAATCCTGGAGAGATTAGCACCCACTCCCCCCGTCCTCTCATCCGACGACAAAATGTCATTGAAGTCACCGACGAGCACCCACGGACTAGAGATAGTGCGAGACAAAGCAGAGAGATCATGCCACCGAATCTACTTAAGAGCTGGCTGAGGAATAGCATAGACTAAGGTTAGAAAGAACGCACCCTTACCAGGAACAGAGCACCAAAAATGGAGAAACTGCCTTTCCCTTCTTAACACATCCACACTGATCTGATCCTTCTTCCAAACTGCAATAAAACCATCGGATCTGCCAACACTAGGCATAAAGGACGAACCATTGAATCCCAGCTTACTCAAATAGGAAAATTGCGCCTCGTTCTCGCACTTTGTTTCGGAGAGAAAAAGAAAGCAAGGCCGCGAAGAAAGACAAGCAGTTTAATATTCTGCACAAGGGACCGCCCACCTGCACCCCGTAAATTCCAGAATAACATATTATCCATTGGGAAATAAAAGAAGGCCCAATAATAAAACAATCAAACACAGGGACGTAGGCCCAATAATAATTCAATCAGACGCAGGGACTTGGGTTTTAGGAACCACGCTTCCCCCTCCCACTCCATGGGCTTCATCCTCCATATCACAAGCAGAGTCCAAGCCTACCTTCCCATTCAAAAAATTAGGTACTTGGGCCTCCTCTTCCCACATGTCATCCGGATCCAAGGCCTTGGTACCCTCCCAAAATTTACCCTCAAGTTTTTTAAGGGGCCCACCTTCCCCTGGCTCAATAGGAAACAAGAGAAGGGATCCCTTCTCTGGAATGACATCCTTACCCACTACACCTATACTGGGCCCCTCAATCATTAAAATCCCTTCTTGCACTCGAGTCAAATCACCATCCATTTGCATATTCCCATACGATGTCTCAGAGCACTTCTTCCATTAGATCCCTTTTGCATCTCAGCTCTAGTCTTCTTCTCTAATTTACCTCCTTCCACCATGTAATACCCTAAAATTTCTATTTATCATAAATACTAATTCTGATAAATAATACTCCCTCCGATCCTAATTATAGAACACTTTCGTAGTGTAAATTGCACTACGAAAGTGCTCCTATAATTAGGACCTGGGAGGTAGTACATGTTAAATAAAGGAGAGTATGTTGTCTCTAAATTTTGTAATTATTAATTAGATTTTAGATAATTTTTCCTTGGAATTAAATAAACCAAAAATTTGATTTAAGACCACATTTAAGGATCATAAAATACAAAGTGATAAATTATGGTTCTTAAATAACCAAAAGGAACAAGAAAATGTTATGGAAATACTTAAACAAATTAAAGGAAAGTAACAAAAATTAATGGGCAATTAAATTTACACTAATTAAAATAATTGTATAAATGTTCATAATTAATCTAGTGGCAATTAAAAAGTCATCGATTAGGGATATTTTAGCTTAATTAAAAATCAAGGGCCAATGAAAGACAAGATTAAGCTTGATTAATAAGGCACAAATGACTTTAATTAGTTACCAAACAAATTGCACAATGACATGTGGCATTAATAGACATTTAAAACCTTAATTATATTATCAAATGACATCACCAAATCTTCATTTTCGTTGATATATTGCTGAGTTAGAATCAGATTTTTGCAATAATAAGGTCACATGTTTTACCTTTGAAAAGTCAAAAGTTGCAACTAGCCAATGGGAAAAATCAAGGAAATGGTCTTAATCCTCATGATATTAATTAAACCAATGGGAGATAAGCAAATAGAAGGCCAAGATTAAATTCTAAAAAGCCAAATTCAAAGGCTCTAACTAATTCCCTAATTAATTACACCATTAGATCCAAATCCATGTGAAATTTGATGAACCAATTAAAAGCTTGGGTTAGAAATATAGGACACATTATAAAACACAAATCAAAAGTGTATGAAGATAAGGGAAGCCACGGATTCAAGCTATGAGAAGGAAGAGAGAGAATTGAACAAAAGAAATCTAGATATTAATTAACTTCATAAAGCACATGTTGTAATTAAAGTCAAAATAGCCTTGTTGGAGCCATGAGAGCCAAGCTTTCTAAAATAATATCTCAAATAATTAATCCAATAAAGATGAGGTAATATTTGCCTAATTGAACACTAATCTTTATGATCAATTAATTAATCAATAGGAAAATGCAAGACACAAGCAATCTAAGTCCCTAACTAATAAATTAATTGAATCAATGAGGGATTTAAATCATGGAGAAGATTTAATCTTGAATAAACATACATAATAAGTTTGGGATAAAATATCATTTTGATTTTTACCCAACTTGTATATTTGATCTTAAGATATTAAAAGGCAAATAGAGACATCCAACCAAGGTTATGAATTTCGAAATTTAGGAACTAATGGGAGACTTGGAATTAACATCTAAGTGTATTTGGTTTAGTTAGTAACCAACTAATCACTTTGTATCTAGTTCCAAAGAATAGTTAAGAGCTAACTAGTGTCAACATTAAATCATAAAGATCTAGATATTTTTTTTCTAAATCATACATGGTATCTATTAAGCCAACAATGAAAGAGAAGAAGCAAAGTTATAAAATCTAGATATTCTTCTAATTACACATGGTGAGAATTTGGCCAACAATGCAAGGTCAAAGGGAGTAAAATGTGATGATTCATCCTCCCTTCTAGCCATAGAATTATTGTTTATGTGGCATAATAGAAAACACAAGTCCAAAGCCAAGAGGGAAGAGAGATAGCTTGTTGAGAGGGGTTGCTTGGAGCCTATAAATAGAGAGCAAACCTCTCTTCATTCTTCACACCCAACTCAACCAACATAGGTGAGTTTTAGAGAGCAAGAGTAGAGAGAAAGAGAGTGGGAGGCATGAAGGAGGAGGAAGTTCTTCAAGGGTAAGTTCCCTAGTTCTTGAGTTTTAAGCTTTATGTTCTTATAGTTCTTAGAATAAATGTTAGTTTGATCTTGAATCTTCCAATATAGTTTTTATTTCATGTTTTTGAGATTAAATATGCCTTTATTTCGAAAATATGATAGAGAATATGATAAAGGAAAATTCTTGGAAGTTGATGATCAAAGTAGCGAAGCTCTGGTGAAAATTCATCGGGTAGAAATTTCTGAAGTCAGTGATAAAAATGCCGCTATTTTATGTTGAAAATATAGTCAAAAAATTCTGGGAATATTCATGGTTAAGGTAGACATATAGGGCTTTTCAAATATTCCAAGAACATGTTAAAATGAGTTTTGTACAGTGAGATAAAAATTCTCAAAGTTGGGCTATGAATTTCTGGAAAAATTCTGGGCAGAGGCTCAAAACATTAAACCTGGGAATGACTCAGGGGATCTGGGAAAAAAATATTTTTACTTGAAAATAGACATTCTAAGGATTCCGAGGAATTTTACGGATCCTCGTTTCGACTTTTGTAGATTTAATTATGATTTTTCAAAGTTACCGAAAAATCGCCCGAAAAATACTGCACTTTGCGTTTTAAATAAATGTAAGGGCAAAATTGTAAATAACAAATCCACCAAGGGTAGAGAGGTAAATGGAGGTGGAAATATCTCTTAGGATATTATTCTAAGTGATGTGGTGCTATGTTAGGATATTCGGGAAGTCCGAGGCCGGATTCAAAAGGTTAGGCTTTTGGCTATTACAGGGTGAAAGGTACGTTCGCGTACTAGTAACTTTAATCGCCTATATCCTGTATGATTGTATATGATTGATTGATTCATGAAGTGATGGACAAGACTAGATCTTGGGTCATGCACTGTGACTAAGTTTATGGGGCTTAGATCACTTTTGTTTATACATTCACTTTATACGGGTTATAGTCTTGATAATGCCGTTGAGTTTTCCTAGCGCTGAGGACACGAGGAGCTGTTATGGCACTGGTTAGTGCAAACGTGGATGACTTTACATGTGCTGTGTGCTATGTACTGTTGTTGTGTTGACATTACATCTTCTCTGTGCTTATGTATTATTGTAACCTTACATTTGCTGTGTGCTATGTTTGGTTGATGCTGATATGTAATAAATATTTGTCATATATTATTATATCTGCTATAGAGGTTAACTGTTACCTGAGATTCAATTCGATTGAATCTCAGCCCTGACTAATAGTTCAGGAAAGGAACCAAAGCCGAGAAGGGGCACCGAAGGATGGAGCTGAAGAGAGGCACTGATGAACGGAGCTGTGAAGAGGCAACTCCGAGACGAAAGTTAGAAAAAGCTTAACAGGGACTAGTTCTAGCATGAATCTAATAAATTTATTTCAAACCTTTTGGTGTCTAGAAAGGATTCGTCTATGTGGTTCAGTCAGTGAGTCACCGTGAATTCGGGGAGACTTCCACTAGACACCGGCCTGGCCAAATTGTTTGATTAACTGAGTTAGGTTCATTGCCCCAAGTCTACCTAAGGCTTGAAGTAAGACTGTATAGTTACTATGTCAAGAGTTGTAATTATACACAAGTCCTGTAATTGTACCACATGAATATTCCTCCGGGATTATTTTTAATATATCAGCTCATGTCGGGACATCAGCATATGTCTGGGCATTTTATATCAGTCACTCGTCGTCCAAACGTTAGCGCATGCTCTCCGTTTCCGCATTACTCTGAGTGGTAGCACCTCAAACTCTGTCGATTTTTATAAAACCAAGTGTCAACTGACACAATTTGAAGTATGAAATTTGGGGTGTTACACACCACCTTCTTATCTCCCGCCTTATTCTTGCCTCTACCTTGTTTCTTGTTCCCCTTTCCTCATTTTTTGACTCCTTCAGGAACAGAGGGATTTCGTCTGGCATCGAAAGACCCACCAAGAATGATAGGGACTGTAGCTAGAGCCTTCTCTCCTCCGACGTCACCACCCTCTTCCACAGGATCTAAAATCTCGATCCTCCAGGTTGCCGTTGGTCGCCCGTCGGTACCTTCTCCTTCCCTCCCTTCCATTGATGGCAAGGCTTATTAACAACTTTCCAGACATCAAAGTCCGAAGAGACGACCTCCCCTGATGCCATATTCACCTCCAATAGTTGACCTCCATCGTCCGGTAATGTCTCCTCAGCCTTCTGCTATTTCTTCCCTTTTTTACACTCACCCACTGTGTGCCCATACACTCCACAATTGGTACAAAGAAGATGGAGGCCCTCATACTCTAGGAAATAGTCAACGTCGTCTAAGGTGAAGCCTGACATGACTTGTTTATCCAAGTCCACTAAAACGAAAATCCTAGCATAATGTCCTCAAAGATGACCAGACATGTTCATATCAATCTTGATAGTATCCCCTATACGATTCCCTATCCAAGAGATAGCTTCTATATCATAATACTCCAGAAATACTTTCGGTAACCTAACCCAAACTGCAACCTTGTTAATGGTAGCCCTCAAAGGGTGAAACATGGGTTCCCAGGGTCTAACTGTCAAGTAATGATTGAAGATCATCCAAGGGCCCCCAATTAAGGCGTTAAGATAGTCCTCTTTTATTGTAAATTTGACAACAAAGAAACATTGCCAATGTTTATGAGGTTGATAACACCTCTCTTGGCCCATAATGGTTGCAGAATAGAGTGGAGGAGCATATATCCAATATCCCGTCCCAACAACTTCACAATCACATCCTTATCCCACGCCTTATACAGCCTCTTTTTCATCTTATCAGAAAAGGAGAAGGTAGGGAAGTTTCGATTGGGGTCCTCTCTAATAACACAAAGAGGTTCGTGCGGTTCCTCTTCAGATTCAATATGGTCCGAATCAGATAAAGGATCATCCGACAGCTCATTAATATTATTTGCATTACTATTCTCCTTCACATTCTTACATTTACCTTGTAACTTCTCTGCAAATGATTGACCAGACAAACATGGTTTGTCACCCTCCTTGCCTAACTTAGGTCATTCGTTAACCTTAGAAGTACCTTCATTGTTCTTGATCTTCTTAATTCTTCTGAGAAACAAATCTTCCTCCTCACTGGACGAGGAGCTCTTCGCGGAGACTTTCTTTGAGAGGATCATTTTTAACACGCTTTTGTTTTCTAAGATGTTACTCTGTGATAATGAAGTTGGATCTTCAGATGAAAGAAGTCTAATAAAAGGATACTTGGGTTTAAAAACCCCTGCCTTTGACCATGTTACCATAACATCGGTATTAGTGGGCTGAGACTTTGTGGGCTCATTGAGAGTAGCTTTTGACCCAGAAATTTGAGGCCCAGAAGAGCTTGCTTCAATCATGTTATCTAATGGTAATATTACCGTTTGTATTATCAAAAAAAAAAAAAGTAATATTACCGTTTGAGAATTGTCCGTTAAAGGTTCTGCAAATAAGATACCACGTGGCACTAATGAATCAGAAGCATTTATTGTTCGATCTATAGATGGAGACAAGGAGGTGATAAAGTAGCAGTAGGTGTTTGCTCTCGCAAAGAAGGTGCAGGAGCACTCAGTAAAGACTGAATCAATAGTGGAACCACACTGTCAATGGAACCAGAAGAGGAATGATAATCAATAAAACCAGTTGCAAAAGGAAACACAAATGGATCAAATACCACATTCCTTGAGATGAAAATTCGTCCAGATAAGCTAAGACACTTGTAGCCTTTTTGTTGAGAAGCAGGACCCAGGTACACACATTTCTGACTAAGAAATTGAAGTTTATGATTGTGTAAGGTTTGATGTAGAGATAACATGCGCATCCAAAAGGTTGAATGTGAACATAATCTGATTCTGTTTTTGTCAAACTTGTATAGAGGAGTTGAGCCCTTGAGAATTGGAGTTGGGAAGCGATTCATCAAGAAAACAGCTACCTGAAATGCATTTACCCAGTAAATTAGTGGCATATGAGCTTGAGCAAGCAAAGTTAAAACCATTTCAACAATATGCCGGTGGTGTTTTCTTTTAGAATGACCATTTTGATCAGTGGTATATGGACATGTGTATCTCATTTTCTCATTTGAATACCTGCACTTTGAGCAACTAGAATGAATGGTTTAAATTCAGAACCATTATCACATTGAATAGCTTAATTTAATTTTTTGCATTAAGCTTATTTTCTACCTAAACCTGAAAATGATGGAAAGCATCTATAGCTTCTTCTTTGTGTTTTAGTGGATAGAACCAAATGCATCGACTATAGTCATCTAAGAAGTAGTATAAATAGTATCGATAGCCATTGACAGAGATTGCACAGGTGAAAGACCCCATAGATCAGTGTGTATTAATTCAAGTGGAGTTGTAGCTTAAGAGAAAGAATTTGAAAAAGGTAATTGTTTAGCTTTACCATATTGGCAAGCCTCACAAACATAATTTTTATTAATATCAATGGACTGGTAATTACATTTATTCGAAATTTGTTGCATAATCCTATTACTAGGATGTCCTAATAACTTCCACTTGATAAAATCAGCCGCTTCTCTTGATTGAAAATCAACAACATGAACTTGAGTTTCAATAAAATTAGTATAATTATACATGTCATTTCCATTAAAAAGATAAAATATCATATTTATTATAGAGAAAATCTTAATTAAATCAAGTTGAAATAAGAAAATTCATATTTAGGCCTACATTCTTAACAAATTTTTAATCAAGTCAATAAAACCAATTTAATTATGACTTCAAAATTAGGTGATTATACTTATTCTACTATTTTATTTTCTTCCATATCATTTGTTTATATTGTCATCATGGTTCGGGGTTTCTTAGATGCCCCTTCCAACACAAATATTTTTTTGTGACTCAAACTCGAGATCCAAAGAATCTAGTGGGCCTTACACCACTGGACCAACTATGTGTTGGTATTTTCTCCCATCTCATTCTCCTTCATCTGTTTTCCTCCGAGGGTTCTACCGACAAAAAGGAAGGTTTAATTTGTGACGAAAATTTACGGCCAAATTCCATCGTTGAACAATTTCTAAGGAAAACTATTCCATCAAAAATTTCTTTATCATCAAAACCATAGTAATTAAAATCTCGATTTATCACGCAATTTTATGTTTTTATGATTTTTTCATTAAAATGATTTTACTAATTTTCCAAACGCTTTTTTATATTTTTACGATTTTTCACAATTTTTTTACGTTACAATTTTACGTTTACGATTTTTTACGATTTTTTATCCCTTTTAACGATTTTACATAAAATCTCAATTTTAACATTACTTTGGTCAAAACACGTAGTGACGGAATTTGAATTTTGAATTCCATTACATATTTGTCACGGACTTTCCATTGTAAATTTGCCCCAGATTTCCAACAAAATGTTTTGTCGCATATTTGCAACGGAATGTTTTGATTTCCGTAGCAATTCTGTGTGAAATCTCAATATCATTCTAAAAGTTTTTTTAATTTGTTTCAATATCATCATGAACGTTTAAAAGCATATAATGTTGTCCCCACCATCAACAAAGTGAATTTTGACCGCTAAACAAGCCAAAAAAAAAAAAAAAACAAAGAAGTAAACAAGTGGAGGCATCAATGCCTATTTCGACCCCTCTTCTTCATTTTGCTTTGCTTCATTGAGATCCATTATGTTGGCCGGACATCCATTGCCGTGATATAGAAGGAGAAAACTAATCTTATCTATATAAAGGTAGAGTAGTAAGCGTCTTCCTAACCAACACATCAGCAAAATGACAGTTTCAAAATACTAAAATAAAAAAATAATAATAAAGAAAATTTAAAAAAAAAAACAAATTCTCATTTATGTTGATATGTTTAAAATAGGAAATTGCTTGTGAGAAAAATAATGAAAAAGTTAAAAAAAATAAAATTAAAAAAATCTCTCCTTAATGGTGATTGGGTCAAGTTAGAAAGTTTTATCAACAAAAAATCAAAATTAAAAAATGCATTTATGAGGAAAATCCTACTTTGATGCTATAACTAGGAGAACAAAAGTTGAAGCAAGATAGAAAAAAGGGTGAAGGTGCAAATTTGCCAAACAACTATTACCCAAAGAGCGTCTGGGCCAAATAACTATTGAAGATACCAAAATTGCCAATCAACAATTAAAAAGTGAAAAAAAAAACCAAATAACTATTAAAAGTGGAAAAAAACACACCAAATAACTATTAGGAAAAAAAAACAACTATCACAATTAAGTTAAAATGTGAGACACGGCATAGGACGGTGGCGAACGCTTATTTGGAGAAAAGAGCGGTTAAGCCTTCTTGTTGGAAAAGGAAAACACCAACGAGAGATGGGACCCATGGGAGCATGCATTGCGCGGCGGAAGCTTGCTTGTGGCATCGGAGGGATGGAACTAGGGTGTAAGGTGTGTGCCGGCCGAACGTTGTGGACTACTTGGATGAGTTCAAGAGGGTAAGTGGAACACCCGCAACAATAGAAGCTTTGGAAATGCCGACGTCATCGACATTTGATGACGGTCAATGGAAGACGAGACACCAAGATGTGACGGGGTAATAGTTCGTTGGCGAATCTGCTCCAAATTGTGTTTTTTTCCACTTTTTAATTGTTGATTGGCAATTTTGGTCCCCTCAATAGTTATTTGGCCGACGCTCCTTGGGTAATAGTTGTTTGGCAAATGCACCTTGACCCTAAAAAAAATTAAGAGAGCAAAGACAAAAAAATGAGGAGAGAAAAGGTAAGGGATGGTTAGAGGTGCATATAGAGAGTGAAATCTATTCTTCAATTTTTTTTTTTTTTTTTTTTTTTTCTAATCTTGTTTTTCCTCATACCCCAAGGAAGGCCTATGCTCTTATGGTTATTATCACATATATATGTGATGCTTCAGTACCAATGGCCAGAGGTAGGAATCCAATATGATGAGTATTGATTCATTTTTTTTCATTGTTTTTCATTTTCCTTCTCTCTTATATTTTCCTTTTCTTATCTTTTTTTTTTTTTTTTTTTTTTTTAAAAACCCAAGGAAAGTCTATACTCTTGTGATGATTATCATATATGCAAGCTTAAGCATCAATGGCTAGAGGGTAGAATCAAATATAATTTTAACTGACCTACTTTATTTCTATTTAATTCTTATTACACTCATTCTCTTTTATCCATTTGTGAATGACAGCCTCACCTTGATATTTTTCTCTCATTTGTTGTCTCTCTGGCACCATCAACACATGCTCTCTTCATCTTTAAAACTTGCACTAACCATCAGAATATTTTAGATTTATGATACTTGTCAACATCATGGTTGCTACTGGATTTGGATGGGTTTTTGGCATATAGAACATGGATGGTAATGTAAGCTTGACCAATAACTCTCTTTTACTCCATAAAATATATTATGATATGCAATTGGTGAAAGTAGTTCGGTTATGGTTTTGTTGGGATCAAATTGCTATATGTTTTCATTCCATTATGGTTCCTTCACTTTGTCTCTTTTACAGCAGGACTCAAAGCACCAGAGGTACATACTCATTATATATATACTTTCGAATATTCTATTATGAATAATATGTTAATTATGCGATTAATGCTTGTCTTTGCCTGCTCACTAAAAATCATTTTTCTCAAAAAAAAAAAAAAAAAATAATAAAGGAATGCCTTCCTAAAAAACACCAACAAAGTGACACGCATTTCTACCTTGAACTACGTGGACTTTAATCCCCCTAAATGGTACATGGACCCTCTTTCTAGATCAAGTCTAACTTTGCAAATAAATAGTTTTCCCTTTATTAATTCCTTTTTTGGTAAATATTTTTCTTAATTTATTTTCTTCTTTGGATAATTATAATAAAATTAAAGATCATATTCATTTTTAAATAATTGACTTAAGGTATTCTTATGAACACGTGATGTGGAGAGCCGAACACCTTACCCACACATAATCAAAGTGGGTATCATCATATTCGAATGAAGGAGGGAAATGAATGGAAGATAGTTATAAGAGTGGATGGTTATGCCGGCCATTTGATTTGTCAAATGTACCAAGTACTTTCATGCGTTTGATGAATCATGTGTTGCATAAGTTCATTGGAAGCTTTGTTGTAGTTTACTTTGATGACATTCTAGTTTATAGCATGGATCTCTAACTCTAAGGAAGGTCTTTGAAGTGTTGAAGGAGAGAAATTCTTTGGGAATCTCAATACATGCCTTAACTCCGCTTCTTAAGACAGCTATCAGAGAGAAACGAGGAGGACTCCCCTTGAAGGTGCTGGGAGCAAACCCCCTAGTAAGAAGGTAGTCTAAGTCAAGATCTGTTTTTTGCCAGTCAAGTCTCTTTTAGAGAAGTCTCAAGCACTTCTCAAACCCTATTTGATTTTCATTTTTAAAAAATTAAATTAAATTTGTCCCTTTTAAAAATTTTAGTGACAATTCCATATTTTTCAAATTTCAAGCGCTACAGCTGCTCTATGGTAATTTAAACTTCAAAATATTGTAAGTATGAATCTGCCTCCCGCTTTTATCCTCCAGTCCAAATCAATCTGATAATATCATTAAAATTATCCATTTTTAAAATTTTAATGTTTGGTTCTGACGCGTAAACAATGTAAAAAAAGAGAGTACAATACAATCTTTTTTTTAAAAATAAAAATACAATAAAATTTCTTTTCAGTATATGAATTATGAAATAACACTTTCCATTACATTAATTTGGTTATAATTTAGAACTAAAACATCTTAAAATAAAAATAAAGGTTCAAAGGTTTTTTATAATCAATTGCACAAATGAAATTACTTTGGAGAAATTACCGTGACTCCCAAAGAAGAGAGTGGTATGAGTCAATTCTGTGTCCTAAATATAAATCCACTTATATGTTACTAATGAATGTTTTCCAATTTCACCCTTGTTTAATTCTTGTTAGAAATAGAGATGTGGGAATAATTTTTACATGTAGAGAAAGAAAAAAAAAATTAATTAGAGTAAACTTGAAAAACTTTATGATACTTAATAACTTAAATAACAATCTTTAATATGTGAAAATTATTTAAAATGGTAATTACAAGTCCTCACAATAACAATTAAAGTGTTGTCATTCTTAAGCTAAAAATTGTCATTACATGTTCATTGTTGACTCAATGGGGCTGCCTTCCCGGGGATCTCATAGGCTCATAGTAAGTCCCCCAATTACTTCCTGATTTCATGTTTAATACTCAGAAGGCGAAAGGTCAATTATAAATTACTCCATCCGTCCATTTTTATTATTTTTAAAAAAAAAAAAAAAAAAAAAAAAAAAAAAAAAACTCTTAATTGTAAAACGTTGGTTAGAGACAATAAATATGTAAAAATTGTAACATTTTTCTCAAAAATGCCCTTATTGAAAGGGAGCAAAAGAGAGAATACGAAAAGCAGAAAAAATATAGTATATGTGGAAGAAAGAGCATGTGTGGTGGGAAAAAGTGCAAGAGAATGCAATTAATGCAATAATATTAATATGAGTAATTAAATGAAGGAAAAATAGAAAAACAAAGAAAATTTGAGCCTTAATATTTCTTTAAAAAAAAAAAAAAAAAAAAAAAAGAACAAGTTTCGTACTCCATAAAAAAGAGCGGAGGGAGTACTACATAGAAAATAATAAAATAAAGTTTAGAGCGGACAAAGTAACCTGTTATAAGATCCAAAGGGATTTGATAACCAAAAAAAATTCACAATGACAAGTGAGTAGCATAAACCTCATATCATTTCCTACATTTAAACTGCTTCCTTAATTATCATACTTTTAGGTGATTAAATCCCTTCTTGAGACATTATAGTAATCCCCTCATAAAATTACCGTCTAGATTTATAAATACCGATATTTACCATAGAAATTACAACCTCAAATAACAAAGCCTGCCAAAAAGAAACTAAATCATTTTTAAGAGACGCTATGCATAAATAAGATTGATATAACAAAGAACAAGCCTTCAGCAACCTGACATTGATGATGTGACCTAAAATGCTGTAATTTCTGTGCTCTACTTTTCCTATATCTACATTAGGAAGCTAAGTCTGCTCAAAATATCCAACCAGAAAATAAGCAAAGCAGTTTATACACTGTCGCCTTGAATTTCTTGAATTTCGTCGTTACGGCCATTATCAGACACAGATGAAGAAGCAACCTGCTTACCTTTGGTACTTGATGATGGCTTGCCCTCACTTACATTTTCCTCAACACTTGCCTTCAGAATCCGGAGCTGATGTTCCAGAACCTATTTTAATTTTACCAGAAAAACAAAAGAACAAATTGATTTCAATACCTGAGTTTAACTTCCACATTAAGAACTAAGGCATACTTTCAAATATTATGCATATGGGACATATCAGTTTCTGAAACCTCTTCAATTTTCACCCAGAATAAATTAATGTGGTCATTTACCAACATAACATCCAGAACCACGTTGCATAGTTTCGAGTACCAAAGTATATAATATGAAAAATTTCAGAAAAATACTTTCAAATTTGAAAATCTCAAATCAGTGATTTCCTACTAAACTAAGTTGTGAATTGCTAATCAAGTGTCATCAATACCTAAACTATTGTAGGAAACAAAACTGATTTGAGATTTTGGTATTTTGAAGATATTTTTCTGGAATTTTCCCTATATGAAATCCTGGAATGCTATACCCTAATTCTATATGTGCATGTGATATGACATATAGCAGTTATAATATCAGCAATGTCAGTGACTAGAGAAGATGACATATAAGAGTTATTGGATGGCAGGGCAGTGACAAACAAGTTGCCATCAAAGAAGTTCAACGCAATCGTACCTCAATCTGGTGTTGAATTCTTTGAACTTCCAGCAGAGGGTTTGGCACATTTGGATCAGATCCAGATCCCTCTCCATAATTCCCATTAGCCACATGTGTTGGAGGAGGAAAAAGAAACGGTCCCATTGGATGAAACGAAACATTCATTGATCCAAAAGGGGTGACAACCTGTCGTTGTGCTTGTTCGCTTGAAGTATGTTGTTCCGTATTAGAAGATTCAGCAGCGGGTCTTTGAACAGGAGGATGAACAGTGTATCCAGGGGCACTGCAAATGAGAACAAACCCTATTAATTAAGTAGTTTAATAGGCTGTAGCCAATTGATATTATCAGTTTTACTGTGCATCTGAAACATAAGAGTTGGAACTTGAAACTGATTGTTGCCCCATTAGTCAAATTGACTCAACTTATTGAACGCCAACAGATAATTTGAATATAAATACAGCATTTAAAGATAGTTTGTATTTTGAGAAGAAAAAAGACTAGAAATTGTATAGTTGATGCTTTTAACCCTTCAAAACCAAAGAAATTTTTTCATCATGAAAGAATACAAACTTAACTAGCTTCTTTTCATGCTTTTGTAGGTCAAGCAAGGGTAAAGGATTTCCAAAATGCCTGTCATTGTTGTAAGATTAGGTAATCAATGTTCAAACTGCTTTTAAAAATTACTAGAATGTATTAAACTTTAGGAATATACGTAAAAATCAGATTCCATATGTAAGACAAACATCAGGAAAAAGAAAGGGAAAAAATTAGACCTTTATTCCGGTTCAACAACTGGCTCATGTACCATCTTTACAAACATACAAGACTTAGAATATAATATGCTATTTTCGCAGCATCTGCCAAAATTTTAAATTAGTAACAACCCAGGCACACAATATATATTTTCAGTTAAATTCATCGTTTTTGGATCAGTCTATGCAAGTGTGTGTGTGTGTGTAGAGAAAGATGGAGCGCAAATCACAGATATTTAAATTGGTGAAAGGGAAAAGAGAGGTTGCCATACCATGCTAAAGAAGGTGCAGATGGGTATACGAAAGACTTCTCATACATTGAAGCAGCGTCAGCTAAAGCTCGAAGTCTAGCTTGATGACGACTCAAATTATCAGTAGCCACCCCACTGCCAGATTCAGCTTGAGCAGAGCTTCCAGTTCCTGTTCCTGTTCCTGTTCCTGTTCCTGTTTACATGTTACAATAATCACTTTATTCATATTATGTTTTAAATATTTAGACAGGTTGTGTTAAACTCAAAATCACCATATATTAAACAAAAATTAAGAAAACATGGCAGTCCCAAGAGAAGAGACAACATGGTTTTAAGAAAAGAATAAAGTGTCAATTTTCAATATACACAATACACCCATATTATGACTCCCAAATTAATATAAAAGAAAATGGGATAGAAAGGTCCTAACTCTTTCAAAAAGTTTGCATAGTAAAAACATCTCAAAACTGAAATGTTCCCAAAAGGATCATGTTTAGTTCTTGTACGGAAGGGCATATCCCAAGAAGACCTGTCTCTCAATATCAAACTATAACCTTCACTTTCCCATTTTTCATTTTAGTTGCTAAAGACATTATTTCCTCAGAAATAGAATCATTTCAATTTTGGTATAGTGCAATCACTAGTATGATAACAAACTACACCTATAGTATTTCTCATATGGTTACCCTGCCGGTCTGACTGTGACCCATGCTGCCCTCCAGCAGCAGTTGCCCCATTTTCAGGCGGTACAACCAAGGCTCTGCAGATAGGGCAAGTATTTTGTCGCTCCAACCATGACCGAAGGCAATGCACATGAAAAAAATGTCCGCATACAAGTTTCTTGGCTGTAGTCATCTCTTCACGACAGATAATACATGTAGGATCACTTCTGCATAGCCATTTTAAAGATTAATACTATAGTATAAGCTAAACTAGAAAGCTAACAAGTACAAGTAACATGTTGAGTCAACAACTTACGCATTAAGCTCTTCTGGGTTTGCATCTGGAAACCGATCATTCATATTTGAAGTGATCTTACGATAACGTATGTAGTCAGCAACACGAACTTTGAAGTTCCTAAATGTCTCATACAGCTCCCTTATTAGGTGCAAAGGCACACCATAATTTCTATCAAAACCAACATGGGGTTAGTAGGTAAAAAATGGCCTGTGAAGACCAGACAAACATGCAGTCAAATCAAAACAAAAACATGACAAACAAGTAAAGCAAAAGCTAGACAAGCTATTTAAAAAAAATATTCACTAATAAAGAACAATAAAAGAAAACAGTAGGTGACTGGTTACCATAACCATATCAAACTTAATACCTTTGAACTGATAAAGCAATGGGATAAAAGCCAAGTACCAGATATACACAGCAAGCATATGTATAATTAATATTATAATTTGCTAATGCTAAGTAATTTAGAAGGACCTTCCCATGGTCAATCTTCAAACTATCAGAACAGGAGATTACGTATACCAATCATTAGAAAGGAGGGGGCACCAATTAGGAAGTTAACATTAAAGAAAATACTTGGTGCAATTGCAACTCAATCTGGAATTGAAGATGCCTAATACACTATTTTAAAACGATTGATCTATATTAGCCTTGTGAAAAAACTACATATGTTTCTCTCACCCATTAATTTCCAAATGATAATTTAAAGAGGGCCTGTGCTGCACAAAAACCATACAAATGCAAAATAAGAGTTCGCCGATCACTTAATAATGCCCGATCAAGCAACAGGGTCATGCAAATGTAAGCAAAGGTATAAGAATTCCATCACAGTGAATTTCAAATGTTCATGTCAAAGAAACTGATCCAATAAGTATCACTGTCAATTATGAGAGAAAATTTGGTTCTATGTGCAATCAAATGCCCAAGAGAGTAACTTTTGATGAGGGTGTGTCTGTGTGACTGTGTGTGTGAGAGAGAATGAGAGAGAAGAGGAGGAAGGGAGAGCATATGACTTGGTGCAGATGCCAGTTTAATTCATGGGGGCTACCATGCACATGTAAAATAAGAGTTAAATGATCACTTACACGAAAATTACAAGGAAGAAACACATATACATAGACAAGTGAAGCAAATCCCTAATGAGTTCCAAGTAGAATGTGAAGACTGGTTTCTTTTCCCATTGTCCTTCCATAAGCATGTCACTAACGTAGAAAAGGTATTTTACAAAAATTGACACTGTTGTTGTTGCCAGAATCATGTACCTGAGATAGAAACAGATAGTGTCAAAGACAACTCTACAGGATTTCTTATTAAAAGAATCAAAGCACTTTTTCAAACTGAATAAACAAAAATGTGAAACCATATGTTAGGACATACAGATTCCTAGTTGGTGAAGTACTTCATAATTTATATAGGCATTTTAAAATTTAATTTAATTAGTTAATATAAGATCCACAAAACCACATAACTTGAATAATTTATAGGAATAATATCAACCTTCAGTAATTTAAGAATCATGATTTAATTTAAGAATCATGATTTATCTGATCATCAAGTATATTATTATAATTATTTGGCAATGTAAAACTTACAAGTTAAACTCCATAGTCCAATAAAATAATTAATGAAAACTTAAAGCTTGTAATCATAGTCAAATTCTCCTCGATACTGGCCCCAAGGTCTGAAACAGGTTTGAAACCAAGTTGCTAAAATTAAGGAGCATAGCTCCTTCTCCACTAAGCCTACCTTTGAGATTTGGTCCTTAATATAATATCGTTCAATTTCTTCATTAAAGTGGGTCTTATATCACGGACCGGAGGTAGTAGGGTTTTTTCCAAAGACAACCAAGTACAATTTTATTGTTGTAGCTAAACACCACTCCCCAATAATTTGTTCTTTTCTAAGCCAATATCTCCCCAGATAAATTGGATCTTGATCAAAGAAGGAAAAGGAAATTTAAAACTTCTGGGCATCAATCATCCTGTGACAAAGGTCAATTAAACCTAATGATTGATTGGTTACTTAAAATAAAATGGCTTTTGATCAAACAAGAAATTTAAGAATTCAACTATATTGTGGTTTCTATATATTTATAAGGCCTAGCAGGGTTTACGAACAGCTGAAGTTTGTATGCTTTTCAATTCCCATAGATCATTCTAATCTTGACAACCAATGTAGACACAAAATCTTTAAAATTGATGCAAAATGAAGCATTTTTCTATTCAAATTAAACCTATGGCATACAAAGTGAAGCATTTTTCTATTCAAACTAAACATATGGTGACTAGTTTAGGAAGAATACAGGGAGGAAGGCTTACTCGAAAGCAAAAAAGAGGGAAACTGAAGCCTGCCAAGTTTGTATCAATTGTTTCATGGAACTATATAGAAAGAGTCCATCAAGAAGAAGGAGGAAAACCATAAAAGACACAATTCGAATGTGAGACAACAAGGGCACCGTAGGAGTGGTCTCAATATATTCAACTCTTTTCTGAGCCAACCAATGCAAAGCTTTGATCAACAACAGTGCTGTGACCATAGCAAGGAATGTAACAGAGAAATCCTGCCTAAAAATGGTGATGGCAAAGAGAATTTCCATAACCTCCCTCCATGATTGCTCATTAAGCCTCTCAACCTCTGCCTCTCGGAGTGTGCCAAGGAACACCTTCTTCGTTAATTGCCATAAAAGACACATAATGACTAGACCCATGTTGAGAAGAAGTACCAAGCTGATCTTGGAAGTTGACAGAAAAACCATCGCTGGATAAAATTGACCTCGGCTGTGGAATGCATGATAAATAACAGCTAGAGTTGCAATGAAACTAAGCCCCGCATATGACTGTAGCCTCATCATTTCGCTATACACAGAAAAAGCAACCATTTAATCAAAACCCATATACAAAAAAAGTCCAACTCAAGATACAACAGTTATCTTTTTGGAACACTTATATTTAAATGGCAAGAATGTTCCGTTGTCAACAGCCACTAAATCCCGAAAATGAACGCATTGAAATACGAAATAAATCAAATTGACCCCCTCTTCTTCCCCAACTACACCATGTCATTGGTAGGTAAGCAACCAAGATATCCAGAAACTGATAAGTAAAATAAGCCATTAAATTTAAAATTAATGATGATGATGCCACAAGAACGGTATAATTGATTGAACAACGCATTCAATATTCAGCTTCAGAAATCCCCGAGAAATGTCTCAAACAAAAAATAAAAAAGAACGAGCAATCTAAACATTTAAGCGAAAAATAAAAATACTAGATCGGTATGCAAGGGCGTAATGGACAAAAAACACTCAAATCCCACGACCAATTCTCTGCCAATGCATCCCAAGAAGATGAACCCTAAACTAACCAGATCACCGTCTAAGATGAACAGAGCCACGAAAATGGATGAATCAATTAAAAGAAGGAAAATTAAAATCTTTCACCTTCGAAAGAATCCACACCTAACAATGGTCAAATAAACGTCGGTATTCACCACCTTCGGCAGCTCGCGTTCGGTCTCTCACTGGATTTTTATTTCCCATGAACTCAGAAAAATCGATGATGTATGTTTAGCCAATGCGATTCTGCCACGTCATCTGTTGTTCAAATAGGCTTTTGTTCTGACTTCAGAGTCTCATAAAGTCGTAAGCCACAGTTCTTACCTTTTTTGGGAAATTTTCACCTATGTCACTGTAGCTAAATATTTCTCAAAGCCCCCCATAGGCCATAGCTTCTGAAACATCATTAAAGTCTTATAGGACAGTGAAATTAATTTCTACAGCAAATGGATAAAAATGACAATCCTTGAAAAATTTTAGGTATTTTAATTGTAGATCTTGTAAATTAGCTTATTAATTTGTTTTGTAAATTCACACATGTATATTATAAAACGTCAAATTTGATATTTGTCTTGTGCTAGTGTCATTATCATTTATAAACCATAACACTTATCTTGTGTATGTCCTCTTGTCTCGTAAATATACTAATATCATTGTGATTTCAATTGTAAGTTTTATAAATTAGCTCATTTATCTTGTAAATCTACACATCTATCTTATAAAACGTCACACTTATCCCACTAATGTAAAAAAGAGCTTTAAGACCGCCTCATTTAGACCTTGGATTATAGAGAATCGTGTCTTAAAAGTATGATAAGTAGCTTCATAAATATAAAAAACTTTTTTGATCAGATTATAAAGGATCTGGTCTTAAAAAATATGATCGGTGGCATTTTTGTAAATATATAGAACACTTTTAAGATCGGATTATAAAAGATCCTATTTTAAAAATATGACCTGGCAATTTAGTAAATATATAGAACACTTTTAAGACCGGATTATAAAATACCCGGTCTTAAAAGTATGACCGGTGACAATTTCATAAATATTTTGAGAAGACCCCGATAAGAGATGAGTCCGACTGTCCGAGAATGCGATGATTTATTCCTTCGCTTAATTGGAATTATATATAGATGCTAATAAGTAAATAATCTCCCGACCTATAGCCTTATAATCTAGGGATCACAATCGGAATATAATTACTAAATTCAAAAACCATGATTTGCTAACTTAATTCCTAAAATCTCTCTAACAACTTAATTAAGATGATTACAATCGTGAATATAATTACGAAATTCAAAAAATCATGATCTCGCTAACTTAATTCCTAAAATCTCTAACAAATTAATTAAGATACTTGCACAATATAATCGTATATGCTAACTAATAAAATCTGAATTTCCAATAAATATATAGAACACTTTTAAGACCGGATTATAAAAGATTCGGTTTTAAAAGTATGATTATTCGTGGCAATTTTGTAATATATAGAAGACTTTTAAGACCGGATTATATAAGATCCGGTCTTAAAAGTATGACCGGTGGCAATTTTGTAAATATATAGAACACTTTTAAGACCGGATTATAAAGGATTTGGTCTTAAAAATATACTTTTAAGACTTGTTTTTACAAACAACCGGTCTTAAAAGTGTTAAAAAAATCTAAATTTGCTGTCTTCTTGGTAATATAACATTTGCTTAGTTATAGATTCAACGAGTGTCCCAAGAACCTCACAGGTCAAATCCTCAGCAAGAATGACATCATCTTCTTCTAACCTACTCACAATCTTTGTAAGTCATACTAAGAGCCACATAATATCAAATCCTTGGCAACGTTGGCAGTGAGATGCTTCGAGGGTTTTGCGATGGCATCAACTCCAATCCTCAGCAACGGCGCAAGCGTATTGCTTCGAGGATTCTCGCGCGATGGCTCCTTCCTCTTCGATCTATGGCTCCTCCCACACCACCTTCGCACAGATCCGCTTAAAATCAAACCTGCATTTCTTCTTGCTTAAGTCTCGTTTTGCTCCTATCTTGACCGCTCCCGCTCAGATCGAACTTTGATTTTGGTTGCTTGAAGCTTTGCCAGCATCGACAAGAGGATCTTGCTCAGATTTGGTTGCTTTAAGCTTGTGATGTTTTTTGTAGATCTAGACTTCAATTTCACCTCCGATTTTATATTGATTCAAATTCGATTTCCATGGTAAATGATTTCTATTTCTTGTTATGTTTTCTTATTTCGGACTTTGTATTCATCTTTTTTGTTTTTCTTGTTAGTGTTGCTTCCAATCTTCTCTTCTTTTTTGTTTTTCTTGTTGGTGTTGCTTCCAATCTTCTTTTGGTTCTCCGTCGCTGATGACGGAGGGACATTCAAAATGTTTCCAGATCTGGTGATTTGAGACCGGTTGTTTCATTCGGGTTTTTTTATTATTATTTTGAAACACTTTTAAGACTGGATATTTCAAAAGTTCGGTCTAAATTTTTAAGACCAGTCGTTCATCCGGTCTTAAAAGTTACAAACTTTTAAGACTGCCTGGAAGAAGACCGATCGTAGATCCGGCCTTACGATACCTCTTTTGCGCGGTCTTAAAGCCTTTTTTTACATTAGTGTCCTATAAATTCTCTCTCGTCCTGTAAATAACACAAGTGTCAGTTATTTTTTAAGAGGGTTATTTTTATCCACTCCTCCTTGAAATTAATTTCACTGCCCCCATAAAACTACAATGATATTTCAAAAAGTTATGGGGGTTTTTGAGAAATATTTAGTTACTGTGGGGCTAGGTGAAATTTGACCTATTTTTTTGGCCTACGATAAAGTCATAAACTATTAACGTTATTCTATTGCATAATATTATAGCATTAATTAAATTTAATAATGAAAACTTAAACTATTACATTATTTACCTTCTTTTTTGCAGTCAAACATTAAACAAAAAGAAACAAACCTTCAGCAAAACTCCAAAGGGAAAATTGGGATAAATCTCTATTTGGAAATTTATTTGAGAAATGGAACATAAAATCATGAAAAGGTATGCCGTGCATCAATGTAAATGGGCTAGGAGAAATACTAAAATAACATAAGAATCTAATAGAATGTTCTGAAACTCGAACCCGAAACCGGTGAACTAGTTAGTAAATTGGTCTGGACATTAATTAGGTTCGGTATATATATTTTTAAAATATTTTTTTAATTTTCTTTAGAAGTTCATATAAATTACCCTAAATCTTCAATTTCTCCCGATTATACCTCGGGTTAGCTCGATTCGACTTCGGTTTGACCCTCGGACTCGTACTACAACCGGTTTAGTGGCCGGTTCGGGTTTCAAAACCTTATTTTTTCTTTTTTGAACAATCAGAACCTTGTTTAATACACGAGGAAGAGTGAAGCTAATTGCATATTATAAGGTAGATATTTTGGGCATGAGTTCGTATTGCATGTGGCAGAAGTTAAATGCATATTACAAACAATGTAATTAATTGCGCATGGGTTCTTGTTGCATGTGATTGAAGCTGATTGCGTATTATAGGGAAGGTAATTACATATTAATGAAGCTTATTGCATATGACAGAACGTGATTTCCTATCGATTCTTATTGCATTATGATGTTAAATTAAGAAAATATCAATTGGAAAATATTTCTTCCAGTAAGAGAGGTATAGAGAGCCTTGCGCCACCTTGGGATCTTGTTAAGTGGCAAAATAGGACCCTGTAAAAAATGACTTCGAGAGAAAAATATTTCTTATTGAGAACAAATAATCTGAACATCTTACATAATGAGTATGTTACACATATATATAAGATCTAATTACAACACACAAATTACTAAAATGACTCTAAACAATGACTATTTTACACTCCCCCCAAGTTGGAGTTTGAACAAATTCACAACAGACAACTTGAACAACAGTCTTTGTTGAATCTCTTTTCCCGCCTTAGTCAAAAGATCTCGCTTCTTGATCTTCGACTTAACATGCTTTAGACCAATTAAACCTTTCGTCAACTTTTCCCTCACAAAGTGACAATCCACTTCAATGTGCTTTTTTCTTTCATGAAATACAGGATTATTGGCGATGTGAATTGCTGCCATGTTATCACAGTAAACTCTTACAGGATTTGATGGCTAATGTTTGGGTCTTTAATCATTCCTAATGTCCATACAATTTCGATACTGACCATACTCAAAGCTCTATATTCTCGTCACGAGGATTTTGAAACGTAGGGTCGCTTCTTAGTTTTCCATAACACTAGAGATCCCCCAAACTTTATCAAATAGCCGCTAACGGATCTTCTTGTGGTAGCGCATGTTGTCCAATCAGAGTCACAAAAGCATTCAAGATCAAGGTCTCCTGTTGAACTCAACAACACTCCAAGTCCAGGTGTTCCTTTCAAATATCTCAACGCATTTAAAGCGGCAGACCATGTGCTCCTTTGTTGGCATTTGCATGAATTGACTTAGAAGTTTCACGAGAGAAAAAAGATATATCAGGACGAGTCATAATTAAATATATCAACTTACCAATTAATTTCCTATAACGTTCTGGATTTGGCAACAAATCATCCATAGTGTTCCTTTCTTCATCATATGCCAATAGTTTCTGGTTTTGTGCCAAGGGAACTCCAAGTGGTTTGCAACCACTCATTCCTGTTTCAGCCAGAATATCCAAAACATACTTTCTTTGACATAGAACAATCCCCTTTCTGTGATCTAGCAACTTCTATTCCTAGAAAATATTTCATAAAACCAAGATCCTTGATTTTAAAATTGTTATGCAGAAAGGATTTGGTTTCATTTATCCCTTTTATATTACTTCCAGTTATCAACAAGTCGTCAACATAAACAAGTATTAGAACAACACCATCATCAGAATTTTTAATGAAAAGAGAGTAATCATGCTTACTCTGTTTAAATCCAGCATGAATCAAAGCTTTTGAAAGCTTGTGATTCCATTGTCTTGATGCTTGTTTCAAACCATACAAAGATTTTGTCAACTTACATACCAATTGCTCCCCCTTACTTTCAAAACCTTGGGGAATCCTCATGTACAATTCTTCATCTAAATCCCCTTGTAAAAAGGCATTACATACATTCATTTGATGTAATTCCCATGCATACATCGCTGCCAATTTGAGGACAAGTCTAACGAGTTAACATTTTAACAACGGGAGAAAAGGTTTCATGGTAATCTATACCTTCTCTTTGACTATAACCTTTGGCAACTAGCCTAGCTTTAAATTTATCTATGGTTCCATTTGAATGACATTTAATCTTGTATATCCACTTACATCCTATAGCTTTCTTCCCTTTAGGTAAAGGCACAATAGTCCAAGTTTCATTATCTTCTAAGGCCTTAATTTCATTATTCATGGCGTCTATCCAACGTTGATCTTTTATGGCATCCTCATAATACTTAGGTTCATGCATAGAATCAATCGAATGTAGAAGGCACATATGAGATGGAGATATATGATCATAAGAAACATATTTATGAATGCTATAAAGACACTTATCTTGCTCAACTCGCACTAGAGAACAAACATAGTCTTTTGACCAAATTGGTGCCTGTCTTTCTCTAGTGGGTCTGGATAATACCTCAGTGGACGTTTCAGGCGGAGTGATAGACGATTCCAGCCTTGTATCTGTTATGGTTTCATTCTGGACATTTCCATCAGCTAGCTTGTGAAGGTCATGTGCTAAAAAATCATAATCAAACCAAAACATATGCTGAAATTCCCTGCAGTCTTCACTCAAGTCATATGGTTTAGTTTCTTTGAAAGGAAATTTGGTCTCAAGGAAACTCACATGCCTACTAACAAATATATTTTTGTTTTTCAGGTCAAGCAACATATATCCTTTTTGATTATCAGGATAACCAAGAAAAATACAAGGAATAGATTTTGCTTTCAGTTTATCATAACCTCTTAAGTCTGTTGCAAAAGCCAAAGAACCAAAAACTTTCAAGTGATCAAGAACTGGAGGTTTCTTATACACAATCTCAAAAGGGGTTTTATAATCTAGAATTCTAGATGGCAATCTATTAACTACATAAGTAGCCATTTTGACACATTCCCCCCAATACTTAATTGGTATACCATATTGCAATATGAGACCCCTAGCTACCGGAATGATAGTTCTATGTTTCCTCTCAACTACCCCATTTGTTCTGGAGAATCGGGACATGAAGTTTGATGAACAATTCCTTTACTCCTAAGATATTGCTTTAGTTCGTTGTTTGTGAATTCTGTTCCATTGTCACTTCTAAGCATCTTAACGGAAACTGTAAATTGATTGAGGACATAAGCAATAAAATGTTGAATATAGGTTGTAACCTCAGTTTTATTCTTAAGCAATAAAGTCCAAGTGGCCCTAGAATAATCATCAACGATTGTCAAAAAAATAGGAATATTCTTGATGTGTTGGAGTCCTATTTGGACCCCATACATCAAGATACAATAGCTCAAAACAACGAGTACTTTTAATGCAACTTGAAGCAAAAGGAAGCTTAGTTTGTTTCGATTGAACACATATCTCACATTTATTATTGATGATGCTTTTATCACTACATTTGAGACCTATATATCTCATTACAGTAGGAGGAGCATGCCCAAGTCTATGGTGCCACATGCACATTTGATCTATATCAAGGTTTCTAACACTGCTTTGAGCAGAATTTAGCATATTACATGTTCTTTCAACAGAATCAACCATATTACATTGTCTATTAATAGTTCTCAAAATATACAGGCCTTCAATCAGCTTACCAGTCACCATCATCTTGCCATCCTGAAGGCCCTGCATCAAACAGAAATAAGGAAAAAATATAACAGAACACTGTTGTTCCTTTGTTAATCTAGCAACGGAGAGTAGGTTGAATTCCAATGATGGAGCATATAATATTCCATTCACAGTGAAATTGTTAGTTATGGATGCACTACCTATATGTGTTACCTTTACCCTTGTCCTATCAGGTAATCTAATAGTTTTAATGGGACCCTCATATATTTCATAT
Source organism: Acacia acuminata (assembly GCA_019022655.1). Lineage (NCBI taxonomy): Eukaryota > Viridiplantae > Streptophyta > Magnoliopsida > Fabales > Fabaceae > Acacia > Acacia acuminata. The sequence goes on from JAFJYI010000131.1 coordinate 196,759, forward strand.
ATATTTAAAAGATTCAAGTTTCCAACCATATGAGCAGTTGCCCCAGAATCAATAACCCAACAAGAATATGATTTAGAATAGAGAGAGGGGGACCCAAACCCGTACCGGAGAGCATGAATGGCGGGCTCGAGAATCCTTCGAGAAGCTCCAACAATCGTGTACCGCTCATTGGTGAAGGTTGGTCCCATTGTATTGGTAGTGTTAATAAGTGCATCTTCGTGGCGAGTTGGTTCACTTGGATACCGATTAACCAATTGATCGCCCCTTGCTTTGGTCGATTGCTGCCTCGTAAGTTTGTGGGTAACCCACAATCTGGAAACACTGTTCTTTGGTATGCCCTCTTTTTCCACAATGAAAACATTCTATATTAGGATTGCCACGTCCACGGCCTCTGCCACTAATGCCACCACGGCCACGGCCTCGAATAGCCATAGCTATCCCTTCAGTGACAGAGGGCTGCTCAAGAGTCGTAAGGGAGCGTTGAGCTTCATCCTCTAAGATCATTCCAAAAGCTTGTCCAACAGAAGGTAAGGGTATCATAAGCAAAATATGACTCCGGGCTTGACTATAGGATTCATTTAATCCCATCAGAAATTGCAACAACCGCTGTTGCTGAATCAACTTTGTTACACCTCCACCGGTCTTGCCCTTTCGGGTGGCGGGTTAGAGGGAATTCCTTTTAAAGATTACCTTTCCCTTACTATTAGTCTATTTAAAGTTAAATCAGAGTACGCGTAGCAGAGCACAGGATCGGTTTGGACAAACTACGCACTGGTAAAAAGTAAAAGTCAACAAAAAGTAAAGTCCCCGAAGGGTTATGTTTCTGATCATCCAAACAAGATCGTATAAGATAAGTACAGTACATCCAAAATATAAAATACAAAACACGATAGGGCATCCCCCTATCCTTCATCCGCCTGATCATCACTACCTTTGCAAAAAGGCCTTTATCGATCGCACGATCCCCGTGTCACCACAAGCTTCCCGAGGTCCAATAGTGGCCCCGAGTAACCGTCAATACTCATGCACTACATGTGATATGTGTATGCATGCAACCACATGAATATGTAAACATGGATAAACGTGCCAAACATGCCACAATATGCAAACGGACATACACACAACAACACGTCTTCGCGTTGGGTCGCCTTACCAAGCGGACCGAATTACCGAAATCATCGCCCGTCTCCGTTGAGTCACCATGTAGGTCGACCCGGCAGGCACCCTCGGCGCTAGGGACACATCACAAACATGATCTGTATGCATTTTGGCAAACAATACAAAAACACACATATGGCAAGCAAGTACATACATCAAACACATAAGAGTCTTGGAGTAAAGAGGTTACTACCTGGTGTGGTGGATACCGTTTTTCACTACCTTTTTGCTCTGTGGCCCCTCTAAAAGTACCTTTTTGACCTAAAACATTAAAACACACCTTTTCAGTATTACAAAAATGCCCTTACATCATATTTTTGCTAAATCCGAAACCCTCATAGAATTTCCAGAAATTCACTGTTTCTGTCCAAACTTCATGGATTTTTAATACATTCCAAAAAAATCATATTGACATGAGACCAGTGCCATCTGATCCGTTAATAAGTCTATTTTCCAGTAAAAATATACCTAGGCCATAAAAGTACAAATATTTTGGCTTGTTTCTTGTTTTATCTCCTCTGGTCCAGATTCACGTCACTGTCTTAACTTCTTTTTCAAATATTTATTTCACATAGTAAATATTATCCAAATCCATCATATTATATATGTAAACTCATGCCCCAGATGTCTAGTTTCTCCATAAAAAATTTCAGATCAAAAAGACTTCATTTACCCCTTCAAAAGCGCGTTAGAATGGTCGCTGTCCAGATTCACTGAAGCTGGCAACAAGCCCTCTTATGGGGTTTTCGGTGTTTTCGGCTTCGGTAACTTTAACCATAGCTATTCCCTATACAAAAACTCATTCCAGAGACTTTGAAGACCTTAAAAATGTAAAAATCCAGCCCCAAAACCAAGCTTCTACTATTTGCACGAATTTTCCTTTCATAAGAACGCAAAAGAAGAAGTTGTCATTGTTTACGAGATCGGAAGACCCGGTGAATGAACTTGGAAGCTTGAGCTTAGATCTCTAACTATGGTGGCTGATGGATTTCTCTTGGATGCTCTGGAAATTTCGTGGCTAAGGGTGAAAAATGAGGTCAAAACACCTTTTTAATAAAGGTGAATTTGATCGGTTGATCTGGAATTAATTGGCGTAAATAATCGTCTCCGAATTCATCGGCTTTTTGGCTTATTTTCCAAGTAAATCCAGATTTTTCCAGAGGATCCCAGGTACTTACCACGTGCTCAGCCTCCTCCAGAAAAAATATCTAGATTTTTACCTGCTTTTGGGGCAAATTACGCGTTTGGCCCGAAAACCCGAAAATTACGGTTTTTGGCCCAAAACTTTTTTAATAATTACCAATCTTGGCCCCACGTTTTTTCTGCCTAAAGAGGACACATGTGGCCCCATTTTGGGCCCACATGCCATCCCAAACCAATTTTTACCTATTTATTCCCATTTTGCCCCGTACTCCGAACGTGGGTCCCATTTGTTTGACTTTTACTCGACTTTTCTTTCTTTTCCTTCAGGTAAATGTTTTCAATGATTAAAGGAAGTGTGTGATGCCTAAGAGGCTCCACACATTGGGTCTCGACATTTAATTCCTTTTTCCTCACTTTTCCTAGGTCCAATTCCCGCTCTATCAGTCCGTGTGGGTCCCGCCGACCATCAAAGTGGTTCCCTTTGTACTTTTCTTTATCTTTTCCAAAATTCTTCTTCTTGAATAGACACTCCTATGTGACGCTTCCCAAACTTCGTGGAGTGGCCCCACACTTGACCTATTCGGTCTAAAGGAATCCCTAATCGTCCTTATCGGCCCCTTTTTGTCGTTATTCACCCGTGGTACCCGCATAACGCGTTTTGGCCAAAGTATGACTTATATTACCTGGTTTTCCTCTTCTTCCCATGGTAATCAAAACTTAAAATCATAAGGTCCAAGAATTGACCGTTTCGCCCTGCTTTTACTCCTTTTTATCATTACACCAATTGATCGATTGAAACGAGAATATAATAATACTAATAATGCCATTAATCGAAAATAAAACTTTTATTAATTCCATAATATTTACAAGTACAAGGATTACAACTGTAGGGGTGTTACAAACTTTGCACAGTCCGTGGAGCTGGAACACCGACAAGAGAGGATCTTAACTAGAATGGACTCGCTCTTCCTGAGTTCCTTTAGTTTTGAAAAATAACGTAAACTTGATTAGATGGACCTTGCACGAGAAGACTGATTTCCCGGTGAAGAGCAAATATCCGGGAACCTATCTGCTTATCAAATAGCTCCTTCAGATCAGTCCAGACACGATGAGCGTCTTCATGAAACATGAAACCATTGGCTAATTCCTTTGATATAGAATTCAAAAGCCAAGAAAGAATTACAGCATTGCAGCGTTCCCACTGGTCTTTGAGGTGGTCAGGTTGATCGGATTTCTTGCAAGAGCCATCAACAAACCCAACCTTGTGCTTCCCTTTCAGGGCAATGATCATGGAACGACTCCAGATGGTGTAATTATCAGCGCCAGTTAGAATTTGAGAAATAATGGTGGAGCCTTGTGTTTCAGATGGATGAATGAACAAGGGATGAGAGAGGTAAATTTGATGGATCAGTGCTTCTACCGTCAGCCATGGTGAGTGGGCTCTGCCTCGTGCGAGTTCAAGGAAAAAAATTGCAAAATCACCTCTAATGATCCAGAGAAAAATTTCAAAATCACCTCTGACTATTCGAAGAGGTGCCTAGCCGGATCTGTGGTGGATCTAACTATTCGAAGAGTTGTAGGCCGAATCTTGAACAGGAGAGGGACGTCGTGGGTCTTTCGTCCCGCGTTCTTGGAACTTGCTGGCCGAATCTTGGACAGAAGAAGAATGTGGTGGTCGCCGGAGATCACAGGGACAACTGCGTCAGTCGTCTTTCGTGCGTCTTCCAGGCTGGGCTCTTGGCGGAGCATGATTCTCGCCGGAGATCGCAGGGACGACTACGTCTATTGTCTTTCGTGCGTCTTCCAGGCTGGGTTCTTGGCGGATCTCGATCTCGCCGGAAATTGCAAAGACGGCGTCGTCTTTCGTGCGTCTTCCAGGCATGATTTTCGTTGGAGAGCGAGGACAGCGCGTCGTGTCATCGTTCGGGCGTCTTCCATGGTTCTCGATGCAAAGAAAGGAGTCGGCGTGCTCGGGCAGAAAAAACATGTCAAAAAGTCTTCGCAGAGCCGTGGGGTCCACCACCAAGCAATGGATCTTGTTTAATGGGCTTGGATCTTGATTATTGGCTCTGATGCCATGTTAAGTGGCAAAATAGGACCCGGTAGAAAATGACTTCGAGAGAAAAATATTTCTTATTGAGAACAAATAATTTGAACATCTTACATAATGAGTATATTACACATATATATAAGATCTAATTACAACACACAAATTACTAAAATGACCCTAAACAATGACTATTTTACAGATCTCTTTGTGAATAGTTAGAAGCCAAAGAAACGGTCCTTAATTCAAACCATAATGAAGCTTTGGTGTTTGCTTTGTCAAATACTCCCTCCGATCTCAATTATATGAACACTTTTGTAGTGTAAATTGCACTATAAAAGTGTTCCTATAATTAGGACCGGAGGTAGTACTTCTTAGCAGATATACCATATTTAGAAAAACAGTAAAAAAAAAAAAATACATATTTGTTTTGTTCTTGGGAATGATTTGTTTTTAGAATAGGCATGAATTTCACGGTAATACCAATGATTGGAACAAAGTGTCAACATCTCCTAACAGTTTAAGTTGGCAGCAGAGGTGACTTTAATTCATTTAATTCATATCATCCACGAGACTCTCAGTCTCCACCACCTTTAGTTGCATTATTGGCGAGGTGGGATTCAAATCTATGCAGGCTCTTATATCAAACCTTTATTGGTTGGAAATATGATAAATGAGAGTTGTTAATTCTCTTATTATGTGTTGTTGTAAGGCAATAGCAAATGTAATGCCAATTTATCGTAAGGGTTGTTTAAAGTTCTCTAAGAAGACTTGCAAATAGATTAATCTCAAAGTTTTGGAGGGGAAAAGAGAGGGAGGAGATGGCATACATTGGAGGGCCAGGGGTGAAATGGTGAGATTGAAATCATTTGAAGGTATGGGTTTTAGGGATTTTAAAATTGGAGATAATCCTGTTTGAGACATAGAAACTTCTAAGGTTCACAATTAGTCACCAATTTATTTGAATTCATGATGTTATAGTTTTTATTAAGTTTTTCTAACCCATAAATACTGAATAAATTAAAACATTTTCAAATTTCTCATATCCTCCTCCTAGTACTATAACTTGATATCTATGTTTTAAACTTCAAATTAATAAATGAACAAAATTTAAATCCATTACTTATATAATGAATATTTAGTTCCCAATAAATTATTGTCATCTTGATCTTAAAAATATATTATCGTTATCTTTTAAATATATCTTAAAATATATCATCATCTTTTAAAAATATTAAGGTTAAAAGCGCAATCCACCCTTTCTCTCTTTCCTCTTCAATATCTTCCTCGAGACTCCTAACGGTATATTTTATCCACTTGCCAGACTCTAATTTCTACAAAATTGTTGGGTGGTAAGATGTTGATTTCAAACCTCTCTTCTCTTCTCCTATTTTGGTTTGTTTTGATATCTTGGGTTGCTCATTCGAGTAGGCGTAGAAGGTAAGAGAAGTCTAGATTAAGATTTGTAGAAATCAAAGATAAAAAGATATCGTTCTGGGAACAGATGTTGAAAAATAAAGAGAAAAATGGAGGGTTACACCGTTAACGATAATATATTTAATTAAAAGATTACGATGATATACTTAAAAGATTTTGATGATATATTTTAAAGATACATAAGACAGTAATTCATTGGAATTGCATATTCATTATTTCATATATCAAGTATTGGAGGTAAGTTTTCTTCTTAATTAACAAAACAAAACAAAAAAACCGAAAAAAATTTATATGACTACTCTCTAAGATTTATGTGATGTATAAATAATCTCTTTAAGTTTTAAAAGTTCGCAATAAATTCTTCTAAACATTTTTGTTTGTGATATAACTCCCTACATGAGTAGATGTAGTTTTATTCATTACTTATCTACAAATATATTAAAGTCCTGGGGCCTTTATTCATATAACTCTACATTTGAGGGATTGTCTAGAAAAGAAATATAATATAAGAAGATATATAAGTGAAGATTGTGGATTATTCCTACAGAATTAAAGGCTTGGTAGCAAAAGGAAAATGGAGGGAAGGAGAGAAGATGAACAATTTTAACGAATTCAATCTAAAAGAAATGACTAAATAGGGTCAAAAATTTTAATAAAGAGAATATATAAGATTAAAGAGTAAAAAAATTAATTAAAAAAATTGTAATACCACTTTTCCAATTTTTTTTATTATTATTACAAGACATCAATCAGAGTCTATTTGATCTGGAGGCATTTGAAGCTGTTCTCCTTGCAAAATGGAGAGGCATCTGGGAGAGCCAACTTTTGCAATTTTTTGAAAGGGTTTAGGAGCAATTTGACTAACGAACTATTACTTTAGGAGCTTTCAAAGCACAAATAACTTTTAAGTGAACTAAAAATACCAAAAAACGTTTAAAAATGTACAATCAGCACAAAAAATGGAATAAAACTTTTTTTTTGTCTTTGGCGCATTTCCCGAAGTAAATTTTTTTTATATTGGTCGCTCCCGGAATAAAAGTTTTTTATGTTAACTGCACATTTGTAAAAGTTTTTTGGTAGTTTTGGTCCACTTAAAAGTTATTTGTGCCAGACGCTCTTGAGGTAATAGTTCGTTGGCTAAATTACTCCTTAACCCCTTTTTAAAATCAAACTAATTGAAACTTCTCTCTTGCTATCCCTCCCTTCATCAATTTTTAAATGTTAAGAGGGACATTACGAGGTGTTTTTTTATGGAGCCTAATTAAATCCAAACAAAATATCAAAATCTAAAATTAAGCCTACACTTTCAATAAATTCTTAATTAGGTCAAGAAGCCTACTTAAGAATTTTTGAATTTTTTAAAAGACTAAAAGACCACTTTTTAATAAATTCCTTTGTCTCTAACAATTATTTGTATTGCTTTTTTTTTTTTTTTTTTTTTTTTTTTGATATTCCATAGTAGGGGAGGGGGGGGGGACTGGGCTCGAACCCAGGACAAGGGGAAGGCCAGCTCTTAAAGGCACGGCACGAGTCTTCAGCGCTTACTAAGCGCGCCGTTGTATTGCTCTTTTCCTTCCTCATTAAATTTCAACCCGTTTTCCATCCAAACGGCCGCCATTATGAAGTATGAACTACACTGCTACTCCAAGACGAGGAATTGGGTTCTGTATGTACATTGTGGAGGCCATGAAATTGCTTCCTGGAGGGGCTAGCAGTGTCTCCTAAAGTGTGTTTCACATATCAATGTTCAATGATTTTATTAACAAAACAAAAACTTAAAAATTTTAATTACAAATGTTGAAACTAAATAAGGTTTACACTATTTTATTTTTATTTTTAACTATAAAAAGGCATCTTGGCCTTTTAATAACATTTAGAAACCTGTAATTAGGCTTCTTGGCCATTAAGAATTTGTTGATAATGTAGACCTCATTTTGCATTTTGATATTTCAACTGAATTTAATCATGATTTTTCCTTTTTTTCACTTGAATATATTACTAGGTGATTGAAAGTTCAAGAATTGTATAATTGAAGTAAAATGACATGGTTACACTTTTTTAATTAAAAAAAACCATTCCTAGTTCCTAATTAATTAAAAAAAAGGAAAATATAAGTAAGATCCCAAGAAAGAAAAAAAAATATCAAAAAAGTTTCAAACTCAAATCCCTTATAAAAAAGAGTTCCTAGAGATTTTTTTTATATTAATTACGTAATTACAATATAAAAAAAAAGTTTTGTTATCAAACGCTTTTCATGTTGTTAAAATTTCCTATGAAAATATTGTTGTCAAAATAAATTTTCATGTTGTCAAAAATTTTCTCGATTTTCCTCTGGTGTGTAGATTTTAGAAACCTAGAAAATTTTTTGGCAACAAGAAAAACCATTTTGACAACAATATTTTCATAGAAAATTTTAATAACAAGAAAAGTCATTTTAACAACATGAAAAATTATTTTGATATTGAAATTCGTAATTAATATCGGGATTCAGTGGTTTAAACTTTTTTTAATATTTTTTCTATTTTTTTTTTGGACCTGACTATGTTTGGTGGGAGATGATGGAAGGAGGGGAGGTGCCCATCCTTAGTGTAAAAAATCGATACCCCTCCCAGGTCCAATTATAAGAAATTTAGTTGAGATTAAGGAAATTAATTAAATTACTTTAAAGTATTTTTATCTTTATTTTTTCTTCAAACCTATTAGTTTGACTAATAAACTAATATATAATCTAAGAATATTTAACATATAAAATGATCAAGAACTTATTTAGCTTCTTTAATCTCTCCAAAGAAAGTCAACTAAATTCTTATAATTGGATTTGAAAATAGTATAACCATAATGTGACATACTTTAATGTGCGAAAAACAATGTAAAAAGATACGTAACTTTTAAAATTTTCTATAAGCAATTTGGTCAAAATTTTATCTTCCCCCAACCAAAAGAAATAGTTGACGCCCACGCCAAAAAAAACAGAAAAGAAAAAATGAAATAACGCCAAAAGAAATCAACAACAAATCATACCCCAGAAGCCAGGAGAAAACCTTGCGTAGCCCGTAGTGAGAAGAGGGATTGCAGGACGAAAAATGGCGTCGGTGGTGAAGGGCGTGATGAACACGATCAGAGAAAAGGGACTCATTGGCTTCCTCAGAACCCTCAAGGATGAAGGCTACTTGTGAGTCTATTTTCATTTTCTGTTTTGGCTTGTCTGTTTTTGTTTTGGCGAGTTGATTTCTGGATTTGTTTCGTTGCATCAGAATCGCCGGGAAAATTCTGAAAGGAAAAACGTTAGATTCAAAGAATTTGGGGCGTAGTTGAAAAAGTTCTATTTTGTATGATATGCTATGAAGTGGGTGAAATATCTCAGTTCTGCTTTTGTGCATTTGTAAATTATGGTTGATGCCTTGGTGCTATAGGCGTTTCATTTTAGGTCGTGCCGGTAGAAATTATTTGGGGCACTTGATTTTTTTCTTCTTTAAATGTATATTATAAAATTTGAATCGTGCTGATTTTGTCTTTTATCATTTGAACTTCCAGGAGATGCCTTCCCGATGGAAACCTCTTGTAAGTCATCTCTTTGCATATTTACATAGTTCAATAATGTTTTCCGTTTCTAGATTGGATATCTGTTCCTCTGTGTGTTTAGTCTATGTGCGCATGTGTGTGTGTGTGTTGGCACCATAAATTGATAGCAGTATATTGTAATAATCATAATGAACATTCAGCACTGGAATTTGAAGTCGGACATAGGAAAAATAAATAAAAAATAAGAAAACATTGGAACATCTACTTTGGAGGCTACCTGAGTGAACTGGACAACCAAATGACCACCTGACAAACCAGAAGGAGGAAAGCATTCCAGCCTTTGAAATGATTTTCCCAAATACTTTTTAATATCATTTTCCAACTGTTTCTTGAAAGAGGATTGTATCAAGATCTACCCTATCATCAAACTCCCTAACCTTCCCATGATTCAAATAGTTTCCCATCCCATTACATTCCCCACCAAAGGACTGTTTTCTAGGATCCTGATACTTCAAAATACCAGATGAGGGAGAAACATGATGATGGTCCATGGGCAAATGAAAGATTCCACATACAAGACCATGACTACTTACTACTAGCCTTCCCTGCATGCTGTCCAACTGGCATATAAGAAAGCACAACATCAGATGTAGGATTTTAAAAAAACACTTAGGAAGGCAAACAAATGGTATTTCGAGGGGAATGTGGGAAGAAAAAGAAGTTCCTGTCACCAGTAAAATATGTGTATTAAGTATTGTGTTATCCAACAGATTAACCCTGATACGTTCCAAATCGTTGATCCTAGATAAATTTCCAGCTTCATTGGTACCATCTTCAGTCAATAGTTGAGAAATTCTGTCAAGATCTCCATCAATTTCCCTTCTTCACTTGGCCTTTCCTTTACCTTTTCAAACACTTATTAGCAATTGATTCAGTGATCAAGTCTTCCTATTCATCAAAATTTAAATCCACGAACCATGAAGTCATCCTCACTACATTGGAAATTATCTATATCCTGAATCTGAATCATCAGAAAAATCAGAACGGTGAGCCCTGTTAGCTTCAGAATCTTATTTACTTTAACAATTGTGCACTTTATCTCTGCTTCTATCGCCCTCTATTGTTTCACTGAAAATGAACTCAGGTGTACCCCTTCCCTCTTGCTGTTTGCTTTCTATTTTGTTAAAATACAAATACACATTATATCCATTTCATAATCTGATAAAATAACCCGTTTACACCTTCTCTAAGGTCAAAACAACATCCCTCATTCCGCACTCCAGAATTGGGCCCCACCTCCTCCGAAATGCCCTTGACATCCCCGTTAGATCCTCTTGAACTACAATCGTGATTAGTTTCCAGTTTTAGCCTCCTCTTGTGCAGTTCAGCAACACACATCACCAAACTAGTGTGCAGGCATTTTTTTTTTTTTTAATTTTTTTTACAACATGGAGAGAAATTAATTAATTTGAGATAATCGGGTACAAAAAAAAATCTGCACTCAGTCCATCCAAGATATAAGCACATAACAAGCACATCTGTTTTGGAACTCATCTGTTTTGGATCTAATTTAGAGTTGGATCCTACATTTAGTCTTCTTGGCCCATCTTCTTTGGGACCCACTTTTTGTCTTTAGCAGTTGGGTCTTAAAATTCCTTAGCTGGACCTTTTTTAAAACGCTGAGTATTATTATTAGGATGGACTTTGAATCTTCTGGTATTCATTCATGTAAATAATTCACAAGATCCAAGTTTGGTTCACTCTTTATATAGGAATAAGATCTTGATGTACCCATTTGTGATTTTGAAGCTTCCTCCAAAGTCAACTTGTTTGTGTGCTTTATGCTAGCCTGAATATACATGATACTAATGAATAATGATGGTAAGAAACAAAAGAGAGGTTGGAAGAATATCTGTATTCTAGTACCAAGCAGCATTAACCCCCTGGATGGAAACTCTGAGAGCGCAGTTATGTAGTTAGAGTTGTTTTGTTCAATATTTGGCCATCATTTTGGCTGCATATATAAAATTTACTGCAAGTGCAGCAATTTAAATATATTTGCTGAGCCTGAAAGGACTGAGATGGGGACATCATTGACATTATCTGAATCTCCTTACCCCCGATAAGAAAAGTATAAAGCTCTTGAGAGTTGTGAGTGCAACAGTGAGTTGACTGAATACACATGGGTTGTTTTCTTTCAAAATTTAATTAGTTTCTTAAACTGTTAACGTAACAGCCCAATGGTTCTGTCTTTAGTTTATTTATTCCTTTTCTTGGGAGGGGGTGGTCAGGGATGTTTTGTTCTGCCAGTCCTTTTTTTCACTCTTTTCTAAATTTATGTAGACAAACAAAGATCCATAATATTGGGGCAAGGCTTGTTGGTGTTGATAAATTTGGCAACAAGTATTATGAGAGACTTGAGGATACACAATATGGTAAGTGTCTTCTCTGTGGCTGATTGCACGATTTTCTTTAATATAGCTATTATTATGATTAGAAGGTGAGCCTTTGAGCAATGGTAAGGTTACTACCATGTGACCTGAAGGTCACAAGTTCAAATCTTGGAAACGGCCTCTCCGCTCGTGGGGGTGAGACTGCGTACATCTATCCTCCCGAAACCCATCTAATGGGAGCCTTGTGCAGTAGTATTTTATCTTAAGACTAGCGATGATCAATCTTATAAATAGTTTGCTTTCTCTGTAATTTGACGTGGTTGAATCTTGAATTGAATGAAAGTAGAAAACAACAAATGGCAAGTTATCTTTATCTTGTCTTTTTTCTAGGATCAGATAACATATGATGGAAAAATATGTCAACGTTGTAATGTTTTGTAGCTTTGCTTTCATTTTTCCTTCTTTCTATGCTAATAGAAAAGATTTGTTCTTAAATCCCTCCCCCTTTTTATCCTTTTTTTTTCCGATTGTGATGTATAATAAAGAAGAAAAAGGTTAATGCCAAATGCTGTGACTTGAATTTCTGCTTCAAAATAGACGTGCAGAGTAGTGTTGAGTAAATGTGATAGTAAAGGGTAGGGAGAGAAGGGAATAAAGAAAAATAATGCTAACAGGCTTAATTATTTTCTACTTGATATTGTTCCTTATCCTTTTATACTAGCCATATAAACATACAAAGGCACGTACCTTATACTTTGTTTCTTCTACAAATAAACTTCCTAAAGGCTTTCCTTTTAAAGGACTGTGTTGAGCAAATGAGAACAAAATTTAGGGAAGAAATATACCAAATAAAATTTTATCGCTAAATGACTCAACTATTCATTCAAAACTTGATTGTCGTCCATGACAAATGGCAAGGGAGAGCAAAGGGAAGGAGAGTGACGGTGGAGGTGAGCGGGATGGTGTGGATGGCAAGGGAGTTTCTCGAAGTAGGAAGGAAGTTTACATGGAGAATCCATCTAATTGGTTGTGGAAGCACACAAGTAGGGTTATTGGCTAGGCTTGGTCATACAAGGACAAATGAGCCTTGGTGATTCAGGCTTCCTTGAATTGAATATGTTGGCTATTGAGGCCCTTAAGGGATGAAAGGATTTTTTACACTAGCGAGAAAGAAGAGGGATGGTGTCTCATTTGGAGGAAGGAATTTGGAGGATGATTCAGAGTTTTATAATGAGGAAGATGGTGTCTCGTATTGGCAAAGGATGGGAAAGTATCCATCGGTAAAAGTTACGTAAGAGGAGTATTCAGTTTGGTGTAAGCCATACATGAACTTGCTTATTGTCAAGCTATTGTGTAAAACTCTTTTGGTTGGTTTCATGTGGCAATGTATGGAGCATATGTGGTATAAAGCCCCGCGTAAACCAATCAAGGTTACATTAAGTAATGGGTAGTTTCATTTTCTGCTGTTGAGTACCATGACTTTGCGTTGCATGGGGGGCCCTGGATGATAGAAGACCACCATCTTATGGTTCAAAGATGGCGGCCAAACTTCAACCTTTGGAAAGCAGATCATCAAAAGAGGATTGCTGCTTGGATTTGGATTCCGGATTTACCTGCGGAATTGTACAGTTTTGAATCTCTACAACAGTTGGGAAACTTTGTTGGTTGGACTCTTAAGATTGACAGAACCACTCCCTTCTCTGAGAAAGGGGGTTTTGCCCGTATTTGTGTTGAGTTAGACCTGTTAAAGGCCTTTGTTGCCAGCTTTTGACCACTTTGGGGAGGAAAAGCGTATTGAATATGAGGGGCTCCATTTGGTTTGCTTTCATTATGGATGATATGGTCACTAATGAGCCAGTGTTCTAAGAAAACTGATGACCAGAAGGAGAAAACACCAGAGGGAGTTCAAACTCGGGAAAAAGTGACGTTTGATTCTGGAGCACTTGTTGGGTAAGCGTGATTTTAGCTAGAAGAATACTTTAATGGATAGCTGGAAATTTGTGCCGCAATCTGAGATGAATAATCAGGGAATTGCCTGATCTGATTCAGCTGGTAATAAGGGGGCGAAAGAAAAGGAAAGATTCATGGGGATATCAGGCAATAAAGGAAAGATTGTGGGGGAGGAAAATCATAGATTTGGCTTGGATATTAGTAATGGAAAGGATCAGGTGTGGGTGCCAGTGGGGAAGAAAAGAAAGGCTAGTGTGAGGAGTCAAAAACGTGGGAAAGAGAATGTGAGAGAAAGAAAGGGTGTGATAGGTCAAAAGGCGAGTGGGATCGACGCTGTGGAGAAAGCAATGGTCAAGTTAGCATCTAATCCCTTGTCTGCCTTATGTGTGGAGCCCGTCCATGAGAACATGAGCTTACAAGAAAGTTATGAAGCTGGCCTGGGACAGAGGTTTTAGAAAGTTGGTCTTAGAAACTAAAGCCATGGAAGTATTGCACCTGCTACGGGAAGGAGGTGACAGCAATCATCCTGACTTCAACCTCATTGCGGAAGCTAGATAGATGCTTAATCGAGACTGGGAAGTGGAGTTTTGCCATGCTCCTCGGAATGCAAATAAGGCTGCGGATCTGTTAGCACAACAAGCGTTAAGGACCATGCATGGGTTGCACCACATGCAGAATCCCCCAGAGAATTAGCCACTCTTGTTGAGTTGTAGTGCAACGGTAGCCTCAATCCAGGCTAGGTTTGCATGAGGATACCTCTATGTTATCCCCAAAAAAAAAAGACTCAACTATTTTAGTACATTAGTACTCTAACTACAAAACAGGTTTATGTTTGCACTACAAGCAACTCTTTACAACAATAATAAAGTCTTATCCTACTAGGTGGGGTGGGCTACACAAGTAACTCTAATAATGAACATAAAATGCTTCCCTGAATCTTTAATGCCTCTCAGCGCCATGAATATAAAGCTAATAAAACTTGCATCTTGTTCCAAATAAAACCCTACTCAAGAAAAATTAAGATCAATCAACAACTTTAATGAAGGAATTCACCAATAAACTGGAGAACTTAAGCAACTAGCTAACAACTGACAAACAGCTTTTAGTATTCTTTAAACTATATTTGTGTTTCTATTTTTAAGAGCGTGTAATCTCTTAACGAGTTCATGAACAAAATTTATTTCATTAGATTTTATAAATTCACTAGGGTTCCCTAGCCAGCTGTTTCATATTTTGTTTTTCTTAAATTGTAGGAAGGCACAGGTGGGTTGAATATGCAGAGAAGACTAGGTATAATGCTTCTCAGGTTCCTCCTGAATGGCACGGTTGGCTCCACTTCATAACTGATCACACAGGAGATGAGGTAAACTCATTTCTTTCATACTTTGGTGATGCCATATGGCCAGGAACCTGAAAGTCTTGCTCTTGAAATAACACATAAGTGGATTCTTTGCAGCTTCTTTTGCTGAAACCTAAAAGGTACAGTATTGAACACAAGGAAAATTTGTCTGGAGAAGGTGAACAGTATATCTATCACTCCAAGGGACATGCTCTTAATCCGGGGCAGAGAGACTGGACCCGGTACCAGTCATGGCAGTCCAAGGCCTCAGACTAGCCTTGGAGCACAGTTCAGCTGTGACTGAGCTGCAAGATATCTATTGATGTTTCTTCTTTTTACCTTGTGAGAATAAATGGTATGTATTCAAATTCAACCCGTGAAATTCAGTGATTTTAAGAATTTGATCTTATTATCTGTGACATGTAAGTAGACAAGTTCCGCTTTAAATGTTTCCAATATCCATCAATCTCCTTGTGTTTGAGATGGTAAAAGGATTTGCTCTTCTGTGACTTCTATGCATGCAATGAGGATTCCAATGACAGGTTTGAGACCCGGGTTTACTTAGGATCTGCTCTTCTTGTGTTTTGGTGAATAAGGGTATTTAAGTAATTTCACTTTGCCCATATAATGCTTATGGTGCGTTTGGCTGTGAACTCACTTGGTTAAATGTAAGGGAGAAGAGTTACTCCTCCCCACTGGTCTGGATGTTTGTTTTTTTTTTTTTTTTTTTTTTTTTTTTTTTTGTTTGGGGGGGGGGGGGGGGGGGGGGGTGTGTGTGAAGGGAAAATAAAATGAATTTTCCTTCTCTTCCTATCCCTTTGCTCTAAAAGTGGGGGCCTTGAATCGATTATCAAAATGTTTTTCTTCCCACCAAGCATTATGTTGATTGTTGAGGGCTTGTGGGATTTTATTGGTATTTTGGAATGTTTTGGGACCAAAATAGTATTAACTTATTTTTGGGACCAACTCTGGGTTTACCCTTGCAATTTTTTTTTTTTTTTTTTGTTTTGGGTTTTAAAAATGAAATGAATGATCTACATTCTGCAATGTTAGTTGATAACTTTAAGCACACGTGGGTTAAGAAAATGACATTGAAAGATTTCCATATAGGGACAAAAACAAAGATATGATTTTTTTGATTAAGAATTGTGATAAAAATATAAGGCAAAGGGAAAATTGTACTCCTATGTGACATTAAATTGAAGATGTTCCTACTAAATGATTATAACTTTTTTATTACTCCCTCTGGTTGGCGGCCTAATTGTAAAGTTGGCCTTAGTCCTAAATATAAGACATGTTTTTTCATATTTGTCAATCTTTTTTTAATTTATCCTATTGACACTTCTTCAACTATAATCAAGTAAAAGATATTAAAAGAAATTAAAAAAAATGATTAGGGTGTTTTAGGGAAAAAAAAATGTCATATTAAGTATCTTAATCTAATTACATTAAGTAAATATATCTTATATTAAGTACAAGAAAGAGTGATATATTATACTACTGAATTAAAATTAACCAATATCAGAATTAGGGGTAACCCTTTCAGCATGATTTTTCTCCCATATGTAATCTTACCTTAAAAAAATTGAGTGGTTTTTCCCATCCGATCCAATTAGTGTTAATTGATATTAATTTTTGAAATTATTTTGAAGAATCTTAAAATAAAAGGATAAAATTTAAATAATGAAAAAATTATGGTTCAAAATTTTTTAAGTTAAGATTTTTGTGCTAACTTATTTTAAACCCTAAATGATTGAGTCTTCACTTCATTATAACTGTAACGAGACGTTTTAGAAACCTCTATTCTGTCATATATCAAAAAGCAATATCCTTTTTCGTAAGGAAAAAAAATGCTATATCTTTTTTTGTGGCCAACCAAAAAGCTATAACTTGTCCAGAGTATTTAACTTGAATTGTTTATTATTAAAAATGTATAGATAATATAACTTCTCTAGAGTATATTTAAGAAAGTTGTGAAATTTGCAGTTGAATTGAATGATTTTAGGAAAGGCAACGTTGACAAGTTTATGGGCAGACACCAGAAGAGGGAATGTGACGTTGAAATAACAAAGTGACGACAACAAAAAGTAGTGAAGCAAAACAAGACAGCCATGCAGTTTCTGTTTAGCAATATAAAAATGGTATTCACGGTTATTTTAGAAGATATTAGTTTTATATGCTAATGGGTTTAGTTTAGTAGAAAAGACTAATTCTTAATCCGACAAATCAATATTCAAATTCTCGTACATATTGCATACACTAGGTGATAGATGTGAAGATATTATTACTTTATAATGTTTTTCAATTAATTTTCAATCTCATTGTCTAAAAATAGAAATTTGATTTCTTTAGTGTGGTTAAAGTGATATTATTTGCAATTTTCAAATAATGTAATCAAGATTTTAACGTGTTAGTTTAAGTTACAAGAAAATATGGTATGCAAAAATTTAATAAAGAATATTTTTAATAGTTTCTAGAGTAGCAGATAACTACTTTTTTTTTTTTTTTTTTTTTTTTTTTTTTTTTTTTTTTTTTTTTTTTTTTGTGGTTAAGGGTTTTCCTTTTTAAGGCTTGAAGCGCAAAGGGTTTTTTCCTCTGCACTTATTCAAACTTGTGTTCTTGAGGCTGCTTGGCATTTAAACAAACAGTTTGACAGTAGCAGATTACTATTAATGGGGTTAGGCAGAAACTAGAAAGTGCACGCACACGTATACAAGAAGAGTAGGTGTACATGTTTATCATGAAAAGGGAATGTTTGGTAAAGAAAAAACGAACAAGATTTTATACAAAGACATTTATAAGAGTGAAAGGCTAAATTTTGCTTGAATGTTTTCCATCCCATGTAATTGGGATCTTTAACGTGGGTCGGACCATTAGTTTAGTAATTCTAATGAGGATTAAATCATAGTTTTGTGCCAGAAATTTTTTTAATAAGCAATTGATACCCTAAACTATTTGTTTTTTCTTTTGTTTGCCTGAAATAGCCTAAACTATTGATTGATAATACTACCTCGATCCTAATTATAAGACCTAGTTGACTTTTTTTAGAAAAGATTAAGGAAGCTAATTAAATTACTTTAAAGTATTTTTAATTTTTTTTTCCAACTAATTAGTTTAACTAATAAACTAATATATAATATAAGGATACATAATGAATAAAATGATTAATTAACTTATTAATATGGCTCAAATTGAGACAATACTACACTAGTCAAAGGATATGAATTTCACTTGATGAAAAACTTTCAGAAAATTTGTCATTTAACCCAACGCATGTAGGAGTGAAAAGGTAACAATTAAAATTATGCATTAGAAAACACTAGGATGCAATGAGAACCAAATGATTTATTTTCTTTTTTCTATTGTGTTCTATATTCTTCCCCAAAAATTTCAGTGAAGTGAGGCTTTTCATCAATGGGGGTTGGCACATGGACTCAACTAACCTAAAACTAAAACAGCAAATATTTTTCAAAAAATAGAAAAGAACTCTATTAGTAGTTTTTTTTTGGGTCAATTTTTATAAATTAATAGTTTGAATCCCTTATAAAGAACATGATAGATAAGTCCTAGTTCTTTCCTTGCAAGAATTTTTGTTGTTGTTTTATCAATTTTTTTTTCATACTTAGCAGATTTAAGTGTATGAAAAGGAAAGAAAACTTTCTTTTTGAAAAATATTTTAAAGTAAAAGTTGAATTCTTTAAGTTTATATCAAGTTTCAATTTAACTATTTAAGTTTGTGAAATGTATTTTCATTCCTTTAATATTAATTCTATTAGTCTCATTAATGAAAAAAATGCCAACTCAACAAAATTAAATGGGATGGAACTCTCACTACTACAAATTTAGGTATTTATAACGCCTAATATATAATGGTTATAGCTAATAAAAGTAATGTATGTCCAGGCAAAGATTGCGTAAGGATAACATAACGCTTAAAAGTAATGTTTAATTCTATGCACCATCATGTATGGTGAGGCGGAATTCACGAAAACACAAAAACAACAGTTGTAGTTAAGAACCGTAATCTATTTAGTGACAAAAGTGACGGTTATTTTGAAACAACCGCCATGTAATATTTACAAAAGAATTTTCTTCCAACCTTACATTGACGAAAGCACATACATAACGGTTATGTCATTGACCGTAAAGCATAAATGGCAAAAACGAAATTTTATAATAAACAACCGTAATGTAAAGTATAAATCTAAAAAACACCTTTTTAAAACCTTGTTCGTCAAGTCCGACACCAAGTACCAATTCTCCTAAAGTTAAATACTTTAGAATGAAGTATTTATTTTGTTCATAGTACTTTTCTAAAAATCACCTTTTCATAACTTCCTTTTCAACTTCATTATGGTCAGCGCCAAAGAGTTCTTTCCATTCGCCCTCCTCCTCATCCCCATGCTCACCCTCCTCGTCCTCTTCCTCCTCCTCCTTGTCATCGATCCTCACCCTCCTCATCCAAAAGCCCCTCCTCCTCCCAACATTTCAGGCACTTGTACCATAATTACCTCGTCCCTCGTGGCCTCCAGGAAAAGATCAAGTTCATCCGCCCTAACCAAATCAATAACCAGGATGACGATATGAAAGAAGATCTCAAGCAACAACACACGAGGTTGCTAGGGGATGAATTCATCAGGAGGACACTAGACGGAAGGGACACTTACTTCTTTCCACCTTACATTCAAGGCTAGGAACATCATTAAATCTACTTAAATTAGTTTCTATTTTGTAACTATCCTGATAGTGTGATCTATCATTGTAGTTAGGGAGCATTGGATGCTCATTTGGTTTTATGACTCTATGGGTGGGGATCCAAACAAGAGACCATACATGCAAGAGACATTCAGCCAGTAAGTTATCCATTCATTATTTCTTATAATTTAGTTCAAATTTTGCATGTTTATATATATATATATATATATTATATGTATATATATATTATTGTATCTTTTCATAGCGGTGTACTGGTATTGCATGGAGAGTGGTCTCAACGCAACAATTGCAACCTCACTGATGACCGCTCGCGCAAATATGACTTCCAATGACTATAATATTAAATTAAAGCACACATTTAGTTTATATAAAGTATATATATTATTCACCAATGACTAGCGATTGTAGCTTATGTGTAAGGTTATGTAATGTACATGAAGGACCTAATCAAGAATGGTCCTAAAAATATTTATATAAATAAGGTATATTATATGCTCAATTCATTCATATATACACTCAATCAGCTATATATTACAATATCTAACTTCCATATATTGTTTACTTTTCGCATAGTATTTGAATACCTCATGCACAATATTTACCAACTCACAAATGGAAAAAGTAGCTAAAGAGTTGGTGGCATCTGTGCAACATTAGTTGGAAAGAAAATAATACATAGTATGATTGTAAATTTATAGTTACTAATGATTTGTTTAATTTGATTTAATGTTTTGGTTTTAAATGTGTATACATGTAGATAAATGACTGTAAATATATTTTAATTGTTGTACTATTTTTGTATATGAATGAAAATGTAAATATTTACTGTAATTCATTTTATAAATGTACATGCAAGGGGATCTCGAAAGCATAATCCCCCCCTCCCCGGTTTTTTAAAATTTTTAGCTTCTATAAATTACAAATCATGATTGTTACCTAACAACTGTTATTTATGTCAACTATACATAATGGTTGTTTGAAAAGAATCATTATATACGTTAGTAGATATATAACGGTTATTAAATTGGAACCATTATGATTATATAAGTATTACAATATATTATGATGGTTGTTTTAGTATGCCTATTAGTTATTATCACAGTAATGGGCATATCATAGCCTTACCGAGCCTCAATACATAACGGATATTATAATATAATCATTATGTTAAAATCGGCATAAATAACGGTTCGGAAATGTAATGTTTCTGCGTGGACTCGTGGAGTTTTTATAGTGTCCACATATATAACCTTGTGGAACCGTTATAGATGGCAATTAATAATCGTCATATATCACGATTTTTGTAGTAGTCTTTACAATTAAATACCGATAAAACATCTTTATAGTTTAGTCTTTTCATATGATATTTTAATATTTTGATAGATTTTAAATTAAAGATTAAAATGTCAGTATCAAATTGCAGAATCACCATTTAAGTCTGCTAAGTCTGGCATTTTCGAAATTAACAATGTTAACATTAAAGGACTGAAAATACATTTAATAAAATTAAGGAACTAAATTAGAACAATTTAAACTTTGAGGAACAAACTTATACTCTAATTAAAAAAATATATGATATCCATAATATGTCAAACGACTTCAATTTCCCTCCAACTAACATGGATCCATTTGCTTAATTAAGAAGAAGATGAATGCAATGTTTGAAACGTGCAAAAATATTTTTTAAAAAAGAAATGAAAAATGTATTATATATCTAGATTAAAAAAATGAGATAGTTCTATTCCTCAGTACCACAAATAACACGCTACTGGAAAAAAAAAAAGTTTAATACTCCTTAAGTTTGCCCTCATCTTAGTTTTGGTTCCTCAAGTTTAAAATAAAAAGATTTGGTCATTCAAGGGCAAAATATTCCATACTTTAATTTGATTATAGGATCAATATTTTAAATGGAATGAAATTTGAGAGAGAAAACTTTTAGGCTAAAGAATAATTTTAGTCATTTAATTTTTATATAAGGTATATTTTTAGTCCCTTGACTTCATAAAGTATACTTTTGGCCCTAACATTCTACCATCAATTCTTGTTACTAATGAAAACTCTAACTTGGAAACTCAGTGATGACTAATAGTATTTAATTACACAAATTTTATACATTCTTTAATTTACTCATATTTTAAATTTAAGCCTAATAGCATTTAATTACACAATTATCACTTAAATTTACATCGTTATCACTTGATTTACATTTTCCGTTCGCAAAATTAACGGGGTTAGAATTATAGGACTAAAGTATAATTTATAAAGTTAAGGACTAAAAGTATACCTCATATAAACTTAAAGGACTAAAAGTATACTTTAGCTAAACTTTTATTTTAAACTTGAGGGATCAAAATCAAAATAATAGTAAATGTAGGGGCTATTTGGTATGAAAGATTTGGGTGGGAAAATTTTTATGACTTTGATTTAAAAATATTAGAGAAGTAGGGTTCAAAATTTTTAGTTCTTTTTCTTATAATTTATTTTACATCTTTTCTTTATTAAAATTTTATAGCCCAAATTCTTAAATTTTTTTTAAATCCAACCCTTAAAAATTTTCCCACCTCTTCCTCTCCCTACATTTCCCTTCTGTCAAATATCCCAAGTCCCAACAACAAAAATGTATTATTAAAGAGTTTAATATTTTTTTTTTGCTGTAAAAATATTTTTTCTATCATACATATATAAAATAGGTGGACCCTACTAATATTTTCTCTATCGTTGATAAATGTATTCTCTTTACTATAAAAAAAAACCAGCAAAAAAAGTATGGAAACAAAACCTACTCACTTTGATATGAGTGAACAAAAAAAATATTTTTATAGTAAAAACAAAAATATTAAACTTATTAATAAATGTATTCTTTTTTTGGGTCTTGTTGTGTAGTTATTGGGGAAAAGAGAAAGAGTGAAAGGACTCGTTCATTTTACCGTTTGCTAATCGTCGTTTTCAACTTCCCGTTTGAATTAAACGTCTTTTTGTGGCGTGAAAACGCCAGGTGCCCGCACTTCAACTACGAATCGTGGCGTCCTACAACACACTAGATCTTCTACTCTCTTCTTCATTACTTTGTCACTAAGTTACTATTTTTCTTGT
Organism: Acacia acuminata; assembly: GCA_019022655.1. Lineage (NCBI taxonomy): Eukaryota > Viridiplantae > Streptophyta > Magnoliopsida > Fabales > Fabaceae > Acacia > Acacia acuminata. The sequence goes on from JAFJYI010000131.1 coordinate 219,557, forward strand.
TTAAATCTTCTCCTTATTTACATCCTGTAAAATTTTACTTAAATCTTTGTCTTTGTCTTTATTTAGATCCTGTAGTTGGCATTTTTTCACTTTAAAAATATATATTTTATTTTCTCTCTCACTCCGAAATGATTTTACCACTTTTTTTAAAAAAATGATTTTACCAATTCGATATTTCAAAAGATTGAAATCCTTATAAGCTTATTTATATATAGTAAATTACACTATAAAAGTGTCCTTATAATTATAAAGGGTGTAATAAGATATAGTTGACTTTTTTGGAGAAATTAAGGAAGCTAATTAAATTGCTTGAGAATATTTTTATTTTTATTTTTTCTTCAAGATAGTTAGTTTGACTAATAAATTAATATATAATCTAAAGATACACACACCATATAAAATGATTAAGAACTTATTTAACTTCCTTAATCCCTCCAAACTAGAGTTCTCAATTATTATCGGCGGGCCGTGATGGCCCGGGCCCATCGTGGCCGGCCCTCCGAGGTCTTTTTTTAAGAAAAAAACTTTTTTTCAAAGTTCTACCGAGTTAATTAAATTGATTTAAATTATTATTCCAAATTTTAATTATTTTTTTTTGTTTTTCACACAAATATAATTAGTAAATTACAACAATTAAAGCTCTAAATTACAACATAAATCATCTAATTTATCAAATAAATGTTGTCAATATTTATATCCAAAAAACACAATCATCCAACAAATAAGATTCACGAATTCATAATCAAAAACAAATTATGTTCTAAAATAACTTACATAAAATATAAAAAGCATACCACTAATATACATAAATTATGGTCGTGAGATGCGAGCTGAGAAGAGTTGCGATCGAGGAGACGAGGAGTGGAAGGGACATGAACATAGTTTATAGTGTAAGGATCGTAGGAGTAGTAATAACAATATTAATATATTAGTTTAAAATTTTTAAGACTCTACATTGTTATAAGACATAAACATTATATTCCAACTCGTTCAGGATTTTGTTAGGAAAATATATCAAAGAAATTTTTTAAGACTCAACATTTTTTTAAAAAAAAAAAGAAAGAAAAAAAAAAATATGACGGGCTACCAGACCGGCAGACCGGCAGGTCGCACCAGTAAAAGCCCGTGGACTGGGCCGTCGGCCCGACTTCATCTCTTTCTTCTATTTTTGAGGCCGGACCAAATTTAAGGAATGGGCCGACTCGATGGGCCCTACCGTTTGACGATCTACTCCAAACAAAGTCAACTAAGATAATTAGGACTGAACGTAGTAATATATAATCTAAGGATACACAACATGTGAAATGATTAAGATCTTATTTAGTTTTTTAAATTTCTCAAAAAAAAAAAAAAACAACTAAATCTTTTAATTAGAAGCGGATAAATTCTTTTGAAAGTGAGAATATTGACTTCAATTGGAAAGGATAGTTGAAAGTCCGTTTATCTTTATATATAATCCAACCACTTCTTCAATTTGCTTTCATTGCTGTTTTTCAACAATTCTGGCTCAGCTTTCGATTCCAAGCAATGGCGTCCGATCTTGATCGGCCTACGGTATGGTTATCTCTCTTCTAAAGTCTACCATTTATCTGCTTTTCACTCTAGTATGCGGATACTTGAGGGAATCACCTCCTTTAGTTTCTGAGGAAGTTGTTGAAAGCCGAAGAACACCAAACAACTACTAGGTTCAACGAAAGCAATTTCTAATTTTTTCAAAAAAACATTTCGTCAGTTTTGTTCTCAGGTTGATGCTCACTTTGGGTAATTGGTATACTGTTCTCCCCTCTTCCCATAATTCTGCTTGTTTATTTTGTTCAAAGTTAGAGCTGCAAATGGTTTACGACCTCTCCATATCCACTTCGTTTTGGTTTTCTCTGCATGTTGAGGGAGTTTGTGTGCTAACAGTAGTAAGGGAATTGAATTTGTTGGCTTGTCATTGTTGCAGACCTCTGTACTAAAAATTGTCTAGTAAAGTCAATTTACTAACGTTGAGCTCCTTTTTTTCGTACATGTCAAGAAAAAGACGACGGAAAGAAATAGAAGCAAAATATCTTGAACTCAAACAAGTACTAAATGATTTCTACAATAAAATATCATCTGATGTGGTTTGATCTTCTAAACTGACCTTAATCCATTTTTTTTTTTTTTTTTTGAGGCATTGTTCATCTGACCACGACTCGCAAATGCTTGAAGATACTACTGTGGGATAACATATTTTTAGGCTCAAACACCACTTTGATAATCCCTAATTACTGATGATTAAACTGTTTTTTTACCGAACTGATAATTAAACACTAAACTTTAAACTAATCCAATTACAATACAAACCCTAGATCCCAAATTATAATTATAATTTTATCATAAACCAAGAAAATAAATAATATTTCCCTACACTTTTTCATTTTGCACTGAGAGGATTGAATATGTTTAATGAAGAAAAAATCTGAATGCCTTCAATCAGAGGCGTGGTCATGCACAAGGTCGTGTGCACATATGCCTACAAGCTATTTTCCTACAGAACATACTAATCTATTTATTTCACTGCTCATAACATTTGAAATTCACTGACCTTCATCAGGAAAGAAGGACATATGGTGAGATTGGGAGTTCAAGAGAGCCTCTTCTTAATGGGGTTCATGACTCTGAGAACTATTCCATCTATGCTGCAATTCTCCCGTAAGTATTATTTATTAGTTCCTTCTGTGCAAGTTAATATTATTATATGATATAGATTTCATTTTGATTTACTGCCCCTATTGAGTTGCACAGGAATAGATTTTGTGTGACTAAATTTATCTCATCATTTTGTGCCTATTCCTCGACATGAAATGGATTTTGTGTTGATTTAGTGCCCCTATTAAGTTGCTGATAGTGGATGTTTGATTTCTATAGTGATACCTAACAGAGTTTTGAAATTTTCAGATTTCTCTTTCCAGCTCTGGGAGGGCTACTATATGGCTATGACATTGGTGCCACATCTTGTGCTACAATTGTCATTGAGGTACGCCCTTATGATCTTGTTGTACAATTTCAGATATGAATCAAGGCTTGAATTAATGATTCTTATATATGTTTAATACTCTTGTTTCTTCTTTTTTAATTGCTATGGTTATCATCAAATTATTATCATAAATCAAAATAATTAGTATTGGAATCAAGTTTTAGAATATTTATTTGGTTGATAACACACTTGTTCATTTTGGGCTTAAACAGGACAACTATAGAGATCAGTAGATCACTCATTCTTTCTTTAACTCTTGAAAATCAAATCTGGCCTGGTACATCATGTTTCTAATCATATAGTGCTCTTATTCATTAAGCAGGAAGGGTAAATAGTCTGTCACGGAATATCTCCTGAAAAACAATGGAGTATCATCCAAGCGTGTGATTGATTAACAGGAAAGGTTACTTGGAAAAAGTTAGTCTTAGGGGTTGTATTTTCCCCAAGAATGAAGCGTCTGTGAATTCTAATTGCTTTTTGTTTCAACGATTTGGTCCTTAAACTGGTTTAATATATGTTACTGTCTTGCAATTTATCAGCAACAAAATTAGGACTTTTAATATGTAGACATAACTGTTGCATTTGAAATATTCTTGGGAAGCTGATTAATGCAGCTGTATATTTCAGTTCTTTGCTTGGATTAGTTATAATTTCTCTTTTTTGCAGTCTTCTACACTAAGTGGAGTATCATGGTATAATTTGTCTTCTGTTGAAGAGGGTCTTGTGGTAAGTTTAAATTTGATTCAGAAGACAGACTTTCTTTCTTTGGTTATAGTGGTTTCATTAATTCTTCTCATCCTTTATTACGTTCATATTTTTTATACAATGACCTAGAAAATGCACTTTGATTTCGTTTTAACTCACCCTATGGTGCTTTTTGCAGACGAGTGGATCACTATATGGTGCACTGATAGGCTCTGTGTTGGCCTTCAATGTTGCTGATTTCTTAGGTAAATTTTGCCATGTGTCAACTACTGTTTTGGGTATTTTCATCTCTTTACAAAGGCTAAATTACTGGTATTATTTAAGGAAGAAGAAGGGAGTTGATTGTGGCTGCAGTGCTGTATTTTATTGGAGCTCTAATAGAAGCGTTTGCTCCTGACTTTGCTGTTTTGGTGATTGGAAGATTTGTATTTGGTCTAGGAATTGGACTGGTACGCTTCTTTGAATAAATATTGTACATGTTAGCTCATAGCTGTTAGTTTGTTTTGATGAGGTACAAATAAACAAATTTGGAGGTGAGCTTTTCTGTGTACCTCTTGCATGCTGGAGGATCGCATTTGAGCTTTGCATTTATTTATTTTGCCCATGTATTGATATGAATGCATTGTCACCTTTTCCTATGTAATTCTATCAATTTATAAACTATCCCACTGTGTATGCCATACTGACCTATGCATGCTGGAGCTATCGCATGATATAATGTCTCTCTGACTATATGCGATTACATCCTCTCATCAGTATTTTTTTCCACTATTTGTTTTTCTTGTTATTTGCATTCCGTTATTTAAAACAAAAAATGAATTCTATGGATTTCAGAAATATCAACGTTGCTGATTTGTTGTATACACGCACAAAAGAATAAAATGGCGGAATGATTTCACTTCATTACAAGGAATTGTTAGATGATTTTTGTGGATAAATATCTTATTAATAATATTTTATAGTTTCTCCCTAAGCAATATAAATGATGTCCAGTTTATCTCTTTTAGGCGATGCATGCTGCTCCTATGTACATTGCTGAGACAGCTCCAAGTCCAATACGTGGTCGATTAATCTCAATGAAAGAGTTTTTCATAGTACTTGGGATGGTTGTAAGTTCTTATCCCTAACTCATTGGATCTATAAATGAAATGAAGACAACAAGCTTCTTAAATTTTGCCTTATGTTGTTGTTCTATTATGGCTTATGAGGTAAAAACTTATTTCATTTTAAGGTTAAGGTGCAAATTGACCAACCAAGTGTTAAGCTAGAAGTACCGGGCACAACAATGTTTTGAAGTATCAAAAATACCAATGAACAATTGAAAGGGAGCAAAAATACCAATGAACAATTTAAAACTTTAGTGAATAGACCAAAACAGGGATTTTGCTACTTTCATCAGAATTTATTTCTTCATTGGTATTTTTGCTCCCTTTCAATTGTTCATTGGTATTTTTGATACCTTCAAAACATTGTTATGCTCGGTGCTCGTAGCGTAACACTTGGTTGGCCTCTCTACACCTTAACCCTTCATTTTATTTTCTGTTATGAGCACACATTCATTAAACTTGACTTCATATTATCGTGTGCAGGCAGGGTATGGAGTAGGCAGCCTTTTGGTAGACACTGTTGCAGGGTGGCGCTATATGTATGGAATCAGTAGTTTTTTGGCAATAATTATGGGAATTGGAATGTGGTGGATTCCACCATCTCCTAGATGGTTACTCTTACGTTGTATACAGGGAAAAGGGAATGCCCAGAGTTTAAAAGATACTGCGATTTCTTCTTTGTGTCGACTTCGAGGGCCAGCTATTGGTGATTCAGCTCTCCAACAGGTGGATGAGATTCTGGCAGAGCTTTCTTATGTCGGTGAAGAAAAACAAGTTACTCTTGGAGAAATGTTCCGAGGAAAATGCTTGAAAGCCCTTACAATTGGTGTAGGGTTGGTCTTGTTTCAACAGGTATTGTAATTTGTTAAGTTAAGTAATGCAAAATAATTGGAGCTGCTAATGGGTGTGCATTTTTACAATGTAACTCGTGACAGATCACTGGGCAACCAAGTGTGCTTTACTATGCTGCGACAATCCTCAAGGTAATTTGCTAGTATTGATTAGAGGAAACTTAAGTCCAAGTGGTAAAATCTGAGGTGCTAATGAAATATAACAACACTGAAGTCTCATATTTCGGTAGAGTGCAGGATACTCTGCAGCATCAGATGCAACTCGTGTTTCAATTCTCCTTGGTGTATTAAAGGTAGAGTTTGTGCTTTCAAAATATGTAAATTTAAATTAAGTGCTATTACATTATTTCAATTTATTAGTATTTTTGGTATGTAGATAAAAGTTCTACTAAATTCTGATGTGAAGTGTTTGACTATGTAGAAATTATAGAAGAGAAAGAAATGTAATGAAACAAGGAAGGGTGTGAGTCAATTTGATACGATATATCCATTTAAACAGGAATTCAGGAACATAAAGATCAGCATCTACAAGCATAGAATGAATGAGATGAGATAGGCCAATACCTTTAGCTATTTTTGTAATATGCTAGATAAGGCAATGGTGGCAAGGAAGTGAATAGTAATATTAAGATTAATGAAAAGACACTTGTTACTAGAAATATGGTAAGGTGCTTAAGTCAAAAACTCGTGGACCTTGTGGAGAGAAGGACGTCAAATAGGCTGTAGTGAGGTTCGCTAGTGACTACTTTAATGAAGGTATCAGTAGTAACAGAGAAAATACCATTAATAAACCAGTAGGGAACCCGACATGCTAAAGTTGAATGAAGGGAGCTATAGAAATTGGCAATTGAAGCTAGAGAAAGCTTGAAAACTGCCAATCAGAACTATGTTCTATAGAAAGGACAGGAACCTTACCCAAAAAAACATTAAATATAACTGAAAATTGCCCAAAAGCTCATTGAAAATGATAGGGCAGAGCCAAAACAAAAAAACAATTAGTGAACTTTTTTCCTGTTTTATTTCATGTTGCTTTTCTCTTAGTATCTACTTGAAGTTTCTTAACTTGAGCTCTCGTTTTAAAACAGAAGATATTGTAAGGGTGTTCCAATAGGTAAACGTGTAAGATTTTTCCAACTATTATGAAAAATTAAGTGAAATTCACAATCTATATCTATACAACATATTGGTCACATTCTCATCAAGAGTTCAAGAAAATTAAGAGTGATCCCAAAATGTCTTTTTTTGTGGTTCCACTACAAACGCTCCAAAAAACAACATTTTTGGCTTTTCTATTATTTTTCCTCTTACTAAGTCTATGAGAATACTTTCCTATCAGGTTCACGAATTCTTTTTGACAGAAACTTCTTTATCTTTGTATGTTGCAGTTGATTATGACAGGAGTTGCTGTTGTTATTGTTGATAGAATTGGAAGGAGACCTCTACTATTTGTAGGAGTTACAGGGATGGTAAGTTACTACCCCTCTCTAAATGTTGTTTGTTTTTAGTGGCAATTTACTCAGAGGCTATCCGTCTATTTTCATATCCAATTAATAAACCAATTCACTTATCAGTCATGTTTGCATGATTGACATCAAAATTAACTGATATTAAAAATAAAAATAAATGAATGAAAAATGAATTCAAGCATTAATCTTTAATATTGAAGAATGATACGCATTGCAGATTGTATCTTTATTCCTCCTGGGTTCATATTACACATTCTGGGATGATGTATCAGCTGTTGCTGTAGTTGGTCTGCTGTTGTACGTGGGCGCTTATCAGGTGAACAAGTTTCCTTTTGATTTTTAGTCCAGAATTTTGCGGTTGTAAATGTTTAGTCTGTATTTTCAACGAGTTCAATGTTGTCACAAATCAAAAGGATGATATGGACTGCATCTCCCAAGATTTTAAATGTTTAGCCTGTGATATGAGCTGCCTGCAGTAACCATGAGAGGGAATGTAAAGAGGAAAATATTCAGTTTTTGTGTCCATGCTATTTATGTATTCATAGATTTAGAAATCTAAAGTATTTGTTTCATAAAGTATAAATAGTTGAATCTTTGGGATGCTGAATTTATAATCTAAGGATGAGACCTAATTTAATATAAAATGTCGAGTTATGGCAAGACAAGAAGCAAGGAGGAGAGGGTGGTTGTCAGCCTTGAGGGGATGTTTCAGACCATGAAAGATGTAAAAAACCAGAAAACAAAGCCTTTTCAATTGCTAATATGTTTGAAGATGGAGATGGGAAACTGCTGAAGAGTAGTGAAGAGAAAAGGCAAAGAATTCAGGTTCTTGGTGAAAATATGAGAATTGAAGCATCTCTTGCTGTTAGAGTGGCTTGGGAATTGGGATTAGCTCCAGGAATTTTGAGAGCTATGTAGAAATTGCTGTTGTAATTTGTAAATGCTCAACTTACAAAATTTTTATTTGAGAAAAGAGGGCATCCAGAATCAAAACAATGCTTGACAGCACCTCACAAAATGCATGATAGTATGAGTAGCCCTGCCTACCTCATTGGTTTCAGTTCAACTTTTAATCCCGATTCTATTCAATTTTTTTTATGAGGGCCAGAGGACTTCATTAATGGGTTTTGCTGCAACACTATTGCAATTCCAGAAATTAGCAAGGTTTGTCAGTTGTTAATATAATTCAATGGGTATTGTGGTGGTTATCTTTGATCAAGTACTTTGACTTTTGGACCTTGATGAAATTAAGGAAGAGTTAACAGAACAGAATCAAGTATTGGGAAGTTCCTGCAAGTGTTTGGTTATTCAAGTTTTGGCTGTTGCCTGGCATGAGATGGAGATCATTGATTCCTAGATTCTTTTAAAAATAGTTTAATGATTCCACACTACCCAGGTTAAGGATTAAATGGCATCCATATGTGGCTTGGACAGATGAGATTTTTTGGGGTCCCAATCCACTTCTATGTTCTAAAACACACAATAGGGGAGTGGGGAAAGGGCAGAAAAGGGGGAACTACTTTTCCAGAAGAAGGCACAAAGGCTATGAATTAGATACAACATAAAAGAAGAGCAAAACAAGGTGCTCATGAACCAAATCATATTTTTGTATTGAGTGTGATAGGGCTGCTGGGTTGGATCTTGTAAGCTGACAAGTTTTTCATCTGGTTGCCATGTATCTGTATTAATGTTGCTTAACCAAGATGATGCCCTGAATTCATAGTAACTCTTAGCTACCAGGCATCATTCTGCATATTGGTCAGATTGGTCAGATCCTCTGGAAGAATTAGTTCCACAGTGAAAATTTTGCGGAACAAGAATGTGGGAGATTACTCAGGAATTGGTATGATGGTGTGATTTACCTGCCAAGTATGCTTCATGGGAAGTCTTTTTCGAACTTGTTTAAAGTACCCTAGTATTTGTCCTTGTGGTCATCACTTTTCTGAGGGAGAGAATCCAGTATCACTATGATTCACAGTTCTTTTGTTTACTCTACATATTTGCTTTCTGATGTTAGTTCATGGTTGTTTACTACATTGAAATTGTTAGGCAAGCTTGGTTGTAATAAGAGGCACTTTCCATCTTCTCTGTTCTCTGTTTCTGGTCTCAACACACTGGTATAAGAAAATGCCATTGTAATGCTTGCATATGATTAATGTGATTCTTTGTTTACTTTTGCAGGTTTCCTATGGTCCAATTGGATGGCTCATGATATCAGAGATTTTCCCCTTGCGACTAAGAGGACGAGGACTAAGTTTAGCAGTACTTGTCAACTTTGGTGCAAATGCCCTGGTGACATTTGCTTTCTCCCCACTGAAGGTAATTAAGATCTTCAGTCCCTTTACTTTCTTAAACACGATTTTGGAGATCATAAAGTTGGCGGACCTGTTTTTTTAATCTGTCATGATCAGTCAGATGATAGAAGATTCTCTCACAAAGATCCAATCTTAAAATATTATCCTTGTGCATTTAAATATTTACTGTAATCACATTGGTCGTGCTTGTTTTTGTGGTTTTGTGTGTGTGAGAATTTATTGAAGGTTCTTTCCTCTCTTGCTTATTCTCTCTTCCCTTCTTTTGGCCCATTTAGGATCTCCACTCGAGGGGTGGGAGTTTAGACTTTTCATCATTAGTTAGTTTGCGTACACTTCCTTTATTTTAAAATTTAACATAAATTCTTACCATCTATCAAAAAGGAAGTAATTCAATCTAGTGTATTTTGATTTCTTAAATAAAAAAATATGCATTCTCTTGATGTCATTTACCAGCCACACAAATCACTAGAGATATAAGTCTATAACTAAGAAACAGAACTACTTTGACTCCCGTGGTTTCCAAACTGATCTGTGTCTACTGAAACCCTTTCAGACACACTCGATCTCAGTTTACACTTCCTTGTCACAATTTGCATAATCGTTTCACTCATATCTTTCTACTTTTGGACGTCGTATGCAAATCCTGTTCTCTGTGTGTGTTCTGTTATTCTCTTTCTAAAGAAAACATGGCTTCCTTGTTGCCCAATGAAGCATTTCCGTTTCACTGTCTCATCTGGTTTTTGCCTTGTGCTAACACTCATGATTTGACCAACATTGACAAAAATACTAGTGTATAATTTTCATTTTTCTTTGGGAAGTCCATGCCTTGGAGAAGGGGATTAGGGAAAGAGCAGAAACTAATTTAATCCATAACATGCTCATCTCAATCTTAAAGATCTGGCCGGTGCCCGGTGCCATATATCCTGCTGGCTAAATTGGAAAAGAATTATATTTGTGGGAATATTATGCATTTATTATTATCTTATTATTATATTAGATATAGATATATTATATCATATCTTATGATTAGATATAAATATATCATATCATATCTTATGATTAGATATAGGTATATTATATCTTAGGATATTTCCTATTATATCTCAATTAGTTTGATTGATTTTGATTTGATTTGATTTAATGAGATTCTAGGGTTAGGTCTAGGTTTGCCTATATAAAGGCCTTTGTGTATTCTTTATAATTCAGATATTAAAAATAATATTTCTCTCCCAAAGTCAACAATATTTAAACTTAATATTGAATTCATCAATTAACTATGAAGCTTTAGAGACATCAAAAGCAAAGTTGTGTCAAGTCCAAGTCATGTCTAATACATTACATTTCAAATTACACTTAAACATCCTGTCATCTTTACAACGTTCATATTGTGTCAAGTCCCATAATTGTACCAAATGCTTCTTACTTGGCCCATTAGATTTGACATTATTGGTAATTTGAGATGGTTTTTGTCTGACTGTCTTTTTTCTCATCACAGGCATTGGTGGGAGCAGGAGTTGTGTTCTACATATTCTGTGGAATATCTGTGGTATCACTTGTATTCATTTTCTTTGTTGTGCCAGAAACCAAGGGACTTACTCTGGAGGAGATTGAGGCCAAATGCCTCTAAAAGGCCTGTCCCTTGATGACCCCTTATGACTATAAAATTCTGTAAGATTAGAGAGAGAGAGAGAGATGGGAACTACATGTCATGTGGGTTACATCTCTTTCTCTATCTCTCTATAGTGGCTCCTCCAGTGAAGTGAATGGTATCCATGTTTTTTATGCTGATAGACAGTTAGATATCTGACTATGGTTACTGTTAAACTTGTCATGTTTGAAAGCATATCTCTGTGAGTATTGAGTAGTAATATGTATAATTTCAGAAACATAGTAGATAATTACATTTATTAAGTTGGAATTCTCTTCATTGTCTGTTATCTATATGGGAGGGGACCACCCAAATCAATAGACATTATTGTTCGTCTTAAATTGTAGTGTACTTCCTGTGTCCATCTTCTCAATGTTTGAAGAAGCTTAATAATAATAATAAACATTGTTGTGCTCAACATGTGCTTGTGAAAATGGGATTGATGCTCATCATTTAATAATGCATAAGTTGAATTTGGACCATCTAATATAAATTTGAATGATTCAAATTTCACCATAATGATGAGCAACTCCTAAACAGATCCCTTCTTGGGTGGAAATTACTACCTCAAATTCTTAATATACGATTGATTTTGATTTTGTTCGTAGTGTAATTTACACTACAAACAATATCTTATATTACGAAATGTAGTATGAGTTATTACTTTTGCATCTAGCATAATGCCTAGTTACATTAAAACAAATACACACATATACTACTACAACAAGTTGGATAGGCTGCATGGATCATATAAGGGATAAGGGTCTTATTTATCCTAGAAGTTTTCGCTTAGAAGCACTTAGTATCCGAAAGTTTTTTTTGGAGCAAAAATGCCCTGGAAGTTAACAAAATAGAGCAATTTTGCTTCGGAAGTTTTTTTTTTAGGAGCAATTTTATCCTGGAAGTGTACAAATTGGAGCAACAATTTAACGGTCAAGATTAACACAAGGGCAAGATTGTTACGTTTTTAAACTTCTATGGCATTTTTACTCCAAAAAAAACTTCCAGATACTGAGTGCTCCTGAGAGAAAACTTCCGGGAAAATAAGATCCTTATCCCATCATATAATGTTATTGTGCTATATTAACAACTAGGACACACGCATATCACTAAAATAATTTTGAGTAAACCCATATTTTAAATTATTTTTGCTTGTATTTGTTAGAGGCAATGATCATTTTGTAGAACTTTCTAGTAATTGCTCTCAATGAAGCTGTGATCAAGAAAAATAAATATTACGTGTCTCGTTCTTTTTTATAAATAAAATATGTATTTTCTTTGATGTGGATACCAAACAAATTAAATCAATATACCATAACAAGAAAATGATATGAATAAAAGCTTTAGTCTTAATGAAAGCATTTAAGATGCAGCATTACATTATTATATAGGAAAACTTAAAGGCACTTACCAGAAAAAATACTATTCATACCCTACAAGGACATGGTCTATAAAAGCTCTTTACCTACACATAAAGTTGTGCAACATCTTTTCAATAAATTGTTTTGGCAAAAGTGCACATTAGCACTTTTATCTCTAAGCAAAATTTTATTGTAGTCGCCCAATTTTATAAAATGTCTTCTCATCCCTTTAATGCTAACGCCATTAATAAAAGAGTGTTGTTTAAATGTCGAAATATTAAGTTTAATTTCTAAAATAATAATATTGGAAAAAATGTCTTTTGAAACAAATGACGTTAGGATTAAAGTACTAAAAGGAATACTTCATAAATTTAAGTAATTAAATTGAAATCTTATATAAAGTTATAGAACCAGAAATACACTTGTAAATTATTTTTAAGAAAACTATTATTGACGTACTTATAATTTGTTTCATTTTTTAATTTCTCCTAATTAAATATTTTAATTTTACTTGGTTAGTAGAATTAGATTCTGCACGAGGGTTAACAATGCTAACAGCGCAAAGTAAAGTTATATGAGTTAACTGTGTTAAAAGAGTAAAATTAAGAGGTTCAATAAAGAGAAAAATCACACACCTACCAAATTAAAAATAGAAAGAAACTATAGGCACCTTTTTCCATTATTTTTTGGGGTGAGATTAATAAATTATTCTCGTATTTAGTAGTGACTTCAATACAGAATTTAAAAGATAACAGGAAGAAGAAAAAAATCATGAGAGATACTGCTTCCAAGCTATTATACTCAGGTTCTAAATATAAGATCTATTTGACTTTTTTATTTAAATTAAGAAACTAAATAAGTTACTTAATAATATCATATATTTTTTGTATAATTAAGTTATATATTAGTTTATAAGTCAGGTAATTTATTTTGGGGAAAAAATGATAAATATAAATACTTTAAAGTAATTTAATTAGTTTCTTTAATTTTTCCAAAAGAAATAATTAGGTTTTATATTTAGGAACAGATGGAGTATTTATTAATAAAGTTATAGAGTATAAGACATAAATTTTAACAAGGTTACGGGTCTTAAATATAAACTTTAAATTTTAACGTTCTAAAATATACACTTCATATTTGTATTTATTGCATTTATTGTCTCTTGATTGTATTTATTCATACTTATTCTTTTTACAAATAAGGGCATAGTTGGAAAAGATCCATACTCATCCATTCCTTAATACAAGAAAATTTTGAGAGTAAACATTGGTCCTAAATATAAGATATATTTTTTATATTTTTTGTCAATTTGTCCTATTTAACCATAATGATGATCTCTCAACAATAATCAAAGAGGAGTAGGAAAGAAGGAATTAGGGAAGATGACTAAATTAAATTAGAAAATACATATCATATTAATCAAATTAACTAACATCTTTAATCAAATCAAATTAGGTAAATATGTCTTTTATTAAAGATCGAGAAATATTTAATATACTTAACTAATTTTTACTGTTTTCTTGATAACCGCAAATCAATTATTTGAAGCTTACCACTATGATCCTATTTATAAGTCCTTTTAACAAAATCACACATACCAAATAGAGGTAGTTAACTCAATGATTATAGAGTAAATTTTCAATTTTGCCTTCATTTATGAATGGATATCTTTTAACTCTTTTTTCTCTCTCTATTTTCATTTGTACAATTAATATGGGCAAAATTGTCACAATTTCATTTATTACTTGAAAGAGAACTTATAAATAGGACCAAATTTTTTAGTCAAAAAGGACTTATACATAAGCATGGAGTGGTATATTTGAGGACCGAGAAATAACCACAAAGAACCTGAAATAATTAGGAATTACTGACATTCGCACATAATATAATGTTTATTACTTCCTTCGGTCCTAAATATAAGACAAAGTTTTTTTTTTTTAGAGAGATTAAAGAAGTTAAATAAGTTACTTAATCATATCATACATTTATATTCTTAGATTATATATCAGTTTAGACAAAAAATGATAAATACAAATATTTTAAATTAATTTAATTATCTTTCTTAATATCTCCAAAAAAGTTAACTATATTTTATATTTAGGATTGGAGGAGTATAAGTTTTATGTTGTTTAAATATTAGGTCGATCTCTTAAAGGTTATTGAGATATATTTGACAAATAATTATGAATAAACATGTTCAAAATATCCAAAATCCGGCTGAATCCAGGTCATTTACATTTTCAAAAGTGAAAGAGAAATTGGTAAAGAACTCAAATATACATACGAGTAATGACACCAAAAAAATAAAAATAAAAATACCAATAAATCCCATATATCCAAATTAAATACAAATAAACCTCCCGAACTTCATTTAATTCTAATAGGTCTCTAAGAGATTTACTCCAACATTTACAGTCAAATTGTATCATTTATAACTTTTTTGGACCGGATATCATTTATAGCTTAATCTTAATAATATTAAATTTTTTTTTTTTTGCCAAAAAACTTATAAAATTAGTATTGAATGAAATTTATAAAATCTATATGTATATAATTTTCTCATTTAACTAAGTACATTAATGAAATAGCCTATCCTTATCTCAGTGCGGAATGAAAGCAGCCGACAGAAACTTGAATTCACCTAATATCAAGGTTAAAAAGAAAAAAATCACTTAACATCTGAGCTACTTGATTTCTCTCTATAAGTCATTTTCAACATATTTTATTAGGGGGATAAAATCTTAAATCTCATTAACAATATATCTTAAAATTTAATAATTTTTCAGCTTTACTCATATTTGATACTCCTTTGGATATATTTATAAGGCGGAGAGAGAAAATTCTTTTTGTCTTTTTTATAATTTATAAGGCATGTCATTAGATTTTTTGTATAAATTTGCAATTTACACTTCATTTATTATAATATGGACTTTGTTTTTCTAGGAAATAATGTATATTAAATAGGTATAAGTTGTAAATTTGTTAAATTTTAAGGCAGAAGAGTTATATACTATAATTCTAGAGTAAAAAGCCTATGCAATAAAAATGAAGGGTAAAATCATGTATTCATGTAAAAAAAATTAATAATGTGACTTATAAATTAAATTAAATTTTTTTTTTTTTACCTTCTAAATAGAAGCAGAAGAGTAAATTTAGAATGAGGGGAGAAAAATGAAAAGATATGTGTGGTCAAACCTTCATTACTATAAGTCTCAAAAAGGAGAATCCTTCTGTTTTTAGCTTTTACTTCACTTGAAATTATTTTAGATCTTACTTAGAATTAATTGTATTGCATAAAATCATCTCATGAATGTGCTTACTAGATAACCAAAAAAAGGAACTTAAAAAGACTTTTCAGGATTCTTCAAAATTTATGTGTGTATCAGTAAGTATGAGACAAAACGTTAAAGAACTTTTGAAAGTTACCACAAAATGTGAAGACCCAAAACTGGAAACAGGAATTAATTATTTCCTCCATGGGAAGATTCTTAGAAAGACCTTGAAGAGAAGGTAAGATTTGGGTTAAAGTTAAATTTCAAAGAAGTTAATAAATTTCCTGTTGCTCAATTTTTCTGTGACTTACATATATATAACATGGGAATAATAATGTACAATCCAATCTGCATCTCAGTGTATTAATGCACAAAAAAGACAGTTTAAATGCCAAGTGAATCTGATATATATTTCTAAGTTTTATGTTTTTCGCCACAGCATATTTTACAATTATACTCATCTAGTCTTTAATGTATAATTAGTGGGTTTAATGTTGTTAAACTCATGAATTTAAGCAAAATCCCGATCTTCGACGCAAAATTGTATCATAGACTCAAATCGTAAATGAATAAGAGTTTACTTTTATCAATTAATAATGTATAATTAAATAGTTAAAATATAAAATAAAAATAAAAATTTGATTTAACAATATTTTAAGTTCAAATAATTGAAATTAAATCCATCAATATTCATAGTTTATCATACTCAACAATTTTTTTTTTTTTTTTTTTTTATAAAATTCATACATAAAGTCATTGAACATGATCAAATTTTTAAAAAAATGGCAAACAAGCCTTTGATAGTTATAAACATAAAAACGGTAAACCCGGTGGGTGAACTCACGAATTTGACAACAATGAGTTAGTTGATATTAGTTCTAAATGTAAAACATATTTTACATATATAATAATTTTTCTTCAAATTAGCCCTATTGATACTCCTTCAACAATAATCAATAAGAGGGAAAAAGAGAATTAAAGAAGATGATTAGGGTATTTTATGGGGGAAAAAATGTTATGTTAACCAACTTAAATAACTTCCTTAATCTAATTAAGTCAGTCAAGTAGGTCTTACATTAAAAACAAGAGAAGTATTAAACTCTAATACACACCATACAAATTTTAAAACCTTCACTTACATCATCTTAAACAAGTGTATCTAGGGACTTTTACTACTTTTCAAGTAATGGTGTATGGATGCTAAAGTCATGTTATGTGAGAAGCAACAAATTGTTGCTTCTAAGCAAATATTTGTATGGGGTTGCACCGAGAGATAAGGAACTTGTATTATGGCTGTATTTGAAAATCCGTTTTTAAATTTAAACAATATTAATTTAACAAATTAGAGTTTGGAAATTATTGGAAGAACTGGGATTTAATACATAATTTCAATCTGCGAAACACAAATTTCAGAGCAGCCAAACGTGATTATAGGATAAATTGAGTTTTCTACACCTCTATATGAACCTTTAAACTAAAGGATTAAGTAGCAAATTTGTTCCGGAAGTTTTCGCTAAAGAGCAATGTTCTCCTGACAATTTTTCTTATCTCAATGTTACCCTGAAATTTTCAAAACGTAGCAATGTTACACATTTCCGTTGAAACGTTAATGGTCAACATTAATTTTTTAACAAAATAAGACAATATTACTATCTTTTGAAACTTCTAGGACGACATTGAAACAATAAAAACTTTCAGGACGATATTTGCTCCTGCGCCTATACTTCCAAAACGAATTTACTACTTAGCCCTAAATTAAATTCCAAAGATGCACCAAGTACTTTGCATTTATTTTGAATGAATTATTTTTAGGTGAGAATGGTACTTGATGAGTCATTGCTTACCAATAAAATGTGAGAATTAATAGGACGCTTAAGTTGCCAAGTTTAGTAGTCTGTATACTCTATTTGTGTGGGATCCTTTAACAAAATCAAGTCTAAAGAGAAAAAGTTCAGATTTGAATTTTTTGTCAAAATGTATTAAAATCTCTCCTAAACCCTAAAAGTAATTTAGAGGTTAAGTAAAGAAAGATATATTTAATGAGGAAAAAAAAACACTTTCTGATCTTACAAAATTGAGATTCACTTCACTTTCTCTGTTTATCCCCACTTCACGAGTTAAAACCTTACAAGTTATAAAGTACTTCTAAGATAAAACAGAAAAAAGAAAAGATAATAATAAGGAAAAAGTGAACCTCATAAATATTTTCATTCCTTATATATCACTATCTCTCCAACCTCAACTTTAATTTTAGAGTGTTCCAATAAGATAACTTTCTATTTCACAAACTTGAATTGTCACAATCACAGAACACCCAGAAACAGCAAATTATCATTTCATTCAATAGTCTTCCTTTGTCACAATCTTAGCCAAATTGTATCAGAGACTCACAAAAAGGGGCTGGCTCTTCTTACCCATTCTTATCTCTCTATGTTGTTCTAAAAAAGAAAGGGAATTTTGATTTTGCAGTGCGAAAGAGACAGCCAACAAAGCCAATTAAATTTGGCCCCTTAGATCTGAGAAGGACAAGCACTACTACTGGCAAAGAAAGCAATCAAACACTTTCATGGAAAACAGTAAAACGAAAGAAACAAAAATTTCTGTAGATAGTGTGAAGGAAAGCAATGGCAGGGTCCAAGCAAGGCTTGCACTTCACGCACACAGAAAATAGTACCAAGTTTGACAGTCACATAGTATGGGCAATAAATAATAGTCTGCCACTTCACTTCATAATAGAGTCAAGTTCCTAACTTCATTTTATACATCAATTATTTAGGTTTCTAACTATAAGATCCAAAATAAATAACAAGCATCAATTATGGAATTCAAGTTATACTTATAACTACTTGGTCTAAAAGGCAGGTTGCAAGTGGCCCAGAAAGCAATCCACACTTTCCTGAAGAAGAATCCATGTCTCTGCAAATTGATGTGTAAAAGGAAAATCAGTCTTAAAACCAAGCAAGTACTTTTTTCCCCACTCCTACACAGACTAGTACATGAGTCACAGTCACAGACTCACTGTGAGGTAAAAAAACTTGTGCAGCAGTTTACTACTCTGTGGCCTGACCAATGATTCTGCATCACCCAACAATTTGCATGGAAAACGGCATAATATATGTCATCAAATCAAATCAAAGACTCAAATAGTTCCAGGGTACTAATCATGTGTTAAACTTCAAACATAGAAAACAGTGTCACTCTTTGCTTAAGAATTCAATTGGACTTGATGAAAATGAACCCAATGACCAGAGTAAAGGGAAAGAACCGATATTGCAGATTAGAAAGTTGAAACTCTGGGAAGATATATATCACAGACATCAGAGCTTGACCATGATCTTACTCAAAAACTAGTAAAGATTTGAAGGAGCTATAAATAATTTTCAGTTTAGAGAACAATTCCAGTCTGAGTCAGAAAGTAAAGATGAAAATCCTTTGATATTTAAAGACCAAATTAAATGCATACAACAAATTCAGATTTACAGAGTTACAGACACCAGTGGGAGAGAAAACTTATTTCCTCCCATTTCTTAATTTTGCACTACCTTGTCCACTAATTGTCTAGTCAAGTCTTCAAACCTAGGAACACTAGAACATGAAATCAAAAGACTACAAAAGCAAAAAATCAATTGGAAAGAAGAGAAGAGAAAGGCGCGGAACTATTGATCAGGCTGCAGAAAACACACCATATTGGTAATATCTTCCTCCTAAAATCCTCAAGAGGGCTTGTATTGCAGTTCCAATAACATCAATCTGTATATAGCTTAACTAAGGACCAAGCATGATCATCAATGGCATATAGACAATTAGTAGTTCCACGCCAGAGAAAAAAGCACCAGGTGGAAACCCATTTCCAATCGAAGCAAATAAGCAATAACCCCTTTAACGCCAAGAAGAAACAGTCAGAAGAGGGACCTCATTCCAAGCCAGAGTCAAAAACCCAGGTTCAGATTCCACCAATGAATACAGAGAACTATTGTAATTCCACAGAAGAATCTTAGCTTGACTAATTGCATAATGGCTGAGGTTAACAGATTCAAAACCAGCACTTTCCATCAAAACCCTCCACTGATCTTTATCTTCCATGTGCTCTCTTACATTCCCCTGTGACCTTGATCCAACCACGCCGGAGATACTTCGACCGAGCAGAAGTCTCTCCACTCGCAGCCTATCTGGCGAGTCTCGTGGCAAATTCGGCTCCAAAGACTCGAACATCGCCGTGAAGTACTTCAACGCAGTCTTGAACCGGTTCAGGAATCCAACCCTGGTCAAGCTAGCTTCATACTCTCCAAGAGTAACGATTTTAGGTTTCAAAGATTTAGCCAATCGGAGTGCAGTCTCCACCGCAACGTTACTCTCATCCAACAGATTATACAATTGAAGCATGAAGTTCACAGCCAAGGCCTCATCAGGATCAGTAGCGAAGCTGGATTGGTTCAGCTCATGAATTGGAGTCAGAATAGGTTCGAACTCGAAGTTCAAGTCCAGAAGCTTCGCGAACTCAGAGAGACGATTCCCTGTGGCAAGCAAAGAAGCACGAGGAGATGTTCCCAGAGAAATAGCAGGAATTCCAGAAATGCGAATGCTTGTAGGCTTCCCTGAAGATCGAGTAGCGAATGCTTGTAAGAGAGCCGCCCATTGAACACCTTGAACAATCCCAAAATCCACTATGTGAATCTTTGAGGCTCCTTCAGTAGCTTCCAGTATAGCTTGATTCGCTGTTAGATGAGCAAATTTTGAATAAGGACAGGCATCGTTCAGAGCTTTGTACGAGAGTGTTAACTCTTCCTCTGAAGTAGTACATCCAGAAGTCTCCACCATTTCTGGTTTTATTTTGCTGCGTAAAGCTTCGCAGAAGAAAAAGGCCACTCTCTGTGTAGGATCTCCGTGCTGCGACGCCGTCATGCTGAGCTGAACCAGAGATTCTTCAGCCTGATCTGGTTCGGTCTCGGCTAGTCCAGCACAGTCGATAAGAGCTTTCAGAAGTGGATGTGTGGACTCACTGGTTTCTGCAACGCTCGACAAAACGCCATGGCCACTGTCGTTTCGGCGTACGGCGGGCTCTGCCAGTGGCGGCGAAGCTGGTGCTGGTTTAGGAGCAGCAGGTTCTTTAACTAAGGTCGGTGAAGATGGCGGTGGAGGGGAGGTAAACGTGGCGGGCTCCGACGAGAAAATGACCCGATTGAGGTCCGACGGCGGCGAGAGTCGGGTAGGGCAGGTGGCGAAGGGGTTAGAGGCGTAAAGACCGAAATCGGCATTGTTCTGCCACGCGTCGCACGCAGAAGGCAGATTGGAACTATCCGTTGAGTCACCAGTACCACCAGCACCGCCTATCAAGCTATCCATCCACTCGTCGGAATCAAACTCACCGGCAGCGCCGCACGCGCCGCCGCCAGCATCAGCAGCGAAATCAGAAAATCTAAACCCAGTAGAGTGGTGAGGGTCCAGATGAGGAAATTGAAAACCAGACTCCGATGCGTCAGGGCCAGACCCAACCTGAAAGGGGTCGGAGAAATCAGCTCCGGTGAGGCCAAAACCCAGAGGAGGAGTGTTCGTCCATGGATGAAGAGCGATTGAATGAATCCCCAGAAGTTGCTGTTGCTGATGATTCTGCTGCTGATGGTGGTGGTGGTGGTTCTGATGCTGATGCTGCTGCTGCTGTTGTTCTTGTTGTTCCTTTTGCTTGATGACCTGTTGAGCAATCGCCATGAGATTGCCGCTGTCAGCACACATGTAGGCCATTTGTGAGGCCAAATCTGGAGAAGCGAAATCTGCAATCACATTCACAAAGGGAAGAGAAGAGAGTGAGAAAGGATTTATATGTGAGAGAGAGCAGAGTGAGTCGAGAGAGGTTGGGTGAGTGATAGATAATAGAGTAGGGCAGAGTACAGTAGGTACCTTGTGTTGGGGATGAGAGAGAAACAAGAGGAGATTAAGGAGGGGAGAGAGAGAGACAGAGGAGCGAGGAGAGTAGTGAACAGAGGAGAGAACGACAAGCAGGTTAAAGCAGCTTTGGAGAGACACTCCCCAACGGTCCCACTTTTTTACTCTCGTTCAAATATTAGATATGACTCACTTTTTTTTTTTTTCTCTATTTATTTATTTAAAAAATGTTACTATTCATTATTCTAAACCACTTTTTTTCCCCCTATTTCTTACTGTTAAAAATTAGTCTAGGTTTGTGTTAGCATTTAAAAAATCATGATGGTATAAATTGAAACAAAACTCATCTCATATATCTATCTCATATACTAAATGACGTTGAAAAAATAGCTTATACCACTAATCCAAACTAGTACTCATACTTTATTTTATTTTATTTTTTAAAAAAAAACCTTTTCTTTAGTGAAGATGACCAAAAAAAATATCATTCAAATTACAAAAACCTCCAAATATATACTAAATTATCAAAAAGAAAAATATGTAATAAGTATGAATTTTGAATTTTATATCCTTTCACTAAAATACCCCTCCAAATATCTACTAAATTATCATGTTTTTTTAAGGGGACATTGTTGACAACTTAAATATAGGTAATAACAACTTAAAAATAGTGATAAGCAACTAAAGTATATATATTGACAACTTGAGCTTCCCAAATGTCAACAACCTTGTAGGTCATATTTTACCCCTTTCAAGTGTCATTAACAACTTGAGAGACAACTTAAGAATAGCAATTAGCAACTTAAGTATTGATATTGACAACTTAATCTCCCCAAATGTCAACAACATTGTAGGTTATATTTTATCGCTATTAGGCGTCATTGACAACTTGAGCATAATTAATGACAACTTAAGAATAACAATTAGCAACTTAAATATTAACAATTTTAGTATAGATATCAACAATTTGAGCTCCCAAAATGTCAACAATATTGTAGGTCATATTTTACCCCTATCAAGTGTCGTTGACAACTTGAGTATAGGCCATGACAACTTAAGAATAGTACTCCCTTCGGTTCTAATTATAGAAACAATTTTTTAGTGTAAATTACACTACGAAATTGTTTATATAATTAGGACCGAAAGTAGTAATTAGCAACTTGGGTATATGCATTGACAACTTGAGGTTGTCAATATGTATATCCAAATTACTAATCATTATACTCAAATTGTTATCGAAGCTGCGGCGGTCGACCAATGTGGTGGTGCCCTATGGTGACGGTGGCTAGCTAGGGTTCATGCCCTTTTTAAAAAAAATGTGAGCGGCATTTTAGTAAAAGCACGTAAACTTCAAAATACTATATTCCTACCACATCATCTTTATGTCATTTACCTATTTCTTAAGACTTTTTGGAGTTTTTTAAATTCAAATAGTATTTATTTGTCATTTTTTCATTTCTTTACCAATATACTATAAACCATAAAAGAAAGGGTTAAGGTACATATTTACCAACAAACTATTACGAAAGGAGCATCTGACACAAATATTAATTTTGAGGTACTTTAAATACAAACAAACAATTAAAAATATGCGGTCAAGACAACAAACTTTTAAAAAGGTGCAACAAGACCTCATAAGTTAAAAAAGATAACGTCCATTATCTAAGGTCTTGACGATTGGCCAACGAACTTTTACTCCAAGAGCATCCAGCACAAAAAAAATTTACTCAGAAGCTCCCAGCACAAAATTCTTAATTTCACTAAATTAAATAATTTTTTTCTCAATTGTCATTATTCAAAACTACTTGTATGGATATCTATGGACAAAAATTACTAATTTGCTAAAATAAAATAAAAAATGAACTAAAAATATAATTATGATTTAAATAAAACTCAAAGTGTTTTATAATTTATTGGATATGTTAAACAAAAAATATATATATACAATTTATTTTTATTTTAGAAGAAATATGTGAGTTAAAAAATTCATTTAATGTTAATAAAATTTGAAAAATATATTATATCCGGAAAGAAATGAAATAAGTTTAATTTTTATTTTTATAAAAAGAGTTTAATGGATATCAATGTTGGCACTTAATAATATAAATCCAGCAACTTGATGATATTTTTGTTAATTAAATTATCTATTGATTATTTGAATATGAGACTTGTTGGAAAAAAAAATTGTCATTACTTAAGTATCTTGGAATAGCCTCAACAAATTATTTATGGGACTTTTAAAAAAAAAAATTCAACAAGTCTCATATTCATATAATCAATATATCATTTAATTAACAAAAATATCATCAAGTTACCATATTTATATTATTAAGTGTCAACGTTGAATCTTTAATATCCATTAAAATTTTTTTATAAAAATAAAAATTAAACTCATTTCATTTCTTTCCGGATATAATAGATGTTTTTAGATTTTTTAAATTTTATTAACATTAAATGAATTTCTTAACTCACATAAATTTTTTCTAAAATAAAGATAAATCATATAATTTTTTGTTTGACATATATAATAAATTATAAAACACTTTGAGTTTTGTTTAAATCATATAATTATATTTTTAATTAAAAATTTTTTTATTTTACAAATGAGTAACTTTTGTCCATAGATATCTATACAAGTAGTTTTGAATAATGACAATTGAGAAAAAAATTATTTAATTTAGTGAGATAAAGAATTTTTGTCTTGAGTAAAAAAATTTGTGCTCTGGAATAAAAGTTCATTTTTAATCTGCGCACCTTAGATAATGAGACGTTATCTTTTTCTTATTTGTGGATTTGACTTTTTTAAAAGTTTGTTGTGCTGACTGCACATTTTTAATTGTTTGTTTGTATTTAAGATACCATTAATTAATATTTGTACCAGATACTCCTTTCGTAATAGTTTGTTGGTAAATATGCACCTTAACCCTACAAGAAAATACTTAAATGTTACACGATCTTACCAAAATATTACACTAAAGTTCGTTCGCTTTAGGAACGTGTTAAAATCTATAAGGTCAATTTTAAACCCAAAAACAACTTCTTTTAAGTTCAATTTTCAACATTCAAATAATTCTCTTATCATATCTAACATTCACTTATTTTTAATGAAAAGGTGAAGCTATTCAAAAGATGAACGATTTCAATGTTTTTGTTTTGTTTTGTTATAACAATGCATTCCATGAACATCTCATCCTTGTGAGAGCTGGTCACTTTAAATTTTTTTTTTTTTCTTCTTGACGAATTCTTGCCCGGTCTATATATACAATATATATTGAACATAGAGGAGGCCATTGGAACCACCTGGCCATTCTTCACACATTTTGACACATCTACCCACTTAAGTGTACAAAGTCATGATTTCAACCTCCCACACAATGTAGGTATGTGACACAACTTATATAATTGAGTGGGCATAGCTTTTTATGTTGAATGCTTGTGACCTCATGTGAAATGTTCATCGAATGCGATGCATTAATTCTTGTAGGGTAAACATTTGCCTTTTGAATGATTTCACTTTTTCATTAAAAAATAAATAAATGTTAGACCTAACAAGAGAATTTTACTGGTGAAAATTGACCTTAAAAGAAAGTAATCTTGGGGTGAATGACTTTCTTATAAATCTTATAAGCTCCGGTCTTAATTATAGGACCAAGTTTATAGTTTAATTTACACTATAAACTTAGTCATATAATTAGGATCGAAGGAAGTAGTATTTTCTTTTACTATTTGTTGTATATTGGTAAAAAAGAAGCCCGAGTGTGGTTAACCCTAGGCTAGTAATTTAATTATAATTTTGCTATCTAAGTATAGATATATAAATACTTTTTATCACTTCAAAAAGATAATATATTGTAAAGATATTATTCCCTCCGGTCTTTAATATAATATATATTTACCTTATTTGATTAGATTAAAGAAGTTAGTTAAGTTGGTTAATACGACATGTACTTCCCTCTGGTCCTTATTATAATGTACCAACTAATAAATCTATTTTGTTCATTTTTTAAGACATTTGTTTGTTTCCAAAGAGCATTAAATATTTTTTTCATGTTGCCCATAATTAATAAGGGTAATGGATGAAAGTAATAATTAATATGATATTAGAGCTTAGAGCAATTGGTAGGGGTAATATTAAAAATTATTTAAATTTTGGGACAATTTTAATGATTTTAAATGTTTTTATTAGTTTGTGCTAATTGTTAGTTGATCCTTTATAATAAAGATCAGAGGGAATATTTTCTAAAACATCGTAGTTATCTTCCTTAATTCCCTTATTCTCTCTCCTCCTTGATTATGGTTGACAGGGCATTGGTCAATAGAAGTAAATTATGAAAAGATTGATAAATATGCAAATTATATATTATATTTAGAACTAAAATCAATTCTCAAATATATTTAATATTAAGGGATTTAAACTTCTCATGTTGCATGAGAAGAAGATTCCTACACACACATGAAATGGTGGGACCCATACATATATATAATGCATTATATATATGTATGGATCCCACCATTTCATGTGTGTATTACATGATAATACACTTCTACAATATGAGAAGTATTTTTCCTTAATATTAAAGACCAAAAGCATTACTTATTAGATTTGTTGCCAATGCATATAAATTATAAGTGTGTGTCTTAAAAGTACATCAACTTTATAAAGCCCAAAATGAGGGGTTGGGTTTCTCTCATTGTCCTATTTTTTATTTTTTTCCCATAATCTTATATCCACTATTGAATTAAAATGATATATGATTTACATTCAATCTTTTACAAAATTATTTCTATAAATATAAATAAATAAATTTAAACTCTTAAAATCTAATCTATATCATTCATAATTGCAATCTATAAAATAAAAAAAATTAATTTACATATTAAATCTAAACCATCTATTTTATAATCTAAGGATGGTGGAGATAAGATAATAAGAAGATAATGAAAAAGAGAACAATGAGGATATCCTCTTCCCAAAATGAGAGTGTCATAGCCAAAACTAGTAGTAACAACCACCAAACCAACATGAAAACGAAAAACACAAGAAGCATACAAAAGAAGCCTATAATTAAAATATTCATGATAAATACCTTGTGGTCAATGGACTTTACAACCAGCTAAAACGATATAGCGTGTGAAATTTCCTCCTCCTTTTTTTGCTGCTTTGTTCTATTTATTTATAAAGCAGTTAATTACGACAATTGTTTCACACACTCATTGTTATTAAATTCGTGAGTTAATTCTTTGAGTTTATCGTTTTTATATTTTTAAGTTGTAAAATCGAGTCGAGTCACTAGTAAACTCATAATCATTGTAAACTCGGTTAAACTCACGAGTTAATATACCAATGCTACCATTTTTACGTTTTCGGCTTACAAAACCGTATTAACTCACATTTAAACTCGTGTTATCGTATTCGATTTGATCATGTTAAAGCAACTTTAAATATAAATTTCATATAATTCTTTTTGTTAAATATGATAATTATGAATGTTGATAGATTTAATTTCAATTATTTGAATTTAAAAAATATTGAAAATAATTTGTTGTTATTTCTTATATTTTAGTTATTTAATTATACACTATTGATATCTATTTAAAAATAAAAATAAACTCTTACGAGTTTACAATACGAATTCATTTTATTGTATGATTTGTTTAAATTCGCGAGCTTGACAACTTTGCACATACCAACATCATAATTTTTCTATATAAATATATAATTTTATCATTATTTATATTTATTATTTTATTGACTTTGTTATCTTATGGTATAATGTATTAATGTATATTAAATAAGGGTAAAGTTGAAATAACGAATCACCATATGCCAATATAAAATTTTGAAAATGAAAAATAAAAATAAAGAGATGCATCATTATATTCATGAATCAATGACAAGGACTAATAAAAAATGCCATTCATTTTAAAACTTATGTGAAAGCATGAAGCCATATGATTAACAACTAACAATAGGTTATGTCACAATCACCCATGCTTAACACATCAATAAAAAATCATTCTTCTTTTCCTTTTTATAAGATAAAATATATTAAAGTTGGGTCTTATTATTTATAAGATAATTATATTTAAAAATTAGATGTTATTAGTTTTGTAAAAAATGTCCTTTGAGAAATGATACTTTTCTAATTAATTAAGGGAGGGAATATGAGAGAAAGAATAGTATTTAATTATTATTTAAAGTGGATAAAATTGTCTTATAGAATGGAGTATATATATTTGAACTAAGAGAGCTTTTCCTTTTCCTTTTCTTTTTTTGAGTGAGTGAGTATAGAGCTTTTTTAAAAGATATATTAGATTATATGGGATCACTAACTTTCATAATCAGCTATAAAGCTCCTTGTAAGTTTCTCTTAGGGAAAATCCCCCTTTAGGCTCCAAATTAGTAAAAAAATTGTCAAAAAAAATTTAAGAAAAAGTCACATGTCATAGAAAGCCCTAGAGCATTTTTTGATATTATTTCATAAACGTTAACAACTATATCAGTAGAACATTAACAACTAAATCAGTATCCGTTAACAACTAAATCAGTACCGGTTAACAATTAAATCAGTACGCTTTAACAACTAACGTTTCATGAAATAATACCAGAAAAGACCTGGGGCCTTTTTGACATGTGACTTTTTCTTGAGTTTTTTTTGACAATTTTTTGATTATTTGGGCCTTGAAGTGGATTTTACCTTTCTCTTATCTTCGAAACCTCATTTATATGTTTATTGATTTAAGGTCGATTTAACAGAGTTACCCATGTTTATTAATTTAAGGTGGATTTAACAGAGCTACCCGTTATTTTTTTTATTTGTGTAAATTAGATAAAAGTACCATGTAACAAGGACCAATGAGAATATTACCTATGTTGATTAAACTCCCATTATTAATAATGATTAGATCATAAATAAGTTTAAATATCTAAAACTTGTGGATTAAACAATTTACATTAAGTTTCATAAAAAACGAAGTTACATCAAGAGAATTAAGTTCTTGAAACTCTCATTTAGAAACTGATAACTCATTTTAACAAATTTTGCACTTGAACAATTTAATTTAAAAGACTTTTTTTTTTAGGATATATACAACACTTCGTTAATTATATGTTACACTGTGTTAGTCAACTTTGTCACCAAAAATCCCAACTGGTCGACTGTTTAGTGGTTGCTTGGGGCTAGCAGAGGGTTGCCACTAGCAAAAGCAAGGGTGCTGAGGGTTTTTTTGTTTTGTTTTTTTTAAAATAATAATAAAATAAGTGAAAGACAATATGGTAAAAACGTAACATTTTCAAATTCTATTTTGGTACATGCGGACTGATTTTTTCTTTTGGACCCAAGGCATGTGGACTGATTTGAAACCATAGAACTTGAGTCAGTAATTATGTATATGATTTTTTTTTTTCTTTTAAGTTCAACTTCCAAAAATTAGAAAACACTATTAAAACTTGAAATGATAGAGAAGTGATAGGTGAAAACATGGATTTTTCATGTTTTAGATTAAAGATCAAAATGTCATTTTCACACATTTTTTTAGTATATAACGATTTTGTCAAAATCATTATGATTTTTGTTAAAATCAATACTATTTTTAGTCAATCTCATTAATCAATTGGTCGGAGCTTACAAAAATCGTAATGATTTTAACAAAATTGTTAAATACTTGAAAAAATATGTGAAAGGGGGCATTTTGATCTTTAAGCCAAAATATGAAAAATTCATATTTCCACACATCCCTTCTCTGTCATTTGCAAGTTTTGATGATCTTTTCTGGGTTTTAAAAGTTAGAGTAATCTTTAAATGTCTTTTTCCCTTTTTTTAATTGGAAAAATCTCATTTAAATACAATATGAAATTCCAAAACCCCAAAAAGTCAGCTAAAATTTGGAGATGACATAAAGATGGCGGGAATCAAATTGAAATTTTAAAATGTTGATGAATTTACCATTAGACCTCTTTTTTTTTTTTTTAATAAACAAAATTTTGGGTCAAAAACCGGTCCCCCACCAAGGCCGGGGCACGGCCCGGTGGTTCTTTGAGCGATTTTTTGTCAAAACCCTCACAATGAGAGGAATCGAACCCTCGTCCTTTTGAGTCACTTACCATCTATGCCAAAACTCTTAGGCCTCATTTTTTAAATAAATAAAAAAAGTGACAGGATTCAAAACCTCATAATATTTGTCAAAACCATTACGATTTTTTGTCAAAACCCTCACACAATTAGTCACAACCCAAAACTCTTGGTCAATCATTTTACACATATTGTCCATACTTATTGATTTTGTGAAAACCATTACTATATTAGTGAATCTCATTTGTCAATCATTTCACACCTATTGTTCGTACTTAGCGATTTTGTCAAAATCGATACTATTTAGGTAATCTGATTACTCAAATGGTCACAACCCAAAACTTTTTACCAATCCTTTTACATTTATTATAAGTATTAATGGGTTTTGTCAAAATCATTACTCTTTTAGTAAACTGGAAAAGCTTGCTAGAAAATTCGTAAGCTTCTCGGAAAACTTATGAGCTTGCCGGAAACTATAAAACTTTGATAGAAACTGGTTTCTCGGTGTTGTGATGGTGAAAGTAAAGAGAAAGAACGAAGTTAATGGAGAAGATGAAGATAACGATGAAGAGAAGAAGAAATTCTACTTAGTTCCGATCAACGCAAATGAGAATAGGTAGGAGCTTCAATGAAAGAGTAAGGCTCAAATTGATGCATTAGAGAGGAGAGAAAAGTTTCAAGGAAGAGGGAGGCGCTTCGATGAGGAAGAGAAGTAGAGAGGGAGAGAGGAGAGAAGGACAGCACATGAAGAAGAAAGGATGGAGAGGGGGAGAGGAGAAAAAAAGAGGAATGTGGTTTTATATTATGTGAGGGATAAAAGCATATTAAATTTTAAAATCTCATATTTTTTCCAATTATCTTTGTGTCCTTTTAAATTTTTCATAGACCCTTTAGGATTTCAAAATTTCAGATGGTATTTAAGTGTAAATTTCTCTTTTTGATTTTTCACAAAAAACAAAATTCGATAAAATCTTTTCGTAAAAGAGAGGAAAAGTGGGACCCTGACACGTCAGTATACGGCGCTCAGAAGAATTGAAGCCGTTGTCTGAGTGACGTCATAGATTGTTCACTTTTCTTGGGTGAACGCGCCGTCTTTTCCGGAGAATTTCTTAATACTCTTCTCCTTCGTTCCAAAACTTTTTATAAGAAGGTACTTGTAAAATAACGCGGTTTAAGTTAAAAATAATATTACTCATTTCGATTTTAATTATAAGATCTAATTAATTTTTTTAGAGAGATTAAAAAAATCAATTAAATTACTTTAGAGAATTTTTATTTTATTTTTTTTTAAACTAATTAATTTAACTAATAAACTAATATATAATTTAAGGATACACAACATATAAAATGATTAAGTAACTTATTTAGTTTCCTTAATCTCTCAAAAGAAAATCAACTGGTCTTATAATTAGGACCAGAGGTAGTACTAAATTTTTAGAACATATATATATATATATATTTAATTTTAATTATACTCTTATTTACAATAAAAGTATATAATACACGTTGAGTGAAAATTTATAAAAATATAATGAGGGACGTATCTTTAACAGGATAAAAATAAAAAGATATATTTAAATTTTCAGAATTTTTTTTCTTACTTATATTAAAAACCACCCTTATAAAATGAAATATTCTTTATAAAAAAGAGATGTGTCAGTATTAAATAAAACAAGTTATCCCCTTGTTTTACTTTTTTTGAAAATACAATTTATTAGGTCTAGGCATGGTGGGAATTAAACATTAATACTCCTTATTGTTATGTTATTAGAACTGAATAACATATAAATTTTCATAAGATACACAATAAAAATAATTATTTTAAAAATAAATTGATAATTTTTTTATTACTAGCATAGAAATAAAAAATTTTATACTCAACCTTTTTTCTTGCATTTATAGTCATAATGATGTAGGGTTAAGGGACAAATTTGTCTAAGAAGTTTTAGTGAAGAAAATTTTGTCCTGGAAATGTAAAAAAGGGAGCATTTTTCTATGATCATTATCCTAGTTAATTTTGATTATTAGTTAATTAAACATACTAAGTTGACAATTTATATGTCATCCACATCATTTTTATTAAGGTGTAAATTGGCGTCAAAAATCTATATGTCATATACTTTATTTTTTTTACAGAGTTAGATTTAAAGCTTTAGAGCAAATTTACATCTTAACAAAAATGACATGAATGACATATGAATTTGTCACTTAGTATATTGGTTAACTAACAGTTAAAATTAACTTGAATAATGGTTAAGATAAAATTGTTCCATTTTTCAAACTTACGAAAAGCAAAGTTATCCCATAAAAAACTTTCGGAACAAAATTATCCTATAGTAAAAACTTTTAAGACAAAATACTTCTCAACCCAGCCTGTAATCCTCAACCAAATTAGGTGCACCTTGAGAGTCTCGGTATTAGCAACTAGCTACTAACTTTGTTATTTTTACAAACTAATAAATTAGAGTATAGGAAGAGATACTTATAATCTAGAAAATTTTGAGGATCCAATAAAAAATTTAATTAAAAATAAAATCAAATTATGAAGATTTTCATATTAATTTAATTATAAAATATAACATTAGAAAAGTGCAGCTGAATGAGCTGAGGATAAATTTTGGGAATTCGTATTTGGGATTGAAGATTTGGTCAGACAT
Organism: Acacia acuminata; assembly: GCA_019022655.1. NCBI lineage: Eukaryota > Viridiplantae > Streptophyta > Magnoliopsida > Fabales > Fabaceae > Acacia > Acacia acuminata. The sequence continues at coordinate 251,891 of JAFJYI010000131.1, forward strand.
TGAGAATTGTGAACCTTCTTAGCTGGCTTCTTCAAGTGACGTCAGTTGTCAATGATAGTGTTATCCATCAACAATGTTTGGTAAATTCTTTTTTCCCAAAAAAAGAAAAAAGAAACCAGGAAGGTAAACCCTATCACTTTTCAAACTCATGTTCCCATGATGAAGTTAGTAAAATTATGATTTTATATACAAAATATCAAATATCAAGGGAAAAACACCAAAATAATAATTTTTAATTTTTTTATCTAATTGAGCAATTTAAAAAGATTTTTACCTTTACCCTTATTTAAACACGTTTTTTAATTGACGGAGGATACCACTAGTCATAAAACCTCGGATTTAAGGTAAAACGCCAATGGGTGGTCACATACGGGTATGTCACATCACTGGTTTTTTAAAAACATATTTCCACCTCATTTTTTCTAGTGCTGGTTCATATCATATTTGAAACAATGTATGTGTGATTTCCGACTTTTCCCATTGTGACTCAACCTTCAATGCGTTAGGCTTTCCGACGTGACCATTTTGTGGTGTCTTATCGGGTTGGAATGTGTTAGTGGATGTCAAATGTAGGTTGTAAAGAAAATTATTTTTAAAATATGTCACAAGTATTGGAGTATATATATTTTTAAAAAAACTTTTTATTTTGGTGCTTTTCCCCAAAATATCAAAAATCAAATTAGGTTGGTGTAATGAGAATTTATTTAGGCCCTTCTAAATTTATTTTTTTTTTTTTTTTCGAATGATCAAATATATATCTGTACCTTTACCCTTTTTTATCAGTTGTTCATGCCATTGTCTTCAGTCAAACAAACGGTCAACGTTGCAATAATTAATGACCAAAACATTTTTTTACCCTTTTTAAAATCTAATGCATATATTTTGCGCTAGAGAAAATTTTATAGAGACTTAAGTATATTTGGGAAAGATGATGAGGCTTGGAGTAACAATAAATGTTACTATCACGTGACTAAGTGATCACATATTCAAATTTTGAAAATAATTTCTTTTCTTGCGGAGTAAGATTCATACATTGACCCTCCCTAGACTCTATATGATAAGAGTCTTATACACTTGTTGCCATTTAAATATATTTGGGAAAAGTTTATAAAAGCATTTGCACATTAACCTTTTTAAAACAAAATATCTCTATTGTTGGGACATGTGTATATATGATATATGAAGGGCAACACGATGCACAAGGTTCCCAAAAACAAAATATCTCTATTGTTAGGACATGTGTATATATGATATATGAAGGGCAACACGATGCACAAGGTTCCCAACTAATGGGGTCTAAAAAGAAACATATATATGTAGTTTTATTTCTACAAGTGAAAAGTGTGTTTCCAAAATTTGAATATGTAACCATTCCCCAACTATTTTTTCTAACATATTTAGATATAGGGGTAAGTGGAATTCCCACAACCCGCTCACCTGCATACGACCTGTGGTATTTTCTTGGCATAAATCCGCCCAAATTAAGCTCGTTACAGGTAACAGGTAGCCCGTACCTGTTTTATAGCATACATGGCAAGTGACAAGTGCCCTTATATGTTTTTTTTTTTTAAGACATTGGATTTAGAGTTAGAGACTTAGGTCTCGCCCTCGACCAGAAAGCCTCTCCCTCTGCCTGTGACCTCTCCCTCTCGTCGCAAACCCCAAGCTTAGCTTACTCTCGGCCTCTCGCCCTGAACCTCTCCCTCTTGGCTCTTACTCACGATCTTCCCCCTCATCGCCGACTAGTCAATTTAGTGCTTCTTTTTCTTAAATATGTTCGATCGTGTCTGCAATCTCACCATCTCATCACAAATCGCATCTAGAGATTTGTTTCCTCCCTCATCGACTTTTTCAGATCTTGCCTTAAAACATAAGGATTTCTCTCTTCTTCATTTTATACTTCTTCTTCTTTGTTCATAGTGGGCAACAACGGGTTTGAGAGGGACCGTGTTTCTTCTCTCTATTTTTCTTAAAATGGTCATATCTAAATGGGTTCCCCAAAACTTGTTAGAGCTACCTATATTTGCATGTACCGTTTATCATGGGTTAAACAGGTTATGCCTCGTGTATTATAAAAGGACATGCATGTAGTTAGAAGGGGGGGGTATACCCATTTACTCACCCTTATTTAGATCAATAGAGCTGCATGAACTTATCAAAACTTGAATGATTAGTTTACAAATTTTAAGAAAATTATAGAAGTACTTTCTTATTATTTATTACTCTCTTTTAAATAAATTTTGAGTGAGAAGAGAGTGAGCACTAACAAGGGTGTGTGTGAGATGTGAACCACATAAACCACCCAGCGCAAAATCTAGTTGAAGATATTATAAGAAGAAATTTTAATATTTTAAATTTAGATAGGAAATACAATTAATCATTCGTCTATAACACTAATATTTGTGCTAGTTGGCCAAAAAAATATTTGTGTTGCTTCATTGTCTATGCTAATATGTGAAGTCAAGGGGGAAGCGGTATCTCCACTAACTTCTCGTTCCACTGTCTATTCACTTAATGTCTTAACAAATGTATCATGTTTTAATTAGTATGATTTGATATTACGTAAAAAATATTATTGCAATATTTTTTTATACAAAAATATTATTGCTATATTATATATAATAAAAATCTACAGTAAAATTTCAACTATTAAAACACAGTCCAATGATTGTAACATTAATTCGAGAGAGAATGAAAAGAAGGGTTAGTGCAAACACCCCTATCTTGAAGTTGAGAGTCATTTTATATTGGACTGATTATCTTTTTATAATTTACATTTGACTTTCTTTGAAAAAAAAAGAAAGACATTCTTGCAATATGGATACAATGATGAGTAACACCACTCATGTTAAAATTTAATCCGAATTGGTTGGTCAGGCCGATAAATTGATGAACTGATGCCCTAGCTTGCTTGATCTGATTAAGAGTTTTAAATATTGGGTTGCATTTTATATTTTTCTTAATTTGCTAAGCCTAAAACGATTTCATTGAGTTCCAAGCGCGCGCACACACTGAGAGAGATAGAGTTAATATAATTTTTAATCCCTCAACTTTACTTTCATTTTTGTTTTAGTTTATCAAGTTTCAAACTATCAATTTTGGTCCCTCAAATTTTATTTCATTTAAAATATTGATTCCTATAACTCAATAAAAATTTGTACTATTTTGTCCTCAGGCAAAACCAATAATTTGACATTTGAGGGACCAAGACCAAAATAAGGATAATCTTAAGGGATTAAAGATGATATTAACCCAAATAGCATTATGTCATAGATTTGCACATTTTTAACTATGTTCTGTTATTTATATATAAATATTATATGTACTTACATATTAATGTCCTTTATTTAAATATTCTATTTACAGGGATACATATTGAATGACTTTGCATATTTTAATTAAATTACACTAGTTTATTGACATTGGTTTAACTATAGTTAGACTATTGATATGAACCACTCTTTGAAGATGATTTTAATTAAATTACACTAGTATTATTGAAAATTGGTTTAACTATGATTGATTGGATGGACATGATTGGACTATTGATATGAACCTAACTCTTCCTCGATAGTCCAATGGCCCTCACCTCCTACCCCAAATTTTTGAAATTTACATTTATGTTTGGTACATGGATTTTTTTTTGGGTTAAATAAATACAAATAATCATATTAGCAAAAGGAGATACGTTTTTACCAAAAAAAAAAAAAAAGTAAAAGGGATCAAGTTGTTTGAATGGAAGGGAAATGACGGCGCGTGTAAGAGAAGATTATGATTATGGATTAAGACTAGGTTTGAAGTTAACTATTACTCCTCCATTCCTAAACATAAGATAGAGTTAACTTTTTGAAGAAAATAAGGAAACTAATTTAATTAATTTAAAGTTTTTATTTTTTTTATTTTTCTCCAAACTAATTTTTTTGACTTATAAAGTAAAATATAATCTAATTATACACAATATCTAACATAATAAAATAACTTATTTAACTTCCTTAATAACTAAAAAAAAAGAGTCAACTGTCTTTTATTAATGGAGGGAGTAATTAATAAGAAAATGCCGAACAAGGGAAGGGGCGGTTGATGGGCCCACTAACGGTCCAGAATGGTCCAAGTGGTGAAACACTTATCCAAAAAAGGGGCTATATGGGCCCCCATGTGACCACCACCGATGCCCCCTATTTCCTTCATTTAAATATTATTACCTCCTGTCTTTATTATAAGAACATTTTTATAGTGTAATTTATATTATAAAAGTGTTCCTATAATTAGAATCGAGAGGGAATATTAATAATTAATATAGGACCTCTCGTCCTTAGTTTAACTAGTAAAGAGGTTGAACATTCTCACTAAAAGGAAGGAGGTTTGATCTTGGAGTTGGTCAAAGCGCGACTGTCATTCAACATTGGTATCACCTAGGAGAAAATGAGATTTCTCCTTTCCTTTGAATCGTGAGTGAATCCAACCCTTTCCTAAAATTTTCATATAAAAAAACACACTAATGTGCTCATATTTAATATCGGATAGTACCTTAAGTAAAATTTCCTAGCATAGAAGAATATTTATGCTTAAGGGAAAAAAAAATCGATACCTCCATCTAGTATATAAAAAGATTTTTATTTTATTTTACTCACAATATAAGTCACAATTGCCGTTTATGTTTTTATTTTATTTTTTTTCTGGTAGCACTAATTCTCTCTGACCATAAACTTCACCAGGAATCAACCCTTAATTAAATGCTTAAAAAAATTAGGCTAAATACTAAATGGACCAAGCCGAAAAGAAAAAAGAGCAACAGTTTATTAATAAATATGAAGAATGCGGTGGAGGATACTTTGAGTGTTGATGGGCCCACCGAAATCCACAAACCGCCCCAAACCCATCAATGCGGTTTCTAATCCTCTCTCTATTTTTTAATATATATATATATAATTACGGAAAAAAAACTAATGTTATAGGAGAAGTGTATACCATATCATGTATACATATAAAAAATGTGGACCCACATATATATATTATTTCCATGCTTGCATTTTTTTTAATAAAAAACGTGGGTCCCACTATTTTCTTCTTCTTATGTACGTGAGAAATTTAAACCTCAATTAATTATTATAAGGGAAATGTTGTTCACATAGTAATATTTTTCTCCCCTCTCTTTTCTTCTAATCAATCCAAATAACATAATTTTGAAATCTCCATTTGTTAATCCAAATTTTTGGTATCAGGGAAGGCAGAGGAAAAAAAATTTGAGTTAGATTTAAAAAAGAAAAAAGGGGTTAAAAGCTTTAAATTTATTTCTTTTACCCTTTTATCTTATACTTCTTTATATTAAAATTTTGTGACCTTAGTTATCCAATTTTCTTAAATCTAACTCATAAAAATTTTTCTTGCCTTCCTTCCCTCCCAAATCACTCATACCAAACAGACCCTTATGGACAGTGGATATATTTTCCATTTGCATTCACAAATTTTTCTTGTAGCCAAAGGGCTAATGAGGTCCCCACGCGTACATGAAGATAATATAATCAATGAAAAACCAAAAGTCCTCCCTCTTGTACCTATTACTCCCTCGTGTCATAATTATAGGATAATATTCGGAGTTGATTTTGAATCTAACTATAGGATAAAATTTAATTTTATGTCAATTTCTTCCTAATATATCCCTATTTTATTCTCTCAAGTGTATTTGATTTTTGGTAAGTATATATATATGGGTGCATAAACTTTTCTAATAAGTTGAAACTTTTAAATGATTGGATTTTTTATTTATCGATTAGTTGATATTTAAATTAGAAAGCGTGTATAAAGAAAAATTCTAAGTTGGAGAGGTATGTAGCAGGAGTTGTTGATTTCACTTTTACTTATGTTATTTTAAATTTATATAAAAACATTTTAGAAAACGAGTAAAATTGACTAATTTAACTCAATTTCTTTAATCTCCTTAAAATGAGGTTATTTATCTCTTATAATTTTCTATTACTAAAATCAAAGAGAAGTGATCAAGTTATTAAATTTATTTAATTTTTAAATTTATGACACTTGAACATTTAGAGTCTTTGTTCTAAAAACCATTTTATATCAAAGACCAAAGGGAGTAATAATGTCTTATTTAACAAGTGAGTTAGCTTAATTTTTCACGATAACTATGTGATATTAATATGATTATATTAAGAAAATCAGTTAAGTTAGTTAATATAATAAGTATTTTAAAATATCCTAGTCACATTTCTTAATTCCCTCCCCCTCTGTTCTTCAATCATTGTTGATGGAGCATTAAGACGGGTAAATTAGAGAAAGATTGACAAATATGAAAACTTTATCTTATATTTAAGAATAAGATCAACTTCTTAAATATGTCTTATATTAAGGATTGAAGGGAGTAATATACAAATAATGAGACTCATTTTGTAGGAGTATGAAGTTATAGCTTGTTTGGAGTCACTTTTAAGGGTTTTTAAAAGTGTTTATTTACGTAAATCGAGATAACACTCTTCTCACATACTTAACTCATACCACCATAAATTATGATCGAAAAGTTATTTTTGAACGCTTCCAATCAATATTCCAAAAGTCATAAGATTGGATGGAATGTGTACTATACCCATTGTTCTCAGAGACATGTGAGCATTATTATTATTATTATTGAATATATGAGCAAAAGGCGTATTTGACATTTTTTTAAAAAAAAAAGTGAGAATTAATGGGAAACTAAGAGGGGACAGAATTAGGGGTGATTATGAGAGTCAATATAAAGATCATTAGACAAGAAATCAAAGCAAACCATACTTTACTTATCTTTGTTAAAACCTTGTGGCCCCACCATAATCAAAATTCAACCTTATCAATATAACACTTTTCATATCCACTCTAAAAGTTAATTCTTTTCATAATCGTTTTCACACCGTTGCTTTTATTTATCTTTTTCTCTGTTTTTTTTCCCTATATATTAACATTAGCCCTAGAAAAGTACGATGATTAATTTCCAGCATAATGTTGTTTCTCATTTTACAAATTCTTTCTGCTTTAATAGTTAAATTTTTGTGATCTATGAATTATCTCTTAATTATGATATTTAACTCTTGCAAACCAAGTTAAACAATTTTTTATCCAATCTATGAGAATTTTATCTAAAAATTCTATCAATTCAAGGCAGCTGGTGAATTTGCATCTCAAGAGGTATCTCCAGATATGTGGTAGCTTCACTTTTCTAAATTAAAGAAGAGCTTTTCCAAGTCCACTTGATCCATGTTTAGACACTTGTTTTTGTTTTGTAACTATTGACCGGTGCTTTTAGAAATTCTATTTTATTTTTTGTAAGTTGACATAATATTTATTATTTTTATGTTTATCTAATTTCAAGTAAATTATAAAATCTATTTATTCTTTAAAATTAATCTAAATTGAATTGCTTTTAATATTTTTGGGATAACATTAAACCAAACAAAACAAATTTTAAATACTTCCATGATAAAAAATGACATTGAATCCAATCATTCTAATACTTATCTTTTATATTTTCAATACTCATCTTCCAAATTTTCAATGTTTATTTTTAGCATTTCCGTTACTCAGTTTTTCAACTTTTCAATAATATTTATATTTATAAGTTTTAACGTTTACCTTTCATTTTTTTTTTTCCATTGCCCAAAAATGGAAGATGAATAATGAAAACATCTAAAGTTAGTAAGTTACTACTTAAAAATTCTAAAGTTGAATACTAAAAATTCTAAAGATGAATGATGAAAACGTACAAGATGACTCTAGAAAAAACGAGATAGCTCTGGAAAAAAAAAATCTAACCAAAGGCATAATTCGTTTTTTTTTTTTTACCTTTTAATTTAAAGTTTTTAACTGTAATTAATATTTTAAAAGCATCCTTAAATATCATTTTCCCTACACAAATAATTGTACGATTGAAGAGGATTGGGTTTATCATCAATATATAATATAAAAATAATTTTCACTATTTAAAATTTGTAAATAATATAATAATAATTATTTCCTAAATGTTATATGATGTGAAAATATGTAGAAAATCTTAAAAGAAAATGTTTATTATGATTAGCTATAAATAAGAAATTAAATGTGAGATCCTTGTGGGCTTTTAACCCTATGCTCATGTTGAGCACACATGATTTTGAGGAACAATACTTTGTTATTTTGTTGTGAAATGTGAAATCATCACTTGGCCCTATGTAAAATCATATAAGAATTAAACAAAAATAATTAGATTATCACTAATCATATAATTAGACACTTTTTCTTTAGCATTAAGAAAGAAAAGTATACATAAATTAAGTTTACTTTTTTCTCATTATAACGATCTTCCATTTTTCTTTACTTCTAACTTATATGTTTTGTAAAATATCAAATTATATACAAGTTAGATTATGAACATTATTTTTTTTTAAAAATATATCTCACGACTTGATTGTAAGTTTTTAATTATTTAATTAAATGATCTGATTTTTAGTTATATAATTTCATAGTACAACACACTCTATAACTTTAATTGCAATTTTTATGGTCAGTCCCAAACCTAAATAAATGAGGAATGTTGTATTAAGCTCTCAGAGGCCAATGTAAAGTTTTTCAAAGTTTTATGTAATGAATCAAATACCTTATACTCCCCGATCTTAATTATAGGACCAAATTTAGTTGGCTTTAGTCTTAATTATAAGAGCAAATTTTAAATTTTGTCAAATTTTTCCTATAATACCCCTATCTATACTTTCTTAATAATAGTTAAAGACAATAATAATTTAATAATATACTTATATATTTTATATAGTAAATAATGTTTGCAACTCATTAATGTCATATACACCTAAATTATACTTTTTTTTTTTATAAAATAATTTTGAACAATTTTTGTCACATTCTTCCCATATTACCCCTACTAATACTTCTTCCACAATAATTAATTTAACAATACGCTCATAATTTATCAAGTGAGATATTCTAAATTTTAAATAATATTATAATTATTATTTATATGAATGAAGAAGAGACACAATTATATGAAGTGGAGAGGCAATCACGCAAATGAAATTGAAAACCAAAAATATATATATATATATATATATATATATATATATATATATATATATATATATATATATATATATATATTCTACTGAGCATATAATATATTTAACTGAAAAGGATTATAAGCGGTGGGGAGAAAAAAGATTATCACTGGGGAGCGCACACACGCTCCTCATTGCTTCCCATCATCTGCCCCTCAGAATGTAGGCCGTCGTCCTCAATACTACGAGTCAAACATAGATTCGTATTCGGGGTTTCCTTAATGTAATTTCAAATTTTAGGTAAGGGTATTTTAGGAAAATAGATATAATTAACTAATTTAAACTTCCTCCTTAATCTCTTCAAATGCGGTAATTTCTTCTTATAATTAGGACCGTAGTAGGAGTAATTGTTAATGTTTTGTCATTAACTAGTAGCAACACATTATATATGACTCCAGTACAATTCGTTATTGCTTCTCATACGAGACATATGGGTCTGCAATTTTAGTTAGTTATGTAGTGTTTTTATCATAAATGTACAAGTTAGATAATTACTTAATAAATATTAAAAAAAAATTAGTCAAATTATTTATTTATAATAAAATGTGTTATGATTTTCTTAAAAGACCCCCTTTAATCGTTATTCCATAAATAAAAATGTCCTTTAATAATTGCTATCAATATGGATAGCAGGGAGAAAATTTATAAATTTAGAAGGCAAAATGTAATAAGTATTATATTTAGAATCTAAATAAACCTCTAAACTAGCTCATAAATTTAGCACCGAAATGAATATATGACCAATCAATCAATTTATAGCTATATTGCATCATAAACAAAACAACATGATTAATAATTTTGAATGAAAAAGATTGATAGGTAAGTATTGAGAGGGCCATATTAATTTGACCAAAAAAAGAGAGGGCCATATCAACCCAATGAAGAATTGATAATGGAAGTGTCCATTGTTATTTAGCTGTGAAATGTGACAAGTCGTGACCTTTTGTTCCCTAGTAGTGTGTTTGTGTGTGATGGCAATACATAACTTGAACTCTCTTCCCAAAACATCATATTCATTGGAAGACAAAACCCACAAGGCACCTTCATACGTCACATGTCCTACTTTTGTCCTTCCTAGCTACATGCAACTCAAAAGCTCTCCAAATCTTGAAAACTACTCTACTTGTTTCATTCATTATATATATACATTTGTGTGTATGTATATGTATATATGTACGTATGTGTGTGGTTGGAGTTAAATAACTAATTCATAAAATTGAGAAATAGAGAAATTAGTTATCTGTAGAAGTATGTATTGATTTATTATTATTATTTTTTAAAAAATATCCACTTTAATAATTTTACTTAGATACTCTATTCACTTGATCGAAATGCTATTAATTTGTAATCAATAATGAGAGTTTAAGAAAATTATAGATTTAAGAAAATAAATGAGTTAAGGTCTTACTTTTATAATTAAAGCAAACCATTTAATAGCTCATATATTAGGATAAAAGGGAGTATATGAGCAAAATTCTATTTTGAAGGAAAATAAGGAGAGAGAGACTCGCATATCTGAGGGGGTACCAAGTTACAATCCAAATCAATGCTCCAATACTCTATAACTCAAACAAGTTGATGCTTACACAATTATTGACTACTAGATCAAAATAAGAAAGATGGTTGGAGAGAAGAGATTGCAATCAAGGGAGACACATCCTACTTATAGAAATTTAGGGAGACCAGACCACTAATGAGAAGGTTATGTGCATTCCTACGTGCCTTATTAGTTAGAATCAAAAAAATTAATTTTTCAATAATTTCCTGATATACAGTAGCTTGTTTCTCAATAAACAAATATGTAATTAATGCTGATTTGTTTTTTATTTGATAAGACTGTTCATTTCTTAATAAAATATTCTAACCCATCAAGGCAGACTTGGACCTAAAGTCCAACATATTTCATTTAAAAATCTCAATGAAATACCAACAGAAGTGAAGTTTGTTCGGTTGATCAGAGTGACATCCATGCCTCTTGAGAACATGGATTTAAATATCACTACTAAGGCAATAATTTTGTTAGTGGGTGATTTTATAAATGTCTTTGTAAGTACTTAGTTTTGAGGTATATAGTGACTTTGGTGAGCCCCAAAATTCAATTCATACCATACAATCTGTATTTTTACAAACTCCCTTTCGTATGAATGGATCCCCCTCCCAAAAAATATTCTTGGGATCAAAAAATGGTTGTTTGTAAGTTTTCCTTTTAATCCTTTAAACAAGAAGATATTTTTACTCCCTTCGCCTAAGTAAGGGGACCAACAAAAAACCAAAAAAAGGGTAAGGTGTTTTGATTCGGGGATCTTCCCTTCCCATTCATTTATCCTAGACATAGATTAGTTAGGAAGATTTTCATTCCTTGCCCCCTCTTTATATTATTTGCAGTATTCCAGAAATTAGGAATAAAAAATCCACATCAAAGAAAGTTGGAATAATGGTACCCTTTGTTATTTGAAACATTGCAAACAATAATACTGCAGAATTAGTTAAAGGTTCGACGAGAGAGAGAGAGAGAGATTTAAACTCTTGGTAAACAAAAAGCCTACATAGCAATTCCGATGCTGTATGACTTGAACCACTCTGCCATCTCTTAATCCTTATTCTGGAAAAACATCTCCTCCCAACCTTTTTTGGCTTTGTTTTGTCTTAGAGCACCCTTATAATGGATACATGAATGCCACCTTTTCAATGTCTTGCCTAAAAAAACTCTTACAATGGATACATGAATGCCACATTTTCAATGTCTTGCCTAAACAAACTCTTACAACGGATATAAGAATGTCACTTTTTCAATGTCTTGCCTAAACAAACTCTTTAGGTGGTTTGTTGGGGGAAAAGATTTTTGCCTCCGAAAGTTGTTAGGAAATTATCTTCAAACATCTTATATTAGGACATCTCATTTTGATTTTAACAATGTTTTATTTTTAAAGTCATTAGATAGTCATTTAAGAAATATTCTGCAATCATATTCTTGTATGATTATAAAAATTTGATGTACAAACATATGATTTTTAATGCATTTTAATTTTTAAAAAAAAAAAAAAAAAAAACTCTTTCTAAAGAAGTACTATTCACTAAGAATGAAAGATTAAAACTTCAGAGCTCATATAAGGCTATAGTCTGTATTTCTTGCCCATAGCCTTATTTTTATTAAAAGCCCTTCTGTGTGTGTAACCCATATTTTGTACCAACGCTCTTTATTGTGTGCTTTGGTATAAAAGAAATAATTGAGTTACACTTTGAATCTTTTAAACAAGAAACCTTCTTTCGAGAAACTGTAATCCACAATGAATGAAAAGTATTGAAAACATAAGAACTTAGTAGAGTCAATATGAGGCCCCTTAGTTTGCAATATTTATACCACACTAGTCCTGATTATAATTTACTGGTAAGGTATTTAATAATTATTTTTTAATTTTACCCACATTTAATTTTCATTGAAGAGTGAGAGAGAGGTGAAAATGATCTGTCAATGCAAAAGGAGAGAGAACTTTAATAAGAGTAAACTTGAATTTTTTATTATTGATTTATTGTATTCCTTGATATGTGATAATGAGTTAATAAGGAGCGGAATAATATATACTCACTTTTCAGGGATGGCCTCATTTTTCAAACAAGTGTATACTTCCTCCGGTCCTTAATAAAGGATTTATTTAAAGAATTGATCTTGATCCTAAATATAAGATTTATTTTTCATATTTGTCAATCTTTTCTTAATTTACATATCTATTGATATTCCTTCAATAATAATCAAGAAGAAGATCAAATGGGAAAATTGAGAAAGATGACTTAGGTGATTTAAAAAATATATATCATATTAACAAATTCAACCAACCTTCTTAATTGCACTTTTGTGAGATACAAGTGGCATTCTTATTTCTTACCAATACCCATAAATTACTCCCATTAAAAACAATGGTTTTGTGAATTTCACACTGAATCCTTAAAAGCACCAATAATTGCAACATAAGTCAACAGATCACCTAGCTAGTCCCTAAACCTCCCTAAAAAAAGTTGGCATTTTTCATATCTTAATAGTCCCTCAATGTAACACACGCCCTTACAGGCTATTTTTATACACATCAATGAGCAGAAATGAAAAATTAAATAATTTAATAAGGACAAAAAACAAAAACAGAAAATTAAAAAATGAAAAGAAACTACAAGTATCTCAAAAATAAAAAGATCCTTAACCTTTCCAAATGATGGCTACGAAGACTCATTTCTCAATATACTCCAATTTTTTTCTGAAATGAAGTTCCAGTCAAACTTGTAGTAAAGTACTTTGTTGAACAAACAATGAGCTTTGTCGGAAAATTAGGACAGGTTGACATAATTAGTGGTTACAATAACGAGATGATGTCTGGTGATTATTTTGGACTTTAGAAAGGAGAGAGACGTTGTCACATGATAGTGGAAGACTATGAAAAACTGTGACAATATTTCCACCAGCCCACTCAATATATAGTTTCTTTCAAATTCTAACTACCTTTTTGATTAAGCAAATAAAACAAAGTTTAGCTATTGTAGTTGTTTGATTACGTTTTCCACCTTTGACTTCACTGGTCCTGCAGTACTTGTCAGACATCTGAAATTCCAACTGATACAGTTATATGTGAACTTTCTCCACAGAAAAAAAAAAGTTCAGGGGAACAAAAATTCACAACGCTCTGCAAATAGATGTAGAAATAGACAGACAAGTATCTTAACTGAAATCAAATAGTTGAATAACTAACTGCCTTGGGAGTAAACAAACTGCATTGAAAGTCACTTGAGACTGACTAGTTCAAATGGCAAGAATGGTGTGGAGTGCAAGTAGAAGCCTAAAGTTCAAATCTTTCCTATGCAACAAAAACAATTATATATAAAAATAAAAGGTTAAGTAATAATTTCGTTCTTAGAAGTATAGGCCCATGAACGATATTGTTCTAGAAGTTTTTTGGTCTCAAAGTTGCTTGAGAGTTAAAAAATGTAGCAATATTACCTTTAGCTAATGGTGACAAAATGTTAATTGTTAAATTGATAGTGTGGCGTTCAAAAACAACATGGCCTTAGTTAAGTTGGATTGCACATGGAGAAGGAGTGCTGACTAGGAGGATTGAGAAATTACCGAGGTTAAGTCAAATAAAAAGGTTTGAGATGAAAACAAAAAGATCAAAAGGTGGACCTGAATAGGAATTAGATAAGAAGGTGAAGTTAGTGAGTTAGGGTTCGAAAAAGGTGACACCAACGAGTAAGTGGGTCGCACGTGCTTCAAAGACGCATATGAGATTGGGGAAAAGAAGGCAAAGCAGAGATCCGTTCCTATTGAAGAAGTATGTAATCTAAAATTGTTAGGAAAATGTGTGTATTTGATGCATATTATGATTCGGTCATTCTGGTTAGTCCACTACGTACAAAGTGGCACAACCACCCCACAATGACACATCCTCGATGGAGATGCGGATGCATCGTCTCCCTCCTCCTCCTTGTCGTTGGCGTAGACGTTGTCGACTCCCTCATTCCTCTTCTCTAACGAGCCCTAGGTGTTATGCCCTACAAATCATGTTGTTGGGAATATAGACAACCATCGGATTTAAACAACCATAGTTAATCACTCTGATCTATCAAGGTTAGAACACATTGAAGACACATGTGATCTCAACGTAGATCTCCCACATGGTGTTCGATGTGTCAAGTTATCCTATGTGGCAGACATCTGTTGGCGTTGCTGCTAGCCAAGAGCAACATTGCTATGTTTTAGAACTTCCAAGGTGAAATTGAGACCCAAAAAAACTTAAAGGCGATATTGCTCATGGGCCTATACTTTTGGGGTGAAATTGCTACTTGACCCCAAAATAAATTTTATCATCTAGAACTAGCTTTTGAATACATTTAGGAGCAATTTTGTCCTAGAAGTAACCATTTAGAAGCATTGGGTATTTGAAAGTTTTTTGATGAGTAATTTCCCTGGAATGGCTAAAAAAGGGAACAAATTTTCTCTAACTGTTAAAAAACTAACGTTGACTATTACAAATTGACGTTGAAAGTTAGTATCTTTAATGGTAAAGGGCAAGATTACTACACTTTGATTATTTCTAGAGTAAAATTGCTACTCAAAAAACTTTTGGACACCCAACACTCGAGTGGTTACTTCTAGGGCAAAATTGTACCTTAACCTTATAAAAATTTATAAAGCACTCCATGGGGAGCATTTCATCATCTGTCACTTTAGCTGATTAAGGTGACACGGACTCAATATATTTTTTTATAAACAATCTTAACATATATGCATTTCATCACCGGTCCGAACATTTTGATCCCTAGAATTTCCCATCCCAATCAGGACTCGGACGGGACGAGAACCGAGATCACCCTTGAGATCCTAGTCTCGGTCCTTTTTTTTTTTTTTTTTTTTTTTTTTTTTTAACTTTATAAATTAAGTTATCCTTTTATTTTTATAATTTTTATGCCATAATTAAATTATCATTTGATTAGATGTGTATCGATCTTTAGTTGGAAATAAACCGTAAATATCATGACACTAATCCTAACTATATAATTTATAAAGATAATAACAAAGATGATGGTGATGATGATAAAATGTTATTCTTTAATTCTAGATCAATTTGTTTGATTATTATGATCACTTTAAATAATAGAATATGGAGAATTTAACTAATATAGTTTACTTTTTTTTAAAAAAAAAAAAAAAAATCTAGATTTCCAGGTCCCTGGGATGATATTTACAACTTGGCTAAAAACCGGGACTATTAACTGGGATTAGATTATCCCGATCCCATCCCAAGTTTTGAACACCCCTACTTTTGACTGTTGGGATACACATTTGAGCCTCCAAAAACACCCCATCAATTGCAGATGTGGGTTGAGCAGCACCCATGATTTTGAGGAGCAATCCTTTGTTATTTTGGTGTGAAATGTGAAATCACTTGGCCCTATGTAAAATCACATTGTTCATGATGAGAAATATTATAAAAATTAGATTATTTCCAATCACATAATTAGACACAAAAAATAGCATTAAGAAAGAAAAGTGTATAAAGAGTTTAGCTTTTTTTTTTTCTCATTATATTGATCTATCAAATTTTACTCAATATAAGAGCTGTTTGATTAATTTAAGTATATTAAGAAAATTAATTAAGTTAGTTATTTATAAAAATATAAGTTGATTTTCCTAAAGTATCATTTATAATCATGACTACTCTTAGATGGAAATCCTCATAATATGTGTAATCAATATAGATACTTTGATTTTGACCAAAAAAAATATAGATACTTTGAAGAAAGAATAAAAAATTTAGAGACAAAAGTACATTTAAGTCTTATGTTTAGGACTAATTAAATTCAACCCTTAAATTAGTTTTTATATTAAGAACGGGAGGTAATGATTTTTTATTCAGTCCCAAAACCAAATAAATGAGGAATGTTGCGTTAATCTCTCAATGGCCAACGTGAAAAATTTGTCAACATTTTATGGCATGAATCAAAGACCTTATTATGCTAATGTTGATTATGTCATTCACTAGGAGTAACACATTATATGAGTCAAGTACAATTCATTAATATTGTATCTTGTATACAACACATGGGTCTGCAATTTTAGTTAATGATATACTCATTCTGGCCCTAAATGTATAAGTTTGATAATTAATTTAAGAATATTAATAAAATAGTTTGTTATTTATGACAAATTTAATCATTATATAGATAGCTTGGAAAAAATATAAATTTGGAAGGTTAAATGGATTGAAGTAATATATTTAGAATATAAATAAATCTCTCAACTAGTTCATACATTTAGGATCGGAAGGAGTATAATCAATCAATTTATAACTATAATGCATCATGAATCAAAGCAATATGATTAATTTTGAATGAAAAAGATTGATGGGTGAATATTGAAATGGCTATGTTAAGCCAATGAAACATTGAGCAAGGAAGTGTCAATTGTTATTTAGCTGTGAAATGTGACTTGTTGTGTGTCCTTTTCTTCCCAAATAGTGCGTGTGTGTAAGGACAATACATGAACTCCTTTAACAAAACATCATGCTCCCCCTCGTCTTTATTACTCCCTCCGGTCCTAATTATATGAAAGTATTTTTATAATTAGGATTGAGATAAGATAGTATAAGATCAATTAACAATTTTCATAAATCAATAAAAGCGAAGTTAAAGTCAATAAAATGTCTAAAATTTAAGTAACTTCTAATATTATTCATACTAATTACATTAAACTCTAATATTATATTATTTATTACTCTCACCCACTACCCTTATTAATTATAAATATACATGAAAAAAAATAATTAATGCGCTTTAGAAATAAGCAAATGCTTTATGAAAATGACCAAATATAATTTCTAATTGGTGCCTTAAATAAGGACTAGAGGGAGTATTATTTATTGGAAGGCAAAACCCAATAGGCAGCTCCATATGTGACTTTTGTCCTTCCTACATGCAACGCATAAGCTCTTCAAATCTTGAAAACTGCTCTACTTGTTTCCTTCATTATTAATTACATATATATCTACTTATGATTGAACAAAAATTACATACTAAAGAAAACTCTGTACTTTTCAATCTTTTCAATTCAATCAATTTTTGTCCTCAATATTAATGATTTTTCAGTTAATAGTTTACAAGGCTACCCCCCATGTACTCAATCCTCAATTATAAAAATTATTACATCCGAATTTTCATTCATTTATAAAGATTAAAAAATAGATATATTAGTTATTTGTAAACATGTGTATTTTTTTCCCCTAAAATACCCACTTTAATCCTTTGAATTAGATACTATTATTTTATGAAAATCCCACTAATTTGTGCAATCAATAGGAAGAATTTCGGGGAAAATTATAACTTTTTGAAAAAATGGATTGAGGTCTTACATTTAAGATTAAAACAAACACTTTTACTGGCTGATATATTTAAGATCCAATGGAGTATGTAAAATTATATTTAATTTAAAACTAGCGAAAAAATACCAATAAAAGTTTATTTGGTCGGTAAGGATGACACTCATACCTTATGCGAACATATATTTAAATTTAGTTTAACTTTATTAGTAGGCTAGTTATAAATATATATATATATATATATATATATATATATATATATATATATATATATTCTAATTAGTGAAAGTTGTATTCTTTTTGGAGGATTAGAGTGTAAAGGGTTTTTATCTCTCTCAATAAATGCGCTTCCCAAAATTTCAATTTTTATTTTCTTCCTTACATGATGAGGTCGTTTATCACCTCAGAGAACATTTTGTTGATAGTGAAAAACCATATTCTATAAACTTAAGTAAAATAAAACAAAAGATGATGAAAGAATCTTTTGTCACCTACCACCTAAAAGCTCTACAAAGGTGGAGAGTGATCAAAGATACAAAAATTTTCTAAAAGCCTATGCAAGTGTTTAGCTAGCAAGCAGCAAGTAGGGGTGGAAATAGGAGTTATGCTCCTTGGCCTCACCATTATGTGCCAGGCCTGTTATACAAGGAAGTGGTCCGAGCCTGGCTTGTGGCACTATTACCAGGCTAAAATCAATGTGGCTGTTAAGAAGCTTGTATTTTTTACGAAAAGCCGAAAAAAGGGATGTAAACGAAACGGCTGGACACAAATGCCTAACATAAAAAATAGGAAACAGCCTAACGTAACAAGGCCAAAAAAATTTTGAGTGAGGGGAATTGATTTAGGGACTTAGGGTTCTTGGTTTGAAAGGGCAAACGGGAGGCTTTGAGTGAGGGAGGGTGGGGGGATATTAATTAATATATATATTTTTTTAAAAAACTAATTATTCATAAATCATTATCGGGCCTAAATGGCCTATTTGGAGGCCTAGGCACGGCCTTTTAAGGCAAATAGGCCTTAAAAAGGCACTGGCCTTTTCGATATAACTCAGCTTTTAAAGCCGGACCACGACCTATTTCCAAAAAGAAGGGAGTTATGCTCCCTTGGTACTTAGTTAACTGTGATATGCCAATCCTTAGGGGTGAGTATGGCGCCTAGATGCCCAGTACGCATCTCAATTCTAGCAAAAAATATAACGCCCTAAAAAAGTGGCTCGAAAAAAATTTGGGTAGTTTTTTTATGTAATCGGGCGAGGACTAGGCATCGGGCAGGGGGGTCCTACCCTGCTCATTTGACCCTGTTTGGAAAATTAAATATATTTAAATAAATATTGTTCTACATGTATTATTTTATTTAAAATATATTATATTGTTATGTCTAAATATATTATATTATACTTCAGCTATCTTCAAAGCTTTGAAATTCTGTTAATTGTGAACTAAAATCTTCAAAGAGCAGGGCAAGACGTCAGTGCTTGGGCAAGGGAAGCTCACCCTACCCACGCCCTTGCCCTAATAAAAACTAAAATGGTTAGGGCTTTTATTAGGTAACAATGGGCATATGTCAGTAAAATCCCATTCAAAGGTGGGCATCGGGCAGGGGTCTCGCCAAGCCCAGCCTAGCTCAGCCCATGCCCACCCCTACCAATCCCTATGAAGAAGTAATCTAGATTTCTAGACTATATTACTATCTCACATCCTCTTGTGATCAAATTAATAGTTTCTATGTAATTAGTAGAGATATCAATTTTCCCAAGACATTTAGATGAGCAAAATATCGACCATGAATTATCCCCATCAAACTAAGTACTTAGTTTTGAAACATATAAATACCTTGGTGAGTCCCAAAATTCAATTCACAAACTAAGTACTTACAAACCTTTTTTTTTTTTTCACAAGCTCCCTTTTGTATGCATGTGTCCCCCTCCAAAACAAAATCATTTGGTATCAAAAAAGGGTTGCTTGTAAGTTTTTTTTTGAATCGCTTAAACAAATAATCACTTTCTAAAGAAGCATATAATCCTGCGTTCGTGTAGTTCGGTCATTGTATCTTCTCATAATTTTAGTCTTTTTATAGCTTATTTTATACCCTCTTATCCTCAATATATTTGTAGTTCAACGTTTGTTCAGTTATGTTATTCAATCTGCTCGTCAGTTCCTTATAGCTTGTTTTATACTCCATTCGATATTTAATATAAGACTTATTTTGTAGTTTAAAGTGAATTACAAAGTGAGTCTTATATTAAAGACCTAATGAGTACTTTTTGCCGTTTTAATTCTTATGTACTTGGTATCAAAAAAAAAAAAAAAAAAAAAAAATCTTATGTACTTTGAATTATCTGCTTGCCTTTTTTATTTATATAAAAGAAAAATGGAAGTATCATTCACCATGAATGAAAGCGTAAAACTTTAGAGCTCATGTAACAGCCTGTTTGGTATGCTGGAATTGATTTTAATGGAAATGGAAATAGATATGGAAATGAGGTTTAAAAGTATGTTTGGTATGTCATGAAAACAAATTCGTATATCAAAAGACCAAAATGCCCCTGTAATTATTATTTTTATTTTTATTTTTTTTTTTAAAAACTTCAGCCTTCCTCTTCTATGTAACTTCTGACCACCACCCATACCTTCGGCACCCAGAACAAAGCATCAAAAATTGAAACTATGGAGCAACGAAAATCACATACAATATGAGAAGTACAAACCACTAAAGCCAAATCATATAAAACTCGAATAAATCTACAAAATTGAAGAAAATTTGGGTGGCGGACAAAATTGCACATCTAGAAATGTAGAAGCTTGCATGCGGTGGGAAGTTGCAAATATGGAAAATCGAAGGCAAATAAGTGGAGAAAACATGAGGAGGAGGTTGGGGACGAAGTTGATCTTATGGAGACAATGAAGGTCAGCCATGGTTTGTCGATGGAGATTGGGGGAAAGAAGAAGACAAAATCGAAGAAGGACTCCGGCGATTGCGACGGGTAGGGGGAAGGTCACAGAGGTGGGTCAGGAGGTAGAAGGAGATGGTTGTTGAGGTTAAGGGTATGTTTGGTTGGGGGGAGGGGAGGAGAGGGGAGGGAAGGGGGAGGAAAATGGAGGGAAAATATTAAAAGGGGAGAAAATTTTTTGTGGGCCCCACCACAAATAACTTTCCTCTCTCTCCATTTTCTCTCCCCTTCCCTCCCCCTCCCCTCCCCCCCCAACCAAACATACCGTAAAAGTGAAAGGGCAATGTGTGGAAATAGGGAGATTACAAAATTAAGCATTTTTTATGGAAGCCAATTGATGTCCACATGGAAATGAATTTTTTTTCAAATTCCATCATACCACACAAAACATGCTCAAAGCATGGAATCGGCCTCCATTTCTATTTCCATGGGCTCAATTCCATTGGACCGAACGGGCCCTAAGGTTATAGCCTGTATTTCTTAGCCATAGCCTTTTTTCACTAACGCTAATTAAACAAAGGTATGTATTTTCCTATAATCTTCGTGACTGGCTGATCCTCAATTTTAATTATCATGTTGGTAAAAATTGGGGGGATGTTGGAAATTGTTTTTGGGTTGCTGTTTTGAAACTTTGGAATTGGAGGAATCAATGTAATTTTGATAGCAATTTTATTAAGCCTTGTAATCCTGCTTCTGTTTTGTCTATGATTTGGACAAGATTTGTATCTTTAGATAGTTTTGAGAGGCGGTCTGGCTAGTTAGATTCAGCCCGTGTGTTGGCTTGGGAAAAACCACCTAATGGCTGGGTTAAATTGAATGTCGATGGGGCCATGGAGTTTCTATCTTCCAAAGCGGGATGCGAAGGTGTAATCCGAGATTTCTTGGGCAATTGGATTGTCGGATTCAGCAAGGAAATTGGTATATGCCGAAGTAGTATTGCGGAAGAATGGGCGGTGGCGGAAGGGCTCCAATTGGCTTGGAATTTAGGTTTGAAAAAGATCATTTTGGAATCCGATGCGAGATGAGGTCATTAATTTGATTCTAGATGATTTCTATTTTTTTGGGAGCAATTTGATTGTAAAGATTAAGGATATGCTGAGATGGGATTGGCAGGTGGATATCCGAGTTATCCCTCGTGACTGCAATCGTGTTGCTGATGCCTTAGCTAAATCGGGCATCTCTAAGTCGTCTCTTTTAGATTTTCTTAGGTCTTGGGTTGGTCGGGAGAGCTTAGGATTAAATTTCTCCTATGCGTAAGTTTTTTGTTGTAATGTAGGCGTTTCGCCATCTTTTATATCAAATAAAAATTAAAAAAATAACGCCGTACCAACACTCTTTCATTGGTGTTTTGGCATAAAAGGAACAAATGAGTTCCACTTTGAATCTTTATAACAAGAAACCTTTTGCCAAGGAACCACCATCCACAATGAATGAAAACGTAGGAACTTGAGTAAATTAAAGTCAATATGAGGCCTCATAGACATATTTACAGAACTTATAAAAACGAGCACTCACTTTTCAGACAAGTCTATAAATGCATCACTCAAATAATTACAAAAAAAAAAAAAAAACAATGAGTTTGTGAATTTCACTCTGAATCCTTGACTAAACATCGTTTTTTGCAAGTAAAAAAAAAAAAAAAAAACGATTTTGTAAATTTCACTCTGAATCCTTAACTAAACATCGTTTTTTGCAAGTATCATCCACAGTGAACAAAAGCACCAATAATTGCAACGTAAGTCAGTATTTTACAGATCTAAATAGTTTCTCAACGCAATTAATGACGCCCTTACAGGCTATTTTTATACACGTCAATGAGCAGTAATAACCTAAAATGTTACTCAACACAGCCGATTTTTTATTTTTATTTTTATTTTTCCTTTTAAAAAAAGGAGGAAAACCATTATTGAGATACCTATAATTTCCTTCAATTTTTAATTTAATACCATATGTATTTTCTTATTAAATATTTTTATTTTACTCTTTTAGCACTGCTAGGCGTTAGCCCAGGTTACTTCGCTCCGTTAGCATTGTTAGCCCTCGTATGAAAGCTAATTGTGTTGACAGAGTGGAATTAAAAAAAAAAACTTAATAAGGAAAAAAATACATATGTACCAACTTAAAAATTAAAAGAAATCATAGGTAATTCAGGAATGGTCTTCTAAAAAATAATAAGCTCCTTAACCTCTCAAAATGATGGCTAGGAAGACTCATTTCTCATTAATATTTTTTCTGAAATGCACTCCTAGACAAACTTGTAGTGAAGTGGTCACTTAAGTCTCTAAATATAAGACATAATTGACTTTTTTTGAGATATTAAAGAAACAATTAAATTGCTTCAAAATATTTATATTTATCATTTTTTTTCTCCAAACTATTTTATCCAACTTATAAACTGATATATATAACTTAAAGATACATAATATATAACATGATTAAGTAACTTATTTAGTTTTTTCAATATTTTTTTTTTTATTAATTTGAAAAAAAAAAAAAAAAAAAAAAAAAAAAAAAAAGTTTACCTATTGACGTTTCCCACCTTTTATTTCACTGGTCCTCCAGCCCTTGTTAGACATATAAAATTCCAACAAAAACAGTTATATGGGAATCTTTTTCCCAAAAAAAAAAAAAAAAAAAAAAATCGGGGGACATTACAAATAGAAGGAGAAATATGGCAGGCAAGGATCCTAACTGAAATCATGTTGTTGAATAACTAACTACCTTGGGAGTAAACAAACTACATTATAAGTCACTTGAGATTGACTAGTTCAAATGATAAGAATGGCGTGGAGTGCAAGTACAAGCCTAAATTTCAAATCTTCCCTATGCCAAAAAAGAAAAAGAAAAAAATATCTATATAATACAGATTTTATCAACTAGAACTAGCTTTTAAATACTTAGGGATCAAATAGGATGAAACCCGCGATGTTAGCACCGCTGAGGGTGAGTGTCACGCCACTAGACCAGAAGGCCATTAGCATCTGGGACTAGCTTTTGTGACAAGGTTAAGGTTAGGTGTGAGTTATATCTAACACTATGATTTTGGGCCATTTAGCAACATCTGGGATCGAAACCCTTATAATCTAATTGAAAAAATATCTTAACACTAATAATCGCTTTTATATTGACACCATCTTTGGAAGTCATCGTCATCTTCATCTTCGTTATCGTTATCATTATCATTTTCATCAGATTTTTCAGCACTATGAGATGGCTCATTATCTTCCTGATGATCTTGCACAGCTTCGTCCTGCTCTCGTTTTGCATCTTCCCCTTCCTGCATGCAAATATAACAGTTGTTAATTGGCAAGGATTGTTATGATGGGGGGTAGGCCCCACAAAACTTTAAATGAATGGTTCTACAAAATGCTTTGACAAATGATGATAACTACAATTTCCATCTTGTAATTATATCTCGGTTATGCTAGCCAATGTAACATGGGTTATGATCACAATCTGATCATTAATCGGGCTTCAAGTTTTTACTACAAATTTATTTGGCTTTGGGGCGTTAAACATCATTTAAAAGGTTGACGTGTGGGGCCCAAGCACAAAGGATAGTCGTTAGTGATGTTTTCCCTAATCCCTGCAAAATCATCTCAGATATGATTCCATGATCAAGGGTTCCACAACACATGAATTGAATAATCCTGGTGCATGAAAACCTATTAGTAACTCATTTTTTCCTAGTCTGCAACTCTCCATATATTCTGCTCCCTGGGAAGATTTCTTGACACTAACTGTATATCAAATTATTTGGACTGAATAGTTTTTTTTTTTTAAAGAAGAAAATGAACAAGGAGGTCATCTTGCATATTTGTTTGCACATAATGAATCCAGGCAAAGGAATAATCACGATCAGATGACATACTATAAAGGCCCTGTACATTGAGGTAAGTTTCACATGGATAATTAGGTAACTGAGGCCAGGTTAGGGATGTATATTACTTCAGGGATCTGCTTTGTCACCACACACCAAATGGCAAAAATCATGCAGCATATACATGATTAATTTCTAGTAGGCACCATATTCTAATACAGAAAATTTTTCGGTTTCCATTCAAAGGATGTTGTTGAAATAAAACTGACACTGAAAAATGGCTGAAGCTATATGCATCAAAGAGGGGAAACTCGGAAGATAAATCAAATGGGCCAAGGGGACATACATTAGGATTAGGATTAGGATCGGATGTCAAGTCCACCAATTCCTCTGTCATGCCAACTGAGGTGTCACTAGTGTCTTGTTCTGTCTTAGCAGAAGCTTGTTGCAGCAGCTCAAAAACCGTTTTAAAATGTGAAAGATCTGCAAAAGATACGAGAAAAGTTTTCCTCTTGTTAGACTATATTCTTTCATCTATGGGTTTACAGAGCAGCTAACCATTGAATTACTATTTGCTATGATCAAGTCAAGAAACAATATTCATAAAAGAAATCTTGTGCATCACTTCTGGATGGCATAAAAGTGTTCACAATAAGAGTTGTCAAGGAAAAAGAAAAAAATCACTGAACCAAAACAGGCACCATTATACAGCCACCAAAACATAACAGAAGTCATAAGCAAATAGATCAAGAGAGTAAATGCCCCTTCTTATCCCTAAATGATGGATAATTCAATTATAGAAACACAAACGGGTTGAAATAGGAATAATTATTAAAGAGAGCAATCAACAACTCACAGAAAAGTAGAATCATCATTAAACGGGAAATCCTTTGTAAAATGCATAAATAGCACAGAAAATAAAGTAATCATCATGCAAAGAAATAACGGCCCAAAATCGTAAAACAAAGTTCTTAACCTTTTGCGCGGTTATTTATAGCATCAGATAGGAGTAAAGGATGTTGACGTTCTTCCTGTTTGTACTTCAACTTAATTTGATGACGTGTTCGATCAGGGAAAAGTTGTTGTATCATAGAAAAATCTGTGCCAAACTGGCGAACAGCCTAAAATTAAAAAGAAAGTATAAACTAGTTAATTTGTCGTCAAGGAATGCCCTGCCCTAAAGACATTGCTACTTGCATCAAAGAGAAGCTATTAGTTGAGACATCAGTTAGAGGAGGTGTGAAACCATATTAGCATCAAGTTTAGCAGCTTTTGTCACAATTTTAACTATCAAACACTGAACACGTAAGAATTAAATTCCAACAAAAAATCAACACAAATTGCACTCTGCAAATACCCCAAAGAACAGTTCAGTGTCTTGTTTCGACCATTTTCCTCTAGGTTTTTTGTCCATGAAAGACTGGTAATTGAATAAAGTGGGAGCTAATGGAACGTTTTCATTAGCTTGATCATCATCTGAGCCTCTTCCATATTCTGAACCTAACATGTCTTCATTATGAGCAGAATCCTTGTGAAGTGAGTCTCCATCTCTGCAAATGATTATTTCCAAACAGATCTATTTATTAGGCTGCATTTTACTGATTTATCACAGTCATAACAAGCAATACTGCAATAGTTATGCTGGTAAACTTCCTATAAGCAAAACAAGCAATATGATAGCATATGAAACCTTATAGTACTTTCACTTGGGCTGTTTCATACACCATATGAGATAAGAC
This sequence comes from Acacia acuminata, assembly GCA_019022655.1. Lineage (NCBI taxonomy): Eukaryota > Viridiplantae > Streptophyta > Magnoliopsida > Fabales > Fabaceae > Acacia > Acacia acuminata. Next base: position 278,344 of record JAFJYI010000131.1, read on the forward strand.
CCAGTACGATTATATTTAACATAAAACCTGATAAGTTAAAAAACTGTACAGTGTAGTGCCATACCATCTAACAGTTAATAGAATAAAAATGAACCCTCTAATAAAAATACCTTTTACATGAAAATGCATTACATTCCTCCAAATTTGTCATGCTATATTAAGTTTTATAGAGATATAAAAACCAATTGAACTCTTGCTGAAAAACTTTACAAAACAGTTGGAAGAGAAAATGTCGGTAAAGGTCATATGATGATTGATTGTGCAAGGCAATTGAACATATCTTGAGGAAGAAAAAGGGGACGGAAGGAATTTCCATGATCTGATAATTTTTTCCACACGTCAAATGCTCTAATTTGAATATTACCCCCCCAAAAAAAAAAAAAAGCTCTAATTAGAAGTGTGTGAATGCATAACAATAAGAATATACTGCAGTAAATAAGATGCTTCAAACATTACAGATTAGAAGATAAGCAGATTTTGCTACTTATACTAGTTTCATATAAACAAAGAAAAAGAGATTGATATTGAGCACCTTCCGTTAATCGAAGATGTTTTGGATGCTGCTGCCTCCTTTTTCTGCATAGGGAAGGGATATGTAATTATTGGTGAATTATCATATCTAAGTCATAGTAGCAACATGTAAGAAGCATGGTAATAAAATACTAAATATGGAGGTGCCGCTTTCTTTTCTCATTCCATATATGTAAAGTCTAGAAATTAGAATACATACCACTTGTCGCTCCCTATACTCTGCAAGCAGTATAATATCCTTGATACGCAAGGTTTGGGGATTAAGTTCATCCTCAGGAATTTCCAGCAAAGCCTTATCCACTATTAAGCAGTAATTCCACAAGCATCAAATGCATCAAGCCATTATCGCCATTGAGAAAATTCAAGACACAATTAGTTTAGTTAGTTACCACATCTTTTTCTTCGTTGGGTTGAATGAGAGAATTTTTTACGAGGTTCTTTAGTAGCCTTTTCTAAATCCTCATTGGCCCTTTTACGCTTTGACGTGGTTTTGCAATTTTTGATACAGATTTCTTCTTTTTCTTCATGCATCCATTATTCAATCCATATTCATCATCGAGTTCTTCAAGTTCATCAATGTTAGAGTAAGTAAGGTCAAGCTCATCCTCCTCCTCAGGATCCTCATTCTCCGCTGGATCGAAATCTTTAAGATTAACCCGCTTTCTCCCCTGCCTCCGAGGTTTATCAACTTTATCTGTCTCACCTACTACAGAAGAATCTGTACAATTATTTGGAGAACTGGGCATCGCGGCATCTTTTTCTTTATAGCCACCATCCTGGAACCCATCATAAATGAACCAAAAAATAGTACGCAATTAGATTCACAGATCAGAAAAATGAAGGAATACATAATTCATGGAAAGTATGCGCATAAAAATTAATAATAACTGGTATTTTACATCTTTTCCCCCAGGAATATCTTCTACATGCAAAAGGTCATCATAAGTAGGATTGTTTGCTGTATTTGTCGGTTCTTCAAGTGGTTCTTCACACACCGGAAAAGTTGGATCTGAGCCATTATTCATAGATGAATAATCAAGGGTATGATCAAGAGGATGGGCAGACATTGATCCTCCTAATTCCTGAGACCAATAAAATCATGACCAATTGATTAATCAGCACATAGGACTAGAAATTAGCACATCTGCATAATCACATAATCTTTACCTCTGCTCCCAACCTTCCATTCTCAGTGTGAGAATCATCCTCATTGAGGACTGCATCTTCCTTGAAGGTCAATGAATTGTGAGTGGTTGTATAATTAGGAAACTTTTGAATTTGGGATATATCACATGCCTGGGTGACAAAATCCTCTGTTCCCTTCTCATGGAAAGAATGGAGAGTTGGATTTCCTACAAAAGAAAGATAACATCTCCATCATCACCGAAAGATCCAATGTCGGTATATCATAGGCTGAGTCAATCAATTATAACAATGGGTGAATTTGATTGCAGCAAAAGACCTTACAAAATGAACTCTAAAAGGTTGATATAGTTTTGATAGATGACAAGACATTTGTTAGAACCAGTGTTATCAAATGATTGCAAAACTTTTGATAATTTACCTGCACTAGAGCCATCTTGTGTGAGAAAGTCATCAAGGCTGAAAGTCTCCAACACAGAAAATATGTCTGTAGTCTGAAAGTCAAGGATTCTTACTTCAACAACAAATAGAAAAATAATTAAAATTGAAAAACAATATTAATTCTTCCTTTACCTCTCCCGCTGGCTTTCCACTGTTAGATGGCCAACCTCTAGGCTCATTGTGAACAGCAACCTCTGAAAGCATGGAAGTAGAAGGCTCTGATCTAGAAGAGAGTACCATTGCCAAGCTTCTTTTGTCCCCAGAAAATGGCACCCTCGAGCATGAATTATCAGTATCACTTGATGTATTGATTGTCCCAAGCATATCTGACATGGGTAAAGTCAAGTTGGTTGACTGGGTTAAGTTTATTTGTGCAAGAAGCAAGCAACTAAGAATTTTCCATCATACCATTAGATGAAGCAGAGGCAACAACTGCTGCAGTCCCTAGTCTAGGCCGAGGCTTAATCTTAGGTTGAAACTTGCGAGCTGTAATAAGAACAAATAAAAAATAATTTATCCTTTTAGTAATACGCAATTATTGCGGATGGATAAGAGCAGGAGGATTACTAACCATTCCTACAACCAGGATCAGGGAGGGTGTCTCTGAAAGGATCCAATTCAACTTCAGCAGACTCTACCTAAACAGAAGTTCCACCATGAATAGATAATAACACCATTTCAAGAAATAGAATGTGAAAAATTTTATCAGAGAATACGTGAAAAATTATACCTCTCCTGCTCTCTCAAGGTTAGAATTTGAATGACTTGTCTCCATCATTGAAACCTTACAATCTGAAGCACTCTGGGATTCCACATCAGGACCAACTTGCAATGAGGAATCAACAGGTCCCAAGCTTTTCTTGCCATCAAGAAATGGACCTTCACCTTCCCGGTATTCAGAAGGTTCTTCATTCTCAATAATGGTTGAGTTAGCTGCAGATGGTTCAATCACATTTTTAAATAGATCTGCTTGAGCTTTAGCAGGTTAAGGTGGTAGTATATGCCATCATCCACATAGAGATATGAAATTAAGAGGGGTTCAACCTCAATTTATGAAAACTTAGTATTTGCTAAAGTATTTGAAGTCCAACAAATCAATTTATGGACCAAATTTAATCCTCTACTTACAGGTTCACTTGCAACTCACAATTTTAACAAACTTGTAATTGATATAGACTAAGGTTTCATAGAAGTAATACAAGCATTTGTCAAAAGCATAACTTACCATTATGGAGGTCGGTCTCAAGAACAGTGTCAACTACTAGACCCACATCAAAACCAACAGGATCTGCCTGAAAATAATAGAATTTTCAAGGAAAAAGAAGTTACAAATACTCCAGACACAACGAATCAAGATAACAATCAAACACAGCATTTACCCCATTAGCTGTTTTTGGAAAATTAGTAGACCAATGACTATTGACCTCAGATGCTGCAACAATTGAAGGCTGAGCTTCCACCAATGCTGCATGGCATCCACTCACATTAATTTGCTGGGAACTCTCCAGGTCAGGATTATTACTATCCAAAACTGGGACTGGTGAACTATGACTGGATTTCAGAAATTCTGAAGCTGATTTATCTGGAGTTGAATCAACTGGATTACTACTTTTTGTTAGAACATTTCCTACAGTGTCCAAGCTCATGGATGATGAAACAACATGCTCATTCTTTCCATCATTAGATGAGGTTGCTTGATTTGATGCGGATATCTCCTTTTGAGCTGGCTGTTTAGCTTTGGCCTTTGGAATAAACCTGCCACCCACCCTAGCTACAGAAGATTGTGATCAGAATGTCCAATAGAAACTTAATCCAGAAACACAAATTCCCAGTACCATTAAATGGACCACTTACCACGTGAAACAGGAGCTTCTGATAAAAAATCATCAAACGGATCCATGGGCCAGGTAAGCACAAAGAGCAACAACTAACTGCAACAGCATAAACACTGTCTCCTAGCAAGGCTCCAATAAATCTGACAAAACCAACAACCTCCAAGTAAATAAGCTTAAGCCGGAAAACTACATAACTAAGTATCAAATAAGCAGCAGATGAAGCATTCATGAGTTTAAGAACTCTACTTTTGCAGAGTAAAATAAACCCACAAGCTATTAAAGATACAAGTTACTGAGAACCTCTTACCTAGTAACCTTCGCACTGAAATATTTGAAATAAGCATAGTAGCCTTATTAATTTTTGTTCCAGATACTTTAAGGAAGATGTCTTAGTAAGCTAATTGATTCAGGAAACTCCTCCAAGTCACCAAAGAATTACAATGACAACACTTTTGCAATTTATGATCTTCCCATTAATTGAAATGAAAATTTTTAAAACAATGAAAGGAAAGGTGCAGCTGCGTCCAACGCAGGGTTGACAATGAACAGAAGATAGATTAAACAAATCAATCTCACCGGATTTTGGGAGTAAATACAGTTCGTACCGTCTTCAATACTTGCTGGAGAACCAGCACCCAGGGCTGACAACGGTGGACGACGGCCGACAGTGAGCTCGACCAAGTGTAGAATGCCAATGCCGAACAAGGTATATCTGCTGCGCCCACCAGACGATGATGTGTTTTGTTGCGGTTATAAAATAATTTTTTCCTTTTCACGCCCTAGCATGGACTGGTATTTACCAGAAGGCTAGCAGGATCGAGCCCCCGACGCAGAGTTGACCTTAATGCCGTAATGCCAATTGCCAAATGAACTGGTTTTAGCCCTGCGATGAGTTGCGACATTAAAAAGACTTAAAAGAAGGTAAAATCTAGATAGATGTTATTAGGAAAATCCTAATAAAATACCTTTAAAATATCAAAAGGACAATATAATGATTCCAATATCACTAATTACATATCAGACTAGGTATCAATTTGGAATTTCGGAATGTTGTTTATTTACCCACATGCCCTTCTCCTCTTTTTACTCCTTTTCTCTTTCTTCATCAAATGTCATCGCAAACTTCAGCTCCTCTCACTCCTCGGTTTCGTCCCTATTCCTCCATCAACCCCTTTTTCTCTCTACAAAGAAGAGGTTTCAAGAAGAAAACCTCTCTTTTCAAAAAAAAGAAGAAGAAAACCTCTGTTACTCCTTCTTCATCCTTTTCCTCCATTGTTGCCCCCTCCTCCAACATCATCTTCAAGTGAAGTAAATCCGCTGCCATATCTAGAAGATGCAAGCTCTTCCTTTGCATCTTCCTTCGAGTGCAAATGGAAGCCTAAGGTTGCTTGCAGCGGACTACCCTATTTCAGTAGTCTAAAATTCTCACAATTTCTTTTCGTTGCTTTTAAATAATTATCATATAATTCCCACAAAATTGGAGCTCAACAAAATAATAATCATCAGAAATTTCAATTTTTCCTTCCGACGATCAATTGAGAAGAGGACGGAACAGACTTGTACGCAGAACAACCATGAGAATGGAGGCATAAGCGCGAAAAAAAAAAAACAAAAGAACAAAAAACGAATAACGAGAAGTAAAGGGAGAGTCCAATGCCTGGTGGGAAGGTGGTGGCGAGATGGCGCGAGAGGATGGCGAAGATAGTACGATGATGGCGGTTAAGGCAGATCTGAGTCAGTGAAGCGGCGGCGCGCCACCTGCTTTGTTCTCTCAGTTTTGTACCCTCGACAGTACATTCGTGGCTTCAGCTCAAAATTTTTTATGAAAGTGGCGTTGGAGATCTCCTTTATTCTTGTTTAAAAAGAAAAAAAAAATGATGGGTGGGCAAGATTGGCAATGTTAGTCCTGCTAGATAGATTGTTTTGGGTTCCAACTTAAAGTTCTAGATACACTTTTGTTAAGAAGAGTAGTCATAAACCGAATGGAATACCGGATAATATCATAGGGATAAACGTGTTAATATGCTTCATTGTTTAAATATAACATTGAGCAAAATTGTTCTTAAAGCATTAATATACAACTTGAACATCTTAATCATGTTACTTTGACAAAAACGTTTCTTGATGGAAAAAACATGATTTACCAATATTTGTGGGTTTTAACAAAATTAGTGATGAGATTTATAATAATAATAATGAGTTTAACAAGATTTGTCATGATTTTCACAATAAAGTTTTCGATGGAAAAAAGTTAGACATAATACATATCACTCTCGTCCTATTTATAAGTCTACTTTGTTACACCCCTATCGGCCTCACCCTTTCGGGTGGCGGGTTGGAGGGATTCCTTTTATTTAATTACCGTTCCTTAGTACTTAGTCCATTTAACATATAACAAAGTGAACGCAGCAGAGCACGGTACCTGGTTTGGACAATCCTAACATACTGATAAACATTTATAATTCAAACAGTAAATAAGTCCTGAAGGGTTAGATATAGTTATCCAAACAAATTTTCGAGTTTGAAAGAAGGTGATCCTACTTGTCCCCACACAAAAACATGTTTTGGACTTAATAAGAACCTAAAAAAAATATGAGAATCCTACTACAACTCCACGAAAAACACGCTAGGGCAGAAGCAAGAATTGCTAGGTTGTCGGTTAGGTCTTACCTTGGAATTTCAGTTGTGTATGACTTCCTTCATCTCTTGAACCAAGATCTTCAGCTGGACACTCTCCTTCTTCACCTTGAACTCGCCCTTGGGCAGGTGGAAAATGACCAAGGGATGTCCTTATATAGGCCCTCTTGGTTAGGGCTATTGTCCAAATTGGTTATTACCCAGTGGTCGGAAGAATGCCTTAGATTTAAATAATATTCTTTGGCTTGCCCTCCAAGTTATTCTAGATCCTTCTTAGGCAGGAAAGTGGCGCCCTCCATGCCCTCAAAAATCAAATTTGAAGACTGCCCTTGATGGTGGTTTTTGGAGTTACTAGCGGCAGGTTTCTGTCCAGTAATTAAAATAACATTTCAGGGGTAAAATGGTCATTTTGTACCGCTTTTCCTCCAAGTTAGTGGGACCCACCTGGTAGCCCAAAATGGCGCCATTTTTGATCCATATGGGGTCAAAATTGCTTGTCATTCAACTGTCACGTCAACTTCAAATTGTGTGGTCCAAATTAATCTAGATTATTTTATTTTCTCTCTCCTCATTATTACCTGATGTGACCTTCTACTTGCTGTCCAAGTTACCTTTCTCTCTCTTCTGGCCCACTAAGTGGCGTCATTTCCTTGTGTCCAGGAGTCTGGGCCCGGCTTTGGAAAACCCCTAACCGGTCCCGCTCAGCTACGGAAAGGTTCACTTGTGTCTAATCACTTAAGAAAAAGAAAATGGAAAGGCTGGACCCTGGCTTGCGTGTTTGCTTTTCTGAGCTGCGATCTAATCACTAGAGAAGCATTGAGTTGCATGTTTGGTTTTCTGCGGGTTTACTTTTTTTATTATTATTAAAATATAAATATTTTTACTTATTCTAATTAAATTATATTTTTAATTAATACCTGGTCGACCTCGATCGACCACGTGACCCTTGACCCAGGTTCCCACCGGTTCAGTGAGCGGTCGGGTTTTCAGAACCTTGGTTTCCTCCTATTTTGACTTTGTAAATTTTCATTTAACTATAGGCAATGGCTTTCCGTCTTAGAGTCCTTAGAATAAATTATGCCATAAACTACGGAAGACAAATACTTTCGAATTTGACTCAAGGCTTCTCATTATTATACAAACTCCTGTTTGTACATGTATTACAGAAGTAGAGGTGTTACACACTTTCACGGAAAGTGAAAGTTGACTTATAAATAGGACCCAGGACTGGTACACACACATATATAGATTTGGTGGCCATTGGGCCACCCAACTCCTTCACTATCATGGTTAGTTGGGTTTGAATCCTATTCCTTACACCTTGGTTCAATTTTTTTTTTTTTTTTAAAAAAGCCACTGAGATCAAAATGATAAATTCATCAACTTTTAAAATCCCAATTTAATCTTTGTCACTTTTAAAATCCCAATTCACTATTTTAAATATTAACAAATTTTTTTTTTTTTTTTTGAAATTTCATATGATATTTAATTAGAATTCTCCATTTAGTAAATTTATTAAATAACAAGTGGGCAAAAAAAGGACAAATTTCGTTAAGGACCAAGGAATCAAGAAAATATCAAAAAAGTCTCAAGGAAAAATATGTCAAAAAAGTCCCGTTAACGTTAACGTAGGATTAACAACTCTCATCTCGTGAGATTAACAACTCCATCTATGAAATTAATAATTCTTTGAGACTTTTCTGATATCTGAATTTTTTTAAGACCTTTTTGATATTTTCTTGGTCACCGAACAGGAATTTCCCCAAAAAAAATACTCGTATCAATCAAATATATACTACTAAAACTCTAAGCAACTCATTCATTGGTACACAGTGGCTTGACAACTATGCATTTCCTTCATCCTTCATTGGTCATTAGTGGATACACGTGTGCATCTTTATCTCTTTTCCATTTTTTCAAATTCATTCATATTCTGTTCAGAAGTCAATCTTATCTTGAATATTGTTGGACGTACAAATTAATACCATTAATTATAGTTGTAATCTCCATGGGTCTATTCTATTCCCCATGTATCATAATGGAGTTTTGCCTTCCCCATGCTTAGTTTCTGTCCATTGACGAAGTAAATCTGCATCTATTTATACGTTTTGTTTTCATCATTTTAAACCGTATTAATCTGTACGAAATGACATTTGTGAAAGCTCTTTCTTTCGAAATGAGTTCTGTTAGAGTTGCATCATTCATTGAAGTTAATAGCACAAAGCATGGCGTCGATTGTCTCACAACTAAGAGTAGATCTGGTGCTGTTCTTTGAGACTATTTATATCCTTTCAGCTTCTTTTATGATTTATGCTTCCATCATTTTTTGCCATCTAATCGAGGTCGAAGATCAGGCCATCTGAGCGAAGTCGGTGAGTCAAAAATCGGGAGGGAAGGGAAGACCAGTTTTGGAGGAGATATTATTTTCTTCGGTTTCCTCCAAATTCAAAATGCTCCTCTAGCTGTACTAGTCATCTTTGCGCCTCGTATTTCTTTGAAGAAAGTTTCTCTTTTTTTCTCCAATCTCGCCCCAACATCGCTGGTGAAGTGCGTTGATTACTGGGGTTGATTTAATTCTTCTGAGTATGTAAGTATTTCATTGATTGTTTTTTCTCAGTTTAGATAATTCCTCTATAGAAGAATCTGCGTTTTTCATTCTCACTGAAATACTGTGGTGGAAAACAGTGCCTTGATGATTGATAAATTGTTCACTAGAGTGTCCCCTACAAAAGAGGTCAGAGGTCTCTTTCATTGTTGCCTTATAAATAGGACCCAGAGTGGTACACACACACACACATATATAGATTTGGTGGCCATTAGGCCACCCAACTCCTTCACTATCATGGTTAGTTGGGTTTGAATCCTATTCCTTACACTTGGTTCAATTTTTTTTTTTTTTTAAAAAAAAAATTCAACTCCACCCAAAAAAAAAAAAAAAAAAAAAAAAAGCCACTGAGATCAAAATGATAAATTCATCAACTTTTAAAATCCCAATTTAATCCTTGTCACTTTTATGTCATTTTTTAAATATTAACAAATTTTTTGTTTTTGAAATTTCATATGATATTTAATTAGAATTCTCCATTTAGTAAATTTATTAAATAATAGTGGGCAAAAAAAGGATAAATTTCATTAAGGACCAAGGAATCAAGAAAATATCAAAAAAGTCTCAGGAAAAGCAGATGTCAAAAAAGTCCTGTTAACAACGTAGGATTAACAACCCTCATCTGTGAGATTAACAACTCTCATCTGTGAGATTAATAATTCTGTGAGACTTTTCTGATATCTGAATTTTTTTAAGACCTTTTTGATATTTTCTTGTCACCTGACAGGAATTTCCCCAAAAAAAATACTCGTATTAAATATCAAATAAACTGGAAGCCGCTGCCTGGGAAGCCCATAAACATAACTTCTAGTGTTATGTCGGGGGTGCAAAACTGAGCGAACAAAGAAGGTGGCGCGCTTTCGCTTCACTGACTCAGATCTGCCTTAACCGCCATCATCGGACTGTCTTCGCCATCCTCTCGCGCCATCTCGCCACCACCTTCCCACCAGGCATTGGATTCTCCCTTTTATTCTCTTGTTATTCTTTTTTTGTCCCTCTTTTTTTGGCGTTATGCCTCCATTGTCATGGTTGGTCAGCGTACAAGTATGCTCTGTCCTCTTCTCAATGGGTCTTCGGAAGGAAAAATTGAAATTTCTGATGATTTTTATTTTATTGAGCTCCAATTTTATGGGGATTATATGATAATTATTTAAAACTAACGAAAAGAAAATTGTGAGAATTTAGAAATGGTCAAACAATTATCTACCCTAGAATTAAATAGCTACCCTCTGACTCTCTTGTACCTCTATACATCGTAATCCTTTTTTCTCTGATGGTGTTTAACTGTTTATCATACCAAGATACTGATAGAGCCGATTATCATAGATATTTATTATTTTTCAAGGGGAATTTTAGGACCGTCACAACTTTCTGCTAATTGGAAGTATTATTGTATGGATGAGTGATTTTTATTATATGTTTTTAGTAGCGTTGAACTTTATTAGGGTTTTATTGTTATTATGGAGTGAGATCCTCTAGGGTTTTATTTTGTGATACATTTCCTATGGCAGAGGCTAGAACAAATTTTAGTTTTTTCAAGAGCTTGTAGTTGAGCTATCTTGTCTTTTCTATCTGGAGTGTTGGGAATCCCATGTGATGTTATTTTGTGAAACTTTGATTGTTGATATCCAAATCTTAGTTCTAGGATACAGAATGCGTAGCTTTTCAGTTTGCAAAATTTCACCGTGGATGTTAGTGTCTCAGCTTTTGTGATTATTTCTTGAGGACAATGAACTTGATTATGAGGAAGCATTTGGGAAATCTGAATGCATGATTTGTTGAACTCTGGAGTAGAAAATAGTAGTTTTCTTTACTTCAGAAGCATCACAATTTAGGATAGCAATTTTGAAATGAGTCCTTGACTTTTGAGGCAATGACATTGTCTAAATATGGAAAAAAGTTATGTGAACAGTCTCTAAAAGTAGTGCTAAGTTTCCATTTTCCTTTCATTTTTTCATTTTTGGGAACGTATAAATAAAAATATATATTTCTTTGTTGTTACAGAAGAGGGGCTGCACATGAGATCTGTATAATTACATGATGCGCCTATTTGCCTGTTTTAACTGCTTAACTTCTTGCTTTTTATACTTTTATGCTGATATGTTTAGCTTTCAATTTAGGTGGTGTGCACACCGAGAAGCATATTGCTACTGAGCGCTTAAGTCACTCCTCCTCTATCTCTTCATGTTAAAACTGCCCTCTATAGGCAGACAGAATCAAAAACATCATTGATTTCCATGTATGGTAAGAATAATTATCTTACAGCAATTCTGAACTGAGTCTTTGACTTCTGTGTTGATGCCCATTTTCAAAAGTGCTACTAATGTTATGCGGTACAAACCTAGTTATTCTCTTCACTGTTTTTTTTTCTATCCTGCTTCAGTTTGTGTTATTATATGTTGCTATGAATCTTGATGGAGCCCTCAGGAAGACAGAAATCTTATCTTCTAATTGTGATTGAATAGTTGCTATAAGGTCTTTCTCGGTGCTCTGTTAGGCACATACGTTCTGTTCAAGTGTATTCAAGGAAGAGGCATGTTAGTTAAGGCAAATAGTGTCAGTTGGGATGTTTTATGCAGTTATGCTTTTAAAGTGTTATTCAGTCTGTTATGTCTTCTTAGGAAGTTTCTAGCAGTTGTGATATCAGTTATCTATGTCAGTTATGTTGGAATCTTATTTAAGTGTTTGTGTAAGACCATTCTCGGATATGAGAAATATTATTGTGTTTATTACCTCTTGGGATCTAGAATTCTTTACCTGGATCTTTTCTAAGGTCTATCATGCTCTCTCATTCTTTTTGTTTCTATTGTATGGACCATCTCCTGTTAACTAGTGTGGAAATGGTGTTTGAAGTGCTACTGAATTGACCTTAGTTGATATCATGCAGGAAACCGTGTAGCCTACCTTGAATCTCCAGTTCAATTGAAGTCTTTTTGTACATTGGGATTTGTTATTAGGAGGATAGGTAAGTAACTTACCAAAATGGGGACACGACCTCAGCAACCATGTCGAGAGGAAGATGAGGATGAGCTGCTAGGTCGTGGAACATCACTTTCTGGGCAATCAATTTCCACAAGTAAAAGTGTAGGGTCTCCATCCAGTCGGAGTGAGCAGACAATGGCTACTCCAGCCTGTGATAACACTTTTCTAAGATTAAACCATCTTGACATCCATGGTGATGATGCTGGATCTCAGGGAGCAGTTGCGTGAGTTCTCTGTTATTCTATGGGGTTGCAGTGAGTGTGTAGTTTTTATAAATGCTCTGGGCCTTTGTGGCTTTCCTTTTCAAGGTTGTTGTAGATTACATTTTTGAACATGGTTTCTTTTCCTGATGCACACTGAATTGCTTTGTTTCTAATTTTGGTTCAAGGCAATGCATGTGCTCACACATTTACTTTCGTTTTGGAATTAGATACTGGATATGAATTTTAATTAATTCTTGATAGTGTCAATTATATGCATGTGGTTTACAAATCTCTTGATGCTTTTTTCGTTTTTTGTTTAGCCAATTATTCAATTCTTACTTATTCTTAGTTTTTGAATAGTAGCAAGAAGAAAAAGAGAGGCCAGCGTGCTGTTGGAGGTGACAAGAGTGGAAGAGGGCTCCGCCAATTTAGCATGAAAGGTAATCTATCCATCTCACCTTTTTGTTCCTGTTTTTAATGTTGGCCTGGCTGAGTTGCATTTTGTGTGCTTTAATAACTGCATCCTTGTAGTAATTTATATGCTTTTGCTCTTAACACTGAGAGTTTTAGGCATTAATGCAGTTGATGTTCTTGTTCACTTAGTATTTTGTTTTTTCCTCTGCAGTGTGTGAGAAGGTGGAAAGTAAGGGAAGAACCACTTACAATGAGGTTAGGTGATTACTTCAGTATTTGTTACATGTATTAATTTTCTTGCTTCATTTTATGCAGTAGATTTTATAATGAATCTGTTATTGATGGGCAAAAAAATGTAATTTGCCAAGCTGTATTATTGTCGTTAGGTGGTGGGATAGCAGTGAGCAACCATATCTAGGTGATCAAGTTTTAGTTGTGAATATGATGGGTTCTGGGAGATTTCTGTGGATCTTATAGAAAATTCTAGGGAACTTCTTGGAAACTCAAGAAGAAATAGATAGGAATGAAAGGAAATGAACTCTATCCTGCCAGGTCTTTCTTTATTTCCCAACATGTTACTTGATGTCATGAACTGAATGAGTTAAATTCCTTGCAAAAATTTTTTTTTTCCTTTGGACAAGTTACTAATCTCTGACTTGCTTCTTATAATTTAATATATCTGAAGATCGTAGTTATTCTAATAGGTTGCAGATGAACTTGTGGCTGAATTTGCTGACCCAAGCAGTAGTGTTTCTGCTCCTGATCAGGTTAACTCTTAATACTATCAATTGCAATATACTGAATGAAAGTTTTAAGTTAGATTTTCTGGACTAATTGAGGGCAAATATTTGACAGCAACAATATGATGAGAAAAACATTCGTCGAAGGGTTTATGATGCTTTGAATGTTCTCATGGCAATGGATATAATTTCCAAGGATAAAAAGGAAATTCAATGGAAGGGTCTCCCTCATACAAGCCTGAATGATATTGAAGAATTAAAGGTTTGCATACATTTCATATGATCTTTTGTGTCAAATGGTTCATACTTTCACTGTAATGTTCTGAGATAATACAAAAATAGGAGGAGGATTATGACATGTCTCATGTAATTTATCCAGACAGAGCGCCTTCAGCTTAGGAATCGGATTGAAAAGAAAGCTGCCTACCTACAGGAGCTGGAGGAGCAAGTAAGCCAGCACTCACTAGTGGATTTGATTTTGGGAATGAAATAACAATTTTCCAGTTCAAGGAATTTGTATTTTTTTCCCGTTGGAATGTGTTGTTATAAGTACCTGACAAATCGCTTTTATTATATTGATTAGTGTCTGTTTGCTGACTCCTTGTCCTATTTCATCAAGTACGTAGGTCTTCAGAATCTCATACAACGAAATGAGCAATTATATGGCTCAGGAGATGCTCCCAGTGGAGGTGTAGCCTTACCTTTTATTCTTGTACAGGTATGCCATCTTCTCATTATCTTCTGATTTTTTATTTTTTAATTTTTTTTGGTTGACCCTACATTAAATTACTGCTCATTTTTTTCTTGGTCTAAACATTCTTATTGTCTGACATGGTTTTTGTGGGCCAACTCTCATCATCACATTTGCTGTAAAATATTTTATTTGCTAGAACTATATCAGCAGCTAGCATTGTTGTTCACTGAATCGGACCATCTGTTTGGGATTATATTTTCACAATTTTATTTTATGGATTATGGTAGTTAATCATAGTTGTCAAACTTACAAGATTGCACCCTTGTTAAAATTTAATTAAAGGTCAGTGACTCAGTGTTATGTAATAAATAGGGGAGTATGTGTTACAGAGGAAGTTAGCTTAGTTAATTAGGGTTAAGGTTGTTATGCTATAAAAATGCGTTGGGTAGTTTGTAGTTAAGGCTTAAATGGATTGAGTTGTATTTCTTTCTTCCTCTCTATATTTCTCTTTTTCCATATCCCCCCCCCCCCCCCAAAAAAAAAAAAAAAAAAGAAGAAGAAAAATCTCTCTCTTCCTCTTCATTTATTTATTACATAACAGTCGGATTTTAAAGAGGGAAGAAATTTTAAATTACAAAATTTACATGATGATAGTGCCTGTCTCTGAAATTGTTTCCTTGTAGTCTTTCTGACTTGTTTTTTCCTATTTTCTTGAAACTGTAGACGCGCCCCCATGCTACTGTTGAAGTGGAAATATCAGAAGATATGCAGCTTGTTCATTTTGATTTCAATAGGTGAGAAACCTTCTTTGGATATTTAATATTGTTCCTGAAAGCATTGGTGGGTTTATCTGATCTCTATCCTAGTAATCCTCCCAAGACCATGAACATAAGCCTAAAGACATTATCTTTTAAGAGCTTTTGCTTTCCTTTGAGAAAATCCACAAGGGATGCTCTGAAATAATCACTTGCTGAAACCTACAAATATGGATAAATTTAAAAACTCCGGCATTCCCTTTTAAACAGAGGCACCAGAAGCCTGCTAACTAAGCGCACTGCCAACGGACTTGATGCTCCTTATGCTGCCCAAAACCAATGAACTTTATGCCTGGAATTACCTGTAGAAAAGCTGGACAAACAAAATGTTGATTAAATTAAATGATTAATCATCCTATTCCAAATTTTCCATGCTACTTCAAAATGCCAAAAATATAGTTCTCTCTCTGAAGTCTGAACATCTTGTGTCATCATTTGCCATATTGGTTCTGAGTCTGAAGCTGTTCATTTGTATTAATTCTATTAATTATTTTAGTCCAAACAAAAACCTTTCATTCAGAGGGAGCCTGGATCTCCCATAAAGACTCAGAAAATTTATGGATTTGGATTTCATATAAAGAAGTTCAATAATGAACAAGTATAATAGTATATAGATGGAATCTTCTCATGCAAAGGAAAACCATGGCACAAGCCAATGATTTTCAGGAACAAAGCAAGATGTAATATTTTGAGTATTTAAGAGAATTCAGTAGTCAGACATGGTGCAAGTTGATGAATCAAAAAGTTGAGAATACAGTTTAGACCTTGAAGAAATCGAGTGCCATTTCCTACTTGATTATAATATCAAATCTTGCCATAGAGGCATTTTCCCCATGAAGGATCGAGAATATCTTTACATGCACATAACTCTTCATACAAGTAACCAAAACCCTCAAGCAAAAATAATGCATATAAGAAGACGTTTTGGATTTTTGACCAATGCCAACTATACTTCCCTTTGCCAACTTTCTATGGTTCCGTTCTAACCATTTTAGGTCAAAGTATTTTCAAACCTCTTGGTTTTTCATTCATTTCAGACATTCTAAATTCACCATATTAACCAAGAGTAGAACTTTAAACCATGGCTTAACTCATGCATGAACATCTTTTTCCCTGGAGAATATGTTATAAGAAAATAACCCCTAAAATATTGAAAATTTGGTCCTTGCTTCAACTCATGAATTAAACTCATCCTTATCATCATCAAATCACAAATTAGGGCCTCTAATCACCCAATTTAGCTCAACAAACATCATCCTTGGGCAAATCATACATCTCAGCTTCACATAAATCCCTGAAAATGGAAACCTTGCAAAAAACTAACTAATAAATTTCTTTTTATTGCCATTGTCTAATTTCCATCAAGAGAAGCATCATATCTTAATTACACCGTAGATGGAGAGAGCTTTTCTGTCCATATTGAGAAGTGCATGGGCCACTCGCTTTAGTCTTCTATATCCAAACTCTTAAAAAAATTTCCTTTTAACCTGTGCATACTTTCTCCTTTCCATCTACAGCACACCTTTTGAGCTGCATGATGACAACTATGTCCTCAAGGCAATGAAATTTTGTGAGAGACCACAGAGTGATAACATGACGCAGAATCTTGCAGACGGAGGTGAAGGTTCTAGTATATCAGGTTTGTATCAGGCGCAGGTCACTCCTTCAGCGTCAAACCAACCAGTTAGAACTCCAACCTCGCCGCCTCTCCCTGGAATATTGAAGGCAAGAGTCAAGCATGAGCATTGATATGCATTTATATTTTGTCCCTCTTGCGTTATTTTAGCATGTCTATATGCTTTTGTAAAGTAGTTTCCTGTCAATCAATACGCCTTCATGATGGTTAAGAATACAGCCAACCAATTTACTATGTAGGGTAGTCACAGATAGCCACCTGTGCTTTTGAATTCTATGGAGTCATTTCTGGCTAATTGTTTGCCAGTGTGAACCGTATGTACCAGCATAGGATTAGTTTTCCAATTTCATCTGGTGTAAATTTTACTTATGTCAATCTTTGGTGGTATATGTTTTACTTCGGCTGTGCACTTTCATCCGATATAAGGTGAAAATGTTTAGCAGCACAATCTTTTTGAAGATTTTCTAACAGGATAATTGACTATTTAATTACCAATTTTCAATGCTATTAAATTATAGATGAGAATTTTGATTGATTCACCCCTCCTACCATCCAATTTCCAAACATACCCTTACTTTAAGTACTTTTTGACTTTTATATATATATATATATATATTAAAGATCAGATTTCATTAAAATATCAAATGATATTACATATTAAAACCCTGCAGCTAAAGAAGGACATGACTGCAGAGAAACAAGAACAGCATGGCTAAATCCTGACACTATAACTATCTTTTAAAATTGAAAAAAATTCTAATGAATTTCCTATATCCTGAAGAATTATATTTGAATGTTGCTTCCAATTCTCCATCTTATGAAATCATTTTTTCTTGCAACAAAACAAGGTTAGTGACTCTTTTACTTCCAAGTTAAAAATGGGACAATTAACAATCCCAGATCAACGATGCCCTTAGCTTTGCTATTGCCAATTGACTTGTCGAAATAGCTTTCTTCCATTGAATACATTGCAATGGTTGATCTCGGTAACAGACAAAAAAGCTCAGAATTCGATAAGCACCAGATCTTGCAAAATCAATAATAATACTCCAACTAGTTGTAAGAATGTTGTTCAAATGAGCAGAAACATAAGGAGCCTGGGAACAATTGAGGTTGACATTGTCCTTTGATAAGAAAGCTGCAATACTAGGGGAGGATGCAACTTTAATAACCTCGATAATTGTTGCTGAATCAACCCTTCTTTCCTCTATGAAGTAGGTGGTTTCTATTTATCCACAACATATAAATGAGTTTGATAATTTGAGTTACTTCCTCTAAGAATCCATCCTTGTGAAGTTTGACAAGAACCTTTTTAAGCCAAAATTTAAAAGCTGGCAATGTACTAAACGGAAAAACAATAGAAAGTCCTCCAAACCATATATCCTTTGAGAACAGACAAGTTACAAACAAATGCTCTATAGATTCCTCTTGATTGCAACCAAATAAGTATTTACGTTGAATAGGTAGATGTTGAGCCAAACGAATTGCATCATTCAAAATCGTCCAAATTAGAAGAAGATCCTTCAAAGGTAGAGAGATGATCCATAAGAATTTTCAAAAATCATCATTTTGCCTCTGTCGCGTTGAGAGGTTGAAACCAAGAGAGGCCTTATATTCTCCTGAATCTAAAGAATAGATTTGACAATGTGAGAATGATAAATTTCCCTTATCAAGTTATGATTCCATCTAACTGGGCACTGAGTAGATGGAAGATGTACTAATAAATTCGAGACAGTTCTTAGTGATGAAGAACTAGAGAATTTAGACTGCACAGGCCACCACAAAGGGTGGTTGATAGAAATGGAATTTTCATATCCCATTTTGCATCCTAAATGATCTATGAGTATAGAATCACATTGGTCGATTTCTTTCCATAACCAAGAAGAATTAGAAGGTTTCTTCACCAATGATTCCTCTTCAAGATCTATATATTTTGCCTTTAAAGTCTCAGCAAGAAGAGAGCCAGCCTAGGCGTTGATAATTCTCCAAATTTGTTTAGCAAGAAGAGAATCATTCACTTTGGTGATAATACTTTTTGACTTGGTCTCAAAACATAACCTTGTCTGGGATCATAATAAAACAAAGATCTTACTGAAACGTCCTGAGTTAAATTTCCGGCAAGGCCATTTTAATCACCTTTTGGTGTATACTTCGGCAGTGCAACCATTCTGTGATACCATTCAGGGGATTTAAACGTCATCCTAAAATTTTTAGAGTGATTTCTTTTAGGGAGGGCATGATAAATTTGACAAGTGCTTTATTTATTTATTTATTATTATTATTATTATTATTATTATTATTATTTTTTGGGGGGGGGGGGGGGGTTTGAATGAGCTGGGGTCGCCAAAGCAACGTCCTTATATAGTTTTAACGGTCTAAATGCAAACTTTTTAAGGCAAATTGCACCTACATCCTGAACAAAGAAAAATATGATAAAATGGTTCACTGAAATATTAAAATTGCGGTGAAGTTCTTGGGAATTTTTTACAATATTTTTCATATATGAAAAGACACAAATGCCTCAATGGAGGCTCATAGACTTGTTAACACAAGCACATGAACTTGTTAAAACATGCTCATAGCCTTGTTAAAACTTGTTCATTTGTCAACACATTCACATAAACTTATCAACATAGACACATAGACTTGTCAAAACATGCACATGAACTTGCTAAACAGGTACTGGGGCATTTGTGTCTTTTCACCTTTGGAAAATATTGTAAAGACTTCACCACAATTTTGAAATTTCAAGGGACCATTTTGTCATAAATTTCCTTACTCGGACTTAGGTGCAATTTTCCCAACTTTTTAATTGATCGTTTTAATTTTTTTAAAAAAAAATCAGTTTTTTTAATGCAAATATTTTTTTTTTAGATTGTGTAAACATTAAAATAATTTTGATTTTAAAAAATATACATAACGGAATCAATATGAAATTATGAATCATTTAAATTAGATATAGAGTTTAGACATTGGTGGTGACTTCTTAATGCCCATCAGTTCACTTAGTTACTGTAACAGAAATTCGTTCCATTATTTACGTATGAACAACTTTAGTTATATAAAATGATAAAATCTTTATCAGTGACAACTACTCCCTTGAAATTCGACTTCTAGATTTTAAAAGGTTAAAGGTTGGTACATCAACTACTGCCTTGAAGTCCCTTGGGCATTTATGCGATGTTATCATTTTGAATTTTAATTAATTGACTTTGTAGTAAAAACAATTAAGTTAAATGCATAATATTACATTCGGTCTTAAATATAAAACCTAGTTAACTCTTTTGAGAGATTACAGAAGCTAAATAATTTATCATTTTTTCTTTAAACAAATTTTGTGTAACTTATAATAATATACAATATATATTATGATTAAATAATTTATTTAACATTCTTAATTTCTCTAAAAAATTCAATTAGATCTTATATATTTAGCATTAAAAGATGATTTTTTTTTTTTCGGGGGAGGGGTTTAATGGATTATCATAAGGTTATAAGAAACGATATAATTACCCAAAAGTTTGATAACAACTTATAAGTATATAACGACAAGTTCTTATACCGTAAATGACAAAATGTTTATGCTGTTTACTTGAGAATTTTAGTTATTAAATTCTTTTTTAGGACTTTATATAATTCTCTATTATTTATTCTTTCAAGTGCATCATATGATATCTTTGTTAGATCCAAAGGTTTAAATCCTCGGCCATGGGAAGGCCAAAAAAACAAATTATGCATTTAAGGATACATTTTCCTTTTTTTTTTTTTTTTTTACCTTAAAAATAAATTTTTTTTTTATGATATCAATTTCTCAAGATATTATATTCCATTTTTGCCCTTTCACTTTTTATTATATTTTTATCATTTATTAATAATATTAGATAACTTATAATTTATTTATTATATTTAATTTCAAAAAATTATCCAATTTTCTAACCCTGAAAAGTAATTTCTTAAGAATAATAATATCATGAAAGTATATCTTACTAAATAATTTAAGTTTTAAATTATATGATGATGCTAATATTAATATAATGCATTGTAATACTTAATTTTATTTTAAATATGATATATTTTTTTTTACATAGAAGGGTATATTAGTTATTTACATATTTGCTCATTTTATTTCCTCTGTTTTCTCCTGTTCATTCAACTAGCGTGGGTGATAACATATTCTTCCTAATTTTCTCTCCTATCATTTTATTTTCTCTCAACTTTTCTTCCCATCCAAACATGATTTTAAATTAGAGGGGCAAAAATCACAACTTCCGATCAGGATTAAATGAAAGTAAAAATGAGTATTTTTTTTTTGGTACAACAAATGACAATTTTTTTTTTTTTTTTTTGATAAAGAAATTTTAGGAAAGCGGTTGAAATTACCTTCTGATTCAAGTAAGAAAAGTCTTGCCGTCTACGGACATATTGGCTTTGAGAGAGTACACACGCCTCCACCTCTACCAAGATTTTCACTACTTTATAGACCCTTAAGATGCCTCCCGCCTTGATATCAAACCCCCTCCCAGTACAACAAATGACAATTATCTTAGATGTTTTAACTATTAACATATGCAGGTTAATAAAAAAAAAAAACATATGCAGGTCCTTTTAAATTTGGGCCCATTAAGCCCACATTGAAGCCCAGGGCACAGCCATTCCTCGTTCCGAAGATCAATTCCGTCGATCAGAACGGAAATTGGCGAAGCTCTTCGTCTGTGACTGTGAGGCCCCTTCCAATCTTTTTCAATCATTCATTTTTCGCGTTACTTCTTGAAGCTCGATACAATTCCGAATACGGATTCGCTTTATCTTTTTTCCTTTTTATATGAATCGATCTATTGTTAACTCTTTTGCAATTCCATCTCAATAAATTCCGCTGATTTGCTTGTTTTTGTTGATTTCGATTTTTTCAGGTAGGGTTTCTCCGAGTTAGTAATTTCTGTTGTTTTTCTTTTCCTCTTTGGATTCTCTCCCAAAATGGCGTCAAGTCTGTTCAAGGCACTCGTTCGATCATCCAACTTCTCATTAACCACAAGAAGTTTAAGTCTCGTAAGTGATCAAATCAGCGACCACACCGCCAAGTGGATGCAGGTAATCAATAATTCCTTAATATTAATTTGTTAGGATTTTTAAATGTTCCTCTGATAAGCATTTCTTGTCGTGTATTCGTGATTCGTTGCTATCTTAAAGTCCTGATAGTTCATTTGGTTTCTTTTAATCCCATATCACGGTTTAAAATATGGCGCTGGAAGCCCCATAAAGTGTAATGGTTAAACCTTTCCTTTGATGCCAAATAGTTTCCTTGGCTTCATGCCTCAAAACGTCAATGGTGCGGCAACTTCTTTCCGGTAGTGCTATGGCATCTTCTATGGGTGTGGTGGCTGTTGATAATGGTGTAATGGTGTCTGCCAGGGTGGAAGTGGTGGTTGGTGGAGTTTTCTTTCATATTTCAGCTCTTTTTTCCCTAAGTCAACCGACGGGCTTGTAGTTTTGACGGACATAAGGATTATTTGGCCTTATCTGGGTAAAATACCAGAAAGATAATGCAGAATGAACTGCAAAGTTTTAGGTTGAACTTGTTGAATGAAACGGGTGTGATCTAAGTTGCTTAGCTGCAGTACTCAGCTAGATAGGGAAAACAATTATTGCTAGAATAGGTAATGAATGAAAATGTGAAGGGGAGAAAACATTTTTGTGACCTTGTTATATTGAATAGGTATTTACTTCATTTATGATTAAAGGAGCAGGAAGGGAAAACGTGGGAGCTACTTATAGTGGATTTGTTTGATTTAGAACTAAAATCATAGAGTAAAATGGCCAAAAAAAATGAAAGCACAAAAATAATGTCGGGAAATCTCTCCCCTTGTTTGTGCTTTGCTTTATGACAATATATGTTATCATACGGCTTTTTAACTCTGAAAATTATTCAATATTTAAATCAAGATCAAGACTATGAAAATTGTCTGACATTAGTTGAATTACTTTGTTTTTGCTAGCTAGTTGTCCCACCTTGAGGAAATGATGAGATAAATGGTATATCTAGCTGCGTCAGTTGAGTGCTTAGTCAGTTGTAATTGTTGTGGGAACTGTCAGAATCTAATTTTATACGAAAGGATAGTTTTTTTCAGTTATCATATGAAGACTGAAGTTTTGTATTATGTCTATTCTTTGGAAAATTGACACATGAAGAAGCCATTTTATTGGTTCATGACCCTTTTTGGACCTCACCATTCCCTCTCACGAACAGTATGTGCAGCGGAGAGTCGGAGACAAGTTGGGAACTTTAGGTTGTTGCCCACACAATGTTATGGAAAATGTGTCTGACCTAATGTTATTTTTAACAGCAACATTTCCTTTCGAGCGACTCCAATTGTGTTATTTCTTTTTGTTGTTATACTTTGGTTATTAGGGTTAAGTTTCCAGTATTGAATTCATTACTTGCATGCTGAATGAGCTCTGAAAGTTCTAAAACTTATCTTTGTTACCTTCTTAAATAGGATGCGAGCAAGAAATCCCCAATGGAGCTGATTAATGAAGTTCCACCCATCAAGGTGGAAGGCAGGATCGTTGCTTGTGAAGGAGGTGAAAACTTCTGCAAATTCTGATTCTTGTTTTCTATCGGCATCATTCCTGTGAGGGATACATGCAGGAAATATTGCATATCACACAAATCTTACATGACTTAACAATACAAAGTCTTTTAGTTTCAAAGACTAAAGTTGCTATCAAGTCTTACATGACTTAATATCAAGTTTTAAGAAAGTAATTATCGGATTTTAGGAAGGCTATATTATGATGTAATTTGTTATTATTCTTATTACACTTGGCATGGAACCTGGTAGTGACTAGTTTTTGAGATCAATTATGATTTATAAGATCGTTAAACCAAAATTTGTTAAGATCTGGGTTCTTATTTATTATAATTTTTTGGTGTGTGTGTATTGCAACTGCATGGAAATTATCACACCAAGAGTAGGAAGACACCTAATTTGGATACTGATGTTCATGGTTGCAGATCCCGATCCCGCACTTGGACATCCAATTGAATTTATATGCCTTGACTTGGCTGAACCGGCTGTGTGCAAGTATTGTGGCCTGCGTTTTGTTCAGGCCCATCACCACCATTAGGACCTGTGATTGGTCAGTATTATATAGTTCTGCATTTTGTGACATTGATCATGGTTGAAATTCATGTTGTCTTTGGTTACAATGTTTCTAATATGATGGTGTAATGGTGATGATTACTCCTTTGTTAGCATCTTCTGAATAAAAACAAAACAATGTTCTTCATCTTTTGCCAGTTGCCTGCAACTGAGTGTGGCGGTGTGGAATTATCTGTGAATTATCTACGCACTGTGTATAGCTGACTTGCCCTGCCATGAAGTATTGCATTGTTATGAAAAAGCTGTTTTTCCTGATATTGTAGTTACATTGATATGGTCCATCAAGCCATTGCATTTCATCATTCCCAACAAAAAGAAATCCATTTTTTAATTAAATTAACATCATGAGATTACAAACAGGATTAACACTTAGCAATAAAATCATGCTACTGGGCTACATGGGCATTGTCAATAAATTCATTTTTAGAACACGCCAACTTTAAGTCCTTAAAAAATCAAAATTATTAGCAACACTCAGCAATACTAACTCTATATTGCATGTGTTTTCAATATTTTTCTTACTGCCAATCATCGTTCAAACTATTAATGACATTTTAACAAATCGTAATGTGATGACAAGCAGGCGCCCCATATATCTTAGTAAATGGGAAAATGAGGAAAATGATCTTGAAGGAGGCAAGGATACCCAAGACATTGAAACTATAGAAGTTCAGTTGAAAATCTTTTAATTTGTTTATCATTTTCCCTGAATATTTAACTTCTAAGCCCTTCTCTGATTTGTGATTCAATATCTTTTATAATGGAAAATTAATTTATATTTTTTATGAAGTTTACTACTCAATTCTTATAATTTGACCTGTCGCAACTCAATTCTTATAATTTGATCTGTTGCAACTCAATTCTTAAAGTTTCCTTATTTTTATAAAACATCCAAGTTTCTCATAAGCTCAGCTCATCCTATGCGGCACCAACAATGTTATGAATTCATTAACACATTAGTAGATATGATACCGAAGTCCACAAGATTATTGGGATTTATATCTAGATATTATGTTTTTTTAATAGTTTGATTGATGTGATTTTCAATTACTTACTTTAATAGAGGCTTTGGCTTTTACTACAACACCAAAATTTTCTGATTTGATAGTTTAATCAATGCTATAATTTATCTTTCTTGAAGGTTGATAACATCCTTCCATTAAGTAACACTTTAGGATGAGATAGCCTTCAAATTAAGGGGAAGGTTCAATTAAACGAAAAAAGGTTTATGGTGGATTTCTAAGTTCACATATATGAGGACATATCGTAAATGGCAAAATGCTTTGAGGAGTTGAGATTAGCGCAAATTCGGAAATTCTTGAATGGGTCAACATTTTTGAACTGTTGCAGTGCTGTTGATCGGTGGGCAAACAAGATATAACCTAGCAAACTAAAACATAGTTTGTGTTTGACAACACGCTTCATAGCCCCAATCTGACTTATATTTGTCCAAAAAGCCACTTAAAGCCCCAACTATTCTTTCTCCTATGTTGGCACATCGATGGAGTGATCTTGCTTTTAGTCCAATTGTGGGGTAAAAGCATAAGCAGGGTTTTTAGAGAGATGACACATGAATCTTGCTTTAATAAAAAAAAAAAAGAACAAGATAAAATTACTAAGGAGGATTAAATGGATTATTTGGAAAAAAGACTTAATAACTAATGTACATAAAATCAATCTAAATTTAAATTACAATACACTTTTTGTCTTTTACCCAAACTTAGTTTTGCAAAAGTCAAATGAGATAAAAACACTTTTACCACCATTAATCCAAACACATTTGAAAAAAAGAAAGCAAAAGCAATTCTAGTAGTTACTACGAGGGAAATGGGAGCAACCCCTAAACCATCAAAACAAGGCTTGACAGTCAGTAAAGAGATAAGGACAAAAAAGAAGAAGCAATACTCGAGATTTATCTACAGGAGTCATCTCCCTCAGATAACAAGAACTAAGGAGCCATTTAATCAATTATTCCTCCCATAAATTGTTAGATACACAAGGGCAAGATAGTTTGAAATGTGGGAGAAAATTGAGGACCTGACTATTTAAAGATCATCAATATGAAATAAAGTTTAGTCAAGTTATACTCTCTTTGATTCTAAATATAAGACATTGTTTTTTTTTTTTTTTTTTTGAAGAAATTAAGGAAGCTAAATAAGTTACTTAATTATATCATATATTGTGTATCCTTATATTAAATATTAATTTATTAGTCAAACTAATTAGTTTGAAGAAAAAAATAAAAATATTCAAAATTAATTTAATTAGCTTTCTTAATTTTTCTAAAAAAAGTCAATTTTATTTTATGTTTAAAATTAGAGAGAATATATGATAATATGCCCCTCACTTGGAGTGTGCGGCTTAGTTGTCTGATAAACCACTCTTTAGGATTCCAACAACATCCCTGGTGTCGTTCTCATTCACAAATAGTCAAATACACAGAATTGAGAACAATGTATTAACTCGGCAGGTAAAAACTAAATATGGTTTTATTGTAATCAATTCAGGTAAAATTCATGCATAGAGTCATAATTTCCAAGGAGGCCAAGGGGATTTTTACCCTGCATCGGTGCAAAATACGTTCTTTTTATGGCAACATTTCTACATCAATTACAATATGAAAGAAAGTATGACCGATAATAATTTTATAAGAACGAACCGTTGACTTTCAATATATCGGTCATCAAAGTAACTAATAGTGCTAAAAATACTTTCTACCCATGTTAATTCAACCATAAATGAGATTAGGGTACTCATGCTACTAAGAAATAACATCAGAGTATTGAACACTGCTTTACTGTTTTAAGGGGATTGTATCTTTTCAAACTTATTTATATTTAATTAAATATAAAAATACATTTTAATTCTACTATTTATTAAGAGTCAAGGTGCAAAAATACACATGTACTTTTTTAGAATTAGCGCTCAACATCGAGTGTTTT
The DNA here is from genome assembly GCA_019022655.1 of Acacia acuminata. NCBI lineage: Eukaryota > Viridiplantae > Streptophyta > Magnoliopsida > Fabales > Fabaceae > Acacia > Acacia acuminata. The sequence continues at coordinate 305,122 of JAFJYI010000131.1, forward strand.
TTTGGGGGTGCAAAAGTGATTATGTGGTTACAAAATAGGTGCAAAAGTCACAGTTTTTGTTAAAAGGACAAAAGTTAATCGTTAAAATGAAGATTTTGATTAACACCGATGACATAGATGGTGATTTGGGATATCAAGTAGTATCGGAAAAAAAAAAAAAAAAAAAAAGCGAACATCATCGAAATACAAAGGGCAAAAGATCCAATCAATACAGAATGCGCTAGGAACCAACTTCACCTTCATTCTTCCATTTCACCTCTCTTCTTCCTCACCGGTGAAAACTTCCACCTTCCCTATTGCCGGTGAGCTCAACCACCACCATCAGAAGCTTTCAAGAGGGGGAAAAAATAGAGTGTGCATTAACCCATAATACAAAGATGAATAACCATTCCTAAAACAGATCCCATTTTCCCTCCTAGAAGTAATCAATCCACATGGTCCCTTTATATTCACCATTACCACACCACATTATGATTCAAAATCTCCCACCAATTTTTGATAGCCATAGTCACAAACAAAGAGAGAGCAAGATTCGAACTAGAGAGCTCAAATTGGACCTTCCTCTCATCACCTTCCTCAATTAATCGGAAGAGACGCGGAGAGCTCGGAATAACCACCATCACCACGTCCCTTCCTTACTTCGCCACCTCCGACTGGGAAAGAGAGTGTGGCCTTGATTTTGTTGGAATGAAGGTCTGGGCTTTTGGAGCTTGAGGAAAAGATGATTGCTCACCGCACACATACCATCCAGCACCAACACACACACCACCCATCAAGCTGCACTTCATCACCGTTACTCACCGCCAACACCACCCATTGATTTCTTGTTCCTCAAAGCTTGTTCGTGAACCACAAGTGTTGGGAACTTAGGACGTGGTTCAATGTTTAAATGCCAGCTTCCCACATTGCCACGTTTCATGACATCTGGATAACACCTAGCACATTTATAACACCAACTTAATGGACGTACTCTCTGTTAACTTTTTTTGTGACTTTCACTTTAGAATTGTAACCATAGTCATTTTTGCACCAAAAAAAAAAAAACTTGGTGTTGGATGCTCCTTCAAAAAAAGCACATGTGTATTTTTTTACCTTAACCCATTTATTAATTACATGTCAAACACATTAATGACTCATGATAGTCATAATACATTATACATTTATTTTCTCTTTCTTTACATTTTTTATTATATTTTCACGGTTTTAATGAACCAAATGGGATTTATATTTTTGGCTTGATTTATTTCTAGAAGTTTTGAAACATCTAATATTTTTTTTTTCCTTTTTCGGAAGGAAAACATTCTTCACAACTTAAGATGACAACTTAAAATTATTTTATTTTATTTTTCCTTTCCAAAAAAACTAACATTAAAGGGTTACGTGGCATTTTTTGTTGAAAGTTTTCACTTAAGGAGTAAATTTATCCCAAAAGTATAAAAAAGAAATAATTTTGTCATGATTGTTATCTTAGTTAGTTAGTTTTGATGGTTAGTTAATTAAATATACTAAGTGATAATCTACATGTAATCTACGAGTTAAAGTTCAAATTTGTTTCAAAAGTTTTAAATTTAACTTCCAAAAAACGATAAAATAGATGATATATGGATTTCGGTAAAAATTTACCCTATAATAAAAATGACATGACATACAAACTACCATTGTTAACTCGATATATTTAATTAACTAACTGTTAAAATTAACTAATGTTCAGATAAAATTGCTCAGTAATTGCCGCAAAAAACAAACTTTCGGGTAAAAAAGAAAAAGGAAAAAAGAAAGAAAAAAAGAGCCGCCTTTTTGTGCACGAAACCCAGAAAGCAGAAACCCTACTAAAACCCCAAGTGTTTTACTTCTGCTTCGTTTTCCATGGAAGCTAAACCCTTGGGTGTTCTTCCTCAAGGGTTAAACATATCCTAAACCCCTTGCATTGCATTTTCCCCAGCTCAGCAACAAACTTTCATTTTCGATTCATCTTCATCATCATCCATAGAATATAATGGCCAAAACTTATACAGCAGGGTTACTCTCAGCCATGGCGGCCGCAGCTGCTGTTTCTCAGAATAAACATGCCTATGCTGATGGTCCTTTCAAATTTCCGGGGTTTCCCTCTCCCTCCAATGTTCCTCAGCCATCTTCTTCGGATCCCAAGTTGCCGCAGGCCGACAATTTGCCTCAGGATAGTCCCTCGCCTCCTCCCAAGGTTCGGAATGATAATCCGAGGACGTCGTCTGCTGGTTTTGATCCGGAGGCGCTGGAGAGAGGGGTGAAAGCGCTCAGAGAAATTGCAAGTTCACCGCACGGGAAAAAGGTTGGGAAATTGTGTTCCTTTTTTTTAAATGTTGGTGATGGAATGCTGGCCTTATTGTGACATCTTCATTCATTTTTTGCCTTTCATTTGATTCTGTAATGTGTCATGCGCAGCCATAGTTATCTATTAAATTTCTTATGCCTTTTTGGTAATAGATTGGATTTTGATTTTTTTTCTTTTGGTTCCTTGTGCTTGAAAGGTACAGAGGGATTTATTCATTTGTTTCTGTTATATGGCCTGTTTTTGACAATTGAATTGATTGCAAATATGTTCTATTTATTGATTTTTTGTATATGTATTATAAATAAACATATTTCGAAAATTTTTGTTTTTAAAAACGCAGAGTAAGGAAAAGAGCAGCGAGAATAAGTTAATCTTACGTTTGGACCAACTTGGGATCTATTGGCTCTTCCAAATTCTGACTCTTAGGAGAGCTTAATTAGTTGGCATTTGAAGAGATAAAAAACACTTTTTATTTGTTTGTAAGTCCGTTTCAATTATTTTTCTGCGTCCTCTCCCCTTTGAGGAGGGCACCTTGTCCTCTACCTTGTTGTATCTCTTACCTTTCGTTTTGCACAACTAATAGAAGAAGTCTGTGATGTAATTTATCCTTCATTCAGTTGTGCCTGTGGGAGGTAAAGTACCAGTGGGTTTGATTGAGGAAGTTCAAGCAGAGGAAGCATAAAAAAAGTGGAATACTAAGATCTTAGATTTTCTTTTTTAATTTGAAATATGTGTTTCTATAATTTGTGTTCATCTATATGCTCTTTCTCCTAAAGTTCTATTTTTATACTTCATTGGGGAAAAAAATTAAACAGAGGGATGATGCATTAGTTTTATTTTTTATTTTTTTATTTTTTTATATTTGTATTTAATTAAATAAATTTCTGTGGTAGCTAATTAAGTTTGGGCCTTTTGTTTTCTAAAGGTCTTTGATGTTATAAAAAAGCAAGAGGAGACAAAGCTAGCTGAACTGGCTGCAAAGGTTGCAGAGTTTAAACAAATGCAAGCACAGCATGAAATTGTAAGTAGATCCTGGCTCAGTGAAGAGCTATGTCATCACAGTTGATTTTTCAACTTTATGGTCTAAATCATACAGATAACAATGTGATAGTACTGGCTGGAATTAGAATACCTAAATGCATATTTTGTCTTTGTATGAACTTAAAATTTACTGAACATGCATTTGTTAGAGATTTTTTGGTTAGACATAAACTATAATTTTCTCTTTACCAAATGGTCTTGTATCTTTTGTTTAAAACTCCAATTGGCGGTCTTTTACACCTTTTTGTTCCCTAATCTCTTATTGTTGTCCAGTTGTTACTTGTTACTGCTGTATGTCTTTTAAACTCATGGTCTAAAATTGTTTATTTTGAATTTAAGATCATAGCCGTTGAGTGACTTTTGTGAGCTTTCTAAATTTTATAACTTTATCAAGCTTTCACCTGAGGAAGAACTCAGTTTCTTATTTTTGATAGTTGCAACTTCTAGGTTAAAATAGACTCTTGGTTTAATATATTAAATTTAGATTACTTTTTGGGAACCTAAAACATAGCCAGCTGAAGTTAGTCAGCGGTGGGCCCCATGGCTCTTTCCAATAAAGGATTTACTTTTTATGCATACAATAAAAGTTTTTTGTGTTAAGAACAGCTCAGTTGAGGGGGAGCCATTGGCCTTTTGCCTGAAGTTTTGTTACTGTGAACTTTGGGAACAGGGTTTGGGTTGACTTAGAGACATTACATCATATCTAGTCCCTATTAATGAAGCTCCATCAGGATCTCTAATATGTGACTTCAGAAGTGTCATGCGTGCAAGAAACTTCTACTTCATGTTTCTTCAGGATGTTGTGGGTATTACTTGTGTTCTTCCTTCTGACTTACCAATTGTTTCACAGATTATGTCTACTTTGTCTGGCAGGAAAGACAAAGGATAATATATGATGAACAAAAAAAGCTTGCTCAGCATCAAGCACAAACAAAATCCCAAATGGCTCGCTATGAGGATGAACTGGCAAGGAAGAGGATGCAGGTGTTTTACCTTTTGACTTTGGTAGTTTGGTGTTTAATTTTGTAATTTTATGGAATGATTCTCATTTTTGTATCATTATCAGGCAGAAAATGAATACCAGAGAGCAAGGAACCAAGAGCTAGTAAAACTGCAAGAAGATTCATCAGTTAGACAGGAGCAAGCTCGGCGTGCAACAGAGGAACAGATTCAAGCACAACGTAGACAAACTGAACGAGAGAAAGCTGAGATGGAACGTGAAACAATCAGAGTAAGGGCTATGGCAGAAGCAGAGGGAAGAGCCCATGAAGCAAAGCTAGCTGAAGATGTTAATAGACGAATGCAATTTGATCGTGCTAATGCAGAAAGAGAGAAATGGGTTGCTGCCATAAATACTACTTTTGAACATATTGGAGGTAGATCTACCTGATGCATTGTATGCAATATACAAGTAATTAAATCATTAGGCTTTGTATTGGGGCCCAGCCTTCTATTTCTTTGCGTGTAGATATTTACGAGTTGTTGACATTTTGCTTTCTTCTTTGAGCTGTGTTTTTAATTAGTTTGTTCAGATGAACTGCATAAGGTTCTCTAGTCAACAAGATCTTATCTGTGTTTTGCAGGGGGGTTAAGAGCCATTCTAACCGATCAAAATAAGTTGGTTGTAGCAGTTGGTGGAGTGACAGCTCTGGCTGCAGGAATCTACACCACCAGGTATAAACTATTCAGCTAAGAAAAGGTTTTCTGAAAGGCTTACCTTTTAAAGTATTTGTTTGGCATGCATTGCACGTAGGACCACCAAACAGGCCAGCTTGCCCTTGCCATTGATGATCTTGGTCTTGCATGGACCAAGAATGTGAAATCCAAATTTGATGTGCATGTGCTCAAGGTTCTTTCTCATAGTTTATAAATATATTAGAGGAATAAGTCATAAATTTCACTATAAAAGCATCATTGGTAGCTAGCTTAGTTGCCTGAACATAAAATTACCACACTTAGTTGGGACATGTTTTCTGGGTCCAAACAAACCTACACAACTTATGGGTCCATTATTTATACTAGTGTCCTTCCTTCAGCTTAAGCAATAATTGGTGGTTGTTGAGCTTTGTCACAGTTTCCTTTTGTTTTATCAGTATTCTTTAGCTTAGAATCAATCCACCTATATACCCCACTAAATACTTGACTAATGGGTTTTTCTAGCCAGTTCACTCTGGAGAAGGCACCAGAGTTACTATTGCTTGACTGATTGTGTTTGTATTTGTAATGTAACTTGTGTTTTCATGCCATAGTTATTTTCAAAATGTAGTTGGGTGATTTACAAGAGGATGATTTTCCACTGCCAAATAGCTTTTTCTTGACTAATGCGAAATGCTGGGAGGAAAAATGAAACTCGTCAGTTTGAGCTACCACCTACTGGAATATTTGACTTCCTTTGGAATTAATGTGGTTCAATTTTGTGGTATCTAGCAGATGTAATCTTGTCTCATGAACTAAATCCTGAAGTTTATGGGTTCCGAAAATGTCAGTTCAAGTAAAATATTCCACAGCTTTTCACATTTTTAGGGATTTTCAACTTTTAGTATTGCCTCCGTTTGTGTTACTTGTCTTTTTTTTTTTTTATATATATATATATATATATATTTATTACTCTTATGAAATTTGTGCTGCTTTATTGTCAGTTGACTGTTGAGTTATAATTCTTTTGAGTTGCTGTTAGCAAAGGTGTGTCTTGTTCAAGTCTCTTTTTGGTCCAATACAGGGAAGGTGCACGTGTTATATGGGGATATGTAGATAGAATATTGGGGCAGCCATCTTTGATCCGAGAATCCTCCAGAGGAAAATACCCCTGGTCAGGCATGTTTTCTCGTTTCAAGAGTACCCTGACTCGTGCAAGTTCTGGATCTTCTTCAAAAAATGGAAATGGATTTGGTGATGTTGTTTTGCATCCTGCTCTTAAGAAAAGAATTGAACAGCTGTCATCTGCAACTGCAAATACGAAGTCACATCAGGCACCTTTTAGAAACATGCTCTTTTATGGACCTCCAGGAACAGGGAAAACAATGGCTGCTAGAGAGTTGGCTCGTAAATCTGTATGATATTGTACTTCAGTTCATTCTAGTTTTCAATTATTACATGCTATTCACTTTGTAATAGTTGGGTTGTATAAATTGTGTGGAACATAATACTTGACAGAGTAGGTTAAATTTTATGTTGTATATTTCATTAATAGTTGTATATTTCATTATAAGGCACCAACTAACAAGTTTATTTGGTCCTTTTTATAAGGCACTTGCTTGTTCCCAATGAGCATTAATTATTTGTTTCCATGTCTGCCCATAATTAATAAGGGTAGTGTGTGAGAGTAATAATTAATATAAAATTAGAGTTTACTGTAATTAGTAGGGGTAATATTGGAAGTTACTTAAATTGTAGGTTAACTTTATTGATTTTAACTGTTTTTATTGGTTTGTGAGAAAAGTTAGTTGGTGCCTTATAATAAGGACCAGAGGGAGTACATGCTATACTAGGGCTATAGCTAATTCAAAGTTACCCTACATTTTGAGTCGGTTGTCTTTTTATTTTTTATTTTTTTTTGGGTATAAATTGTGAATTACTGAATCCTATATGTTTATGCAGGGATTAGACTATGCATTGATGACTGGAGGAGATGTTGCTCCACTGGGATCACAGGCCGTTACAAAGATTCATCAGTTGTTTGATTGGGCTAAGAAATCTAAAAAGGGTTTGTTACTTTTCATCGATGAAGCAGATGCATTTTTGTGCGAGTAAGTAATGTTTCTACCCTAATTGCTCATTTATGTTGATTGTGCTTTTGTTAATTCTTTTCTCAGTTGCTTGTCTCCTATAGTCCAATCTGTTTTATCAATGTCAAGCATGAACACTGTTTTTTGGCCAGATATCCTTTAAATTGATTTCAATCAAAGATCCTTTTCCTTTTTGCTTGAATCATTCCATACAACCAATGAAACCATCAAACTTATTTTCACAGGTGTTGCTCACCGTGCCCAAACAATGACTGGTTTGGTCCATAGAGCTATTGTACTATTTGTAAGCGCCCTACTTATTCATTCCCATTTCCCACCGTTTGATCCAAAACCATAACCTGATCTCGTTTGGGATCTTCTTTCTTTATATCTGTGTACAGTAGTACTTGCACTGGAGATGATACGTTGTGACAATTAAGGAATGCCTGCTTCAAGTGTAATTTGTGATGAGTTACAAAGAATTGCTCTTACTTATTGCATGACATGGAATGAAGAAACTTTTATATAGATTTGGTTAACGACCTAATTTCCCAGTATATATTTTGTGATTTTTGTCTGGATTACATTGATGCTGGATGATATTAAGTGAAAGATTTGAAACTAAATTAGTGCAAGTCACGTTGTTGATTGCATTGGATGAACTTTGCAGGCGGAACAAGACTTATATGAGTGAAGCTCAGAGAAGTGCACTGAATGCGCTACTCTTTCGTACAGGTGATCAGTCGAAAGACATAGTCCTTGCTCTTGCCACAAACCGTCCCGGTGATCTCGATTCAGCTGTGGCAGATCGTATTGACGAGGTTCTTGAATTCCCCTTGCCTGGGGAAGATGAGCGCTTCAAACTCCTTAAACTCTACCTGGACAAGTACATAGTCCAGGCTGGATCAGAGAAACCTGGGTTGAAAAATTTGTTTAAAGGGAAACAACAGCAGATAGAGATCAAGGGATTGACTGATGACATCATAAAAGAAGCAGCAGCAAAAATGGAAGGATTTTCCGGAAGGGAGATAGCGAAACTGATGGCAAGTGTCCAAGCCGCAGTATACGGAAGTGAGAACTGTGTGCTTGATCCAACTCTGTTCCGTGAAGTGGTAGATTATAAAGTTGCAGAGCATCAACAGAGAATAAAATTGGCTGGTGCAGATAAAGTTAGTGCATGAGGAATTTTGTAGGTACAAGCAGAGAATTTTTATGTGTTTTTGTTTGATAAGCTACAAGGCTGGCATGTTACATTTTATCCTGGGCATGCTGTTATTCATTATTTGTCCCGGATTGATGGGGGGATTTTGGAATTGATCATATATAGCAGGTGCTGATAATTATGATTCAATATCAGTTAGTGTAATAGCCAGATTTTGGCTTCACTATAACCTATAGAATATACACCCCCATCCTCGATTTTTTTTATTAAAAAAAATTATTGTCAAGATATATCGTTGAATTGGGTTCAGTTCACAATGTTGAGGGGTACTTTCCTGCATTGACTTCATTTTTTTTCCTTTTCTCATAATTATTTCCATTGCTATCATGGACATGGCGAAACCTCTCCCATGCTTAATGGTAATAAGCTGAGAAAAACAGAAATCAACAACACAAGGGCCTTGATTCTGTTTTTAACCTTTTTTTTGTTTTAGAATAGTTTTATAAAATTGATTTTCAGAACAAGTTTTAAGGAAAAAAAAACTGTTTTAATGATTGGTAAAAAAACTCATAGTTGAGAATAAAAAATATGAAAACTTGATTGAAATAGTTAATGCTAAAATAATATTAGGCGAGGATTGAGCAGACTGAAGAGTGGAGATAGTGAATGTATTATTGAGACGAATAATACAGGCATTTTTGTCTGTTTTCTTTTTCTTCCCCTTCTAAAACAGTTTTATAAAAATATTTTTTTAAAAATAAGTTTTGAAAAAACAAAAAAAATTTGGTTGAATGGTTGTTAAAAAAAAAAAAAAAAAAAAAAAAAAAAAAAAAACTGTTGTTTAAGGGATGTCATAGTGGAACGTGGCGGGCTCAAAAAAAAAAAAAAAAAAAAAACAGAAAAAGAAAACGCCTAAAACCTATTTTGATTTTTTGTTTTTTTAAAACTTTTTTATTTTTTTATTTTTTTTATAACAACTTATTAAAAATAGTTTTCCAAATAAGTTTATATATTTTTTGTTTTAAAAAATAAAATAAAAAATCCCTTTAGCTTCCCACTTATTGGTCAATTTTACATAACAAAAAAATCATTATACAAAAAATTAAAAAAAAAATATAAAAGTAGTTTTTGTTCTTTTACATTTAAAAACGTTTTTTGTTTTCTAACGGTAATAAGTAAATATATCAATCAATGGGAAAGTAAACAATCACTCTCCAGATTTCTATTCACTGAGGAAGAAGTAATATACAATTAGCTATTTTGATTAATTATTAATTTTTTTATTCCTAAAAGCAATACATAGCCTCACAATATCAGAAGTTTGCGATAAGGTGTTTGGTAAACATTTTTTTTTCATTATCAAAAAAAACCTAAAAAAATTATTTATGTAATTTTTATATTCAAAAAATTATTTATAGAGAATAGTGGCGGTGGTGGTATTATTGGTGGTGATTAATAATTAATATTTTTATAATCGATAGATTTTGATATCAATTATAGACTATGGTGTGATGGTGGTGGTGGTTACAGGTATAAGTGAATTTACACTTGAAGAGGAAGGAGTCTTGTTTTTTTTTTTTTTTGAAAAATAATTTTCTATTTTGTTCCGATTGCAATTTTTGATTTTATTAAACCGGTTCATTAGCATTTTTTCATTTTTTTTTTTACCAGAATTTAATATCTCTTTTTATACAATTAGCTTTTGATTAATTATCAATATTTTCATCGTCTCGAAGAATCGGGAAGGGAAATCAATTTTGATTCAAAAGATTTAGTCCACAATTAAAGGCATTATTTTCTTTTAATAATAAAAAAAAAAATGGCTTTGGCCAAATTTTGACATGAATTGACTCCAATTTTCTATATTTCCTTTAGGATGGTTAAGATATAAATATCATATTGTACCAACAAAATTCTAAAAAAAAATATATTCTCCTATCCTAATTATAAGACATAGTTGACTTTTTTAAAGAAATTAAGGAAGCTAATTAAATTACTTTGGAGTATTTTTATTTTTATTTTTTCTTTAAAATGATTAGTTTGATTAATAAATTAATATATAATCTAAAGATACACAATATATAAAATGATTAAGTAATTTATTTAGATTCCTTAATCTCTCTAAACAAAGTCAATTATGACTTATAATTATAACTGGAGGTAGTAATATATATATTCAGGATAGCTTTAGATATTAGGGAATTCAGTTCTGGGTTTGCATTGGGATAAGGAAATCCTCAATGCCAATGCCAATCCTAATCTCGAATTGAATTCCCTAATATATAAAAAACTATCCTGAATATATATATATATATATATATATATAAATTATAGTTTTTTCCCATCCCGAAATTGAACACCCTTATTGTATTTAAATTTTCTTATTTTCAATTCCCATTGTATAAAAAAAAAACACCGAATGGATAAATATATATAGATACTCTATGAGTGTCACATTATCTTTACCTTGTCCAATAAAAGCACAACAATTTATGGCATTTTGAAACGACGTATGAAATAATTAACATGTTATTTTTTTAAAATAACCCTCTTCATTGGATTAAGATGTTTATTAGAAACAATATGAATTGTTTGAGATGAGTCACCAGCCAATTAAAATAAAAATAGTATAAGTTGTTGTATTTTTATTGGGCAGAGTTCAAATAATGTCAAAGAGTATGTAAGTATTTCTCTTTAAGCTATAGGAAAAATGATCAAAAAGTATTTTTGAAAAATGTTCCATCTCACAAATTGGGTTAAAAAAAAAATCCCATCTCAAATTTGAGATATAAATAATCCTTAAATATGAGATAAAAAATGAATTAATTTTTGCTTTATATGACCAGATTTCTTGATTCTTGATTCAAAATTGAGACAAATAAGATCCCCTTATAAAAATTCAACGTCAAAAGCTTGTGCAATAGAAAATTTCTTGCAGGGAATTCTATCAAAGCCAAAAACATCTCTTGAATAAGATAAAATTAAAATCTGAGTGCTTTTTTTATTAGTACATTTAAAATATATTTTGGGACTTTTTTGTGAACTTATCTGAGATCTTATGAATAAAAATAAAAAAAAAATTGAAAAAGTTAAACTAAAGGAGTTACAAGAACCAACACTTACTGTGATGCACAAATCACAAATAAAAGAATAGCATATTGAATTATTATGCTGTAAATCTAAAAATATTCTATTTTTTAAAACATAATTTGAACCTTTTAAAACTAGATTAACAGCTGTGAATGGAAATCCAAGATTGACACCTTAGAAATGGATGATTGAGTGGATATTTTTTTTTTTTTTTGATCAATTAGTGGATAATTAACAGAAGCTTCATAAATCCAAGATTGAAGTTAGAGGAGAGCACTGAATTTGATTCATAATAACTCTTGGAGTCAGCTCGAAGAATTGGTCAAGTGAGACATATGGAAGATGACAAAACGTCTATGGAAAGTTCACCAAATTCAAATTTATTTAGCACTGATTTTTTTTGTCTCTGGAAGGTTTACTGAATTATAATTTTTTTAGCACTTGAATTTGAATTTATTTAGTAAATTCCAATTTTATAGACAAACGAAATCATTTCCATCAGGAAGAAAATTTGAACACGTCCTTTTTTCAAGTACTTCCCAGAACAACCAGAAGGAACATGAACAAAATTAACAAGAATTGTTTTCCGAGTGCTGAGCTGAGCAATTTACAAATCACGGAGCAACCCAAAGGAACATGAACACCTGACCGTGAACTTTGGTTTGTGGATCCCTTATCTCTCTCTAGACGCTTAGATCAATTTTTGGATGGTTAGAATACACCGATATTGAGGGATATTGAGGGGAGAGATTTTGAGAGAATCTGGGCTCCATTTTCCACTGTAATTCTATTGCCTAATTGTGACATGTACGGTCCTTGTTCCAACGAAGATATGTCAACATTTGACAGGGATGAGCACCTTATTTTACGACAGTTTTTTTTGGTGAAAATCTGAAATCAAATTTTGAAACTAAAGATCTTAGCCGAAAATGCTATTAACTAACTTTTATTGTGAAAACTTGACGTTGTAGGCTACAAAAGCATTAACATATTTTATGGACAGTTTTATTACCTTTAATATACCATAATGGATTTTAAAATGCTTTGACACCTTCAACCGTATATACATTCAAACTCTTAAATGGATTTTAATGTGTTTGATATCTTTATGCATGTGTATAAATACCATAACGGGCTTTAACGAGTTTTATCACCCAACGTTAAAAAACTGCCAAGTTAATGCTTTCATTGCTGCCACATTTAACTGATCATGTTGTAATCAACAGTGCACCAAGTAATTGACTATAAAAGGTGCTTTTGTGTTTGAGGTTGTACTAAGCTTTGAGCTTTCAAACAACTTTTTTTTCCTCCCAAGGTGTTTTAACTTCTTAAGTCCTATCATCTTCTGTAGTTTTGCTCACCCTATTTTTGTAGGAAGGGTTTGTTTATCCCTGAGGAGTAGTGCCACTTCTTATCTACCGCAATTGCGGAATAGATCTTAAGGACAATGTCCTTGTACTTGACTCGAATCAATTACGTTAATTTAGGAGCTACCACCGGCAGTTTCCTGCATTAACTTCATTTTTATGTTTTTTTTTTTTTTCCTTTTAAATTTTCATTGCTATCATGAACATAGCGAAGCCCTCTCTTCTATGGTTATAATTAAATGGGTAGTAATGTAGTATACAAGCTGAGTGGTGATAAACAAAATGAGAAAACAATAAGCATGACATTCTGAGAAGAAAAACAGAAATCAGCAAAATAAAATTGCTGGACATTCTAAAGGGGTATCCTGGAATTTTTGCCAGATCAAACAAATGTATACTGCTCCGGAAGTGATACATATATATCCACTAGATGACTGAATTCATCCGACACAAATTCTGCAATTTCTTTAGACAAACATTTATATTACCTCTAATCTGTTGGTGAAAATACTTTCAAGATATAAATATCATTAAGAAAAGAATCTGTATAATTAATATGTATAATCTGTAAACATAGTACAGTACTAAGAAGAAAACCAGTAAAAACTCACAAGACTGCCGAATATGGTAATGAACTATGAAGAAATCCGGGCCCAACTTTCATTGTGTCCTTAAGACAATTTTGCTCCCTCTATATGGATGCCCGAGGATGATGAGCAATTGTCTCCCAGGATAGAGCGGATTATTCGTCTTCAGAAAGATGGCTCTCTCAATCTGAAGTCCAAACGAATCCAACGAGTCTGCTTTCAGAATCGCACAAATTATGTCTATAGAATGTAATATGCAAAGAGGAATGTTTGAGATTAATTTTAAATCTAGTTTTTCTATATCTATCCTCTCTGAGATTTTATGTCACTAGCACATCCTATTTATAGATAACAAAATTGATCAGATGGACACCCGTTGGTGAACCGACGCGATTGTGGCGAATTGACGCGACCGGCGGTAACGAACCGTGGGACTTCTTATTCATAACCTATGGGATTTAGATCCTAAAATCCAACAATCCCCCACATGGATAAGAAGTTAGTCCATCATGACCAAATGCAAATGATCATGTATGCAAAGTGCGATTCCTCTACGAGCAACAACTGCATCGAGAAAGGTAGGGGTTACCTTTGAACCTTCTCTAGTAAAAACCTATTAGATATACTGGTCAATCGGTGGACGTGCTGTCTTGAACCGTTGACCTTTTAATGTATACCAAGACAATAGGAGTCACACAATTGCTCCTCTAGCATCGTTGGTTCTCATGCTGTGTCCATTTTGGCCCTGGACACCGCCTGGTTCTGTGAGTGTTTTAGAGAATCGGCCGTTTTAAATTCTCATAGAAGCGGCCCGCACTTCAAACTCACATAGGTGATTCCTTGTGATGTAAGTCAACATACATCATCTGAATACATCAGATTAAGAAACCATTAAAAGCTTAAAAGCTTACCCTTATATATATGCACTGTCTTGTCTAAGAATGAGTATGAGTTTAAAACTCCACAGTGTTAACAGTCGATCATCACTTAGTTGTCTCTTTGAACCTAGTTCGTGGGATCTCCACTCTTCTAGGTAGAGTTACTGCAATAATTAACAATGGATCGGCCTTAAACCCATTCTTTTGGACAAATTTATAACTAACTCTCTAGGAATCTCTTTAGTCAATGGATCCGCTATATTCTCTTTTGATTTCACATAATCAATTGAGATGATTCCATTCAAGAGTAGTTGTTTAACGGTGTCATGTCTATGACGTATATGTCTAGACTTGCCGTTGTACATGACATTCTTGGCCCTACCAATAGCTACTTGACTATCAGTATCACAGTGTATACACACTGCCGGTACCGATTTTGGCCAATTAGAAATGTCTTCAAGAAATTTATGAAGCCACTCGGCTTCCTCACCAGCTTTATCTAAAGCAATAAACTTTGCTTCCATAGTTGATCTTGCAATGCAAGTCTGCTTGGATGACTTTCAAGACATAACACCCCCACCAAGGGTGAACACATATCTACTTGTGGATCTTGTGTTGTTAGAACTGGTGATCTAATTTGCATCACAATACCCTTCTAGTACTGTAGGGTACTTCTCATAATGCAAAGCAAAATTTTGAGTGTGCTTTAAGTAAACCAAAACTCTTATCATAGCTTTCCAATGAAGCTCGTTTGGACTACTTGTAAAGCGACTCAACATGCTTACTGCGTAGGCAATATCAGGTCTAGTGCAGTTCATAACATACATAAGACTACCTAACACTCGATTATACTTCTTTTGTTTTTCAGCTTCGCCAGTATTTCTCGATAGACAAAGACTAAAGTCTATAGGGTTCGTCACAAGAGCTAAGTTTAAACTCTTGAATTTTTCAAGAATTTTAGCAATATAGATGTTCTTGTGATAAAGCCAACCCAACAGATGTTCTATGGATTTTAATTCCCAAAATAAAATCTGCTAGACCCATATCTTTCATGTCGAATTTACTGGTAAGCAACTGTTTAATAGCTTTAATCATTTGATTATTACTACCTGTTATCAATATGTCATCTACATAAAGACAGATTATGGCAAAACCATTTTCAACATTCCGAATATAGATACACTTGTCACATTCATTAATACTAACGTCATTTGATAACATAACTTTATCGAATTTTGCATGCCATTGTTTCGGGGCTTGCTTTAGTTCATTACGGGACTGTATCAAGCAATCGACAAACTTTATGTTCTTGTCCTAAGACAACAAAATGCTCAGGTTGTTCTAGATAGATCTCTTTCTTTAATTCACTATTCAAGAAGGCTTTCTTTACATCTATTTGATGTAATTCCAACCCATTCAATGTTGCTAACGTGATTAACATCCGAATGGATGTAATTCTTGTATCAGGTGAATAGGTATCAAAGTAATCTATGCCCTCACGTTGTCACGTAGCCTTTTCTCGCTAGCCTAGCTTTATGCCTTATCTACTAGAAAATGAGCCTCGAATAAAACTACCAACATATATTTTCAATAATTATAAAGACAAATAATCAACCTTATAATTGAAAAATTATAAACGCCTTATAATAACAAACTTTAATTCACCCACAATATAAATATAACATCATAGCATCAAGGTTATGGGTAGTTGAAAAATCACCGTAATATTTCATAAAGAATTGACCACTTTGGTGACTAACAAATCAACTATACTCTTACCACATAGTATTTGGAATTAAAATAGTTCATAAAGAATTGACCACTTTGATGACTAACAAATCAATCATACTTAATTCCAAAATTTAAATATTTAGCATTCATATAATTGCTATTCACAATATTTAAAAAACATAAAATCATAGCCACAAAATCATCCAGAATTATAAAATCAATGCTATAAATGCATTTCTACCAATACATAAAACCATTCATGCTTATACCAAGAGAAATAATAATATTATGAGAAATTAGAGCACATTTATCTCTACACTAGATAAATGATTAAATTTTCATATCACTGTCATATGCTTGTCACACAAAATATTTAATAATTCACAAAATTTGCTTTCAATAGCAAATAACAAACCCTTTCGTTTGATTTAATCATAGCACATGGCAATTTCATAATGTTTATTCATTAATCATGCTAACAAATCCTTCTTGATAAATTAAATAGTGGCTAAGATATTCAAAAATATCACTAGATTTATTAAAACAAGATATTGTTTCAACTTCCAACTATTGTTGCATTAAATACAACAAATCCTCACTTTTATTCATCCATATTAATTTAAAAAGATTCACAAGATTTTTAGGAGAGATTATAGGAGATTATAAATTATTAAACAAATTAATATCTCTATTGATAATAAAGCCAAATTCCCTTATGATAACTAATGTAATTCAAAATATTAAATAATAAAACCAAGAAAATCTCTCGATGAAACCAAAGCATAAGATATACATTGCTTCACTTTATTAATTTAATATTTATTAAAATAAGGAGAGATAGTAGGAGATATATTAACTTTTTTTTATAAATAAAATAAAAAAAATAAATTCGCCCAACACTTTTATATTTGGCCCAGAATTAAAACAGCACACAAAAAAAAAAATTTGCCAAACAAAAACAAGGACCAAAGGCCAACAGAAATTAGTCCGGCCCAACATATAACCTCCCCTGCTAAATATTATATAAAACATATTTGGCCCATCCTTAGACTAAAAAGCGCCAATAGCTCAGTGGAAAGGCATCAGTTTTTCGAAACAAAGTGACACTGGTTCGATCCTACAGGTGCGTTTTCATGGGTTTTTTATTTCTTAAAAACACGCTGCATAAAAATGGCACACAAAGGATTCGAACTCGTGACAAACGAGAGCAACGCATTTCTTAAAAACACGCTGCATAAAAATGGCACACAAAGGATTCGAACCTGCGACAAACGAGAGCAACGCACCTTGAAGGTTGGCCTTGTGCTAGTTGAGCTATGCGCCTTTTCATTGAAGGGAGGTGACTCGCATAATATAAAAAGATGCTGTTTCGTATTGGGGTATCATCCCCTACCTCCAGCCGGGTCATACAGACCCGTATGGATCCTTTGGCGGACCCGACTCTTCATCCCTTCATAACCGGCGTTTCCGACGTCGGTTTTTTACGTTCTTGGTGTCTATCTCTTCGTTTTTTTGAGATCTACGCAATGAAACCTATTTTGGGGCCTAAAAACACTTTTTTCTTATGACCCAATCTCAAAAAACAAAGACGGCGGAACACCCACCGACACAAACAAAGTTCGGAATCGTCACTACATATTTCAACCTTCAAGTAATCGACCTGAATTTAATTTTCAAGTGATCGACCTCTATCTACAGAGGTATAGGCGAATAGAAACAAAGGCAAAGCCCAGAAAATACTTCAAATTTTATCCATCTTCAGAAAACCATACATGCACATATAGACGATAATCATGATTGTAAGTTGGCTTTATCTATTACTTCACTTTCCTCATAGATATTCTCAGGCAACAAGGAAGGAACGTCAAAAATTGACGTCAAACAATTCACTGAATATTAAATTGCATCCATTGACATATACAAACAAAGATCTGTACCAAATTTCATCTACCTTGTAATTCACTATACTTAAATTAAGGAACATTTAAGCAATCCCAAGAATTAATAACTGGCATCTAGTTATCAAAAAGATGTGTATATATATGATAACAGCATTTATTCATAATATATGTACGCATACTATAGACATTTGCAGACACACAAATAGATATCACAATATCGAACTTTTCAAACTTGCGCATTTAAAATCCATAGAAATCATAATTTTAGAAACTCTAAAATTTTAAAGATCATGAATTCATTAAAATACTAAATACAGATTCAAAATTGTCTTAAGATTGTTGGTGAAAATACTTTCAAGATATAAATATCACTAAGAAAAGAATCGTATAATTAATATGTATAATCTGTAAACATAGTACAATACTAAGAAGAAAACCAGTAAAAACCCACAAGACTGCCGAATATGGTAATGAACTATGAAGAAATCCGGGCCTAACTTTCGTTGTGTCCTTAAGACAATTTTGCTCCCTCTATATGGATGCCCAAGGATGATGAGCAATTGTCTCCCAGGATAGAGCGGATTATTCGTCTTCAGAAAGATGGCTCTCTCAATCTAAAGTCCAAGCGAATCCAACGAGTCTGCTTTCAGAATCGCACAAACTATGTCTACAGAATGTAATATGCAAATAGGAATGTTTGAGATTAATTTTAGATCTAGTTTTTCTATATCTATCCTTTGTGATTTTATGTCACTAGCACATCCTATTTATAGATAACAAAATTGATCAGATGGACACCCGTTGGTGAACCGACGCGATCGTGGCGAATTGACGCGGCCGGCGGTAAATTAACTAGTGGGACTTCTTATTCATAACCTATGGGATTTAGATCCTAAAATCCAACATAATCTTTAATATAAGATGAGTTAACTAATTTAAGGATATTAGTTAAGCTAAATAAATTATTTAATTATAGCATATATTACATGAGCTCTTTGAAATATTTTTGTGTTTCATTAGATTATTGATCGGTTTATAAGTCAAGAAAATTAGTTTGGAGAAAAATGATCAATATAAATACTTTAAAATAATTTATTTAGCTTCCTTAATCTTCCAAAATTAATCAACTGAGTTTTATAATAGAGATAAGATGTAGTAATTATTTGAGGGAACTTCATCATCGTAGTGAGAATTTTTTTTTGAAAATGACGTGAAAAATGATCTGGGTACTGATTGGTTAGAACACATTTGATAAAAGACTGTGTACTGTGAACTTCCTAAAAAGAAAAGGGTTAAGGTGCATTTTTGTCCTTAAAGTATGTGCCCAGGAGCAATTTTGCCCTTGAAGTTTAAAAATGGAGCAATGTTACCCCTCCGTTAAAAACCCTAAACCGTTAGGGTTTTTAACGGAGGGGTAACATTGCTCCGTTTTTAAACTTCGGGGGCAACATTGCTACTTTGGCGAAAACTTTAGGCAAAAATTGCTCCCAAGCACATACTTTAAGGGCAAAAATACACTTTTACCCAAAAGAAAATCCTACCAAATATTCTTTTAACCGTCCTAAAGATCAAGACAACATACCATGCTAAATGACTCACCTAAAAGAATATAGATAAGAACAAATTTTTGGTCCTTTAATTTTAAATAAAATTATAATTTAGTCCCTTAATTTAATAAAACATATTTTCAATTGTAAATTTACTGGTTATTTTCATTAACAAGAAAAAATTGTTGATATTAAAATTTTAGCTCATAACAAAATATTCTGAAATATTGATATATTGTGTATAATTTTTAAAATAACAATAATTAGCGCAAAGCTTAGTGGAAATTCCATTTGTAATAAGAAACTTCATGTATTTTGTATCAATCTTCTTAAACCAAGTGTATTATTTTTATCATGCCAAGAGTTTGGTGGAAATTCCACTTGTAATAAGAAACTTTTAGGTCCTTGTTAAGACTTAAGCATGTATTTCATAGATAAGTTTTCTATAATTTTATGCTCAAATATCAAATAATAAGAACATGAATAAGGATTTTAAGAACTTATGATTTCTACATTGCTATCACTACTACAAAAAACGTTTTTTAACGTCCTAAATATGACCCAATTAATGTCCCCTATTTTTTTTAGAAGCCGAGGTTATTAAAAGTTTAAACAACTACCATTGTTATCAGAAAAAACCTGGGGTGGGAGAATTTCTACTTCTCTTCATTCAGGAGTAAGATTGATAATAAGCAAGTGAAGGTACATAAAAATCTAATCAACAAGAAAGACCGAATTCAACAATCACTCATGAGTAACATGAATAATACTCTAATGCACTCACTTCAATTAACCCATTGGGAAATCAAAACTAACAAAAATAAATGAATAAATATATAAACCTACTAGTTGGCAAAGAATGTGAATAGATTTGAGTCTAAACATCTAAAATTGGAAAACGAAATACAAATAGTAAGAGATTGAAGAGGGAGAATGGAAAACGAAACTGATTTTTAAACTATATTTTTATATGATTTTTGATGATGAAATTGGGATTACATTAAATTAATGGTAAAATTGTCAAATAAATTGTAATTACTCTTAATCATTGATTTTTATGAGAATATTTGATGTTAGGTTAATTATTTTTTATTTATAAAAGATGAGCCTAAAATGCAGGTTTTTTGTTGTGATAAATCCAACTTTTTTTTCAAGCTTTTCAAAACTCATTTTGCAGATTGTGGGTCCCACCAAATAAATACATTAAATTAGGACTAAAAAGGGCAAACTCTTGTATTTTGTCAAATAAATTGTAATTACAAATATTTTTCTATATAATTTATTAATCATTGATCTAATTTTTTATGAGAATATTTGATGTTAGGTTAATTATATTTTTATTGTAGATGCCAAAAAAAAGATTAGATCAAATTTATCCAAAAATCATTATCCAAAATCATTCTCCAAAATGAAAGTTTGAACCAAAATTATAAAAGCTTCAGTTTAGTCCCTCTGTGAAAAAGTTTAAAGTTTTCAATTTAGTCCCTGGTCAAACTCTGCGTTTTGACCAGGAATTAATGAAAAGGGACCAAGAAAATAATTACATAAATGGACCCAAAGTGTTTATAAATTATATTCTGACCTGAAAATATTTTATATATTTACATTCAAGTCCCTTGCTGAGAACTTTTCAACTTCGCAAATTGGTCCCTGGTCAAAACACAATTAATTATGATCAGCTGGAAACGCAAAGAGACAAAGCATCAACAATTAATTGAAGTGTAGTCTTGCACGTGGTGTGGCTGAAGCTGAAGGTTTGGAGTGGGCCATAAGGAATTAACAAAGAAAAGGAATGAAGTCTAGTGATGTAGACTATCGGCCCAAGAATTAATAACCCAATAGATAGCACAGATCCAAAAAAGACGCTGGGCAATTAAGGAGGACCCGACACAGCTGGGAGATGAATACAAAAAGCACAGCGCCGCGAGGAATCCTTCATTCACGGACGCAGACCTTCGACTCTCACTTGTTCTACACACCTCCGTCGCCGGCGAGCTCATCTCTTCCACCATTGTCGCCGGCGACGTTCCTTCATTCCCCACTCTCTGCCACACCGCTGGACCCTGACCATCTTCGACCTCTTCCTTCCTTCCCTTTCTCCATTCCTCTCGCCCTCTTCCTTAAATTCATATTCGGTTTACACATAATTTCCTTGGATTCTCAATTTCCAGATGAAGCTGTGGCTAAGCTTAAACTAATGAGTGACTGATTCTCTTGCTTCTTGGTGGTGGAGATTCATGCTTGAGCTCAATGGATGAGAGTTTTTTCTATCATTCTATTAATCTAGATTTATTCATTTAGGTTGCCTAGTTTTAGGAATTATTGTGTATAAATTCTGGAACTGAGATTAATGTTTATTGTCTCTCTTAGTTTGATAATTGTAGCTGAGATTGGATTAGATTGGATTTTGTAGTGTGAAAAAAATATATGTGTTTTAATTTCTTTTGGTTGCAATGAGATTATATTAATTAGCGTGTTATTGTCTAGTTAATGTAGTTGATTTGTGCCCTTTGAGGGACTGTTATGTACTCAATTTTAAGAAGACTCATGTTGCATTATTCCAATTTTAATTGCATATCAAGTGGTTTTTAACAATTTCTCAAGAGGTAGTGGTTAGCTATGTTTGTAGGAGCTACTATTAATTGAGAATATTGGACTCAAGTGATATTTTGAGGGTTTTCTTAAAAACTTGATGAATTTTAACTCCCTATAATCTTTTTGAGTAAGGATAGTCATTTCTTCATCATCATCCATATTTTCAATTTCATATAATTTAATTCACTTATTCATCAATTTTATTAAAAATACAAAAAATATTAGTTTAGCATTTAATTAAATTGCATTTTCTCTTTAGTCTATTAATTTGAAAAATCCAAAACCAAATTTCCCCTTGTTTTAATTGCATTTGCATGACATTTAGATTACTTAGGATTCAATAAAAGGCTCCTCGAGAGATAGAACAATCCTAGGTTTGCCGATATCCGCAATCTTTAGTTTATTTTTGATTGTGGACCCCAAGGCTAAAGACAAAAAGGCCCTCATCAAATTACAATGACGTGGTTGAGAAAGGCAATTGCAACCCATAGACGCCGTCTCCATCATCGTAACTTCTTTTGGCGGCGAGAGGCGGAGGAAACTTCTTATGGATCAAGAGCGAGAGCGAATGGCTAAGGCAGATCGAGCGAGATCTGAGAGTTGAAGGGGTTAAAGATCTAAGACCGTAGTCATTGGATCCAAACGCGTTCTCGCCTCCTTCAGTGTGTTTTGCCGTCGGAGAGGGAGGCTGTGGCTGGGTTGAAGATGGAGCACGCGTACGAGCTGGGGTGAGAGAATGACTTTGAAATTAATTTGAAAGGTGACAGATGATGAAGGTAGATGGATATTTTCAACAAGGAAAAAAAAAGGTCACAACTTTGGCGTCCTGAAAACAATTTCAGGACGCCATTTTATCTAAACCTTTTTAGGATGCCAAAAATTTTCCTGGCACTAAAAAAGTATCAAAATGAGCCAAATATTTCATTTTAGGGCCAAAATTGATTTTCGACGTCCTAAAATTATTTTTAGGATGTCTAAGTCTCAAAGTTTAGGCATATAATTACGAGAATGCCACTGCCTACACTTTTTACTTCCTTTTTTAAAATAACGACGTCTTTTAAGGAAGTAATATCCATTTTTTGTAGTAGTGTATATGGTTAAGTCAAGATGCATTAACCACTCAAATATCAAATAATAAAAACATGAACAAGGATTTTAAGAACTATGATTTCCACATTGCTATATGTTTAAGTCAAGATGCACTAACCTTTATCCATAATTGTGGAATCGATACTTTACAATATGTGACTTGCTATACGATGATTGAAACCTTTATCATTGTTTTTACCCTTCATTACACGCTCTCTTCTGGATGGAAAACTAGAGGCATCTCTTATAATCAGAAAGTGAATGGACAAGTTTCATCCTTCATATAACTTATGTATCCAAAAGACATGTACATCCTATAGATATGACTGCTCCCATCAAGCAGTCAAAAACCTCTTTTCAAAAGTTATTTACCAATGGTCACTTAGCCCTTTTATTAATTATTAAATCATATGTATTTATCACAGCTACATGAGACATTTCTTACATTTCACGCTTGCACATTTAACTTTTGTATAAACGTAATTTATCATTGACATAGTCTATTTACTTATTTGGTATGTTTTATAAGATTAGTTGCGTATTGCAGAGTAGGGAACAGTGTAATTTTGTTAATAATATGTATAAGCTATTACATATAATAAGTGCTAAAAACAGTTATTTTATAAATAAGTAAATTTGCTAAAATATTTTCAACTACGTATGACAGAAACTAGAAAAAAAGACATAAAAATACAATTAAAATATACAATATACAAATACGGGTATTGAATTTTAATAATTCCAAATATAATAATTTGGAATTTTGAAATATTAACAACTGTGAGAAATTACATAATTACCTTTAATTTTTGATTTTTTTAAAAAAAAATCCTTTAAAACCCCTTGTTAGCTGCTGACTGTCGGGCAAGGGGTTTCAAGGATTTTTTTTTAAAAAAATAAAAAACTAAGGATAATTATGTAATTTCTCACACTTGTCAATATTTTAAAGAAATCATTAAATGCAGGTGTTTATAGTTTCAACTATTTTTAATTATATTCATATATTTTTTTCCTTTTTATCAAGTTAGATACTTGTAGTTTTTTTTATCAAGTCATTATTATTTCTCGGGATTTAAATCAGATTCTTCTAGTTTTTTTTTTCTTTGGCTTTTTTATATAATTATTTTAATTGAAATTTAAATAAAAAACTAAAATATAATTTAAAATAATAAATTTAAATTAATATCACATCATTAAAAAATAATTAATTAGTAATCCTTAATTAATGAATTTTAATTATATTAATAGAATTTTTTTAAATATTAATAGAATTCAAATTTTATACTTATAAAAATAAATAAATACTAGAATTTATATATATATATATATATCTATAAAATTAAAATATTATGAAGAATAATAAAATTTTAAGTATTATAATAAGTTTATCTAAAACATAATATAATTATAATTAATTATTTTTTGAATGATATAATTATTAATTTAAATATATTTTTCAAAAATTATATTTTAATATTATTTATTCATTTAAATTTCAATAAATTAATAAATTATTTTTTTTTAAAATAACTACAAGTACCCAATTAAAAGTCTGGTTAAAAAAATAAGATCTAATAAAAAAAATTACGAGAGCCTGATTAAAAACAAGTGAAAGTATAAGGACATGATAAAATAAAATAAAAACAATAAAGACGTAATTAAAAATTGGTTAAAACTATAAAGACCGGTTTGATTAATTATCCCATATAAAAAAAAAAATAAAATTGTTGTAAGATTACAAAAGAAAATCCCCTCGTCTTGTGAGAGTTTTCTTCCCTCTCCTCTTGAGTTAGTGGCATAATCAGCTACTGTGGATGATCCTGGACAATCCCATTAACAAAATGGAGTTTAATCTACAGTTGTGGTGGCATATAAAAATAACCAGTAGGGCAAGAAGTAAAAAGTTGTCTCTACCAGCATGGAAGATAAGGATAGAGATGAAGAATATGGTGGCTGGCTAGGTGTACACCACATGTTAAAACTATTGAGGAAGCCATATGTTGACATCAACACCTTACACTAAATAGATTGTTGGCAGAAGCACCTGCAGAAACACATGTAAAAAATATTGAGGAGGCCACAGAGGTGTGTAAGGATGATTGGGAGGAGGAGGCAAGGCTAAGGATGGTGGAGCCACCGCGTCACAATGAGAAGGACACTAGAAGAACGTCTGAATATGGAAAACACAATCACCAGGCCATGCACTTATTGCAGATCTGGTGCGAGGCTTGGGGTTTGGCTTCTCTACACTTCCCTTTCTACCTCTTTCTTTCTACTTTCCAAGTCAACCATTAAACTGCAATTTCAGCCGTTGTTTAGATTCAATGCTTTGTAAAATTATTTTTTTTAAAAATTATTTGCAAAATTTATTTAAAAGCAAACAACAGCAAATAGAAATAAGGGGATTAACTGATGACATCATAGAATTAGCGCATGAGAATTTTTTTGTAAGTACAACTTCATATTTTTTTATACAAAAAAGTTCAGGTGAATTGGGTCCTGGAGTTTACCAAAGTAAGGTTTTACATGTAAGTTTAAGGAACACTTACATATGTGCTTACACATGGATCACTAACAAGGTCTTTATTACATCAGCAACAACATTAATTTTATGGCCTTGTGAGTTATGAGTCAATTCCTTATTAACTACACCAAACTTTGTTGATAAAACCAGGGAATTTTACTAATTTTTTTTTTTTTTTTTTGATGAACTACAAGGCTGGCATGTTACAAAATGTTCCGAATTGATGGGGGATTTTGGAATTGATCATAGTAGGTGGCTAGGTGCTATAATAATTCTGATTCAATATCAGTAAGTGTAATAGTCAGATTTAGGCTTCACTATAACCGATAGAATATATACCTCCTCCCTTATTTTCTTTCTTGTAAAAATATTTTCAAGATATATCATTGAATTGGGTTCTGTTCACATTGTTGAGGGATAGCTTCCTGCATTAACTTCATTTTTTTCCCTTTTTTCATAATTATTTCCATTGCTATCATGAACATAGCGAAACCCTCTCTTCCATGCTTATAATTGGGTAATAAGCTGAGAAGAAAAACAGAAATCAACAAAACAAAGGACTTGATTCTGTTTCTAATTTTTTTTGTTTTAAATAGTTTTATAAAATTGATTTTCAGAATAAGTTTTGAGGATTTTTTTTTTTTTTTTTTGGGATGATTGGTAAAAAAAGATTCATTTTTGAGAATAAAAATAAAAATAATAACTTGATTGCAATAATTAGTTAAAGTAAGCCTGGGCGAGCATTGAGCAGACTGAAGAGGGGAGACGGCAAATGTAATGAGACAGGTTTGAGTTTGAGAGGTGGGGGTTCAAAAGGTTAAGTGCTGAAAACAAGAAAAGAATTTTCACTTATTGGTCAAATTTACATAACAAAAAAATAATTTTACTTTCCCAAGCCAACTTTCGCTACTACAGATTTTATTTTTATTATTGTTTCTATGGAGCTTGACATCTTAGCGTGCTTATTCATTTATTTTCCACACTTAATTACACACACACCTATATATATATATATATATATATATTGTTTGTTTGTTTCGTAAAATAAGATGGCAACTGATTTATTTAAAAATATTTGCTGTCCAAAGGATGAAAACTGATTTAGTTTGGGAGAGTTTGTTACTTCTTTTTATTTTAGAGTCCAGTGAAAAAGAAAACAGAAAATACTGGATGATGTCGTTTTAACAAACTATATGTTTCTCCTTTCTATATCCGTCTACGGATCATAAATGATTTTTAATATATAAGGCGATTCAGATTGTCACAGAGATTGTGATTCCTGGGTGACAAGGGGCAAATTAGAGGGAAAGAAGGAAGGAAAGTGAATTATCATATACATATGGCTGAAGCAAAAATATGTTATGTTGAAGAAGTATTTAATCCTAATGAGATGTGGAAAACGGGCCCGATCCTCACGAACTATGGCCCTCTACTATTTCTGCAAATTGCATTCAATATCTTCATGTGCAACACCTTTCACTACATACTTAGGCCTCTTCATCAACCCCGTCTTATCGCGGAGGTTCTTGTAAGTACACGTAATTCTTTCTTTTGTATTGATGAGTTGAGCATTTTCTTCACTATAAATAAATAACCAATCATATATATGTGCAGGCTGGCATGAGTATGGGTCTTCTTTTATCTACAGACAACATGTTGGTGCGCAGAGTTCTACCTTCAGAAGGAATCCTCAACATCGAAACGTACTCAAGTATGGGCATCATGTTTTATGTGTTCCTTAGTGGATTGGAAATGAATTTAGATGACATTCTAAAAGTACAGAAGAAGGCCGCAGCCATTGCCATTGCCGGTATCATCATTCCTTTGGCCATGGGAATAGGCTTCTATGCTGTGGTACAAAAGCTTTACCAAGAACCTCCGTCTCTGGTATTTAGAGCAGATGGTCAACATACAGCTAAAGCTTATTTGTTCTGGAGTTTAGCCCTCACCGTCACTGGTTTTCCGGTGCTGGCGCTTATTCTTGCCGATCTCAAACTCCTTTACACCGGCCTGGGAAAAGCTGCCCTGACAACCGCCATGATCAGCGACACCTGTGGCTGGCTTCTATTTATAATATCAATTCCATTTGCCAATAACAATGTGCAGGCATTTTGGTCGGTGTTGGGTATGATGGCATTCATTGCTTTTTGCATCTTCGTGTTGCGTCCTGTCATGAGGAAACACATTATTGAGGGCGACAAGAATGAAGAAGATACGTGGGATGATTCTTTGTTGATCGTGGCATTGATAGGCGCCTTTGTTTGTTCGTTTGTTACGGACATGCTTGGCACGCATTTTATTGTAGGGGCTTTTATGTACGGACTAGTTTTACCTCATGGTAGATTCGCTGATTTCGTGATGAGAAAGTTGGATGATTTTGTTTCCGTGGCTATGTCACCTAACTTCTTCTTCCGTACTGGCTTGACGGTTAACTTCTTCATGCTTACACAACAAAAGTATTGGCCTTGGATGGTCCTAGTTATCTTTTTGCTATCCATCCCAAAAGTTGCAAGCACTTTGATAACCACTTTTTTCTACGGTGTGCCCGTTCGAGATGGTTTGGGTATCGGACTCCTTCTCAACTCTAAAGGCGTCTTGGCACTCATAATACTAAATACAGCTTGGGATAGAAAGGTACGAAATTAAAAAATTTATATTCTTAATTTGGTTATTCATCACCATGTATAGATAGTAACTCAAATTAAACATCGATCCAATCATTGTGCCGTGCAGATTTTGTCTGTGGTAGCCTTTACAATTATGGTGTGTGCAGTTTTCGTAATGACAATCTTGGTCCCTCTTTTGGTTAATGCAATATACAAACCAAGAAAACTGTACGAGAAGTACAGGCTAAGGACCATTGAAAAGTTAAGGATGGATTCAGAGCTTCGAGTTTTATGTTATGTACTCAATATTCGGCAAGCTACCAGCATGGCGAAGGTGCTGAGAACAATGAATGCTACCAGAATTTCACCATTACACGTGTTGGGAGTTCACCTTGTTGAACTCATCGGACGCGCCACTGCACTTCTTGCTGCCCAAATAAAGCACCCTGCCCAATCTGGATCATCGCAAAACCTGTCCCATTCACAATTAAAGTCGGAGGGCATTAGCAACACCTTTAAGGCTCTGTCAGAGACGACAAGTGGTGCAATTAGAGTGGAAACTCTCAATGTTGTGTCAACCTATGAAACCATCCACCAGGACATACAAAGCCTGGCAGAGCAAAAACGAACAGCTTTAATTCTCATGCCTTTTCACAAAGAACTAGCCGCACAGGGTGATCTGGAGACCAGTAATGAGGCAGGCAGAGACATAAACCAGAATATTCTGCAAGATGCACCTTGTTCTGTGGCAATCTTTGTTGAACGTGGTCTTGGTTCCTTGTCCAGAAACAACTTACGCATTATGATGCTCTTCATCGGAGGGCCTGATGATCGTGAAGCCTTAGCTATTGCTTGGAGAATGGTCAGGCATCCGGGAAATCAGCTATCCATGGTACGAATTCTTTTGTTGGATGAGGCTGCAAAAGAGGCAGCGCCAAACGACGATGGAATTCATTGGCTTTCATCTGCAGCACAAGATTATGAGAGCCAAAAGTTGTTGGATGAAGAGTGTATAGATTCGTTCAGATTTAAGGGGGTGTATAACAATGATTCTATAACATACTCAGAGGAGGCAGTACACAACGGTGAGGAATTAATTTCAATCCTCCATGAACTAGATAAAGATGACTATGATTTGTTCATTGCTGGACGAGGGGGTAGTCGTAGGAACTCTGTAATGTTTTTAAATTTTAGGGAATGGTGTGACAACCCTGAACTTGGAGTGATAGGGGACATTGTGACATCAAAGTCTTTCGGTTCGCGATCCTCCTTGCTTTCTGTGCAGCAATTTGGATCTAGAGTAATGCCGTTCAGCAATAGAGATTTTCCGACAAAGACTGATGGATCTGAGCTTTTTGTAAACACACCATAATATATAGTGATGAAGAATATGGTGGAAACTATTGAGGAAGCCATATGTTGACATCAACACCTACACCGAATAGATTGTTGGCAGAAGCACCTGCAGAAACACATGTAAAAAATATTGAGGAGGCCACAGAGGTGCGTAAGGATGATTGGGAGGAGGAGCCAAGGCCAAGGATGGTGGGGCCACCGCGTCACAACACTAGAAGAACGTCTGAATATGGAAAACACAATCACCAAGCCATGCACTTATTCCAGATCTGGTGCGAGACTTGGGGTTGGGCTTCTCTACACTTCCCTTTCCACCTCTTTCTTTCTACTTTCCAAGTCAACCATTAAACTAAAATTTCAGCCGTTGTTTAGATTCAATGCTTTGTAAAATTATTATTTTTTTAAAAATTATTTACAAAATTTATTTAAAAGCAAACAACAGCAAATAGTGATCAAGGGATTAACTGATGACATCATAGAATTAGCGCATGAGGATTTTTTGTACGTACAACTTGAGAATTTTTTTATACAAAAAAATTTAGGTGAATTGAGCTCTGGAGTTTACCAAAGTAAGGTTATACCTCCAAGTTCAAGGAACACTTACATATGTGCTTACACATGGCTCACTAACAAGGTCTTTATTTCATCAACAACGACATTAATTTTATGACATTGTAAGTTATGAGTCAATTCTTTATTAACTACACCAAACTTTGTTGATAAAACCAGGGATTTTTACTTATTTTTGTTTGATGAACTACAAGGTTGGCATGTTACAAAATGTTCCAAATTGATGGGGGATTTTGGAATTGATCATAGTAGGTGGCTAGGTGCTAATAATTATGATTCAATATTAGTAAGTGTAATAGTCAGATTTAGGCTTCACTATAACCTATAGATCGAATATATACCTCACTACAAAAAAAACTGTTTTTTGTAGCGGAAAAATTCCTCGCAAAATAGACATTTTCCGTAGCAAAACCGATTTGCGCGAAATTTGCGACGGAAAAAGTTCCGTCGCAAAAATTGCCCTCGCAAACCAATTTTCCGTCGCAAAAATGCCTTTTTCCCTCGCAAATTTAGAATTTTGCGACGGAACATTTCTCCCTCGCAAATCTCGAAATTTGCGAGGGAAAGTTCTTCCTCGCAAAATTTGAAAATTTGCGGGAAAATATTTCCTCGCAAATTTCGGGATTTGCGAGGGAACATGTTTCCGTCGCAAAAAGTGGAACATTTGCGAGGGACGAGTGTTCCCTCGCAAAAGTTGAATATTTGCGGGGACCACTTTTCCCTCGCAAAATCCAATTAATTTTTTTTAAAAAATATAAAAAATAATAAAAAATAAAATAATTAAATAAAAATATATTAAAAATTAGAAAATAAAAAAACTTGTATATCATTAAAAAAAATTTGCAACAATCATAAGAGTTTACATAGTAAAAACAAAATATTACAAATTAGAATGTTTCGACCAAAATGAACTAAAAAAAAATCTAAACTGCAACAGTCTGGTCATGATCACCATCAGTATTGTCATCACCACCAGGAGGCAAACCCGTACCCTTGTCCTTCAATATGGACCGGAGAAGTGCCCGCATCTTAGTAATCATCTCTCCTTGCTCCTTCACCTTCGCTTCTAACGCCTTTACCCTCTTATTGCTATAGCATTTTTTTCTTCTTTTTCAACCTCTTTAGATTCGATAAAGCTGAATATTTGTCTTGGGCGTAGAAAGAGCTTGCCTGAAGTTTTGCATAGCTTGTGACTCCGATAGAGTGTAAATGCTTGGCAACACTTCTTTTTCGGTGAAAGGCTATACAAAACTCACAATGCAAAAAAAAAAAAAAAAAAAAAAAAAAAAAAAGCACCATGATTAAGTGCGTTGCTTATCAGACTCTATCAACTCCTTGAATCCTCAAAGATAAGTAAACAACACAAATTGGACATGAAGATTATGAGCCAGTCATGGTCAAAATTATTGTTTTCATGATGAACTCCCTGTTGGCACTTGAAATGAAGCTCACTTAACACAAATGATTTAAACTTGACATTAGGCTTGGCTTGCTTTAGCCCATATTTAACTCATTCAGGCTTGATTTTTACCTTGCCTAAGCTCAATTACACCGGTTACTTGCGAATAATATCTATATCATAAAAACATCTCCATATAGCTTATATAATTCAATTCGTATCCGTATGGACTAGCCACCACCTCTAAGTATGAAGAAAGCTAACCTGGTCCTTGTTACAAGAACTTGTAAAGAATCTAGTAATTCCAACATGTGTGTGTGTGTGTGATTTTATGTTTTAAATGGATTACCAAGTCAAACTCCTAGGTAAAATTTATGATAGTAGAACGAATTTTTTTTTTAAAGAGATGGCTCAAAACTGTTCTTTTCTAGTCCAACTAGGAATCTGCTTCAACTATGGCTGCTAAAAGGCTTCTGTCCGGCGTCTTTACCGATCACTTTGCATACTCACTGTTGACAAAAGCACTGTAGAGAATTCAAACGGCTTCGGGCCCATAAATTCATACACACACAGTGGTTAGAAGACTGCTCAGTAAGGACTACTATACCTTTGGACCACCATTTTCGTAATGCGCGTTTAAATACTTGAGCCCTTGAAAACATGTCATTGGCATTTGTGTAAACCTCTTCATATGGAGCATGAGAAGGGATGAAACAAGAAGTTCAACAACCAAAAAGGGAGGGAAAACTAAATGTGAATATTATTTCTCACAAATGAAGTAAAGCAGAATATTACATGATAATCATAAAAATCATTTGGGTGACTTAATGGTCTTGAAGAAGCATCACAATTTGAGATTATTTGGATGTCGGATAGGCACTTTTGATTGCATTGTAGAACTTAAGGTAGTTTCCTGGCCAATCAAAGAGTTAAAATAAAGGAAAAGCGAGTGTCATTTAAATAATATATCAGCATTTGTTCATAATTGTGCATTATTGGGAAATAAAGTAAGAGAAAAAGTATCAACATAGAACTAATGTGTAAGGAGGAAAGAAAAGGTATATGTGGGGAGGAAAAGCTGCAGATGAATAAACTCCTATCTTAGACAATTTTAACTCTCTGTGTAGCACAATGAGAAAATACCAAAAAAAAAAAAAAAAAAAAAAATTGTATGAAGAAGCGATTTGCATATGTATTAAGGGATAAATTAACGAGTCACTTGTAACGATATAAAGAGCCCTACGTTAAAATATCTTGATAAAGGCACATATGCATTATAAAGGGACCGATAAGAAAAATACTTGAAGAAACATACTTGAAGAAACTCAAAGTAGCCAAGTCCATCATCAATCCAATACATCCAAACATCACCAAAGTGCCGGGCCTTTCTTCCCAAGGTCCAACGGTTTCTTTCCACCTAAATGCATTTCTTAACCATTCTCCCTCAACAAAACAACCACCTAGAGTAATGTTTGAGAAGAAGAATAAGAAGTTAGCTGAAATACTACTTATACAAACTGGAAGAGGGAATTGGCAAACCAGATTCCTTGAAATGCTATAAAACCCACCATATATAATCCCAACATATAGCATCTTTTTTCCCACACCGACGTAGCCTTAGCCAGAGATACAGGCATCCAGACACTCAAGATATTACACTTGCACAAAAAATTATCGAGGAATGTCCCTAATCTGCCAATATAACTACATGATTATATGCTAACCCTTACTCACTTTCAAGACTAGAACAGAATGTTAAACAAATATATAATGAATCTTCTTTCAACAAACATAGAAGCTTTCGTAAACGAGTATGAAACATGATTTCTAAGAGAAGGAAAATGGAATCAATCAAATTAAACTTCATCAAATAACTACTTGAAAAATTTGGTGAAGCGTGCGGGACTCATCTAGTTTAATTTTGAACTCCTTGAAACAAGAGAGAATAAATAAAAAAGGAATCCATTAGAACCTAGCCTTGAAAGAGTGTAATAGAAACATACCTGAATCCCAAGATCATCGTCGTTGCACCCAAAAGCTTCCATGTAACAAATGGAAAATTCTATCGACTGTTGCACAATTGCAACAAGTATCGCTTCCGCTTGCTCCACTATCATGCAATAATGACAAACTGAACAGAAATCAAGATAGGTTAAAGCTCAATTTCTTCATGCATTTTGAAAAGTATACTTCAAGCAAAATAGTTATAATTGAATTGCTTCCAACCCAAAAAACTCTTCATCATACCATAATAGGTCAAAACGATCAAAAACGAAAAAAAGGACCACACCAACTCGAAATTTTCCATCATCTGCTAGATATTTCCTACACTCAGTTCCAAAGCTAAAAATGCACCAGAGATGAGGAAGAGGAGCGAACGACAAGGGATATGTAGAAGACACGAACTCAGCAAAACGGGAGGGACTGCCACAGCGACGGCAAGAAGCAGAAAAGAGAAGGGGAAGAAGAAGGCACCGATCGATTTGTTAGGGTTTGAGAGACAACCAATCGAACAAAAGGGAAAAGGGAAAAAAAGTGTTTAAGTTAAATGGAGGGAAGTGTTGAGCCCAAAAAACAAAATTGGAGGGAAGTTGCAAAATTTTGGGGGGTAAGTCCATAGCAAATCGGAAAGTGAGAAGACAAAGGTAGTAGCAAAATCATTTTTAAAAATACTAGATTAAAAGTGTTTGAATTTGTAAGAGGGAAACGTAGACCACTATATATTTAATAATTAAAAAAATTCTTTTAATTTACTGTTAATTAAAATAAAATTAATAAATTAAAAAAAAAAAAGAATTTGGTGTTAGGGACTCTTTTTAATAAACCACATGTGTATTTTTGTATCTTTGAAGTGTCGGGTCTTATATATGAAATTTTTTAATAATTTGTTATTTAAGATCCAATACTTGATCCAAATTGTGCTTTTCCAGGGAGCAAATGCATACTTAAATCTATTAATTGTACTTCAAAAAAAATTGAAGATCTATGGAGTTTTTAATATTCTTACCTTTAAAGCATACTTAAAAATAAATATTTTTTTTACATTTTATAAATAATTTTATCCAATTATTTACAGATCTTCCTCATATATTCTCTAAAATGACTCTATTTTTTTTAATAGTTGGAGTTGTAGTTACCTATGGGAGGAGGGCATATACATACTGAATATTATTTTTTAAATCTAACTGAAAGGAACATAAGGGTGAGAGAGCACAACTGAAAAATAACCTTATAGAGCTCCTAAAAACATAAAATCATATATGAAATCATAAATGAAATCCTAATCATAATAAAAGATATATAATAGGGATGATTGCATAATATATTAAAAGGTAATGACTCAAATATTGAAATCCTAATCATAATAAAAGATAATAAAGATGAGTGCATAATATATTAAAAGATAATAACTCAAATATTTCTAATTTTAATATAGAAATATCATATTCAGAGTTTTGAAAAATTATGAAGAAGGTATAACTAATTAATTAAAAGAAATATTTTGTTCAAAACTATATCGGCAGTTTTATACCATTTAAATGTAGATGTTATGGTTACACAATATCAAACTAAATCCGAACCAAAGTTCTTTGGTATGCATGTTAAGATATTAACAAACAAATCTGAATAATGAGTCTCCTAAAATCATAAAGATCGGATATATTTTTGTTTGTTTATTTAATACTCTTTTTTTCATTTGAAAAAACTCTTATTTTTTATATGCTATTTCATACCCTTATTTTATGCAAGGTCATTATAATCCTAATCCTTAAGTACAAATTGAATCTCTTAATTAATATAATTACAAATTTTGAAAGAATTAATATAATAATAAATAATATATAACTTATCCAAAACTTTTAGGAATAAAAAATATCATAACAATTTTTTTTCTAAATTTAAAATATTATTAATCTTGAGGATTCAATCGATTGCTAAATAGTATGAGTAATAACATTTTATTTTTAAATAGATGCACAACTAAATTAGCTAAGATAATTCCTTATTTATAGTTAGAGATAATACAGGGATTCAAATTCCAAATAAATTAGCTAAGATAATTCCTTATTTATAGTTAGAGATAATACTGGGATTCAAATTCCAAATAAATTAGCTAAGATAATTCCTTATTTATTTGTCTTCTTATATAAGTAAATTTTAATTTTGAAGGACCAAAAGATAGTATTACCCTTAATTTAAATTTGGATATATATATATATATGAATTTATTTCCTAAAACAAATATATGAGATGAGTTAGAGATAATATAGGGATTCAAATTCCAAATGAATTAACTAAGATAATTCCTTATTTATTTGTCTTCTTATATAAGTAAATTTTAATTTTGAAGGACCAAAAGATAGTATTACCCTTAATTTAAATTTGGATATATATATATATATATATATATATATATAAATTTATTTCATAAAACAAATATATGAGATGTAGTTAGAGATAATATAGGGATTCAAATTCCAGATAAATTAACTAAGATAATTCCTTATTTATTTGTCTTTTTATATAAGTAAATTTTAATTTTGAGGGACCAAAAGATGGTATTAGCCTTAATTTAAATTTGAATATATACACACACACATATTTTTAATTATTTATTTTGCAGTTGGCCTCTTCATGTTGTCATGTGCACACCCTAATTCCCCATGATGTGGTGTTAATTAGCGGACGTCGTGTGCACAACTATGGATCGTGATTTCATTATGATGGGAGTGGGCGGCAGTTATGTAGCATGCTATAAATATTGGGGCGTGCTTCGGATTTTTGCTCTACATTCTATGTCCTCACTCATGATCTTCGTCAACCGGCCATCTTCCACTCTTTCCTCGCCTTTTTGGCTTTTCATGTTATTAATGTTGATTTTGCATTGCATCCCTTAAATATTTTTAATCATGTGATTTCAAAATTTCGATATATTTCTTATGAAGTTTTTATTAATTTACATCTTTACAAAATATGTCATTTTGTTCTGTTATATTTATTTGATTCAATGGTAAAAACGAAAATATATAGAAATAATAAATATATTAATTATAAGACAAATGTTTATAAATATATTTCAAAATACTATTATTTAGAAGAAAATTGTCTTGATTTTAATCAATAAGCTGCGAGTCGAATAGAGGTGGAAATGAGTGAGAGAGTTGAATTTTTTGGGTTTAATTGCCTTGGCTTAACTTTCGAGAGATAATTTTTTAAAAAAAAAACAAAAAAAATTGCGAGGGAACAAAATTTCCCTCACAAAATGGCCACTTTTTGCGAGGGAAAAAAATTTCCTCGCAAAAATCCAATTTTTGCGAGGGAAAACTTTTTCCCTCGCAAAATTTGGCCATTTTGCGAGGAAAGGATGTTCCCTCGCAAAATGGGAGGAAATTGGCGGGATTCCCCCCCCAATTTCCCCCAAATTTTACGAGGAAAAAAATTTCCCTCACAAAAATCCACTTTTTGCGAGGGAAAACTTTTTCCTCGCAAAATTTGGCCATTTTGTAAGGGAAAGGATGTTCCCTCGCAAAATGGGAGGAAATTGGCGGGATTTTCCCCCAATTTCCCCAAATTTTGCGAGGGAAAAAAATTTCCTCGCAAAAATCCACTTTTTGCGAGGGAAAACTTTTTCCCTCGCAAAATTTGGCCATTTTGCGGGAAAGGATGTTCCCTCGCAAAATGGGAGGAAATTGGCAGGATTTTCCCTCCCAATTTCCCCAAATTTTGCGAGGAAAAAAATTTCCCTCACAAAAATCCACTTTTTGCGAGGGAAAACTTTTTCCTCGCAAAATTTGGCCATTTTGCGAGGAAAGGATGTTCCCTCGCAAAATGGAAGGAAATTGGCGGGATTTTTCCCCCCAATTTCCCCAAATTGTGCGAGGGAAAAAAATTTCCCTCGCAAAATGACCACTTTTTGCGAGGGAAAAGTTTTCCTCGCAAAAATGGGCCATTTTGCGAGGGAAATTTTTTTCCTCGCAAAAAGTGGCTATTTTGTGAGGGAAATTTTTTTCCCTCGCAAATTTGCTAAAATTTGCGACGGAATTTTTTTCCCTCGCAAATTCCGTCGCAAATATGACATTTTCTAGTAGTGCCTCCTCCCTTATTTTCAAGATATAATATCATTGAATTGGGTTCTGTTCACATTGTTGAGGGATAGCTTCCTGGATTAACTTCATTTTTTCCCCCCATTTTTTCATAATTATTTCCATTGCTTTCAAGAACATGGCGAAACCCTCTCTTCCATGCTTATAATTGGGTAATAAGCTGA
Organism: Acacia acuminata; assembly: GCA_019022655.1. Lineage (NCBI taxonomy): Eukaryota > Viridiplantae > Streptophyta > Magnoliopsida > Fabales > Fabaceae > Acacia > Acacia acuminata. The sequence continues at coordinate 342,869 of JAFJYI010000131.1, forward strand.
GAAGAAAAACAGAAATCAACACAACAAAGGCCTTGATTCTGTTTCTAAATTTTTTGTTTTAAATAGTTTTATAAAATTGATTTTCAGAATAAGTTTTGAGGCAAAAATATTTTTGGATGATTGGTAAAAAAGATTCATTTTTGAGAATAAAAATAAAAATAATAACTTGATTGCAATAATTAGTTAAAATACGCTTGGGCGAGCATTGAGCAGACTGAAGAGGGGAGACGGCAAATGTAACGAGACAGGTTTGAGCTTGAGAGGTGGGGGTTCACAAGGTTAAGTGCTGAAAGCAAGAAAAGAGTTTTCACTTATTGGTCAAATCTGCATGACAAAAAAATAATTTTACTTTCCCAAGCCAACTTTCGCTACTACAGATTATTTATTTATTTATTTATTTATTATTATTTAAAGTTAAATATCCGAGTGTTAAATGCACACACACATATAACAGTTTTAAATATTGGGAACTATATTTTATGTTTTTTTTTTAAAATATAACTTTTATGTATAGGGCACTATATTTAACTATTGTAAGATAATAACTGTTAAATATATCCATCAATATTTAATGGTTGTTTAGTAATAACCGTGAAAGATGTGGTACAATACTTAACTATTAAAATCATGTATTTGTCACTAGAGAGTGAGGTTTATTTGACAGTTATTTGGAAAAAACCGTCACACACGCACGCATGCACGCACGCATGCGCATAATATTGACGGGTTGTTGAATAACCGTTAAGTATGTGTGACAAATCTTTTTTAAAAATTTGGGGGCTCACTTTTGATAAGGTCCCCATATGCATATTACCTTCATATGTACATTACAAAACCAACTACAGATCCATTATAGAAACCAATTACAATCATCAAAAAGGGCGCGCACCCCAAAAAAAAAAAAAAGTACATTACAGAAATTAAAATCTAATCCAAATTACTAACCAAAGGCAAATGAGTTAGAGCCAAAAGAGAAAATATAACAGAAACCAAAAGAAGGAACCAAAATAGAAGCCAAAACTAAACCAAAATAGAGGCCAAAACTAAGTTTGAACTAGCTAAATTAAGAACCTAATGTACTTAAACGAAAAAATGGTACTCTATAGCTAACTCTGTTTATGCTCTCATCCATTGATGATAAACTGTCATATCCAACCTTTCTATGACTTCTTCAATTTGTCTAGCAAATATTGCTTAGAATAACTGTTCTCAAAGTACTGCACGCAAAAGCAAAGTATGTTAAAATATATATGACTTGATTTTTTTATTTAACTTAAATGCACATATAGGCATTTATATACATACCTTAGTATTAATTAAGCCAGGATTGTGAGTGACTATGTCCTTCATAATTTTCATGACACGTTACCCACAATAAGAGCTCCTATCTCGGTTGCCGCGGATACTATAAACAAACAAAAAAACAACTCTGACAAATCTAACACAAAATGGTAATCTTGCGGTGAAGTACCGCTACTGATCTCTTTCATTTGTAAGTGGGTGCAATGCTTTTGCCTTTTAATACTAGGTAGCCGAGGCCTTCGTCCTTGACATAATAGTAAACAACTTTGACAAGATTATGACAATATGAAATTAAAAAATTCGTAATAAACTTTGACAGGACAATAAAAATTAAAATACGAAATTTAAAGTCATCAACTTCCGTATTGAAAACCTCAACTGGAGAAAAGTAACAGTAACATATAGTTTACAAAAGGATCATCATCTCATCAAAATACACAGAACATCTAATGAATGCCACCATTTACAAAATCGTGAAAAAGTTATTTAGTGATCTAAAACCGCTGAAAAATGACAAATTGATAAGAAATCTTTGCACAGATATTGAAATGTATGGTGAACTTCCTAAAAATAAACTCTTAGCAAATATTGTTCTACCCACTAAGATTAAGAGAATTTACATCCTCTAACAAGATGCCAAATACTTACCTGAAACAATATGTTTAGAATCAAGGTATATTAGGCTCTAATATTCCACACTCTTGCAACTAAATCATATATCCATCTTTAACAGATAAAACTCAACGGCTGAAAATTGTAAACATGTCAAACATTTAATAAAAATTGTTCAAGAAAAGCATTTAATAAAACATTTGTTATATATATATATATATGCTTTTATCATATATATTTTTAGATCATATTTTTTGGACCACATCTCTAAAGGACGTTAAGTGTCTGAAACATAGCCGTGAAGTTAGCCAGTAGTGGGCCTCATGGCTTACAGCACTATTAGCGATTATAAGAAATTTGGAACATCTGATCAAAACGAATCTCACGGGAAAGTCTTCGCTATCTATCAATCCCAAGGCTTAGGGATGCAAGTCCTTCAAAGCACTGGAAATTAAATGGATTATTATTATTATTTTATAAAAAAGAGATACCTCAGCGAACACCAATGGAGTTATCCCCCCCATTACAATCCTCATGTAAAATACTGCGAAGGGCCGCACATGGTAAGTAAATCTCATGATATCCCGGTCCTGCCTCAAGACCCTTCTTTGCCAGGAAATCTGCTGCAGAGCTGACTGACCTAGGTACCAAGGCAAGCTTTTTGGTCCAGTCCAATTGTAGCAGCAATTTAACTTCAGTAATGATGTCCGAGTCCCGATGATTACCTCCCTGTTTATGAGAAGCAATTCGAGAACATTCTAAAGAATCCATCTCCACCCATACTTTCTTAGCACCCAGCGCCCAAGCAGTCTTTAGCCTTAGGAAGCATTGCTGTGAGAAAAAGGTCTTTTCACCCTTGACAATATTTAAGGAGCTCAAGTTATCATATGTATACTAAAGTTGTTATTAATTTGTGATTCTTAAGTTGCTATTTTCTATATTTAAGTAGTCAATAATGCCTGATATGTGTAGTTTCAAAATATACCTGCAAGGTTGTTGGTATTTGAGGAGCTCAAGTTAATATGCGTATTGAAGTTGTTAATTATGATGTATAATTAACTTAGGTATAGATAATAACATCTTGAAAATCATAATAACAACTTTATTACACATATTGACAACTTGAGCTCTCCAAATGTGGTCAGAGGTATATTGGTCATTTTGAAACATTTGCAAATCTCATAGTCCTCCCATAGGTCTGATTTATGATTTGTGATATTGAACTCCTTGATTTGTCTTTTCTCTATTCAAACGTACTTTTCTGAACATTTCCCTTGAATTAATGATGATTAGGTCTTGGAAAATTTTTTTCTTTAAAATGAAATGATAATTATTTAGATTTAAGTGTTGTGAACATGCATCTTAGTTGTAAATCAAGAATTACATTTAAAATTTAAATGCCTTATTTACAATCACGACTCCTAAATTTGCAACTTATTTTTTAGAAAAATTTTTCAGGAGCCAAATTGTTATTAATTTTTTTAGTTCCTAATTCTCCCAAAGTTTTTGACTCTTAAACTAATTTTAATTATACTTTTCTTAATATAAGTAAAAAAGTTAACATGGTATTATATATAAAAAACCATCAAAGGGAGTAATTTTTTCACCAAAAGTTATTTACCCTCATAGCTTCCAATTAACTAAACAATTTTCTAACGAACCAAATACAATTTTTTATTAAATGAATTTCATTCAAAGACATAATTTTTACAATCTTAAAAAATTAGCCACTTTAAACTAAAATTTTTAGGGAAACTTTTAGTTAACCCCATGAAAGAGAGTTTAGTTCAGTGAAACCTAAAATATTTTAAAATTTCATTGCACCTCTTGCGTTAAAATATTTTTAATATTTGTTTTGTGAATGTCCAAAATATTTTTAACCCCTTAAGTTCTTTTGAATCCCTTTATTTGTCTTCTAAATGCCTTTATTTATTTTGTAAATGTCTTTATTTGTCTTGTGAACTCCTTTATTTGTCTGAATGGCTAACATTTTTTTGTTAACTCCGTGATTTGTTTTGAATCCCTTTATTAGTTTTGTAAATATTCTTATGAAAAAATACAGCAAGGACATAAATGTTTTTTCTTCCACAAAACTTAATTTTATTTTGACAATCTTTTGGGAAGGACTGAATTAAGTATCTTCCACAGCGGCCAAATAAAAGTTTCCCAATTTTTTTATTTTTATAAATGTGTTAATCAATATCTACTTATAATAAAGAGTTATTGTCTCATTAAAAGTAATTGAAGGAGTATTTTCTTCCCCATGTACAAAATAAGTTAGAGAGCAAGTTGGTGCCGACACCAAATATAGTTGTAAGCAGCAATATTTTCACATGACAACGTATGAGACGAGCAGCTGAAAAATGTCTATTTTCAACGCAATACGACCCAGTTAGTTTTTTTGATGGGATGAAACGTTTGGTTCATTCAAATATATGTTATTAGGAATAAATTAGAATGAGGGAAATCAGAAGAAGAGATTTCACCTTAGAATTATTGGTTAAATCGTATGTAAGGGTTATGAAATGTTTTTTTCATTAGCACTTAATATTACAAACTAATTTTTGACGTATTGAGCATCCTAACTATGTATGTTTTTAATAACATCAAATGTCCTAAAGTAATTTTTGCGTAATTTTTCTTTTAAAGTATTTTTTTTTTAGCAAAACGCCCCTAAATTTAGAATAACGATTGTTACCGAAAAAAATATTTCAAGATGCTTGATGAAAAACTATTTTAGTTTACTAGATGATACTAAAAAAATAAATTAAAATACAAGATGTTTTTTCTGATAGTAATGAGCACCTTAAACTTATGATCTGAGTGCTATTGAAAAAATATTTTAAGGTACCGAGTACACAAAAAGTTATTAGATTATAGGGTATATTATAAAATACTTTATAACATTGGAAGCACCAAAAATTAGTTTAGAATCTAGTGGAATAATATCTAAGGATGTTAGATATTAGTCCAAGAATTATCTATTTCAAATTTTACTGATTATTATAATAATTAGGTTACCGTCTTCTATATTGAATAAATAAGTTAATGTGGAAAAGATCAAAAGACTTGTTCTCGCAAACGCGCTTTAACTGTAAAAGTCTCTCTCATCCGGCCATGCTTTGTCTTCACATCATTGGAATGAAACAATAATCACACAGTCAGAACCACGATCTAAATTTTAAATATGACTCTTTTAACATAAGTGATAACTAATTTATAGAGATTAAAAAAATTAATTAAGTTAGTTATATGTAAGACATGTGAGTTGGTTTTCTAAAATATATGTTTAATCATTTGCACATTAATTGGAAACTATCTATGACAAAAACCCTTTTAATAAGTGCAATTAATAAGGATAATTAGGATAACAAATTACTCATATGATCCTAAATGTAGGACAGTTTGCGAATGAGCTTCAGTCCTAAATGCAAGACCCTTTTCAGTTTTATCTCTTATATATAGCATGTTTCACAATTTATTTACTTAATTTATAAACTAAAATATAGCCTAATGTTATACAAAAATATTTTAAAGAAATCATGTCAATATGTTATAATTAACTAGTAATTTATGTAGCTTTTTTAATCTGTCTAAATTAGATTAATAGGTTTTATATTTAGAATTAGATGAATATAAACTTGGGAGACAAATGAATTTGAATCTCATTTCTAGGACCACAACAAATCCTCCGACTAATTCCTACATTTGGAAGAGTATTAGAGAATATTAAAGGGATTAATACGAAATAATACGGCAGCTGGCTTCATATTGAAACCGATTCAAAATTTGAAGCATTAAACTATAATAAATTTTGGTAGCCATGGTTAAGTGCCACAACTATATAAAGGGTCGTTAGCTAATCCATGTTGGATCAAGAAAATAAGAGAGAGAGAGATGATCACGGGAAGCTCAATGGGGCTAAGGCAATGGCCTCAACTCACACTTGGAATGGCACTTTGCCTAGTAGCTATCTATAGTGCTAGTGCTGATAATTATAGCCCTTATGCTTACCAATCTCCACCAACACCGCCTCCGTATTACTACAAGTCCCCAACTCCACTGTCCCCATCACCACCCCCTCCGTATTTCTACAAGCCCCCGCCTCCACCATCTCCATCACCACCTCCTCCATACTATTACCAGTCTCCTCCTCCACCGTATCCATCACCACCACCTCCATACTATTACCAGTCTCCTCCTCCACCATCTCCACCACCACCACCTCCATATTATTACCAGTCTCCGCCTCCTCCCTCCCCTTCACCTCCGCCTCCATACTACTACAAGCCTCCACCTCCTCCATCCCGATCTCCACCACCTCCATATTATTACAAGTTTCCCCCTCCTCCATCTCCTTCACCACCACCCTTTTATGTCTATAAGTCCCCGCCTCCTCCATCCCCTTCGCCACCGCCTCCATATTATTACAAGTCTCCACCTCCTCCATTGCCTTCACCGCCTCCTCCATACTATTACAAGTCTCCTCCTCCACCACCGCCTCCATATTATTAGAAGTATCTATGCCTCCTCCTTCTCCCCTTCCCTATCCACCATACATCTACAAGTCCCCCGCACCACCTCTATCACCCTCTCCTCCTCCACCTTACCACTATAAATCACCTTCTCCCTGTTTACTAGTCTCCATCTTAAAGTTTATTTATATGAAGCTTCCTCTTAATCTAGTTTGAATTGTTTTAATGACACTTTTATACCCGTTGTTTTTGTTTGTGTTCAATACTTTCATGAATAGCAGGGTTTAAAATAAAGTGAAATCTTATACAGTGTATCTCTTGAGATTATGTATGCAATATCGTTTTGTTATCCATTGAATTATATAATATACACAAGAGTTTGATTTGCTGATTTATTTTTATGTCAAATTTTATAATTTGATGGAGTTAATTAAGGTTTTATTTCTATGCAATATCTTTTAATCGTATATCGTGCCTTCTCAATTGGATTAGGACTCCAAAAATTTAAATTGGAAAAGTTAATAATAAAATCTTCTTCCCCAGAAAAAACTCATCAAAATCAAAATGTTCTTAAAGATTGATCACTTTGTTTTTATAAATTAAATAACAAAAAAGGTTCTTACTTACCTCGAATCCAGTTATGATATAATATAGTTCACCTACAAGCTCCAAACATGCAAATATAAACACAGCTAATTAACAAAGGATCCTTGGCCAATTAAGCTTTGAATCCCCACAGAAAGAGGTGTCTACATTTAGTGTTTTATAGTGCCTTGAATAGAATTACCTTCACTAAGATGATACTACCTCCGGTCCTAATTATAAGAACACTTTTGTAGTACAATTTACACTACAAAAATGTTCCTATAATTAGGACCGGAGGGAGTACCTATGTTTAGCTAAAAATACAAAGGATCTTTGGCATCGCTATTGACCACCAATAGTGTCTGTCCGGACGGCTGAATTACCTAAATACTATCACTAAAAACAACAAAGTAATACTCAAATCATACCTTGGGAAAAGTATTTTAAAAAAAATATTACACTTGAACTCGTTCATAGTAAGAACGACTTTAAAATTGTGAGAAACTCTATCCGAGATTCATTCATCGCCTGCAATATTTTCTCGTGTCATCCGCCACTTTAGCCTTCACCAGTTAGGAGAATTCTCTATCCAGTTTTTATTGTCAAGGGACTTATTTGCATATGGGCAAAAGTTTTGAAAGTTTTATACTTCATTCAGTCCTTAATATAATAGTAAAATAACAAATTTAGGATATTAAGAAAATTAGTTGAATTAGTTATTTGTAATATATATGTATTGGTAGTTTTCTGGATACCCTTATAATATACAATTAATAAATATATTTTTATTTTATTTTTTTTGGGAGATTATAAATTTGAGAGAAAAGTAGACTAACATCTTATATTTAGAATGAAAATAAACCCAGGCTCTTATATTTAGTTATTTAGGAATGAGGGTGGTATGATTTAATTTTGTTTGTATTAAGACTCTTGACATGTATATACAACTTTTAATCCTGCAGTGGGATGTTTTACATGTGTACATTTTTATAATACAAGAATTTGAGATGCAATAACGTCTTCTACGCCATGATGCTATACTATAGCTTCTATTTAAATATTTTAACTAACAATTTTATATTAACAATCTAGTAAATGGTTCTTTGAAGTATATTACATAAATGATGCAGCAAATAGCAAAAATAATGTTGAAAACATCAACAGTCAGAGCAGCGACTGCTTGATAACTGAGCTTCGTGTTCCTTCCTCCAAGCCGATCAACCATGTCTGGAACAGATTCCCGGCTCTTCATATCTAACTCATGAGGATCCTCCAATCTCATCTTCATCTTCTCCGATTGCCAGCTCGCCGCCTCCTGAAGAAGGCGTCCAGTCATAAAATTTTCTGCTCTCTTCATTGCTCAGGACATTGTACACTTCTCTCAACTTCATGAATTTGTCTGAGGCAGTTTTTAGAGGGAATGATGTTAAACACCTACAGGCCTCGTCTTTTTGGGTGGTGGGTAATGTGGTCCTTTACTTTAAAAACCATTATTATTTTTATATTCTTTTTAAAATCCCTTCCCCAGGTTAATTACGTCGTATATCAGAGTATAAGCAGTAGAGCACGCACTGGTTTGGACAACGCATACTGATAAAATAAAGTACACTAAGTAAAGATTTTTCCGGTGGGATTAGCATGTAGTTATCCCAACTAAAGTGTCAGGTATCCGGGAACCAAAATAATTATCAAAATAAAGTCACTCTCATCTCAGTCCTACTTTGCACGCCTACCTTTGTGTCCGGCACCGACCTAGAAGTACTCCGGAATCCTTGCAAAAGCTTGAGATTCATAATTGAATCATAGGGTAACGATTAATCTCATATAACATGTGTATGCAATGCACGTATGTCACCATAATCAGGAAAATAAACATAAATCACATAGCATTCAGTGCAGTAATATTAAAAGCATACCACACAGATGCAACATTTACTACAGAAGGACTAAGTCCTAATAAACAAATGCGGGACTACTCCACAAAGCAAGCCTCGGATCCACAGAGCTAGGAAAAGCACAGTAGTTGGGCTCGAACCCGCACCACATTTGAATGCACACAAACATATGTTTCTTACAATCATGGAAAATCAAACATACAAAGTAACACAAGACATATGAAAATTAAGGTTACTACCTGTTGGTTGGCCGCTCTTATAAATAATAATTTCTCATTCCTGGTGCACAATTTCTCAAATAGCCCTAAAATAATAAAATATAAATATAATTAATTTCCTTCTTTAGAAAAGTATTTGTTGTTTCTGTCATAAAATAAGACCTTTTTAAGTGTCCATATTTATTATATTCATTTTCTTGTTAAGGAATTAAATATAGGCTTAAATTCCTTTTTATTTTCATCCAAATTCTGAAATTTGCAGAAATAAAGGCTCAACTTCAAAAATTCATAATTAAATCTAGAAAAGTCTTTTTGGGTTGGTTCCAAAGCCCATTTAACTCTTAATATGTCTAGTTTCAATCAAAATATACTAGTTTGGGCCAGCCACATTCAAAAATCCATGTGTAGCCCAAAACATCTCTGCTGTCTGAAATAAAGTCTAAAAACAGAGGCCATTTTTAAAAACTTTATTTCTTCCGATCTAGAACTCCTAAAATTACAAATAATATGCCAAAATAATTCTTGAGATGTCTTATTTCTCCCTGTAAAATTTCATAATTTTAAAAATCCATTTACTTGGTCAAAAATCAAGTTGAACCCATCTGACTCCATAGGAATTTCACAAATCAACAACCCAACATTTTTCAACTTCCATTTATTCTTTCAAAAATTATGGTTCAAGTTCAACCTTATACAAAATCTCATTTTAAACACTTTAAAACCCTCAAAATCACCAAAATAAATTCATATCCACTTGAAAACTTAGCTGCACGAAATTCCTTAATTAATCAACAAAATACTAAACTTCCATTCTAGCTTTACATCATTCATATACTTAGTTTAATCTACCATTTAAGACCATGAAACTTAACTCTAAACCTTTGTTCCTTCTTTTCATTAGCTACTCAACCAAATATACGTGCATGTTCAAGGAGATAGATATTTCCTAGCTCAAACAACAACAACAAATGGTAAAAAGGTTCAAAAATGGCTTACTTGATAGCTTTTTAACACCTTTGACACACTTGCTCCTTGAGTGTCCCTTATTCAATTTCCAACTACATCTCAAAAGACCAAAGAAATGATGATCTTTAATGTCTTAGCCACAATAGAAGAAGTAGAAGGGAGTGGTTTAAGGTTCCAAGGTCAAACACTTACCTTAGCTTCAACTTCCTTCTTCTACTTGAGTTCTTTTTGCTCTCTTGCATGGAACCACTTGCTCTCCCTTTCCTCCTTTCTTCAACTGTGTATAAGTAGCCCAAAATGGAGGGGTGTTGGCCTTTTTAAAGTGCTCATTGCTTGTGTGTTGGTGAATTACCTTCATGCCCTTGTTTTCTCCACATATTTCTAGAGTTTTCTTTGGAAATTTTTCTTTTCTCCCTACCCTTCTCTTGGGCGAAAATTTGGGCTGATTGGGAGGGAAAAATGGGTTCAGATTTTAGCTTGATTATTGTGTCAAAAAGTCTCAAATTAATGCTCAAGTCTTTTTCCCTTATTAGTCATAAGGGAAAATTACAAATAAATACCATCTAAATTTGCAAAACCCCCATATGCCCATTGAATTTGTAAAAAGACTAAAAGGTGACATGGACCTATGAGGGATATGAGAATTCAGGAAAAATGACCACAATGCCCTTAAGGGTTGTGAATATAGAATATGTAAATTCATTCTCTATTCATTCACCTTGTGTCTTGTTCGTCGTCTTGACCCACTATGTTGCCGCTCCCTTCGCTTTGACGACCCGGCTTTGTGGAGATTGAGCACAAACAAGAGGCATTTTTCCTCACAGCATTAAAGAGTTTAAAATAGAAGATAAAGCACATATGCTCGATGATTCTCGAGAATTGAATATGAATTCTCGAGAATTATCATGTAATTCTCAAGAATTGAATATGAATTCTCGAGAATTAAGCCAATTCTTGAGAATTATCATGTAGTTCTCGAGAATTTTTCAAAAAAAAAAAATGAAATGACACAACCTTCATCCTTTCTTAAAGATACACCGACTCCGACAATTCTTGGGAATTGATTTTCAATTCTCGAGAATTACAATTGTCTTGAGAATTCTCTTTGTTCTTCAGTTCTCGAGAATTTACTTTGAATTCTTGAGAATTAGTATTGCAAATGCCTTGAACACCCTCAATCTTCGACTATTCTCGAGAATTCCTTGATGATTCTTGAGAATCCTTAGTTAAAAGGGTTTCTTCATGAGCTTCTGTCTTGACAATTCTTGAGAATAATGATCTTATTTTGCACAGTCAATTCCTGAGACACTGAGCAGACTCATCAAATCCCAATATTTCTCGAGTAGCGATTGAGACGACTTGAGCTTTTAGCACAGAATAAACAAACCCTCGATGATTAACGGCCGTCGAAGCAATTTTCGTCCGAACTCACTGATTTACGGCGTCACTAGGGAGACAATGAAGACGATGAAGAACGCTAGGGTAGGCAGTCGAGTCGAATGAAACAATGAGTTTCAAATGAGAATGGAGTGTTTCATAAAGTTAATTAAGGGGCATTGTGGTCTTTTTACATGAATTTTCATATCCCTCCTAGGTCCGTGTCACTTTTCAGTCTTTTTACAAATGCAGTGGGCTTTTGAGGGTTTTGCAAATTCAAATGGTATTTATTTGTAATATTCCCTAGCCATAATTTGCCTAGGTGATAAGCACTTGAAATGATCCTATCATGTATCATTTCATTCTTTATCATATCATATTTTTTTCCCCTCTCTCTTCGATCCTTCCCTCAAAAACCGATACATAAAGGGTTTGTGGGAGAAATTTTGGTTCCTTTTTCCAATGCTTACACCTCCATTAAAATTGAAATGATGGCATTTTTCCCCTTTTCTTCCCTCCTTGCTGCACAAAATGAGGAAGAAATGGAGAAAAAAAAATCTGATTTCCTTTACCCATTGGTTCTTGCACACCCCACTAATGATGCACTTAGGTGATATGATGGTATTTCTTTTCTTTCCCATGCAATTTTCGAAAATGGAGAGGGATGAAGAGATTAAATGTCTCATCACATATCCCTAGTATTTATGAAGAGGAGATTATGTGCTAGATGATGTCATAAAATTTCCAATCTTCAAAATAATAGCATCTAGAAAATCCATTTTTTTATGAGCAAGATTTTTGCTTCATTCTTCCCTCTCTCTATGAGAATTAGGCTCTCTCTTTGGGCTCCAAAATTATCCTTCCTACTTAGCCCAATAGTCATAAGTCCTTGGTTAAGTCCATGGCAACTTCTTGAGCATTTTTGGAATTTTATACATTTTTATCCAATTCTTCTCTTTCTCTTCTTTTTGGCTCAATACTCAAGGGTGAAATGGGAAAATAAATATGTTTTGACCTCCATTATCATCTCCCATATTAATTTGTCCATAGAAAAATGATAATTTACCAATTTGTAAACTACCATTCCACTTCCTTTTTCCTTTAATTAATTATTCAAGTTGAAAGAAAAAACAAATGAATAAATAAATAAATATCCTTGTTTATAACCTTGATGAAAATTCATATACTTCATTTATTAATCCAATACATTAGTTGCATGAAAAATGAGGATGTTACAAGTGAGGTTGTGTCCGGGTGGTATTCCTTTGATAATCTCCTGCAAGCTGCTTTAATTTCTTCTAAATCAGCTTCTGCTGAAACTCCTAAAAATCCGCATATTGTTTTTCAACATGAATCAGTTTGAGGTCAATTTTACTCAAAAACGGGAGAAATGTGTATGGAATTAGTTTGTAAAGATTTCGTATATCCTCTGCAATGTGTAAGGAATGAGGTCGCTTTACTCAAAATGCGAGGAAATGTAGGTGGTGTCATGTAGGGGATAATTTGGGAAAGAAGACGCTGAACTCAGTATTATATGACAATTAGTGATTAGATTATATATATAGTTCAAGGCTTACTTTTAGTTTCCTCTAATTTATGTTTCCACTTATTCTTTATTTCACTGGTAAAAACGGAACCTACTTTTCCAAGAAGAAATTGTCTCTGACAAGATGCTAGCTAGCATGTAGTGCTTTCATAGAATCCAGACACACCAATTATTTCTACTATCTTCTAGCCCTTTCACTCGTACACTTTTTTTTTTTTTTTCGGGACTAAAAGTACATTCACTCATACTAATTAAGAAGAATATAGAATCAAACAAACCATACAAAGATAAATTATCAAATATATATGTATGAAGAATACTAGTTTTCGTTTACAAAAAAGAAAGAAAGAAGGAATACTAGTTTTCAAAATGAGTGATATCCTTTCTCTAAATCTTACCATCTAAAATGAACATGACTCTTTCATAATTAGTGCGGATGCTTTACGAGTTCATATTATATATTCAGATCTTCCATGATACTTCAGAACTTTTACGGCTAATTTCGATCCAAGATGGAACCAACTAAATAACACAAGGACTGATTTTGGAACCTGTAATACCCTAAAATTTCTATTTATCATAAATACTATATTTTGATAAATAATACCTATTAAAATAAAAGTGAATATGTCATCTCAAAATTTTGTAACTTATTTATTTTAATTTAGGGAATTTTCTCTAAGAATTAAGTTAACCAAAGACCAAATTTTCTAATTTTCATTTAGGGATCATAAAATACCATAAAATTATCATGTTAGAGCATAGTCCTAATATAATCATAAAGAGCAATAAAATGTTATGGAAATACCTAAACCAATTAAAGGAAATTAACAACAATTAATGGACAATTAAATTTACATTAATTAAAATAATTGTATAAATTTTCATAATAAATTAAGTGGCAAATTAAAAGGCATCACTTAGGATATTTTAGCTTAATTAAAAAAAATCAAGGACCAATAAGAGTTCAAGATTAGCATAAAATGGATTACTAATGATCATAATCAACCTAAGAACCAATCACACTTTGACAATTACACCTAAGAACATATAAACCACCACATTAGGAATGCTAATTAAGGATTAAAAAATGGAAGGCCAAGATTAAATCTAATAAAGCTAAATCCAATGGTCTTAATAAATCACACAATTAATCTAAATCCATGTGATAATTAATGGACCAATGGGAGGCTTTAGATACTAGTTATTAGAGACATAAGAAGCACAATTCATGAGCTAATGAAAGGGGGAGGGGGTGGTTAACCTAGCTTGAGAAAGAAGAATGAATAAATATATTAATTACTTAATCAAACACATGGGATAATTGGGGGACAAATTGGAAGAGGATAAAGTACTTGAAGATAAGGTGTTTATGAAGTTGGAAGAGGATAAAGGGGAGAATGGGGGGGGGGGTGGATGTGAGAGTGAAAGAGTGAAGAAGAGGAAATCTTGTTAAAGGGGAAAGAGGTGTTTAGTAATTGAATAGAAGAAGAGGGTGTTTGGTAAATGGAAGAGGAGTGTTTGGTAATGGAGTAGGCCTTGGAATTTTCCTATAAATAGGGACCTTGGTTGTAACACCCCTACCGGCCTCGCCCTTCCGGGTGGCGGATAGAGGGATTCCTTTTAATAATTACCGTCTATCATTTAATTACTATTTAATAACATGCATCAGAGTTTAATCGCTACAGAGCATTTCCCGGTTGGATCTCAGACAATACTGGTATAACCAAAAGTAAGTAACAAAATATAATCCCCAAAGGGTCGACATACAGTCATCCAACAATACCAAAAAGGGCAAAATAATATACAAGTCATCCAATTTCAAAATAAGTAACAAAATAGTCTTCCACTGCGACCAACAACTCCATCTACTCCCGCCCCTTGCCAGTCTTACCCTTACCTCCAAAATCTGCCCTCAAGGAACTTCCGGTGGCTCTACAAAAATGCGGGATTCATAAATGAATCCCGAGTAACCATTAATCTCATATGTAATGCATAAAAGTGTATGTATGTAACCATAATCGGGAAAACACCAAATAATAGCATTCGAGTAACAAACGCGCAAAGTAACACAAATACAACATACCCGGTATACCGTGTTAAGCATGGAAGGACTAAATGTCCTAGAAACAAACGCAGGACTGCTCAACAAAGCAAGCCCCGGATCCACAGCGCTAGGAAAACACAGTAGTCGGGCTCCGAACCCAGATCACACTGAATGCACATAAACGCATGTCCCTTTTCAGGAGACATGAGTCCACAATCATGGAAAAACAAACATACAAAGAAACATAGAACATATGAGGATTAAGGTTACTACACGGTAGTCGACCACAAATATCGGTAAAATTTTTCCCGAATGCCCGAAAATCACGGTGACCCTAAAATAACCAAAATATAAATATAAATATAAATAGCTCCTCCTTAAAAATATTTATTTGATGGCTCAAAATAAGCCTTTTTCAATCATAAAAAAACTCTGAATTCCTTTTCAAAAATGAATTTATTGTTGGTAAATTCCAATCCAATTTCGGCCTCTTTTTCTAGAAATTCCAGCAACAAGTGTTTGATCTTCACAAAATCATAACTAAATCTAGAAAAATCCGATTGAGGTAGTTCAAAAGGCCAACTGATCCTTAGTGTGTCTATTTTCAATGAAAAATATTAATTTGGACCAGTTGCAACCGAAACCCAGCCACAAACCCGAACACCACCTCAGGTCAGACAGAAGTTTCAGATTCAGGGGCTGTTTTCAAAAATTTGGTTCTCTTAGCACAAGGCTAAAAAAAATTCGTGTTACCTATACAATTAATCCTTGGGATGTCTACCTCCTATCTGTAAAATATCAGAATTTCCAATGTTTATTTGATAGGTCAAAACGCATAAGGAAGCCAACTGACTCACAAATCCTTCAATAAGCAGATTTAAATGTTTTTAATCCTTATTCTTGATTCTAAAAATATGATCCAGGCTTACTCCTATACAAATAATCATTTCAAACACTTTAGAGATATTAAAACTTAAAAAAAAACGAATCAGATTATGGTGTTTAGGAGGATGGACAAAATTCTTCCTCTAGATTAAGCAACCAATCTACCATTTTTAACCACCGTAGTAATATTTCTTCCTATATTGAAGATTTCATATTTGATTCTCTCCTCACCCATTTTATCCATTAATCAGAACATCTCATGAACAAAAAAAAAAAACGTAGGGGACAGATACTACCACTTCCTCAACCATAAAATCATAAGGTAGTTAAAATGATCACTTACTTGCTCTTAGTATTTTACCACCTTAAGTTTTAATCTTCAATATTTCTTCTTTCTTCCTTCAGCCTTATGCTTCACGCAGCAAGAGAGGAGTTTCCTTTAGAAATATGATTCCCAAAAACAAGTAGAAGAAAGTTGATAAAATACCCAAAAGCCTTACCTTCCTTTTAGATGCTTATTGGAGCTCTTTCTGAACCCTTTTCTATCTTTCTTCTTCTTCTTTTTGGACGTTTTGCTTGGCTCACATGGTGTCTCCTACTTGGACTCTCCTCCTCTTCTGCTCTTTTTTTCCTCAACGTCACCAACAACACAAAGCCCGATTTGGGCTCCTTAAATAAACCTCTCAAGCATTCGTCAACATTCTAGAGAAATCTAGCTAAATCTGATTATATTCTTGATCTCTCTCTCTCTCACGTGCAGCGGTTTTAAAGAAGTGTGAAGTGAAAAAAATATTGCATTTCACTGGTTCTCACTCTCAGCCGGCGGTTTTTGGGGGATGGGAGGCAAAAAACAAATTCCTTGCTCCATTTTATCTCTCTCTGACGTGGGTTGCTATGAGAAATATTGGGGAAATATATATATTTCTACTTCCTTTGGCATTTTCCTTTTTCACGTGAGGCACATAGAGAAGAATTGGAGAGGAAAAATAAATAAATAAAAATGTGTGCAGTCCATGCCTCAATCCGTGTGTACTCCATCTTCCCTTGTTTAATTAAATTGCATTGTTTCCTCCATCAATTTCATAGGTCATAAGTACACCTAGAAGTAGTCATCAATTGCAACTTTTTCCCTTCTCTTTCTCTCCCTCACGTCTGATATAGGAAAATATGGGAAGTATTTTAGTTTATTTTATTTTTTTGTTTAACCTCCCATAAGGTTCCTTTGTGTTGGGAAAATACATTAAAGGAATTATGTGATCCCTTCATCTTGTTCACGTGCTCCCTCTCTCTCATTCATTAATTGCATATTGTCTAATCTATCACCTTTATCTTCTCTCAACCGGCGGCTTTATAGGAGTAGGTAGTAATATTATTATTTCTTTTGGCCTCTCCTTATGTCAGACAAGTTGAGATCATTGAAGGAATTGTTTGATCTCCATTTGCACGTGTCTACCTCCTTCATTAATTAAGTTTTCCCAACACTCACATCCTTCTTTTAGTCTTCAAGTACACCTAGGTTAATTGACATTATTTATCTCCAATTATCTATAACCAAATTTAATTATCACTTTTGCAATAATTCCACTTTATATATATATATATATATTTTTTTTCCCAATAAATAATTTATCTTATCAGAAAAATAATATACCATTGACCACTACTTAGTGAGAAATTCATATATTTCATTAATTAATTTGCATGAGAATTAGGGGTGTTATATTGGTCCACTTCATTCTTCTCACCAACACAAGCAATAGCATCTGCATATAGAGATAGAGAGTGAGTGAGGAAAGCTTGGAGGAGTTGAAGCAAGAAGCAAGGTGAGTTCTTGAAGTTCTAGCTTTTAAATTCATAGTTAGAATATGCTTTGATCTTGAATCTTCCAAAGTTTTCATGTTTTTGTGGTTAAAAATGTATTTATTTTCAAAATTTGATGGAAAATATGGTGGAGCAAAATTCCTGGAAATTGAAGATCAAAGTAGCGAAATTTTGGCGAAATTTACGGTTATAAGTTTTCTAGAGTCAGTCATAAAGAGGCTATGATTTTATGTAGAAATTGAAGTTATAAAATTCTGAAATTTTTTATGGTTAAATTAGACATCTAGGGATTTTCAAAAATACCTAGAATGTATCATTTTGGGTTTTTTACAAAGGAGATAAAAATTCCCAAAGTTTGGCTACGTTTTCTGGAAAAATTCTGGGTAGAGGTTAAAGAACGTTAAACTGGGAATGATTCACTAATTCTAGGTAAAAACCATTATTTTTTCTCAAAACTAGACATGCTAAGGTTTCTGGAAAATTTTACGGAACCTCGTTTCGAGTTTTTTGGAATTAATTATAATTTTTCAAAGTTAGTGTAAAATCTGGCTGTAAATGCTGAAATCAGCGTTTTTGAAAATTAAGGGGATATAATTGGGATAACGAATTCACCAGGGGTAAAAAGGTCATTAGTGGTTGAAATATCTCTTAGGATATTATTTATAAGAGAATAATGCGGTAAATGCTATTATAGGCTATCTGAGAAAACATATCGACAGACAGACATACCGCTATCCGCACAGACTAAGGTACGGACGTGTACTGTAACATTAACTCTGATGCTTATTGTATGCTTGTATGTGATAGATAATTTCATAGGGTCATGGACAAGACTTGGTCTTAGACATGCACCGTGACTAAGACTCGGTCTTAGATCACCACTTATACATTCAGCTTTATACGGGTTATAATCTTGATAATGCCGTTGAGTTTTCCTAGCGCTAGGACATGAGGAGTTGTCGTGGCACTGGTTAGTGAAAACGTGGATGACTTTACATTTTCTGTGTGCTATGTACTGTTATTATGTTAACTTTACATCTGCTGTGTGCTTATGTGTTGGTTACTGCTGTAATGTCTGGAATATCTGTCATGCATATATTGTTTTACTTAAGCATGAGGTTAATCATTACTCCGAGGTCCAATGGGCATTGGACCTCAGCTCTTACCATAGCTTCAAGGTCTGGAGGACCGAAGGCTAACGACAAGGGTAAGCAGCACGTATGAAGACCGACCGAAGATTTTTATTTTGGGATGTATATTGCTAGTTTTTGAATTATGGGATAAATGTACCACTATTATAACCAGCCTAGATACACCATGGTTAACATTTCTAAATATTTATCAGTTACTCACTTATTTGCTCCGATGCTCTACTCTAATATAAATATATTATTCCGCTTTTGAAAAATGGGGTGTTACAGAACAAGACGAGGAAAAAGAAAACTCTCATATAAAAGTTATTGTATATGTGAGATGACATGTGTATTCAAAGAAAAACTAGACAATTACCCCTCCTAATATTCTGTTTATACACTATTACTTGTTAGGATAATAATTACAGTAGCTATTAACAATATTTTGATTATGTTTACAAACTGACCTATTTTCCTCCTTCTATTTAATTGAACCTCGAAGCAGTGAAGTGCAATAAGAAACTAGATTCCTAGTAGTTTTGTAATGAGTATCTATACAGTCTAGTCCCTGAGTAATATATGTCCTCAAACCTTTTCCTTAGATTTATTCCTCTCCATGAATTGGTACTTTAAAATTTGTAACTTTTAAACACGTATTATTGACCTAGTCCTCAAAATAAAGTAAATACACAAACTAATCCAACAAAAGGACTAAAATATATCAAATTCAAGACTTCAAACAACCAATTTGGCGTAAAGAAACAAATTCAATAAATTGTAGCTCATAATTTACAAGTGGCATTGAACATGTTGAAGGTTACGAGTGTTGCTTAAGATTTAGCCCATGATTTTGCGCTTAAGATTTAACATCCTAATAATTTGGTTTTGTATTTACATATGATGCATTCTTTTTGTATAGAAGTTCATTGTGACCAACATCAGAAGAACGCACATGGGAGAAACTAAGTGAAGAAAAGCCGAAAAGAACATTACCATTGGAACTCTAAGAGATATATGAATTAACTTACTTGCCGACAATGAGAATTGAAAATGCTCTAAAATTAAGTCACTCCCAAAGACAACGTAAAAAACCCTCCACAATTCACGTTAACAGTGTTGCCTGTAATAGTGTGTAAATTGCTAACTTACGTCATGCCAAGTTAACTTCCAGGCAATTAAGCCAAGCAAATATCTAACACCAAATAAATAAAAAAAAAACTACCGAAGAAAAAGTTGGTACTAGATTAGTATTATAATGTCTGTCTTTTTTATTTATTAGATAAATAGTTTTTTAGGGTTAATACATTTGTTTGTCCTTCAAGTTTGATCGAATTTTAGTTTTAGTCAATCTAATTTCAAATTGTTGTTTTTTGTCCCCGGGTCCAAATTTAATGGCGTTAACTTTTAGTTAATGCGCATTAGGTGTATGGACTAAAACAAAAGGTTGTTAATAGTATAAGGGCCAAAATCAAAACTCATTAAAAATATAAAAACCAATATAGCTTTGATTTTGGTCCCTATACTTAATGATGATAACGCAAACCAAGTTCTTGTACATTATATAGGGACCAAAAAGCATGATTTGAGACTACAGGGATGTAATGTTAGAAAACTCACCATGCAAATATAATGGAAATGATGAAATCAGCTTTCACGACACACACACACACAATGAATATTCCCATGGAATTACAGAGCTATAAAACCATAAAATAATCAGACAGAAACAAGTTATAGAATAGGAAGTAGCAGAAAGCAATGCAAGGAATAGCATTCCGAAAGAAACAAGGTACAGAAGAATCCTCAGAAGGAGGAAATGCCAAAATTCTCTTCTTTGATTATATTAAACCTCATCCAAATCACGAAGCTAGCAGTCCCTTTTCTTCAGTCTCAGGCTCCTTCTTGGTGCAACTGGTCCATAATTCTGTGTTGAGCCTCCGATTCCGTTTTGTCCTACGCCCATTTCAGCTAGGTCTACTACAAATGACCAAAACCAAAATTCAATCAAATTATAAGAATCAATAATGCTTCAACCCATTTTTTGTATGTTTTTTCGAGATAAAGAATGGTTAACGTAAAGTGAATCTACAATATAATTGTTCTGTTCAAAGAACACAAATCTCTAACCATAGAGGGTGAGTGTATGGTTTATATAGGATCTATAAAGCTCTCCGAGGTATGTAGTGATTAATACCAAAGAGAGAATGAATGTTCAATGGTGCCTATGAGGAAGACACCAATGAATATCAGATGATCACTGTGCTAGCTACACAAGAATGATGATTAGCCAAAGGGGTGGGGTGTGTGCACAGTGTAACTGAATAGTAAAAGGATGTAAATCGAATCCGTGTACTTGGAGGTAATCTCTTATATATAGAGATTACCTAGGGTTTCGCTCTGATGTCTGTGGGTGCCTCCAAGCCCGCAATGCCCTACTCCACTATCTAACAAATCCCTGCTCCACTACAAGTCTCTGCTCCACTATATGTACGATCGGGATTAATGCCGAGATTACAAGAATATTTGTGTTTTACCTGCTTACGGAGGGCTTTAGTTACATCATGCCTTTGTTGGGCCGTATCACGTCTGGGCCCAAAATACGAGTTCATAACAATAACAATTAAGATTTAGGACTTTTTAATGTATTTAAATCCATTGGTATAATGACTAAACAAAAGGTAATGAATAATCCATAAAACTAGCAAATAAATCATATATCAATCTTTGAAAGAAAATTGAACATCCAAAAATGCTATAAATACCCCAATTCATCATTCTAAATAACGCCTCCAAATGACAAATGATCTAAAAAGTTATATTTATATGGATTTATTTTCATTGAAAGTGGTTAAATAAAGTAAATAGGCAATGTAATAACTAGGATTTAGTATGAAGAAAAGCTTCAAAGAGATTGTTAGCCACCTGATATAACGCTTTGTGCATAATTCCAAATTGGAGTAGTAAAGGAACATTTGCCAAATTCCTTGAACTCATTAGTATGGAGATTGCAGAAAACAAGTCTTGCTTCATCATCATTCTCCAATACAACTTTTCTCCCCCTGGTGGATGTACCCATTTCTTTGACTTTGCAAACAATCTCATTTATCCAAATAGTCTCTGGATATAAAAAGCATGGATAGGGATTGCTTGAATATATTTTGGTCCAAATATGTCTCCTTAGAGGCATCTATACACTTGTCCATGACCCACAAATCAACCGAAGATGATTGCATGTTTACAATTTTGTTGCTTGAAAGCATAGCCAATTTGTTTTCATATGTAGCAAGTTTATAGTAATTTGATTTACAAGCGGAACTAGGAAATGGTATCAATGTGAACACTTCTGTTGCTACGTCAAACGAAACTACTCCATATTCATTCTTCCCCACTTCAAGGTTGAAGCTAAACCAAAATATTGCTCCATTGAAATTAAAATCATAGCAATGTACTGGAGGAATTACACACTCTAATTTCCCAACTTCAACTTTTTTCCATAACCTTGTGCATAATGAAAACACTTCCACTTTATGAGCCACACAACCATCTATACTATAAAAAAGTCTCACAATCTTGTAGTCATTAACAATTGGACTGAAACCAAATCCTATGGAGGAAATCCCACGACGATCAGAACTAAGAGGTCTAGCCACATGGAAGACCTCTCTTATTGCTGGATTCCACACACACAAAGATTTAGATTCCTTGAGTTGGAGACAGACCAATTCATTACTACTGGATGGGACGAACATGCACATTGAGGAATTTGAGAAAGGTGGAATATGGTATTCAAGGACTTGCATATCACGATTGATCAAACTTAAGCGCCGAGGATTAATGCCCTCAAAAAGAAGAAAAGGGTTTTGGTGGGTGGAATGGTGGAGGTGCTGCAATGAAAGATGGGGTTTTGATGAGATTCTTCCACTCTTTGCACACACATTGAAATCGGATTACGAATTTCGTAGGAAGTCGTTTGAGAAAATTCCTGATAATTTCTTGAGGAAGATATGGTGCGTCGCTATGCATTACTTTCTCCTTCATGGCGATTGACTGATAAAAATAAAATTAAAAATTAAAAAAAATCACAATCAACAAGGAATAAGTGAAATTACTCGGTCGAAAAGAAACTTACATCACTATTAGGGAAATTTATATAAAACCGTTTGCTCCATGCGGTGCTCGGTTGATCAAAACTCGACGAATCTCACGCAGGAAAAGCTTCACAATCGATGAGGATTTTGGTTCAGAAGATTAATCCTTCATAGTCAAAAACATTGGAAACTGGTAAATATTTATCTTTTATTTTTGGGGAAATTTTTCATTAAAATAGGGAAAATTCCAAGAAAACACCTTTTAAATTGACAAAAGACAGTTCAGGGCATCTAATATGCATAATACCATGTTAAACTAGTGGAGAAATCCGGGAACCGGGATATTGAAATGTGTTCAAAGAAATTTAAATGACACCATATGCTCCATGGAGCTCGACTGTTCAAAACTCAAAAGGAATCTTACACAGGAAAAGGTTCACAATCGACGACAGTTCCGAAGATAGAGTCCTTTTCTTGCTACAGGAAGATATAGTGCTTTAAAACGTTGGAAACGGGCAAATTTTTTTCCTTTTGTTTAAAATATCTTATAAGATTAATTTGTTAACAACATATTGTGTGTGTGTGTATATATATTTATCATACTTGACTTTATACTAATTTTTCTGATTTTCCATCTTTTTTATGACATTATTTGAAAAAATAATGAGTATAAAAAATAAAATAATTAATATAAAAATTAATACGGGTGTTACTTTTACCAACACTAGTACAGACCGAGTTGCGCGGGTATGTATCAAGTGTATTTGCAATAGTTACATATTAGTTATTTGTAATAGTTTCAGTTTGTCCTTTCTAATAACTAAGGGGTAAGGGGTATGAAAGTAATTTGACCCAATTTTCTAAATCCATTTTTCTCCCATATGACCTGATTAATGATTTATTAAGTTTAGTCACTTAAATTAGAATTTAGGTAATTAATTTTCCTATTAATTTCCTTAACGGGTCTCTTCTTTACTTTCCATTTCTCTTTTCATTGATCCTTATCTGAACTGCTATTTTTCTTTCCGTTGATCCTTATCTAAACTGCATCAAACCATTTAAGGATAAGTGGTGAAGAGTTGTAATCGTGATTTTCATAAGCAACATTGGTTAAAAATGCCATTAGTCAATCGTGATTGATCGTGATTTCTGTTTGGATATATATATATATATATATATATATATATATATATATATATATATATATATATATATATATATCCAACAAATGACTTTAAAAATTGTGATTTTCTTTGGATGTCATTTATCAAAAACACTTATGAATGTATAATTACCAATAATGGTATAAATTTTATAAAGTTATATTCAACTAAGGAAATAAATGAAACTAAAAGAAACATTATATATGTTGAAGTATAGGTTAGAGAGCATCGACCAAAAAAGAGTTTATTACGAAACCTATCATTATCATGTGATTTAATTTCTAAGTAGAACAATAAATATGATAGCTAAGTATTTTACTTGGACTGCACCAGATTATGCAATCAAGTTTATTTCTTCAATAAAGCTATTTACATTTTCATGATTATATTCAATAATAAATAAAATTGAATATATATATATATATATATATATATTATTATTATTATTATTATAAAATATGATTAATAAATGACATGAATATTTAAATATTATTTTTATTTTATAATTTCTTATTATTTAAAATAATTTAAAAATTCATGTTAAGTAATGTGAACAATATTTAAAATAATATTATCTAGAGAGAAAATTGGAGAAATTGTTGTTGAGAAAGTTTTAATTGGGATTTTTCAATCCCATAAGCAACCCCGTTGTCCCTTATTGGGGTCAATCGGGATTATTCAAAAATTACTCAAATAAGACAATCAGGATTTATAATCACGTTTTTGGTTTCGATCAGACTTATATGAGCTTTCACCGCTTAACCAAACCGGCACTAATATGTATGCTTTTACAGTTAAGATGATATGCGCGTATGCACTTACAAAATTGTTAGAATATATGTGCTTGTTTATTACTCCCTTCGGTCCTAATTATAAAACACTTTTTGGAGTTGGTTTTGGTCTTAATTATAAGAGTAAGTTTTAACTTTTATCAATTTTTTTTTTCCTATAATACCCTTATTTATACTTTTTTTTAATAATAATTAAAGACAATAATAATTTAATAATACACCTATATATTTTATAAAGTAAATAATGTTTGCAACTCATTAATGTTATATACACCTCAATTATACTTTTTTCTTATAAAATAAGTTTGAGTAATTTTTGTCATATTTTTCCTACATCACCCCTACTAATACTTCTTCCACAATAATTAATTTAACAACACACTTATATTCCATCAAGTGAGAGATTCTACTTTATTTTTATTTTTAAATAAAGTAATTTTAATATTCCTTTAAAAATATTTGTGATAGAAAAAATAAACTTGCATTTGTATTATGCCCAATTTTTTTTGCTCAAATTAAATAGATACTCTCTTGATAGGAAAAAAAATTCTTTGAATATGACTACCATTGGCTCATTACGAAATTTTATTATCAATCACGTTGTAATGGGAGTCATTCCAGTAAAGAGGAAACTTCCATTCCACATCCTCTCCCTCAGCCCCTTTCAAAAACTAGGGCTGCTGTCCAGGCATCGCTTCAACTTTAAAGAAAGCCGTTTTAAAATGCTTAAAGGAGTCAGAAAATGCGGTCATCAATTTCCTATCCGGGTCAGCACGAAAGGAAACCAACCCCTTGAGTTTCTCACTCTCTTTGGATGACCGAGAAGTAAAAGGGCAAAAATAGTAAAGAAATAAAGAGGTAGTACAAGGAATGGGAACAGGAAAAAAGGAGCACAGACGCTCGAAGGCCACCAAATAGGCCCATCCGTTCGGATGGAGCTGAGACGGCGCCAGGCGCAAAGCCGTCAGGGTTGAAATTTGAAACTCGGTAAAGGGAAAGGGAACCTTAACCTGAGTTAGACACTCTCGGTAGAAGAAGAAAAAATTGGTGCGTCCCACCACCCGAGTAGAGCATATAGGCTCGCACCCTTCCATCTCGGGAAGTTTAAGTCGATCAATATCGGCCGCGGACATCAGTGACCGCATCTTCAAAACCTCATGAGACACCCAGTCATACTGCCTACACAGCGCCTCGGGAGGACTAGAAGAGTCCGACTCTGCTGCTTTAGACTGGGCACATGACGGAGAGGAGGCTGAGGCCATTTACCTAAAAACAGAATGCAAATGCTAGGATCAGCAAGAGTAAGAAAATACCTGACTGAAGCATATCGGCATGTGGTAAAACAAGCGGACTCAAAGGACGAAGACGGCCTGAAAAGGGAGTAGGGGGCGTCAAATGATGGCAAGAACCTAAGAGGGAGGAAGCCCGGGAGTCTTCGCCTTGGGCAATAAGGAAAGAGCTCTCGGCGAGACAGTCCCAGCATAGGCCGATATACCCCGGAGGATGAGCATCCGTATTTCGAGCTGAGGGAGAATCATAGAAATTGACCGGTTGAGCTAATAACGCGTCGGCCTCGGCTAGAGCCCTGGTACTCGGACTCGCCCGGTCCAACCTAACGTTGGGAGCAGTGCCGTGCCTAGCGCGAGCCGTTGTCGTATGAGGCGCCTGAGCAACAGTAGGTCGGGACCCAGATGTACTCCGTCGACCAGACGCTCCTCTCAACACAATAGCCGACCTTTCATCCTCTGGAAGTTCCTTGCCAAGAATCCAATAGCTGGCACGGGGAAAACGGGTACGCAAGATTTCCTCCTCCTCTGGGGTTGATGGTGTGTTTGACGAGGGTAAGCGATTACTCTTGGCCATTTCGAAAGAACAGGAACCTAGAAAGGAGCGAAAGGGTACATGAAGAAGGGAAAATAAGGTGAAGGATTGACCAAGATATGGTGGGGGTTACAAGGCAGATAAAAGGGCGTTTTGATCTTAGAAACGAAATCGATCTTAGAAACGAAATCAGAAGCTACCCAGGACGTCTACCAAGAAAATCACGACAGCGAGAACTAACCGGAAAAACATATAAAAACCAGTAATGGATAACCAGATGAAGTAAAAGCTAAGAATATACCGAAGTAGAGCAGATAACGGAGCACGAAGTTCGGAAACGCGATTGCGTAAAGTGGAGAAAATGGAGGAGAGCGGAAAAACCGAGTTGAAGAAGTGGCAAAATGAAGGAAATGGAGGGAAGTATGAATACTTTTTACTCGTGGATTGTCGAAGCGTCAGGGTCAGAGTCGTCTATTCACCTTGATCCGAAGATGGCAAATCGCACGTACGGGGAGCATTAATTGCGCACGAAGATCGGTGCGTGGAATGGCGTAGCGAGCGGTGTGCTCTCACCAATGCGGAATAGCCGGATGTCAGGGGGCAATGATGGCGAAGGTAAAAGGTCCTTCACCTTGAGGTAGACCGAAGCCATCAGTAACTAGTCCGGACAACCGATAAGTCCTCGGCCCCGATAACGTACCACCCCAGCACGCGGGCCAGAGAAGAGGCTGCTCAGACCATAGAGTGTTCACTCCAGACTCTCACACGGGTAACCGGGCCCGACCATCAAAGCCGACTGGGGGCAAATTACATCTCGACACCTCGGAACACCCGACCTACCAAGCTGGGGGGCAACTGTTACGGACCGGCCCAAAGCCCAAGTCCGAGTGGTGGCCAAATTAGGGGCATAGCCGAGACTGACACGTACCGAGCAATCCGGAAGGAGTCGATAGCGTAACTAATCCGATATATCTGCATCTACCAAGATTATAGGAAGATCCGGATCCAACCCACGTGATATAATCCCGAGATATTCGCCCCAGATATTAGGAACAGCCGGGATATCCGCCACCACAGCCTCTATAAATACAGAGTTCCACCATTAAGGTGCACACGTTCTAACTCACCCTATTTACAAACAGTCACACTGTGCACACACACCACCCCTCTATATCGTGCACAGTGATCCCACGCTCCCCTGACTATCTACCCCATAGATACTCAGGCCGAGCCCAACGATCCAATATCAAAGCACCAGCCCTTGGCTGGACATCTGTGTTCTACACCAGAACATAACCAACTTGTAATCACGGAGAAACAAAGGTTTTATTATTATTTTTTTCTACGGAAGAAAAACACAGATATATGATCATTTAAATTAATATTTTAAGGGCACTGCTGGATAAGTGTCGCAAAGTGCTGAGTGCTCGCTCTACTTCTATAGTTGTATATTGATATTAATATTGATTGATGATGATCCTATGCATAATCAAAACTGAAAAAAATACAATTAAATATTTTTTTCATAGTTATATTCATCTATAGCCTAGGACGGAATTTTCTTATATATGGGACCCATTTATTTTTAATTACGAAATTAATCTTTTTTATATTTTATAAAAGGATAAAACTTATATCCAGTCCAACGAATTCTCCAATTAGAATATGCCCCCTGATTCATTAAACCACCTCACCATTTAAAACCGTCTCTATTCTTCAACTCGGGCATCTCCGTTTCTCTTCTTCATTGAACTTGCGGACCTTGCCATCAGATCATGGCTATCCTTCTTCTCTTGCTTCTCTTTCAAATCAATCTGAGCTCTCCCCATAATCCACCTCCTTTCTTCTCTATTGTCCAAGCCTGTAGCAACAGAGGCCAATAAAAGAGGGAACAAGCTACTACCTTCAGTCCTAAATATATTTGCACTACAAACTTTGTCATTTGTTTAGGTTCAGATGGAGTATTAGAGATGGTACTGTATCCTAAAACTCGAGTCGATGCATGACCAGAGCTCAAAGCAAAAGAAGCTCACCCACTCAAAAAATGGTGATTAAAGCTCAGGAAAAAGTAAAAATAAAGCTGGCTGGGATTCTCAAGTTTGATTTCAAATTTCTGATAGTTAATTAAAAAAAAAAAACAAAGCAAGCAAAAGATTTAGCCCAGCAACCAGTGGACCCGACAGTGCGGGCCTGTGCATCCTACACTTTCACAGGGTGGGAAACCCCCAACCCTGATTCGACCAAAACTTGTGAGTCATAGGTTGAACCCGTATTACTGACTCTAAATCCAGTACATGGAAAAAGCATTGCGCCAAAATACCCTTTCAATGATTAGTCCACAAAGCACAAAGGTGACAATCTAGATTTTCCAGCTCTGTTGGAAGGCACATCATTAATTTTAATTTAATGATATCAATAATGTTTTTAATTATGTAAGATTACTATGTTGACTTATAAATTATGAAAACATTAGAAAGTGGGTTATGAGTCAAAAGTATAAGTACAGAGTTGCACCAAATCATATTTGAAAGACCAAGTCATAAATGAGTCAAAATATAAGGTTAAATTTTTTTCCCCTTAATTACTAATAGGTTGGTTGGAGTTACAAGGAGGATCAAACCTGGAATTTTCCAATTACAAGAAACCAAAGAGAGCGTTCATGCCATTAGATTACAATCATTATTTCACTACAACAAAATATGAATTTAACGACCCCCAATTAACGTTTGTTTTAAAAAATGTAGATATTAAAACGTAGGTGGTGGCACTGTTGTAATTTCTTCCTCACTTTTAACGTACATTTTTGAAAAATGGCCATTAAATGTTTTGATACAACGATTTGTTTTAATAAAAAACAGTAGTTGTGTCTTAGACACCATTTATTTTATTTTATTTTTATTTTTATTTCGAGACACCATTTAATGTTATTTTGTGAAAAATTAGTGCTACTTACCATTAGAATGAAAGCTTCAAGATTATATGACCACTATAATTTTTTCCCGTATTTATACCTATTTCCATGTAGCCTATAATTTCGATAGTTAAGAAAAGAAATATGTCTATATTTTCATTTACTTAGTTCCTAATAATTAAATTTAATAAATTAAACAAAATATCTCATATATATATATATATATATATATGTGAATTTATCCCATATTTATAGCTATTTCCAAATATGTAGCCTATAATTTCGATAGTTAAAGGAGGAAATATGTTCGTACCGTATTTTCATTTAATTAGTTAGTTCCTAATAATTAAATTTAATAAATTAAACAATATATCTCTTATATATATATATATATATAAAATTTTATCCCATATTTATAGCTATTTCCTAGTATGTAGCCAAGAATTTCAATAGTTAAGAGAAGAAATCTAATCGTATTTTAATAAATTAAAGAATATATCTCTTTTATATATATCTGTAAAAAAAATATATCAATATCATTTAGTACAAGCCTCCCTCATGCCATTTTATTTTATTTCTTATTTTGAGTTACAAAGACTCGTGTAATACCCAAAATTTTTATTTATCTTAAATACAATATTTTGATAGATAAAGCCTACTTAAAATAGGTGAATTTGTGGTCTCAAATTTCGTGATATGTTTATTCTACTTTCTAGGTAATTCTTTCTTTAGGATTAAGATAGCCAATGATTTAATTTTGTTAGGCATCATAAAATATCATAAAATACAAATAAATGCCATATTAAACTATGGTTCATGTAGAATCAAAAAGAGCAAAGAAGTGTCATGAATACTTAGGCACCAATTTTCATAATTTGTTAAGAGACTAAATTTTCTAATACTCTATAATTAATACCTAGTTCATATTTAGTTCATAAAAAGCCATAAAGAATTATCAAAATGCTTGAATCAATTAAAGGAAATTATCAACAACTAATGAGCAATTAAATTTACACCAACTGAATAAATAATTAATTTAGTGGCATGTTAAAAGTCACTAATTAGGTATGATTTAACTTAATTAAGAATTAAAGACCAATAAGGTTTCTATATTAGCATAAAATGAATTACCAATGATCATAATTAACCTAAGAACCAATAAATACAATAGTATAGAGATAATCAAGGGACAATTAAGCATTTGATTAAGATGTTAATTAAACTTTAATCAAGCTTTGAAAAGTCAACAATTGCAACTATGATCTAAGGGCCAAGATTTAACCTCATAAAGCTAATCTAAGGGCTTAAATAATTAAGAAGCTTAATCCATGTGAAAATAGAAGAACCAATGGGAGGAAATTGAACTCATAATATCTAGATATTAATTGAATCAAACACATGGGGGAAATTAAGTCAACAAAAGAGGAAAGCAAATGGAAGAGGATAACTTGGAAAGAGGAAAGAGTTGTGGGTACAATTGTTGTGTATGTGTGTGTAAGAAAAAGAGAGAGAGTGTTGTGAGTGCTAATGTTGTGAGCCTAGTAGGAAAATTCAAGGTGTCCACCAATAAGAAAAAGGAGCATAAATCAATGAAATTAATTAGTAGAATTAATTCAAGACATAATCAAATGAGAATATATACAAAATAAATTGTGTCTTGAGATCCGCTAATCATAGACCAAATATAAGGAGATATTAGTAACAAGCATAATCTAAGCTTGAGATTGGTTATAATCAAAGTCATTTCCTCAAATTTTGAAGATTGGTTACAATTAAGAAAAAAGGAGTTTGTGTCCTCTAAATAAAGCCATAAATTCCAAGATTTCAAAAACAATGAGAAGATTTGAATAAACCTTCATGAAGACCCCTAAATATATTTCTATCTAGTTAAATACAAAACAAAGAATAGAAGAAGGAAATTGTAACTTGAAGAGAAAGCCAAGAATTTATCAACACACATGGGATAATTTGAAAACACCTTTTGGAAGAAGATAATGTACTTAGGATAGAGAAATTAATGAAAAGGGAAGAGGATGAAGGAGAGAGAAGCACTACAAAAAAAACGGTTATTTGTCGCGGTTATATTGTAGCGGTTAATTCAAACCGCTACAAATTTCAACATTAGTAGCGGTTTTAAGCCAAACCGCCACAAATTAGTATCGGAAGCATTGGCGCCAAATGCTGACCATTTTGCTTCGCTTTTTGTCACGGTGAAAATAAAACAAACCGCTACAAATATGGCGCCAGCCTTGGCGCGTTATGGCGCGTAGTGCTTTGCGGATTTTTCGTAGCGGTTTTGACAAACTAACCGCTACAAATATTTGAAACGACACGGTTTTGTCACGGTTAGGAGAAAGAGACACCTTGACCGCGGCAAAACCTCAAGATTAGTACCGGTTTCTCTTATAACCGCTACAAAATTTATTCTATAAAAACCCACCGTACAAACAATTTTAAATATTCAAAAATATTCTACATCGGCTTTATCACTAAAGGAACATTCTCAACTTGTTGTCTGTCCCCTCATCGGTAAAGTCGAGGAGGTTCCTTCGATGACAATCCAAATTCAGATATTCATTGACGAAGACTTCTACTCCTCTAAATATGTCTAACACGCCATCGAATATTGGGTTCAATACTAGCCACCTTTCTCTCGGCAAATATCTCGATCAAAATGAGTCGGTGAGTTTTTCTGGGAGATCGGTGGCTATACCGAATCCGAATATTCACGGGCATGTTGGACAATTTTCAATAGACTTGTCATTCCTAATTTTTTAACGAAATTAAAGAAAATAATTGAGAATGCTTTGATTATAATAAAGAAAAAATCCAAACTAATTAGTTTGATTTTTGATAAATCAAACTAATTAGTTTGGAAATTTTTTTAAAAAAATATATTAAGATCTGTAGCGGTTTTGGTAATAACCGTTCGAAGTTTACTTTTGTAGCGGTTTGTTTAACCGCTACAAATATTCACATAGAACGAGGCACATTTGTCGCGGCGGACGTAGCGGTCTTTGTATAACCGCTACAAATATCACGCGGTTATTAATTTGGTAACGGTTTCTGTAACCGCTACAAATTGTCACCTAGAACGAGGCACATTTGTCGCGGCTTTAGTGGCGGTCTTAGATAAAACCGCTACATAAATCACGCGGTTATTAATTTTGTAACGGTTATTTGGCTATAACCGCGACTAATTGTCATTTGTAGCGGTTTCATAACCGCGACAAATTTTGAATTTCAAAGAAAAAAACCGCCAAAATGTAATAACGGTCATCATTTGGTATCGGATTCGTAGCGGTTATAAAACCGCTACTAGGTAAAGGCGGATTTTTATTCAATTTGTCGCGGTTAAGGAACCGCGACAAATTTAAATTTCATTGCGGTGGATGTCGCGGTTTTGTAACCGCTACAAATTGTCCCCTGTTGCATTTAAACATCTCCAGTTCTGAGATGATAGTAATTAAACATTGTCTCCACATTTGTATGCTTTCCTTCCTTTGTTTACTACGAGATGGATAAGTCATGGATCAAGATGCCGCAGTTCTCTGTATATTTAGCGGGATTGAAAAATTTCATAGATTTCGCCTTCTCTCACGCTAGCATTAATGGCAAGATCGTGTGTCCTTGTTGTAGATGCAAGTTTAAGAAGTGGCAAACACGAGAAGGTGCTATGGAACATCTTCTTATTAAGCCTTTTCCGAAGCATATACATGCGGGATGTTCATGGTGAGAAACGTGGTATGGGATATGGGGATCATCTTCCTCAAACCTCACAAGTAGGAAATCAAATAAATCAAGATGATCCGGTTAATGAAGGCATTCGCGACGCTTTTGGTGTTCAAGACGACAACTTCACGACGAAGTGAAGGGTCTGAACCGTTTTCTTCAAGAATGAAGCAGCTCGGGAATTTTTCAGCCTCATGGATGAGAGCGATCGTCCTCCGTATCAAGGTTGTCGAAATATTCAAAATTATCCTTTCGATCAAATTGTACCATATCAAGTGCATGTGTGACATCAACGATAAGGCGATGTCGATGTTGTTGGAATTACTACGAGATGC
This sequence comes from Acacia acuminata, assembly GCA_019022655.1. Lineage (NCBI taxonomy): Eukaryota > Viridiplantae > Streptophyta > Magnoliopsida > Fabales > Fabaceae > Acacia > Acacia acuminata. The sequence goes on from JAFJYI010000131.1 coordinate 376,572, forward strand.
TTTCCCCGACGTGGACATTCCCACAACCTTCTACGAGGCCAAGAAGATAATCAACAAATTGGGATTGAACTACGAAAAAATTGATGCCCGCCCCAACGATCAAGCATGCTTTATTGGGGGAGGACGCTCGGAAGGAGACTTGTAAGAAGTGTCACACTTCGAGGTTCAGGACAGTTCAGAAGGGAAAAAAGCAGAAGAAGAAACCCGCAAAGATTCTCAGGTACTTTCCTTTAAAACCTCGATTACAAAGATTATTTATGTCGTCCAAGACAGCTGAGCATATGAGGTGGCATGAAGCCGACAAGAACGAAGATGGTAAACTCAGACATCCACGTGATGGTGAAGCGTGGAAAGCGTTCGACTCAGACTTTCCGATTTCGCGCGGACTCTAGAAATGTTCGTCTTGCTTTGGCCACCGATGGTTTTAATCCGTTTGGTAATCTTAGCACAAGTTATAGTATATGGCCGAGTTGTTTTGATACCTTACAACTTGCCCCCTTGGATGTGTATGAAACAGAGCTCCTTCATTATGTCCATGATCATTCCAGGCAAAAGGCACCGGAAATGACATCGATGTGTATCTACAACCGCTTATCAAGGAGTTGGTGGAGTTGTGGAACGTAGGCGTCGAGACGTATGACGCGCACGAGAAGACACTCTTCAACTTGCGTGCGGCGTTGATGTGGACTATCGGTGACTTCCCCGGACCGGGAACATTATCCGGGTGGAATGTGCATACCGGCCTTGCGTGTCGGCTTGCAATTTTGACTCGACTCGGTGCGTCTTCCCCGCGGTCGTAAGTGGTGCTTCATGGGTTACCGGAGGTTTCTCGATGGTACGCACGGGTTTAGGTTGCAACGCAACCGTTTCAATGGGCAACGGGAAAAAGAGGACCTCCTCGCATATTATCCGGTGCGAGAGATCATAGAGCAGATTGTGGATGTTGATTTTGAGTATGGGAAGAAAGACGATCCAGCAAAGGGGACAAAGACGGTCGGGGCTTCGGTTCCGGGACCCAAAGAATGGCGGAAGATAAGCGTCTTCTTCACTCTTCCGTATTGGAAAGATAATTTGCTCCGACATAGTCCGGATGTCATGCACATTGAAAAGAATGTGTGCGACAATGTGTTGTACACGATTATGAATGAACCAGGCAAGTCAAAAGATCATCTTCAAGCGAGGAAAGATTTATGGGAGATGGGGGTTCGTGCGAGACGCGTGGCCGGATGAGCATGACAGATTTCAACCGGCAAAATTCACCCCGACAAAACCGAATAAGGAAATCTTCCTCGCCACTTTGAAGAAAATAAAAGTTCCGACGGGTATTCAAGCAACATTTCACGATGTGTGGACGTGCGAGCTCGGAAGGTTCTACCGGGCTGAAGAGTCATGACTCACATGTGCTTATGCAGCAGTTACTTCCGCCGGCCATAAAAAATACACTGCCTCTCGATGTGTCGATCGTTTTGGTCGAGCTTTGTACTTTCTTTCGGAAGTTGTGTTCCAAGGTGTTGATCGTGGAGGAGCTCGACCGGTTACTTGACAAATCATTCTTCTGTTGTGCCATTTGGAGATGATCTTTCCTCCTTCATTTTTCACGGTCATGGTTCACGACGGTACACCTTGTTCACGAAACAAAGCTTTACGGCACGGTTCACTACCGATGGATGTATCCTATTGAGAGGTACTCTTTTAAAATTAATTACTTCAGCATTATATTACCTCCTAGTCGCATGTTTAACCATTGATGTATCGACATTTTTCCTCATTACTTTATAGGTTCCTTGGGAAACTGAAATCTTACGTGAGGAATAAGGCGTGGCTGAAGGTTCAATAGCGAAGGTTATATTGGGGATGAGGTCTTATATTTTTGTTCCAGGTACTTTGATGACATTGAGACGTCATTCAACCGGCCGCCTCGTGTGGACGATTGTCTGAGCCGGACCCGAGCGCGGCTTGAGTTGTTATTCCCTCGTGTTGGTAAACCGGTTGGCGGATGTGAGAACTTCAAACTCACGGCACTTGAGAAGTTTCAAGCACATAGACATGTCTTGATCAATTGCACTCAAGTTGAACCGTACCTTCAGTAAGGATTGCACACAGATATATTTGTTATCCTATATGTTTCCTGACATTTTATAGGCACATTTATTGCTCGTCATCGCATGTTTAAATTGTAGGGAATTCAGGAGTCATGTGAAGCGTCGTTGAGGATCCGTTCACGACATCCTCCGAAATTGATAGAAAGGTCCACGAGAGAATTCGGGGTTGGTTTAGGAGGAGAATAATGAATGACCACAACCCCCACTCAGCGGAAATTCGAGCTCTCGCACTCGGCCCGCTTGACCACGCCCAAAGATTTACGGCATACAATGTCAATGGCTTCAAGTTTTGCACGGTTTCACGAGATCGGGGATTGCTCACCCAAAACTCGGGTGTATATGGCACGTTTGGGACGAGGAGTTATGCGAGAGCGTGACGGGAACATGCGGTTCGGTGACGTCCGTATTATGGAAAGTTTGCTTGATGTGGTCGGGATAACTTACCAAGGCATTTTCCGTGACGCTGTTCAAGTGTTTGTGGCGCGAATACGACAACGTCCCGGGGACTCACGACCGATGACTTAGGCATCACATCGGTGAATTTCTCTCGCCCTATTCACACCGGTCGAGAAGATGACGAGCCGTATATTCTCGCCTCGGAGGCCCATCGGGTTTATTATGTCGCCGATGAGAGGCACGGGGATTGGAATATGGTGGTTCACCTAAAGCCTCGGGACCTTTATGACATGGGCGATGGTGAGAACGTCGCCTACGATTGTAAGCCGCTCCGGCCCCCGGTTTTGAAAACTTCTTCCCGACGGCGATGACACTTTACCTATAGTTCGGTACGTTTTTAAATAGACGCAATATGAAATATAAAAATTTTGATTTCACAAAAGTTTTATATATGTCTTATTCTAAATTCAACTCAAACATAACTTTTTATACAAACTTTTTTTGTAGGGATGCCGACGCTTGATTGAGACGAAAAATTATCCCTTCTCTTCCTTTTATTTTATTTTTTAAAAAAATGTAAAAAAATTATTTTGTAGCGGTTCATGACCGCTACAAGAATAACAATAACCGCTACCAAAATTTGATTTGTAGCGGGTTAATAACCGCTACTAATTAGATAAAACCGCTACCAAACTAACCGCTACAAAAACCGACACAACAACCGCTACAAAATGTTGCGCGAGATCAAAATAAATACCTCGCCACCAACCGCTATAATTATATGTTTTCTCTCTGTCTTCTCTTATATTTTCACGTTTTCTCTCTTATATTTTCACGTTTTTCGAACGAGGCAAAGTGTTTGGATGGGGTAAGTGTCTCTAAACTTCATCAAATCTAGCCATTCTCGAAATATTTGTTTTTTCTTCTACACGATGATATTATTTTCTCTTATTTTACGGGTATATTTTGTCAATTCTCAACTTTCTTTCTACTTTCACCTACTTATTCTTTGATCAACTTTCCCACATTTTTGTTTTTTAAAATTCATTTTATTTAACTAACTCATAAATTGTTGATTCTCATTCTTTTTACACATTTAAAGACATCTTATACAGTTTTCTATCAAATGTTAATATCCATTTATAATTAGTAAAAATATAAATGTTTATTAATTCAACATTTTATAATCACAAAAAAAATTTTGTAAATTTTTTTTTTCAATTTCATCTTTTTGTCGCGGTTATGACACCGCTACAAAAACGAAAATAACGAGGGACATCTAAAATTTAAAAATTAGGGCGGGAATTTGGTCACGGTGATATCACCGCGACAAAAAATTGTTTTGACACTTTTGTCACGGTTTTAAAAACCGCTACAAATAAAAAAAGCGGCAAAATTTTTTTAAAGAATAATGGCTTGAAATTGGTCACGGTTCTATAACCGCGACAAAAAATTATTTAAACAAATTTGTCACGGTTTAATGACCGTGACAAATGTGATGGCCGAATGTTTTGTAGCGGTTTTTTGACCGCGACCTTAATAGCGACAAATTTAATGGCGGGAAAAATTTGTAGCGGTTTTTTGACCGCGACTAATGTGTTCATTAGTTGCCGGCTTAGCCTTATATAGTGGCGGTTTATGTGCGTTGAGTAGCGGTTTTTTTTAACCGCTACAAATTTCCTTGTTTCGGTCGTTTTAGTGGCGGTTTTAGTAACCGCGACAAATGTCATTTGTCACGTTTAAAACCGCTACTAATGTGTATTTTTAACCGCTACAAATGACCGGTTTTTTTGTAGTGAAGGGGGGGGGGGGGGGAGGGATTTTTTGCAAGTGAAGGGCTAGGATTGAAGCTCCAAATTAACCTAGATCCAATGGTGCACATCCAAGATGAAAAGGGTGAATAGTGTCTTAAAATTTTACTATAAATAGGGGGTTGGTGTCTTCATTATTCTTCACCAATTCACAAAGGTATTAACCATATTTGAGAGAGTAAGGAAGAGTGTGAAGAGCTTCTTGAAGGAGTAGCAAGGTTCTTGGTAAGTTCTCTAGCTCTAGCTTAAAGTTCTTTAAGTTTTAGTTCTTAAATTCTTAGATAGAAGTAGCTTAGATCTTAAATATCCTAGAATAGTTTTATTTACATGTTTTTATGGTCAAAATTAGATTTATTTCAAAAAAATGATGAGGGAAGTTATTTAGCAAAATTTTTGAAGAGAAACATCAAAGTAACGAAGTTCTGGCGAAATTTCATCGGTTTCGAAAATTCTGGAATCAGTGATGAACATGCCAAAATTTCATATTGGAAATATAGTCACACAATTCTGGGAAAATTCATGGTTAAATTAGACATATAGGGCTTTTCAAAAATTCCAATAACATGTTAAAATAAGTTCTGTACAGTGAGATAAAAATTCTCAAAATTAGGCTACGAATTTCTGGAAAAAATTCTGGGCAGAGGCTCAAAACTTTAAAACTGGGAGTGATTCTTGCAATCTGGGAAAAATTTATTATTTTTATTTGAAAATAGACATCCTAAGGATTCCAAGAAATTTTACAGATCCTCGTTTCAATTTTTCTAGAATTAATTATGATTTTTCAAAGTTAGACAAAAATCTGGACCAGCGTTTTTGAAGAATTAAAGGTGATAAGTTGGAAAATAATTCCACCAAGGGTAAAAGGGGGTCATTAGTGACTAGGATATCTTCTAGAATATTGTTTGTGAATTAATAAATGCGATATTACCATTATAGGATAAACGTGGTCACGGTCGAACGGCAACCGATATCATCCGATAAAGGTACGGACAGCGTCTTGTAACACTAACTCGATGCTTATTATATACTTATATGTGATAGATGTATTCATAGACTAAGACTCTGTCTTAAAGTTTTTCATACATATTCAGCTATACATGGGTTATGGTTTTGATAATGCCGTTGAGTTTTCCTAGCGCTGAGGACACGATAGGCCATCGTGGCACTGGTGAATAATGCAGACTATAATAACATACATATGCAGTGGCTGTGTTCTATTATTATCTTTCATATGTGATTACTGCTGTAATGTCATGAATATCTGTCATACATAACTGTTACATAAGCATGAGGTTAACTGTTACTTGAGGTTCAATGGGTATTGAACCTCAGCTCTTGCTATAGCCTCAGGATCCAGAGGTGTCAGGGCCGAGGACAAGGGTAGGCAGCACCAGTGAGCACCCGGCCGGAGAACTTCTTTTTGATATGTATTAACGTACTTTTAAATATTTGGATAATTGTACCGCTGTTTAAAGCAACCAGACACACCAGCAGTGAAGGTTTATCAGATACTCGGTCTTTTAAATTATTCCGATGCTTTCACTCACGATCAAACTATTTTGAAAACGCTTTAGAAAATTGGGATGTTATAGACGGTTTTTGAAAACTAGTCGTTGAAACTCAAATTTTTTAGATATTTCAACTTCAATCTAGCACCTTCAACATTTTATTGTTCCCTGTTAACTCTTAGAAATTGACAACATTCCAGCACATTTTCTCTCTCTCTTTTTACCTAATCTTGGTTCAAAATGTGCATAGAATCGAAGTTATAGAGGAAAATGTGCATATGGAAGTATAAGGCAAAAATCAAAGAAATCCTTGTTATTACAGAGTTTATGATTCAATTGAGAATTGATAATGACTTCCTCTTTTGTAGGAAGATGGAGACAAGTTTTGAAGCTTTATAAAGACTAAGAAACAAGGAAAGAAATAAAAGAGGTGAAGCAGTGCAAAGTTAGAAGAACCTGTACAACTGGCCACATCAAGTGTACAACTGGCCGCGGAAAGTCGAAAACTGGTCGTGGAAAGTACTTTCCACGGAAAGTGACAACCGGAGGCACAACGGAAAGTCGAAAAAAATGCAGAAAGTACAGCTGCGCGTTTTACACTTCGAAACATAAAAACCCTACTTAACCACAAGGGAAGGCCCGAAAAACACACTCTTGACCTAAGGAAACAAGTGGGCACACAAGGAAAGAGCTTGGAGAGAGATTTGGACAATCTTGGAGGCTTGGGTGCTCAACCTAAGAGAGATTTTGGGGATTTCACCTTGGTTCTTCCTCTTTTCTTCTCTTTTCTTCCTAGTTTCTTCATGTATTCGGTTTCTTTGCTTAGACTCTCTTTGTATTTGAATATGAGTAGCTAAACCTTTCATTCTAGGGTTCTTCTTACCCTTTGTATGGATTAAAACTTGAATATTCCTCTCTTTTGGTAGATAAATATACACATGTGTTGATTTCAACCTTGGTTTAATGCTTCTAAGTGATTGGCCTCCATTTAGATGATTTATTCACATACTTTTTGACTCGAGAGAGCTAATCTAGGTGTAGAACTTGATTGAAATCATGTTTGTCTTAAAGTTTACTTGATAAATGGATGGTTTGTTGGTAAAATAGAGATATATTTACTAACCTTGCATTGTCACATTAGGGTTGTGGCTTAAAGATTGATTCTCATTAATTGTAGCAAGAGATTGTGCATTTTAATGAGAAGAGAAACTTGATTTTGACTTGAAAGAGCGGGTCATGTATTTGTGAACCTTAGACTAACACATGTATGTATTGAAATGCTACTAGAGAGGTATTTGACCAAGTTTTATGAAATGCAAAAGGGGAAGAAGAATCCTAGACTCCATTATTCTTGAAGTCAAAAGTCATTTGCCTTTATCAATTTTTAGTTTTAGAAAAAGTCTTTAAACATTCTCATTCCAACTCAAAACGTTGTTTTTAGCTCAACTTGATGAAATTCACTAAGCCTCTTGCTTGACCAATTTATTAAACAAATCCTCGTGGGAACGATACTTTATTTATCACTTTATTACTTGCGAAACTCGTACACTTGCGAGGCGAACATTCCTCTCTCCCATAAAAATATAAAGTTTTCTCTTCAAAACCCAACAATGTAGAATGTCTTCCTCAAATCTATTCTGAATGCAATCTTTCAATAAGAGTCTCGAGACCTACCTATCTCCATCGCTGCACCCAACGGCCTTACCCTTGCCACCAAGGAGGTTTGCTATCGCAATGTGAGCAACTTCGTCTTCGACTCGTCCTCTGTCGTGAACTACGAGCATGCTGCACAGGATCTAGATCTGTCGTTTGCCGGTTTAAGATCTCGGTTGCAGATCTATGTCTTTCTCTGTCTCCTCATTAAACAATATGTTGAGCAATGATCCCGAGCACCGTGAAGAGGAGGAAGCCCCCCACAGGCGATGATGAGGATACCGTAGCTCTATTTCCTAATGCTTTCTTTTGTTGAAAATTTTGAATGGATAGTTCATTGTAGTGTTTTTCTTCTCTATTTCCTGGTGCTTTCTTTTATTCGTCTTATGTTTCATTCAGTTAAGACTTGATATGTTTTAGTTATTTTTTATTTTTCTTCTTATTTTGTGCTTCGTTGGACATGAAACGTGCTATTTCTTGCATCGAATCTTGAATGGTGTTGTTTATCATCCATTTTCAATCCATTCTTTTTCTCACAAGGCTTTACCTTGTTCAAAGTGTGCCTTATATTGTGTTTTAGATGATTCTATGGACTACCTAGCATGTGTGCGTGTTGTAGGTTTGTAGATATACCACGACCGTTATTTAAATAACAGTCGTTGAAATTCAATGATTGTTTTTGTAAAACAATCGTTGTATGTTATAAACTTTCAACAACACTTTTTTAACGTTAACGACAAATAGTCATCTTGGTTTTAAAAACGGACGTTAAAAGTGTTTTTTGTATTATCGACTCTAAATCCAAGTACATGGAAAAAGCATTGCGCCAAAACACCTTTTGTCAATGATCAATCCACGAAGCACAAAGGTGACAATCTAGATTTTCCAGTTCTATTGGAAGCCACATCATTAATTTTAATGATATCAATAATGTTTTTAATTATGTAAGATTACTATGTTGACTTATAAATTATGAAAACATTAGAAAGTGGGTTATGAGTCAAAAGTATAAGTACAGAGTTGCACCAAATCATATTTGAAAGACCAAGTCATAAATGAGTCAAAATATAAGGTTAAAAGATTTTTTTTTCCCTTAATTACTAATAGGTTGGTGGGAGTTACAAGGAGGATCAAACCTGCAACTTTCCCATTACAAGAAACCGAAGAGAGCGTTCATGCCATTAGATTACAATCATTATTTGCAGTATATGAAATAACGTTATTTCAGTTCCATCATTATCTCATCTCCCGTCAATGTTAAAAAATAACAATTCAAACAGTTACTAGTACATACAAGGTCCCAAACAAACCTATACTAGGAGGAAAAGATCCAACCGAGAGACCCATTTAAACACCTGCTAAGCTACTTGCAAACATTTACAACAAACAAAAAATAAAGGTGAGACAAGGAGGTATAAAGACGATGATGGCAGAGTACAACGGAGTAAGGCGGTGGAGCCGGGAAGGTGTAAATTTTAGGTGGTGGACGACGAAGGCTATGTTGTTGAGGGAACCAAAGGCGGAGAAGCCGACAATAGGAAAAAAGGAAAATGAGAGGGTGCCAGGTGGTGATAACTGTTACACCATACTTGTGATTTTTCCTATTTGGTATGAAAAACCACAATGTTTTATGTTCATCTACATGCCATAGCTTAGGAACGAATTTTTTTTTTTATATGTTCCTGTTTATTTATATTAAAAATTGATTCTTCTCTATATTTTAAGATTTTATGAAAAGTGGTTTCTTAGTAGAAACTTTATTTAAAAACAAAAATGATAGAGGGTAGTGATAACTGTTACACCGTACATGTGCTTTTTCATTTCTTAAAACAAATTAAATATATATGAATCTTTGAAACAATGAAATTGAACATTCCAAAATTATACAAATACTTCCATTCATCATTCTAAATAACATCTCTAGAGGACAATCATTTCCATTGAAAATAGTTAGAAAAAATAAATACATTTGCAATGTAATAACTAGGATTTAGGATGAAGGGCTTCAATGTGGTGACGTTTCTAACTTAATATAAGGCTTTCTGCATAGTTCCAAATTGGACAACCCTCGGCACAATCTCCTATGGAAAATGTCTTGAATACATTAGTATGTAGATTGCACAAACCAAGTTGTTTTTCAAGACCCCCACGCGTTGTACCAACAAAGCAAACAATTTCATTTCCCCAAATAGTCAGCGGATCTAATATGTATGGATACGGGTTGCTTGTATATATTTTAGTCCAAATCCACCTCTCCTCCACTGTATCTATGCACTTCTCCATCACCCACAAGTCAATCTGAGTTGCTTTAAGATTTTCAAGCCAACTTTCAGAAAGCATAGCGAGTTTACTCTCATGGATAGTAAACCTATTGTAATGTGATTTTGGGGCAGATTCAGGATATGGTATCAATGTGAAGACTTCTGTTGCTATGTCAAATGAAAATATCAAACAACTACTACTTTCACCCTCCTTCACACCTTTTTTGGTGCCAAACCAAAAAATTGCTCCGTCAAACGTGAAGCCATAACGAATTACAATAGGAAATATACCCTTTAATGTCCCAATTTCAATTTCTTTCCACGATCTTGTGGTTAATGAAAACACATTCACTGTATGAACCTGACGATCGTTAAAAGGAGAATAAAAGAGTCTCACTATCTTGTAATCATTAACAACTGAACTGAACCCAAATCCTACATAGGTAAACTCAATATAACGGAGGCTATGAGGTTTGGGCACATGGCAGAACTCTCTAATTGCCGGATTCCACAAGAAATATGAGCCAACGAGTTCAAGACATAGCAAGCCATTACTGGAATGGACGATCATGGAGCTACCCAGTGAGGCATTGGTGAACACAGGAATCTGATATTCAAGGACTTGTAAATCAGCATTGATCAAACATAATTGCCCAGGATCACCGCAGTTATAGCCACTGCGGTTGAAGATAAGATAAGGGTTTTGCTGAGTGGAATGGTGGAATTGTTCTGCCGTGAAATATGGGGCTTTGAAGAGATTCTTCCAATCTTTACACACAGATTTAAATCGGATTAGGGATTTTACAGGAAGTCGTTTGAGAATATTTATGATGATTTCTTGAGGAATATTTGGCGTGTCGCCATCCGTTACTATCTCCTTCATGGAGATCGACTGATAAAACAAAAATGTCAGAGTAAAGGTTTCGCAATCAACGATGGAAAGCGAAATTCATATAAACAAAAGCAATCATAAGAAGTCTATAAACATTACCTGCTGCTGCTCCAGGGTGCTTATGCTCATATCGTTCATCGTTCATAAATCAAAAGGGATCTCACCCAGGATTAGGGATCAGAACTCAGAAGATATATAGTCCTTAAACCGTGGGATTTTTATTTTATTTTTTATTTTACCTGAAAAACCGTTCGAATTTGGAACCCCCCCCCCCCCCGCCCCCTCCAATTTTTCATGAAAATATCCTGATAAGATTAATTTCGTAACGAAATTTTGTATATTTTTATTTTATTATATATGATTTGATATCTGTTTTTCTCACATACGTAGTATTCAAAAATCAAAAAATAAAATCACAGATGGTTTTCATATCAAAAAAATTGGACTGAAAAAAAGAAGAAGAAAAACGCACCTCAGAATGAGATCACTAATTTTTCGGGTAGGATATAATTTTGAAATTTGAAAATGGAATTATATTTTGTTTTCTAAATTAATGGATATACAGTTAAAATGTAAAAATTATGTGGAGGCTAAGCCCCGTTTTTTGTCCCCAAAAAACAACAGCATTGGTACAAATAAAAGTGCATCGGCCATCATATTGAAATATAAAGTAAATGCTTTGGGACAGCTACAAAGTTACAACTCATTTTGTTCTAGTTTTCTTAACTTAATAAATAATAACGAAAAATGATATGAGAAATTAAGTTCACAAAAGAATTTCTCAGTGTTTCATGGAGTCCAAGTTTATCAACTATGATTCATTCATGATTCATCGCGTGCAATATTTTCTCGTGTCATCCACCACTTTAGCCTTCACCAGTTAGGGAATTCTCTATCCAGTTTTTATTGTCAAGGGACTTCTTTGCACATGGGCAAAAGTTTTGAAAGTTTTTATACTTCATTTAGTCCTTAATATAATAGTAAAATAACAAATTTAGGATATTAAAAAAATTAGTTGAATTAGTTATTTGTAATATATATGTATTGGTAGTTTGCAGGATACCCTTATCATATACAATTAATAAAGATATTTTTTATTTTTTTTTTGGAGATTATAAATTTGAGAGAAAAGTAGACTAACATCTTATATTTAGAATCAAAATAAACCCAGGATCCGCCAATGACGATTGGCATAGTTGGCTAAGGTGTCGGCCTTCACCACGAAAGGGAGGAGGTTCGATACCCATTGGTCGATGTGAGAGGCCTCGTTGGTGGGCAATCTATAAAAGTGTGCAAGCGCTCTTTGAGCCTGGAGGCATGTCTGGCCAGTGGGGGTACCGTGTCTACCCCCACCTAAACTTTTTGTTTTAAAAAAAAAAAAAACCAGGATCTTAGATTTAGGAATGAAAGTAGTATGATTTAGTTTTATTTATATTAACACTCTTGACATGTATATAGAACTTTTAATCCTGCACTGGGATGTTTTACATGTGTACATTTTTATAATACAAGAATTTGAGGTGCAATAAAGTCTTCTACGCCATGATGCTTCACTATAGCTTCTATTTACATATTTTAACTAATAATTTTATATTAACAATCTAGTAATATGGTTCTTTGAAGTATATTACATAAATGATGCAGCAAATAGCAAAAATAATGAGGAAAACATCAACAGTGAGAGCAGTGACTGTTTGATCACTGAGCTTCGTGTTCCTTCCTCCAAGTCGATCAACCATGTCTGGAGCAGATTCCCGGTTCTTCACATCTAACTCATGAGGATCCTCCAATCTCATCTTCATCTTCTCCGATTGCCGGCTCGCTGCCTCCTGAAGAAGCGTGCAGTAAAAAAAAAAAAAATTATGCTCTCTTCATTGCTCAGGATATTGTACACTTCCCTCAACTTCATGAATTTGTCTGAGGCAGTTTTTAGAGGGAGTGAGGTTGTGTCTGGGTGGTATTCCTTTGATAATCTCCTGTAAACTGCTTTAATCTCTTCTAAATCAGCTTCTGCTAAAACTCCTAAAAATCTGCTTATTTTTTTCCAACATGAATCAGTTTGAGGTCAGTTTTACTCAAAAACGGGAGGAAGTGTGTATGGAATTAGTTTTTAAAGAGTTCGTATATCCTCTGCAATGTGTAAGGAATGAGGTCAACTTTACTCAAAAATGGGAGGAAATGTAGGCTGGTATCATGTAGGAGATAATTTGGGAAAGAAGACCAGAACTCAGAGTATTATATGACAATTAGTAATTAGATTATATATATAGTTCAAGGCATACTTTTAATTTCCTCTAATTTATGTTTCCACTTATTCTTTATTTCACTGGTAAAAAGGGAACCTACTTTTCCCAAGAAGAAAATGTCTCTGACAAGATGCTAGCTAGCAAAAGTGCTTTTGTAGAATCAGACACACCAATTATTTCTACTATCTTTTAGCCCACTCACTCATACATTTTTTTTTTTTTGGGACTAAAAGTACATTCACTCATACTAATTAAGAAGAATATAGAATCAAACAGACCATACAGCCAGATAAATTATCAAATATATATGTATGAAGAATACTAGTTTTCGTTCACCAAAAAAAAAAAAAAAAAAAAAAAAAAAAAAAAAAAAAAAAAAAAAAAACAGGGAATACTAGTTTTCAAAATGAGTGATATCCTTTCTCTAACTCTTACTATCTAACATGAACATGACTCTTTCATAGTTAGTGCGGATGCTTTACAGAGTTCATATTATACATTCATAGCTTCCATGATACTTCAGAACTTTTACAGCTAATTTCTGATCCAAGATGGAACCAGCTAAATAACACAAGGACTGATTTTGGAACAAAATGAGGAAAAACAAAACTCTCGTATAAAATTTATTGTATATGTGAGGCGACATGTGTATTCAAAGAAAAACTAGACAAATCCCTCCTTCAAATCCTATAGTTACCGCTTTTCTACCCAAAATAATATAATACTACATCTTAACAACTCTTAACTTTATGTTTATACACTACTACTTTTTAGGATCATAATTACAGTAGCTATTAACAATATTTTGATTACGTTTACAACTGACCTATGTTCCTACTTCTATTTAATTGAACTCCAAGCAGTGAGGTGTAATAAGAAACTAGATTCTTTGTAGTTTTGTAATGAGTATCTATACAGTTTAGTCTCTGACTAATATATGTACTCAAACCTTTTCCTTAGATTTATTCCTCTCCATGAATTTGGTACTTTAAAATTTATAACTTTTAAACACGTATTATTGACTTAGTGCTCAAAATAAAGTAAATACACAGACTAATCCAAAAAGAGGACTAAAATATATCAAATTCAAGACTTCAAACAACCAATTTGGCGTAAAGAAACAAATTCAATAAATTGTAGCTCATAATTTACAAGTGGCATTGAGCATGATGAGGGTTATGAATGTTGTTTAAAGTGTAAATTGATTATTAGTGCTCTATTATTGATCTATTTTAATTTAGCCCATGATTTTGTGCTTAAGATTTAACATCCTACTAATTTGGTTTTGTATTTACATATGATGCATTCTTTTTGTATAGAAGTTCATTGTGACACCCCTCAGAAGAACGCACATGGGAGAAACTAAGTAAAGAAGAGATCGAAAAATACATTACCACTGGAACTCTAGAGATATATGAATTAACTTACTTGCCGACAATGATAATTGAAAATGCTCTAAAGTTAAGTCACTCCCAAAGACAACGTAAAAAACCCTCCACAATTCACGTAAACAGTGTTGCCTGTAATAGTGTGTAAATTGCTTGGATACGTCATGGGAAGTTAACTTCCACGCAATTAAGCCAAGCGAATATCTAACACCAAAAAAAAAAAAAAAACAACAACAAAAACAAACCTACTGAAGAAAAAGTGTGTACTAGATTATTATTATAATTTCTGTCTTTTTTATTTATTAGATAAATACTTTTTTAGGGTTAATACATTTGTTTGTCCCAAATTTTAGTTTTAGTCCATCTAATTTCAAATTATTGTTTTTCGTCCCTAGGTCCAAATTTAATGGCGTTAACTTTTAGTGAATGCACATTAGGTGTGTAAGGACTAAAACAAAAGGTTGTTAATATTATAAGGACCAAAATTAAAACTTGTTAAAAAGTATAAAAACCAATACAGCTTTGATTTTGGTCCATATATATACTTAATGAATAATGCAAACCATGTAATGCCCCTAATTTCTATGTCCATTATGATGTCTATTTATGTCCTTAATCTCTTATTAGACTAATTGGTATGAAATTATCAGAGTAAAGGTATTAACAGATCAAAGTGAGTCACAATAGAGCATGCATATCGTTTGGACAAATGAGTGACTGATAACATATGCCCAGATATATGCTGGTTAATTTAAATTCTTGGAGGAATATAAGTGTGATATGACTTAAGATTCAGTAGTAATAGTCAAGGTTAATCCCGTTGAAGGATTTTAGTTATACAATTATCCCAAATTGTAAGTCGAATAGTTAGCAAATACAATCCAAAATATTAGAGTATGAAATTCAAACTTAATTAAATCCCCTCCTTTGAGGTCTTCTTGACTACTCATTTGAACAACTTTACTTCCGATCGAGCATCTTCCTAGATCTTTAGGTATCACTGAGATTCAGTGATCAGATGAATCCCAAGGTAACGGTTAATCTTACATTCAAAGTGTAAATCATGCATGACAAGTATTTCATATATTGCGAAATAAAAGAAAGCATTCAGCAAACACACCGCTACCCAACTACATAGCACACAGTACATGCACCAAGGTAACGGTTAATCTTACATTCAAAGTGTAAATCATGCATGACAAGTATTTCATATATTGCGAAATAAAAGAAAGCATTCAGCAAACACACCGCTACCCAACTACATAGCACACAGTACATGCATCGTCAACGGTGAAAGCACTCGCAAGTGCTACATGTCCCATACACGAATCCTCAATGCTAGGAAAAATAGGCATGCAACATTATCATATAAAACAATAATCTACATCCAGCTGAATAAAACGCATAGACTCGGACATACAAACCCGGCCAAGAATCCACAATACATGAACATACAAGACATATATAAAAACACAAGGAATTGGAGATTAAGTTACCAACCTCAACTTTGTGAGTATAACTACAATCTCTGATGTTAGAAACTTAAACTTCATTAATGTCTTAAAGTGAGACCATTGTAACTATTAATTCTTCTTTCTATTTATTATTAATTAATAATACCCTTTTTCCATTTATTAACTAATAATTTACTTTATTATTTATTCCTTTTTTAATAATAATAATAGTATTATTATTATACTATTTATTATTATTTTTATTATTTATTTTATTATTACCCTACAATTAGTTTAAACTCCCAAAGGCTATTCCAATATTAAAACGTTATCAACACTTTAAATTAGGAGTTTAAATAAATATTACACCATGAAAATATGTCATATTGTGATACATACATACATACATTCACACACACACATACATATATATACATATATACATACAACAAGTTTTTGATTTAAAAAATAATAATAATACTCACACCACGTACATGTGCTTCTCACACACACATATATATATAGAAGTAGCAAATCTTGAGTTTATTATCACCACTCACCACGTAACTATGTCTGATATATATTTATAAGGTGTAGTTCACGTAATGATAAAACCTCAGATATGATGTATCAGTAACTTCCTTTTCATGTAAAGCTGTCAAACGCTACAAAGATACACATAGATATATATTCCCTAATCTCTATAGCTCATGAAACAAGCTAACAACCAATAGTGTGCCTATGTGTGTATACATATGCACTTACGTATGAAGCTAATTAAATACGAAAAGGACTAGGTAGCTAGTGTGCTGTGTGTGTGTATGACAACAAAGTCTCCTATATTTTCCCATGTACAGTGACGTTTACACTTATACATATGACAGCATGTTTTCCTTTCCTCTGTTTTCTGTCCATGGTTCATGCTTAGCGTTATATATACACACACACAGCAAGCTTTGGGTTCATGTTTAGCATTATATATGTACATATATATATATATATAGTAAATCTCCTCTCTTTCTTTCCTATATGCAGCAACCTATGTATATGTGTGCAGCAAGCTCTTCCTTTATTTCCTAAGGTTCATGGTATCTTTATATAAAATAGCAATTGCCATCTAAGTTTGAAACCAACAAAGCCATGAGACATCCTTGCTTAATACATATCAGCGATACACACACACACATATATATATATGCCTTTGATTGATATATAAATATATAGTACAGCAAGATTCCTTTTTTTTTTTTTTTTTTAGAACCAACGAAATATATATATACACACTCTTTCAACAACCACGTATTTCCAATATGCAGTGACTTTTTTTCATATATGCAGTAGTCAAGTTATTTTTATGACCATATATGGTTGTGATATATATATATATAGATCTTGACAGCAATTTTTTTTATATCAGTAAGGTTTATATGTAGTGGTATATACATATATTTATATAAATTCGAATTTCGACACACAGCAGTGTTTTCTTCTCTTATATATATATATATATATATATGTACTGTGTGCAGTGCAAATAACTTCAGGAACGTTGACACATAAGGGATCCGATGACTTACCTTGTTAGTTTTCAAGCTTGCGCACTCAGACACAGTGCTTCTCACTGTCACTTTCACCTCTGTTTTCTGGGTTTAAAACAGAGCAAGCAAGAATGTTTGAACCCTCTCTTTTCTCATTCCTCGGTTCCTCTCTTTCTCAAACTTAGATTCTGGTTTTTGTTCAAGTAACGTGGATTTATGAAAGTCCACAAGCAGTGAATATATAACATTCAGTCCAAGAAGGAAGCTAACGGTCCGAGAAGAATGCACAGACAGAGGAGAACACGCTTCTCTTTTTGGTTGGCTCAAGAAGCATGGCGCAGGTGAGTTAAAGTCTCTCTCTATCCTCTGTGCATGTGCAAATGGTGTTGTGGTCTTGCATGTATAGTGGTTTATTTTTAATACCTGAAGCAGATGATTTCATGCTAATCTCTTGTTGTCACTTCCTCTGTGTTTTCGTGTTTCAGTTGTATTGGATATTAGAGGAATAGGCACTGTGTAGGTTAGGGCTGGGAATCAGGCCGGCACTCCAGCGCCCAGGGTAAGAAAAAATCTATTTTTCAAAGTTTCGACTCGAGCACTAGGGTAGGCCGACCTCCAAGGGCGAGAAGTTACTATTCCAAATTTTGATTATTTTTCGTCTGTTTTTTTTAAAGAAATATAATTAGTAAATTACAACAATTAAAGTTCTAATTTATCAAGTAAATGTTGTCAACATTAATATCAAAACAATACGAATCATCCAACAAATAAACACAGTCACTAATTCATAATTAAAAGCAAATTATGTTCACAAATAACTCACATGAAACATAAGAAGGTCCAAAAGACATTAGTACGATGACTATTATTGTCATCATCTTCGCCACTATCATCAATTTTAATGACATTTAATTGTGCTTCGCTTTGAGTAGGCTCGGTTTATAAGTAAGATTATCATGAATTTATTCTCCCGCATCATGAACACATCCATAATCTTTATATGTAACAAATAATAAACCAAATCATAAAATTAGAGTATAATTATTATGTATTTGTACTTAAATGGATAAATAACTCTATAACAAATATAAAATACATATAAATTAGTAAATTACCATCATATGTGGATCCATGCATCCAAAATAATAATAATAATAAATTAAAAGGGCTTGCAGGGCCAGCCCAAGGCCCTCCAGGGCCTGCCCTTTTAAGCCTGATGAGGTCCTACAGGGCCAGCCCTGTAGGGCTTATTTCATTAAGCTCCTCTAATTTTCAAGTCCGACCCCTTGAAGAGCCAGAGCTTAAAAGGGCTGACCCGATGGGCTCATCCTGATTTCCCGACTCTAGTGTAGGTTAAGTATATGGTCCGGCCAAAATGATATATGGGATGGCCGAGTTTTGTTGTTGGGTGAGGAAGAATGAATAATAAGGGAGGATGGACGCCGCTTGACTAAGGAGTTAATGAGTTGAAGAAATTGTGATAATAGGTTGGGTATTATGCTTTCTTCATGTTGGGTTGCAATGCCTGTTTGTAACATCCCATTTTCAAAAGCAGTATATTTTTTTTTTCAATCAGAGTAGAGCATCGGAGCGATTGAGTAACTGATATTTATATTCAAAATGCCGTAAGTCCGACGATTACGGTAGCGGTACGTTACACCGAGTGTTTTCAAAAGTGAATAACAAAAGAAGAAAGTCTTCACTGAGTCCCTATGCGTGCCGCCGCCTTTCTCCTCGATCCTCGGTCCTCCTCGACCCGATGCTATGTTAAGAGCGAGGTTCAATGCCCATTGAACCTCGGGTAACGATTAACCTCATGCTTATGTGTGACAAAATATGTATGACGGTATTCATAACATTACGGCGTTAACCAATACATAGCACACACGGAGATGTAAGGTTACAACAATACATAAGCACACGCGAGATGTAATGTCAATCACAACAACAAGTACATAGCACACAAGCAGATGCACGATCAACCATGTTTGCACTAACCGGTGCCACGACGGCTCCTCCTCGTGTCCTCGGCGCTAGGAAAACTCAACGGCATTACCAAGATCGTAACCGTATAAACAAAGTGAATGTATAAACAAGTGAACTAAGACAGAGTCTTAGACACGGTGCATGACCCAAGACAAAGTCCATCGTCCATGACTCTATGAAATAGTCTATCACATATAAGCATACAATAAGCATCGAGTTAGTGTTACAAAGACGCGAACGTACCTTCGTTGACGGAAAACGGTATTTTTGAGCGGTATGACGGTACAACGGGGTACGTGATTACAGATATCCTATAAGGATGATAACGTTTCTAATCAATGGTCAACATTATACCGGACATTCTAGTCCCAAATTACCATTTTACCCCGACTCCCCTAATCGGCGGAATTTCGCGAACTTCGTTACTTTAACTCTAATCTTCCAAAATTTTGACATATATCTATCTCCAATAATAAATATCATATTTATCCCTAAAACATGATATCTAAACTAACTTGGAAGATTAAAGATTAATCTAGTATTTCTACTATAACTACCGAAGGAACTACTAAAGCTTAAGACCGGGACCGGAGAACTTACCCAAAGACTTCGCTACTCCTTTTCGAGCTCCTCCTTGCTCTCACTTCTCTCTAACCTCTCTCTAGGAATTGTGAATTGGTGAGGAATGAAGTGAATGGGAAGACCTATTTATAGAAGATTTTGGTGCACTATTCATGCTTTATCATACCGAATCTCAACCGTTGGATCTAGCTTGGACACAAGGCATCATCTCCACCATACAACACATCTCCTTACCTCATCATGATGTCAAGGTGATGTCACCCATGTGCTTTATGAACTTCTACCGATAAAGTTCCCCTGTTCGGTGTAATTCCGCAAAATCTCAAAAATCCGGAACACGATATGAAGCTCTATTCTTCCTCTTCGGAAATATTTGAGTTAACTAAATTTTTGATCCCATTAAGGGTATTCCGTTGTCTGTTGAACATTTTCAGAGAGACGCTGCCGGTTACAGAAATTACTTCGGGTGACACTAACTTCGAGACAAAAATTCACTGGTTCATAATATGTCCAGTTGTTTATTACTTAGTTCAAGGATTTTGAGTTATGATTTATTTTCCATCGGTTCTCACTTTTCTTATCCGCCCTTTATTTACAAAAATATCTTCTCATCGATCCCTTATTCGCCCCGCCGATTTACGGAAATGACTTCCGCTAACACCGACACGGACAAAAATTCACTTGTTTGTAATATGTCCCGACCTAAGAAACTTAGTTCATGGTTTTCTAGATAGGATTTAATTTCTATCGGTTCTCATTTATCCAACCTGGTTCTTCCACAAATATCTCTTTTATATTATTATAATAATACAAATATCATGATTTTTATTATTTATTTTATTATTATTATTATTTTATTTTTTTATTTTTATTTTTATTTTTTATTTTTTTCCTTCCTCTTTTTTTTTTTATTTATTTTTTTTATTTCGTTTTTTATTTCGTTTTCCTTTTTTTCCTTTTTCCTCTTTTTTTTTTCCCCTTTCTTTTTCTTGAAAATATCATTCCTCCCTTTTTATTTTACTTTAATTATCTTTAAAAATTCTCCCTATTGGTTCTTTTGTCCAAGCTTAGATAATTAGCCATTAATTACCTAACTAATCACTTTCTAATTGTTGATAATTTTCTTAATTAAGATTAATCATTATCTCACAACTATTTTACTTACATTGGTATTTTATGCTCCATGTAAAATATTAAAAATCATGGGGCAACTTATGCTCCCCAAAATTATATTTAATTTTGCCTCATTATTTTTCAAGGGAAATAATCCCAAAAATTCCTAAAATTAGAGACAACATACTTTCTAATTTTCAATAAATATTTTATTGCCTCTTGGGATTTATCATAATATTTTCGGGGCATTTCATGGCCCATAATTGCATTTAGGGATTTTGACACTTTAATCCCTCTAATTTCATTAGAAATTTCCTAGACAATAGAATAAGTATCCTACAAGGTTTTAAAACCACATATTCACCTATTTCCAAATAGGTATTATTTGCTAAAATATAGTATTCTAGATAGATAATTATCAAGGTATTACATTTCTCCCAGATTAAATAAAATTTCGCCCTCGAAATTTGAACATATACACTCGAAAGGTTATCTAGACTTTCACTCTATTCCTTCCTATGCATGCTTACCTAGCACGCATCCCGCTATTCAAAAGTCTCATTTATCTTGTACCCAGGCATAGTACTCAATTACGGGACTCCTTTGGTCCATTCTCACAGCGCTTGGTTACGCAAGCCTCATTGCCTGACTTATTTAGCCTCTTGGCTTAACACACATTGGCCCTCTGGCTCAATATACTACCACAGCACTGGAGATTCTAGCCTTACCGCCTAGGAAATCATCCTCAGGCTTTAGGCACTTCACCTATCACCTGATATAATGAATGTTTGTCAGACTCAAGATGTACTGTAGACATACAAGTCTAAAGCCACCATGACAATCCACATTTATCACAGTGCTAAGTATCACCGGTCTTATGGCCTAAGGACACCCCCGTGCACAACTTGCACACTAAGTCTTATTGCTTGGGGCCTCGCGTCCGTCTATTTCATCTGAGCCTTTCCCATTCAAGCTCTTAGACTACTTTCACTTGCTTAACACCATAGTTGACAACTACTATCTAGCTTAACTGGTTCAGTATTCTAGACCTTTCTAATAGTTTCTGTTCCTATATCAACTACACCGCTTTTCAACACCATAGCAATGACAAACACGTCATCGCTACCCAAAATCATTTTGTTGTCTCATTTTCAAATTTTCACACATTGAAAATTTTCCGTGGTCTCGTACATTTCGCAATCCACACTATACTAAAAGTAATAGTGCTATCATATTTTCAAATTTAATCGCTGCCAACACAAATTTGTGAAAACACATTCACTGCCGAATCAGTTTCAAAAACTTTTACTACCGGCACGTATTCTTGAGGGAGATGATTCATTTCACAAAATTTTTTAACAATTGAGAGCTCACGCCACCACTTCAACCACTTGGTACGGTGAGCGCCCTATCCCAATCCCCAAATCCGGCCTCGTATCCCTCGGCCTCAAATCGAGTCACCAGGCATCAATAGTACCATCAAACAATGTGGGAGAATCCTCCGCCCCTCCCATAAGAGACCCAGTGTCCACCACCGTGGAGAGCCCAGTCCACGACTGCTGCTCCCAGGGCCTAACCCCCTGCACGTTTGGTGTCCGAACTGGCACATAAAGTAGCGACCTTATCTACCGGTAACTCAGTCCAGCCATAGACAGTCAGGTCCTACTAGATAAAACATACGCCCTTGGCGAAATGTTATGGATTGGGTGCGTTCACTGTTGGTGCGATTTTCATTTTCTCAAACAAAATCCCTCAAAAACGCTTTGCTCAAAAAGAACCTTTATCAAAGGCCAGCGATTTCAACCATTTTAAAACATCTGGAAAGACCCAGCAAACCGTGTACATCTACAACAGCTTCTGGCCTCCCAATGCTGTACTGACTTTACCACAACACAGTTGAAAACTCAGTTTCAAGCTCTGGGTTCTAACAAAACCCCTTTTATAAGACAACATCATTTCAAAATAACCATCATTGTGGTCTCAAATTCTATTGAAAACATTTCACTCGAAAATCAATTTCAAATATTCACAAGTTCGAAAAATCAATTCCGAAATTTCAAATATTGCAGGTGTATTGGCAAGTTCAAAAATTCAATTTTTAAACCTTACTCAGGAACCAGACAACTAACCTTAGAAGGTCATCACTAACTAATCGTATCCGGACCTCTGTCCTTGGCTATTCAAGCCATTCGTAGAACGCTTAGTTTGTTCTACTTTAATCTTCTGGCTATTTCGGACATTGCCCGCTATCCTCGGGTTTCACAAACTTTTCAAGACACTCCTCATATTTGTCGTCTAACAACTGTGGGCTTCTGCCAGCCTATAGACACAATATATGCTATAAGACTTGGAGCAACTTATGACGATATCTTGGATTACGTAAACTTTTCTCTCTAGGGAACCGATTAGATATGGGACTCACTACAATGTACTTACCTTGAGAATCGATACACTGGTAGCTCTACTATATGGTTCGTTGTGATGGCAACTTCACTACACGGTTTGACGTCACGGTGGCTTCACTCTACGGTACTTCACTTGGCGCTTCACTCAATCCCTCCGATTGGTCAGCACCTCCGGTCAGAACCCTCCGTAGGTAGCCCTTTCCGAACAGATCTCCCTGTAAGTATCCACCTCCAATCACAATTTCCCATAAGTAGTACTTTCTTCAGTTGACCGTCTCTGAATCATTATAACGAGAACTCGATCTCTATCGGGTTCCTACCCTTTAGTGGTTCCGTAATCTTGTCTCTATTTCTCGCCATCTCATCTAGGGTCATTCTATTTGTGGGCTTCCTAGCTCCAGTCAATGACCTTATCTCCATTTCCCACTTCTTTGGGGATCTATTAGCTACTAACATCTCTAAGGTTATCGGTCCCACCTTGAAACCATAACCTTTGTAGTCACCGAGGTTTTAGCTATCGTAGGGTTCCGTTAAGGAACTAACTCGTATTCAAACCTAAGACAACCTCACTCACATTTTCTCGGGGTTCCTACTCTCGTAATCTTGGAACCTAGGCAATGCTCAATCATACCTTGACCTAAGCATCGTCTCGACTCAAGCCTATTATCACTCCATCTTTTCTCATAGTATCCCAAAGGATTACTATGTTTCATACCGCAAGGTATTCGGGCCTTTGTTTGAAGGATATCAAATTCTTATGCTATATCCCAGGGGTTAAGAATCCTGAGATTTCTCTCGCTTAAGCATGCTTAATTTCAAAACGTCTATCGTATCTGGGTACTAATATCAGTACACATACCACTGCCTACCGACCACTCTCATAGGTACTAGTACGGCATAACTGCCTCCCCAGAAATACTGGGTACTTTCCCCCTTTTTATCTAACGGTCACCACTGTCAAGGACTTAGTCAAAAGACCTTCATCCCGGAGCCATGCCCCGTTGCACGCGTGGTGTCCGGTTTTTGCAAGGCGAGATTTTCCTCTCGGGGTAACTTAGTAAGTTACTGTTTTTACAAGGAAACTAAATCCATAGTCACTGTCTACAGGAAAACCTAAGCAAGTACGACTTCTCGTAACGATTTCCTTGAAACATGGGCGGGGATTTAACTCGGACTCTAATTTCTATATCGAAGTCCTAGAGCTTAGCAACGAACCCATATTCTATGTTATCTACTATATCTCTGAGTCTCATCCGGCGTGGCCCAGCTCCATATATAAGCTCTGGGTTAGAATGAAATTAATTCCCAGTACAAACTGGAGATTATCAGAATTATCAGAATTATCAAAATTATCAGAATTATCGAAATTATCAGAATTATCGGAATTATCAGAATTATCGGAATTATCAGAATTATCGGAGCCTAATATCGTTGTAGGTACAGGCGATAGATACGCCAGCCCTGGTTTAGAGTGGTGCACCGACAGAGGGTGGTACACCGGTTCGGGATAGTATCGGTTCGACCGGTATACCGAAGTAAGGTGGTACTCGACCTAGGCTTATATCAAGTACTCATTTTCAAAACATGCTCTTTAAAAAGGCGTAGAGCCTAACTCCAGTTACTCAAACCAAATGGCCGGGTAGGTGTCTATCATGGGAGCCTCACCGTGCTGGGTGACTGATTGGCTGATCCACATAGACTAGCCCTGCCTTCGGCACCAAAAGGTTTGGAATAACTTAGTCAGATCTATGCCAGGACAACTGCTCTGATACCATAATTGTCTCCGTGGCGCCCATACGCCGTGACAACAAAAGATACCTCAGCCGCTAGTTTTATGCACCGCCTCACGACTCAGGGTACGTCCACGCGCCCCCAGTGCAACCAGGTCCCTCATTCGGAGAACGCCTGGCCATGTCGGGGTAAGAGCCAATCCTTCGCCACAGATCAGACTGTGAGAACCCCCGATCATGGTTAATGTTAACTAGCTCTGATACCAAAATTGTAACATCCCATTTTCAAAAGCAGTATATTTTTTTTTTTCAATCGAGTAGAGCATCGGAGCGATTGAGTAATCGATATTTATATTCAAAATGCCGTAAGTAAGTCCGATTACGGTAGCGGTACGTTACCGAGTGTTTTCAAAAGTGAATAACAAAAGAAGAAAGTCTTCGGTGAGTCCCTATGCGTGCCGCTTTGCCTTTCTCCTCGATCCTCGGTCCTCCCGACCACGATGCTATGTTAAGAGCCGAGGTTCAATGCCCATTGAACCTCGGGTAACGGTTAACCTCATGCTTATGTGTGACAAAATATGTATGACGGTATTCATAACATTACGGCGTTAACCAATACATAGCACACGGCGAGATGTAAGGTTACAACAATACATAAGCACACGAGATGTAATGTCAATCACAACAACAAGACATAGCACACAGCAGATGCACGATAACCATGTTTGCACTAACCGGTGCCACGACAGCTCCTCGTGTCCTCGTACGCTAGGAAAACTCAACGGCATTACCAAGCGTAACCCGTATAAACAAAGCTGAATGTATAAACAGTGAACTAAGACAGAGTCTTAGACACGGTGCATGACCCAAGACAAAGTCCTGTCCATGACTCTATGAAATAGTCTATCACATATAAGCATACAATAAGCATCAGAGTTAGTGTTACAGTACGCGAACGTACCTTCGTTGACGGAAAACGGTACTTTTTGACAGCGGTATGACAGCGGTACAACAGGGGTACGTGATTACAGATATCCTATAAGGATGATAACGTTTCTAATCAATGGTCAACATTATACCAGACATTCTAGTCCCAAATTACCATTTTACCCCTGACTCCCCTAATCGGCGGAATTTCGCGAACTTCGTTACTTTAACTCTAATCTTCCAAAATTTTGACATATATCTATCTCCAATAATAAATATCATATTTATCCCTAAAACATGATATCTAAACTAACTTGGAAGATTAAAGATTAATCTAGTATTTCTACTATAACTACCGAAGGAACTACTAAAGCTTAAGACCAGGGACCGGAGAACTTACCCAGCACTTCGCTACTCCTTTTCCAGAGCTCCTCCTTGCTCTCACTTCTCTCTAACCTCTCTCTAAGAATTGTGAATTGGTGAGGAATGAAGTGAATGGGAAGACCTATTTATAGAAGATTTTGGTGCACTATTCATGCTTTATCATACCGAATCTCAACCGTTGGATCTAGCTTGGACACAAGGCATCATCTCCACCATACAACACATCTCCTTACCTCATCATGATGTCAAGGTGATGTCACCCATGTGCTTTATGAACTTCTACCGATAAAGTTCCCCTGTTCGGTGTAATTCGCAAAATCTCAAAAATCCGGAACACATGACCACAAGCTCTATTCTTCCTCTTCGGAAATATTTGAGTTAACTAAATTGTTGATCCCATTAAGGGTATTCCGTTGTCGTTGAACATTTTAACGGCTTGTCGATTCTGAGAAATTACTTCGGGTGACACTAACTTCGAGACAAAAATTCACCTGGTTCATAATATGTCCAGTTGTTTATTACTTAGTTCAAGGATTTTGAGTTATGATTTATTTTCCATCGGTTCTCACTTTTCTTATCTCGCCCTTTATTTACAAAAATATCTTCTCATCTGATCCCTTATTCGCCCCGGTTACGGAAATGACTTCCGCTAACACCGACTTACGGACAAAAATTCACTTGTTTGTAATATGTCCCGACCTAAGAAACTTAGTTCATGGTTTTTTAGATAGGATTTAATTTCTATCGGTTCTCATTTATCCAACTGGTTCTTCCACAAATATCTCTTTTATATTATTATAATAATACAAATATCATGATTTTTATTATTTATTTTATTATTATTATTATTTTATTTTTTTTATTTTTATTTTTATTTTTTTTTATTTTTTTCCTTCCTCTTTTTTTTTTTTTTTTATTTATTTATTTTTATTTCGTTTTTTTTTTCTTTTTCCTTTTTTTCCTTTTTCCTCTTTTTTTTTCCCCTTTCTTTTTCTTGAAAATATCATTCCTCCCTTTTTATTTTACTTTAATTATCTTTAAAAATTCTCCCTATTGGTTCTTTTGTCCAAGCTTAGATAATTAGCCATTAATTACCTAACTAATCACTTTCTAATTGTTGATAATTTTCTTAATTAAGATTAATCATTATCTCACAACTATTTTACTTACATTGGTATTTTATGCTCCATGTAAAATATTAAAAATCATGGGGCAACTTATGCTCCCCAAAATTATATTTAATTTTGCCTCATTATTTTTCAAGGGAAATAATCCCAAAAATTCCTAAAATTAGAGACAACATACTTTCTAATTTTCAATAAATATTTTATTGCCTCTTGGGATTTATCATAATAT
Organism: Acacia acuminata; assembly: GCA_019022655.1. Classification (NCBI taxonomy): domain Eukaryota; kingdom Viridiplantae; phylum Streptophyta; class Magnoliopsida; order Fabales; family Fabaceae; genus Acacia; species Acacia acuminata. The sequence continues at coordinate 404,304 of JAFJYI010000131.1, forward strand.
TTTCAGGGCATTTCATGGCCCATAATTGCATTTAGGGATTTTGACACTTTAATCCCTCTAATTTCATTAGAAATTTCCCTAGACAATAGAATAAGTATCCTACAAGGTTTTAAAACCACATATTCACCTATTTCCAAATAGGTATTATTTGCTAAAATATAGTATTCTAGATAGATAATTATCCGGGTATTACACTGTTTGTGAGAGTGAGCAGTGAAATGGATTTGTACTGTGATCATCCATTCTCATTTTTTTCCTCCTGTTATTGGGCTTCAATGATAGCTAATGGGTTCTTCATAAATAGAACAAGTGTTAAAGCTAATGCCTTAATTTTTCTGAAATTTATGTCTTGCAATTATTTCCATGATTTTATTTCCAACATTACAAGGAAAATAAATTCCTAATTTTCCAGATAATTAATTTAAATCATTTGGCCAACTTTCACAATTTCATTTCATATATTATTTCAAATTTCTAAATCCCAAAATTTGGGATGTTACAAACCAAGTTCTTGTATACTATATAGGGACCAAAAAGCATGATTTGAGACTACAAGGATGTAATGTTAGAAAACTCACAATGCAAATATAATGGAAATGATGAAATCAGCTTTGACAACACACACACATAATGAATATTCCCATGGAATTACAGAGCTATAAAAAAATAAAATAATCAGACAGAAACAAGTTATAAAATAGGAAGTAGCAGAAAGCAATGCAAGGAATAGCATTCAGAAAGAAACAAGGTGCAGAAGAATCTTCAGAACGAGGATATGCCAAAATCTTTTCACACCCACCCTAACGGCATTTCTCATCTTATATTATATTAAACCTCATCCAAATCACCAAGCTAGGCAGCCCCTTTTCTTCAGTCTCAGGCTCCTTCTTGGCGCAACTGGTCCATAATTCTGTGTTGAGCCTCCGATTCCGTTTTGTCCTAACCCCATTTCAGCTAAGTCTACTACAAAGGACCAAAAACAAAATTCAATCAAATTATAAGAATCAATAATGCTTCAACCCAGTTTTTGTATTTTTTTTTTCTAGATAAAGAATGGTTAACGTAAAGTGAATCTACAATATAACAGTTAAGACTTAGGACTTTTCAATGTATTTAAATCCATTGGTATAATGACTAAACAAAAGGTAATGAATAATCCATAAAACTAGCATATAAATCATGTATCAATCTTTGAAAGAAAATTGAACATCCAAAAATGATATAAATACCCCAATTCATCATTCTAAATACCATCTCCAAATGACAAATGATCTAAAAAGTTATATTCATATCGATTTATTTTCATTGAAAGTGGTTAAATAAAGTAAATAGGCAATGTAATAACTAGGATTTAGAATGAAGAAAAGCTTCAAAGAGATTGTTACCACCTGATATAACGCTTTCAGCATAATTCCATATTGGAGTAGTAAAGAAACATTTGCCAAATTCCTTGAACTCGTTAGTATGGAGATTGCAGAAAACAAGCCTTGCTTCATCTTTTCTCCCACTGATGGATGTACCCATTTCGTTGACTTTGCAAACAATTTCATTTATCCAAATAATCTCTGGATATAAACAGCATGGATAGGGATTGCTTGTATATATTTTGGTCCAAACCCATGTCTCCTTAGAGGCATCTACATCCATACACTTGTTCATAACCCACAAATCAACCGAAGATGATTCAATGTTTACAATTTTCTTGCTTGAAAGCATAGCCAATTTGTTTTCATATGTAGCAAGTTTATAGTAATTTGATTTACAAGCGGAACTTGGAAATGGTATCAATGTGAACACTTCTGTTGCTAAGTCAAACGAAACTACTCCATATTCATTCTTCCCCACTTCAAGGTTGAAGCTAAACCAGAAGATTGATCCATTCAAATTGAAACCATAGTAATGTACTGGAGGAATTACACACTCTAATTTCCCAACTTCAACTTTTTTCCATAACCTTGTGCATAATGAAAACACTTCCACTTTATGAGCCACACGACCATCTATACTACGAAAAACTCTCACAATCTTGTAATCATTAACAATTGGACTGAAACCAAATCCTATGGAGGAAAGCCCAAGATGATCAGAACTAAGAGGTCTAGCCACATGGAAGACCTTTCTTATTGCTGGATTCCACACATAGAAAGATTTAGATTCCCTGAATTCGAGACAGACCAAGTTACTACTGGATGGGAAGAACCTGCAAATTGAGGAATTTGAGAAAGGTGGAATCTGATATTCAAGGACTTGCATATCACGATTGATCAAACTTAAGCGCCGAGGATTAATGCCCTCAAAAAGAAGAAAAGGGTTTTGGTGGGTGGAATGGTGGAAGTGTTCTGCAATGAAAGTTGGGGTTTTGATGAGATTCTTCCACTCTTTGCACACACATTGAAATCGGATTACGAATTTCGTAGGAAGTCGTTTGAGAAAATTCCTGATAATTTCTTGAGGAAGATATGGTGCGTCGCGATGCATTACTTTCTCCTTCATGGCGATCGACTGATAAAAATGAAATTTCACAATCAACAAGGAATAAGTGTAATTACTCAGTCAAAAAGAAACTTACAGCACTATTAGGGAAATTTATATAATAAAACCATTTGCTCCATGGTGCTGGGTGGATCAAAACTCGAGGAATCTCACACAGGAAAAGCTTCACAATCGATGAGGATTTTGGTTCAGAAGATGTAATCCTTCATAGTCAAAAACGGGTATCTAATATGCATAATACCATCTTAAACCAGTGGAGAAATCCGGGATATTGAAATGTGTTCAAAAGAAATTTAAATGATACCATATGCTCCATGGAGCTCGACTGTTCAAAACTCAAAAGGAATCTCACACAGGAAAGGGTTCACAATCGACGGCAGTTCAGAAGATATAGTCCTTTTCTTGCTACAATATAGTGTTTTTTGTTTTATATTTTATATTTTTATTATTTGTTTTTATCATACTTGACTTTACACTAATTTTTCTGATTTTCCATCTTTTTTATCACATTATTTGAAAAAATAATGAGTATAAAATTAAAAATAAAATAATTAATATAAAAATTAATACAGGTCTTACTTCTACCAAAACTAGTACAGACCCTGAGTTGCGCGGGTATCTATCAATTGTATTTGCAGTAATTTCAGTTTGATAAATATATATTTTATAATTAAATAGGTGTATATTTTATGGTATAATAAGATTGATTTATTAATATTTTATACCTATTTAATTATCTTTTATATGCTTATCCATCTTTTAATTAAATATAGGATAAAAGAATATTATAACAGAAAATCTATTGATATCTTATTTTGTTTATTTTGTTATGCATGAGATATTATGTGATCTAAAAGAAAGAATAAATTAAATTCAAGAGAACATAATACGATATATTATTATATTATGGTAGACCAAGACGTGGGGACCACACATAATAAAAGTAGCAGATCACGCACAGGGAGAAAAAAGAAGAAGTAAATGGATATGATATATCCTTTACATTAAGGCTATGTTCGTGAGTTTCATTTTGAAGGGAAAGGAAAGGGAATGGAGGGTTGTGGTAGTCACTTCCCTTATTTGCAAGTTTTAAAAATAAGAGGGGAGGGAATTAGAGATTTTTATAAATCCCCCAAAACCCTTTTTCTTCTAAAAAATAAAGTTTCCCTAATATGGGGGTCTTAAGAGGGAAAATAGGTTAATTACTTCTTTACCCTCGTTCACCACCACCGTCGCCGCTCCACCACCACCATTGCTGCCACCGCCGCCGCCTGTAACACCCCATTTTACAAAAAGCAGAATAATTTTTTCCCATCAGAGTAGAGCATCAGAGCAACAGAGTAACTGATAACCATTAGTTGTGGCGTGTCTGTTCGTTTATAAAGAACATTACATTTAACTAAGTATTACAATGGTATAAATCTACAAATGGCAAACTTCGGTCGGGACTCACGCGTGCTGCTTGCTCTTGTCTTCGGTCCTTGATTCTCTGGACCCTGAAGCTATAAGAGCTGAGGTCCAATGCTCATTGGACCTCAGGTAATGGTTAACCTCATGTTATGCAAACAATATATGACAGATATTCATGGCATTACAACATTAATCACTACAAAAGCGATATGTCACAATAACAGTACGTTGTTATCTTAGTCTGCACCCGACCCGTGCCACGATGGCCTATCGTGTCCTCAACGCTAGGAAAACTCACGGCATTAACAAGACTATAACCCGTGTAAGCTGAATGTATAATTAGTGATCTAAGTCCCATACCTTAGTCACAGTGCATGACCCAAGACCTAGTCTTGTCCATCACTTTATGAAATTATCTATCACATACAAGCATACAATAAACATCAGAGTTAGTGTTATAGTACGTCTCGAACATACCTCCGTCCGTTTGGATAGCGATACGCTTGCCTGGTCGGTCTCCTGATTTTCCTGGATATCCTATAATAGTATTATCGCATTATTACTTTGTAAATAATATCCTAGGAGATATTTTACCCACCACTGACCTTTTTACCCCTGGTAAATTTGTTATTCCAATTATATCCCTTTATTTTCTTAAAAACGTGGTTTTCAGCATTGCTGGCAGATTTTTCGCCTAACTTCGATAATTCATAATTAATTCTACAAAAATCGAAATGAGGATCCGTAAAATTCCCCGAATTCTTAGGATGTCTATTTTCGAATAAAAATACTTGTTTTCACCCAGAATTAGTGAATCATTCCCAGTTTAATATTATTTAACCTCTGCCTAGAATTTTCCAGAAAAACGTAGCCTAACTTTGGGAGTTTGTATCTCTCTGCAAAAAATTCAAAATAATATGTTCTTGGTATATTTGAAAAGCCCTATATGTCTACTTTAACCATGAATATTTTCAGAGTTTTAGCATCTCATCTTCAACAGAAAAGTATGATGTTTTTGCTACTGATTTCAGAAATTCCTAACCGATGAATTTTCGCTAGAGCTTCACTACTTTGCTTTTCAACTCCCAAAAATTTTTCTATACACTATGGCTCATCAAATTTCTGAAATATCAACATTTTTAAATATAAAAACATGATACCCAAAATTACTCTAGCATATTTGAGATTAAAGCATAAACTATCTATGAATTCAAAAGCTAAAACTCAAGAACGTACTTGCTACGCTTCAACTCCTTCAAGAAGCTCCTCACTTTCCCTCTTTTCTCTCTATATTCAGATGCTATGCTTTCTCTTGCTTGTGAAGGTGTGAGGAATAATGAAGCCTAAGCCCTCCTATTTATACTAAAAGGTCATGGCACTCTTGGTAATTATTTCTAACCTAATTCCTCTTGCATGTGAGCCATGAGTTTACCTTAAACAATCTGAATTCTTCTTCAAGCTAAGGCCAAAAATGTGGCCCTCTCTCCCTCCATCACTTTCTTCCAATTCAAAGAGAATATCCTATCCAAAGGTACCTTATCCTCTTCCAAAATTGAATATTATTATCACATGTGTGTTTTTGTTTATTATAAACAACTCTTGGCTCCAAGAGTGCGTTGGTGGCCTTTCGCCTTCATGCATTCTCCAAGCATGTATTGGTGGTGACCTTCATGCATTTTCCAACTTGGTGCTTTAATTTCCTAGCTACTCTAAGCATGTTTGTAACTAGATGACTTTGGTAGTTGGTTAGCAATTAAGCAAAAATGCTCTTAGGATTTAATTTGAAGTTTAATCAAGTTCCCTAATTAGTCTTGTGATTCTTGAACATCATGGCTTAATTAGAAGTATTTAATTACCCCTTTATCATTTTAGAATTTATTGTATTTGTTAGGTAACAATGATAATTCATCCTAAGCCAAATTTGTGTCATTGTCTTGGATTAATGCTTGTATTTAATCTAGGATTAAAATCCCTTAATTATCTTTGATAATACTTGATTGAGTAATTAATTGATTTATGAACTTATTATGAGAATTAGTGGATAATTAGGCAAATTTTACTTCACCTTAATTGTCTTTGAGATTTTTACCTATGGAACACTTGCTCCACATTGAGCCAACAAGACTATTTCCCTTTAATCACTACATACACACATACACACACACTAAAAACGTGGCCTCCCCTTCCCTTATACACTCTTGCTTTATTTTCCATGGTCTAAAATCATCCACACACAAGCCTTTGTTGCCTTATGAATTTTCACTTGAGTTTAGTCTTCAATTAGCTTAATCTTTGGTCATAAATCCTAAAATGGTGTTCTAGGTGTTATTAAATTTATTTGATTGGCCACTTTATTGGTTATGATTATTAGCAATCATCTTTATGCTAATCTTGATCCCTTATTAGCCATTTGTTCTTAATTAGGGTTATACATCCCAAATTATGCCTTTGAAACATGTTATTAAATTAATTATGAAATTTTTATGAAATTAATTTAATTAATGTAGATTTAATTATCTACTAATTGTTGGGAATTTTCTTTAATTGGTTCAATTATTTTCTCACAAATTTTTGATTTTCTATGGTCAAATAAGCTCCATGCATTAATTTAATATTCATAGGGCAACTTATGGTCCCTAAAATAAAATTGGATTTTTGCCTCTTTAAATTCCAAGGAAATAACCAAATAAAATACTAAAACTAGGGACAACATACTTTCCTATTTTAAATAGGTATTATATTACCAAAATATAATATTCAAAAGAAATATGAATTTTGGAGTATCACATTAGAAGGTTTAACCCTTGGCTTATTTAATTTCAAGGGAATATTTCTTAAAATAATAGTTAATAAGCTTCCAAGGTTTGAGACCACATATTCACATATCTCTAATAGGTATTATTTACCAATATATAATGTTTATAATGAATATGAATTTTAGGGTATTACACCGCCGCCACCACATAAATAATTTTTTGAATATAAAAATTACATAAATAATTTTTTTAGAAAATTTAAATTTAAATTTATTTGTAAAGTATAATAATTATATTAATTATTAAATAAAATGAGAAAATGGTAAAAATAACTCATTAATCCTCCATCTTCCTCCCTTACTATTTTTTTAACTCCCAAATAAGGGGAGAAAATATCCTTTATTTCCATCCCTCCCCTCCCCTCCCCTCCATTCTCCTTGCATCCCTTTCCTTTCCTTCCTTCCAAACTCCCAAACAAAGCCTAAAAAAAAGAAGATAAAGGAATTCAATGGATTGGCAATTAGCCAAAATTGTGGATCCCACGCCAATTAAATGAAAAGGTCGTGCAAGCAAGCTATATATATATATATATATATATATATATTGTTATAATATATATCACAACATATCTATCATATCTGGTGAGAAAAAGATATCAGAGTCCAACTGCAAAATACATTCTTAAAAGACGCAGAGCACGCACACAACGCGAAGAGAAGAACTAAACGAGAATCTTGACGGCAGTAGAGCGAGAGATGTAGAACGAGAAGGAAGGCTGGGCAACAATGGCTGAGTAAGAGAGGCGTTTTGGTTATCTTCATCATCTCCATGGAAGGACGAGAGGACTGTGGAGGAGACGGAGAAACTTTCTTTCTTTCTCTCTCTCTCTCTCTTTATTCTTTGAACCTGAATTCATATATTTTTGTTATGGATTTTATGAGCTATGTGTGGCTGAATTTTCTTTTCAACCTATGGAATCTATGAACTTGTTTGAGACTTAGAGATTATTTCCACGAATTATTTTTGATTAATTTTATTTCAGTTTATTTAATCTTGTCTTTATTGTTATTGCTTCTTGATTGACCATCATTGAGCATGTTTTGAGGATTTAGGGTTGAACTTGGAAGAGGGAATCCTAAATTGACCTTGGGATTAAATAATGTGGAATTAGGTTTAAATTTAATGTGGAATTAGGTTTTAATCTAATTTGTGTCTAGGATAGAAATATACTTAGAAGCTCCGCATAATCAAATTAGAGTGAGCTCGATTTAAAACGCATCTTATTTAGTTGTGTGAGGCATCGCATAATTAATTAAGGTAGGTATATAAATGGACCGGAAGGCATTTATAAACATTAATACTCTAGATTAGCTAATTAGGTTAAGTCAAAATTAATTTAGTGGGGATAAAATCTAAGAAACAAATAAGGGATCAGTGACTCTTGGTTGCTCGTTTGATTAGTGTGGTAGTTTTTATTATTTTAATTTTATTTTTAATTTCTTTTATTAATAAAATTCAATTTGACTTGCTCAGCTTAAACGAAAGTGTAAAATTAATGTTTAATTGAAGAGCGGCAAAGCGGGCCGGGCCCATCGGGCCGACCCATTTAAGTCACGACCCTTTAAGGGTCGGGCTTGGAAATTGGAGGAGTGAGGTGATGTTTGACCCTGGAGGGCCAAGGGCTTACACGGGCCGGCCCTGGAGGGCTACGGGTCGGCCCATCGGGCCTTTCAATTTTTTTAGTCTTTATTTTTTAAAGTTGAACATTTATTGAAGTTGGATCCTTCAATAATTTATATGTATTTTTTATTTGTTATAGAGTTATTTATCCATTTAAGTACAAATACATAATAACTATACTCTAATTTTATGATTTGATTTATTATTTGTTGTAGATAAAGATTATAGATGTGTTCATGAAATAGGAGAAGAAATTCATGATATTCTTACTCATGAATCGAGCTTACTACTCAAAGTGAATAACAATCAAATGTTGTTGAAAATGATGATAGTGGAGAAGATGACGACAATAATAGTCATTGTATTAATGTCGCTTAGTAGTTAGTAGTATGCTTCTTATGTTTTATATGAGTTATTTGTGAACATAGTTTGCTTTTGATTATGAATTAGTGACTGTGTTTATTTGTTAGATGATTTATGTTGTAATTTACTAATTATATTTCTTTGAAAAAAACAAAGGAAAAATAATTAAAATTTGGAATAATAATTTTCGGACCCTGCGGGCCGGCCCAGGCCCTGGTGCTCTCGGGTCGGGCTTTGAAAAACATGTGTTTTTCTTACTCCAGGCCCTGGAGGGCCGGCCCTCCCTGGCCCTAAGTCCTCATGGGCACGATATCTTACTTACTCTTTATTATTTAATAAAATCCGTGCACTTGCGGAGTCTTTAAGACTATAAATTTTGCCCTATCATAGTTATTTGTAATAGTTTCAATTTTTCATTCTTAATAACTAAGGGGTAAGGTATATGAAAGTAATTTGACCCAAGTTTCTAAATCCATTTTTCTCCCAATGACCTGATTAATGATTTATTAAGTTTAGTCACTTAAGTTAGAATTTAGGTAATTTATTTTCCTATTAATTTCCTTAACAGGTCTCTTCTTTACTTTCCATTTTTCTTTTCATTGATCCTTATCTAAATTGCTATTTCTCTTTCTGTTGATCCTTATCTAAACTGTATCAAACCATTTAAGGATAAGTGGTGAACAGTTGTAATCGTGATTTACGTAAGTAACATTGGTTAAAAATACCGTTAGTCAATCGTGGTTTCTGTTTGGATTTTTTTTTTTCCACAAATGACTTTAAAAATTGTGATTTTGTTTGGATTTCATTTATTAAAAACACTTATGAATGTATAATTACCAAAAATGGTATAAATTTTATAAAGTTATATTCAACTAAGGAAATAAACATTTATGACTTTTCAATGTATTTAAATCCATTGGTATAATAATGACTAGACAAAAGGTAATGAATAATCCATGACACTAGCAAATAAATCATATATCAATATTTGAAAGAAAATTGAACATCCAACAATGATATAAATACCCCAATTCATCATTCTAAATAACATCTCCAAATGACAAATGATCTAAAAAGTTATATTTATATGGATTTATTTTCAATGAAAGTGGTTAAATAAAGTAAATACGCAATGTAATAACTAGGATTTAGGATGAAGCTTCAAAAAGATTGTTGCCACCTGATATAACACTTTCTGCATAATTCCAAATTGGAGTAGTAAAGGAACATTCGCCAAATTCCTTGAACTCATTAGTATGGAGGTTGCAGAAAACAAGTCTTGCTTCATCATCATTCTCCAATACAACTTTTCTCCCCTGATGGATGTACCCATTTCTTTGACTTTGCAAACAATTTCATTTATCCAAATAGTCTCTGGATATAAAAAGCATGGATAGGGGTTGCTTGTATATATTTTGGTTTAAATACATGTCTCCTTAGAGGCATCTATACACTTGTCCATAACCCACAAATCAACCGAAGATGATTCCATGTTTATTATTTTGTTGCTTGAAAGCATAGCCAATTTGTTTTCATATGTAGCAAGTTTATAGTAATTTGATTTACAAGCGAAACTAGGAAATGGTATCAATGTGAACACTTCTGTTGCTGCGTCAAACGAAACTACTCCATATTCATTCTTCCCCACTTCAAGATTGAAGCTAAACCAAAAGATTGATCCATTGAAATTGAAACCATAGCAATGTACTGGAGGAATTACACACTCTAATCTCCCAACTTCAACTTTTTTCCATAACCTTGTGCATATTGAAAACACTTCCACTTTATGAGCCACACGACCATCTATACTATAAAAAAGTGTCACAATCTTGTAATCATTAACAATTGGACTGAAACCAAATCCTATGGAGGAAAGCCCACGACAATCAGAACTAAGAGGTCTAGCTACATGGAAGACCTCTCTTATTGCTGGATTCCACACACAAAAAGATTTAGATTCCCTGAGTTGGAGACAAACCAAGCCATTACTATTGGATGGGACGAATCGGCACATTGAGGAATTTGAGAAAGGTGGAATATGATATTCAAGGACTTGCATATCACGATTGATCAAACTTAAGCGCCGAGGATTAATGCCCTCAAAAAGAAGAAAAGGGCTTTGGTGGGTGGAATGGTGGAGGAGTTCTGCAATGAAAGATGGGGTTTTGATGAGATTCTTCCACTCTTTGCACACACATTGAAATCGGATTACGAACTTCGTAGGAAGTCGTTTGAGAAAATTTCTGATAATTTCTTGAGGAAGATATGGTGCGTCACGATGCATTACTTTCTCCTTCATGGCGATCGACTGATAAAAATGAAATTTCACAATCAACAAGGAATAAGTGTAATTACTCAGTCGAAAATAAACTTACAGCACTATTGGGGAAATTTATATAAAACCATTTGCTCCATGGTACTGGGTTGATCAAAACTCAAAAGGAATCTCACGCAGGAAAAGCTTCACAATCGATGAGGATTTTGGTTCAGAAGATGTAATCCTTTATAGTAAAAAACATTGGAAACTGGCAAATATTTATCTTTTTTTGTTTTTTGAGGAAATTTTTCATTGAAATAGGGAAAATTCCAAGAAAACTCCTTTTAAATTGACAAAATACAGATCAGGGTATCTAATATTCATAATACCATCTTAAACCAGTGGAGAAATCTGGGATATTGAAATGTGTCCAAAAGATGGTACTACCCAGGCTTATACGGAAATAGAATCAGCAAAAGCAGGCATGAGTAGGCAATCAAGAAACTATAATAGAAAAAGAGTCTGAGTAACAAAAAAGTTGCCTTAGCCGAAGTAGCAAGTCTCTAAGTGTCGTGATTCCTCTGTCTCTTGGGAACTATGCTCCATCTTCAATGACAGATTTCAGCAAGCACAAAGTGCCACCGGACTGGCCATTGGCAGAAGGACAAAATGATTGGAAGAAGAAAAAGAAAGTGGAGGACTCCCCACAAGCTATAATGGTCGATACCATGACAGAAACTGATCTTGAAGAAGCCACTGTGAAGATCAACCCTCCTTTGAGTAATGAAAAAGAAGACAGAAATGAGGGAACTCCCCAAAATTCACGTCCTATCGTGCTTCCCTAATGGGCTTCAATGGTGTGGCATGTCATACCCCTTGTAACTACGACACTTATTAGAGTATTGTAGTGAATGATAGTGAGTAACACAGGGATAGAATAGTAAACTGATAAATAAAACATACTTGGTTGTGTGCGGGGAATAACCTACTAAGTTCTTAATACGATGTCAGTGAATGTATTGGTACCAAAATATTAAAATTACAAAAAGGGAATTAACCAAAACATGCACGTAAATTCTCAAGCCTATTAAAATCTAAATGCGAGCCATCGTAGTCTACGCTTGCTGCCTTTCCTTTGAAACTTCGTCTGCCGGAGTGACCGTGCCTGGATCCTGAGCTCTTAGGGACATCTGGGATTCAATTTGAATCCCAGAGTAACAATTAATCTCACAAACAAAGTATAAACAGTATATGACAGTCAATCATAACAAGTAGCCCACAACAGCATAGCATTCAGTAAACATAATGTAGATCTCATGCAGTTAAACACAGATCACAAAACCATAGCGCTAGGTATACCCTGTGGCCTGTATCGAGAGCCCCCTTGTACACCGGAGTTCTCAATCGGAACAGCCAACTAGGAATAGCAGACTAGGACCTACTAGAGTCCCCTGGAACCGCCAGAGTTCTCAATCAGAAGCATCAGAGTCCTCTGAATGCAACTAGGTTAGCCACCTAAGGACTTTCGTCCAATAGGCCCTACCCTAATTCTATCCACCGGGAAGGTACTCCATGGTTAGTCCTTCCGCTCAATCGAGCCGTGAGTGGTGCTGGCCCATACGGGACGGAACAATCATGTGTACGATTTAAAACAGACGTATATAGCCATACAGAGTGTGTGAGGATTAAGTTACTACCTGACTGCTTCCAAAATCTTCAACTAGTTTCATGTCTGTTTGATTGTCTCGGCAACTATCGCGTCCCTATAAATATTCATTTATAGACGGCGGGTTATTATTTGTTTAAACTCTTCATAATCTTTAATGTCATGGGACTAGGCTTAATGTAAAGCTATTGGGCATGTACTAACTCTCCAAGGTTCATTTTAATTTTTGAAGGCCAAAAATAAATATTTTAGGCCTTATTTTCATTTTTCCTCTTCGCCCAATTTTTGACAATTTACTATTATATTATTAATTATTATTGTTATTATTATTATTTTACAATTTATTATTATTTATCTATAATTAATTTTAGATTCTTAGGGCTATCCTAATACTTTAAATTAGGAGTTTAATAATACTAACACCATATAAATTTATGGTTTAAAGTTTCTAATGGTTTCCAATCCATCAACATTTTCCTATAAATTTCCTAATTGCACAAGAATTAATGTATCATATTTGTTTATAAAAATTTTGGGTTTAACAAATAGTAATATTACGTAAAAATATGTTTTACCTATATATACATATATACAAACGCCAAGTAAAATAAGCTTTAATGTGATACATATAATCTGAACATATATAAATAAAGAGTACAGTGAGTTTACTCTTGGTTTTCCTTGCCATAGGCCTCACGTTATATATATATATATATATATATATATATATATATAGCAACAATTTTTTTTTTTCAATTTCACAATCCCTCACACCACGAATATGTGCCTCACTGATACATGTATATATTTATAGAAGTAGTAGTTTGGTTTTTTCTAATTAATATATATATATATATATAAAACAATTAGGGTTCCTTTTACTTTCTTTGTGCAGTGATTTTATATGTCAACAAACATTTAACTTATATACTTAGATATGGATCAATGGGTTTTACTCATGAGTCTTTTTTTCTTCCCATTCGCAGCACTATATGTATATACATATAACCATCCAACACAAGTTCTTCATTTTCCCAGATGCAGCAACATTTATATCTTTAAACCCATGACAACAAGTTCTCCTTTTTTTTTTTTTTTCTTATACAGCAACTTATGTATAGAATATGACCACAAGTCTCTTATATCTTTCATAAGGCAGCGATGTAATATATATATATATATATATATATATATATATGAGACCACATGTTTATTCCTATCTTTCCATTTACAACAACATGCATGTAATACATAGTGAACTTTGGGGTTTAATATATACCTGCACCAGTTAAGAAGATAACAAGTTTCCTATTGTTTTCATGTTCTAAAGTTGGTCTAAACTTCCCTAAACCCTCCCACATTCAGCAACACGTATGCGTTTTGGAATCAACCTATATATGTGTGTGTGTGCGCTCATAAGTGCAGCGACGTTCTCATTCTCGTTTCTATATACATCAACCAAGTTTTGATTTCATATGTTTACACGTACCCGAGCAAAGTTATAAGCATATATATAATTTTCATGCAATAAGCTTTCTCCTACGAGCAGCAACTCATTTCATTTACTTCCCACAACCATCGGTGTATATATATATATATATATATAAATAGCATAGTAGCTAACCTCGGTCACCGGACTTGAACGCTGATTCTTGGTGGTCAAGGTGTCTTTGTTTTGCTTGTATGAAAGCAGAGCGAAGAACATCTAGACGCGTTCCTGACTCTGCTTCTCCTATTCTCAGTCTCTACCCCTATTTTCTGTGCATTTCACAGAGCAAGGAAAAATGGCTAAGCTCTCTCACTTTCTCTCCTTCCTCAGTTCCACTCACTATCACTTATGTGTTCTCTTTGCCTCTTGTTTATCTCTGGCTGAAGGGTTATAAAAAGAGAGTATTGAGTGGTGATCTCTCCGAGGATGATTAAGTAGGTATGATCTCTCGCTACCTACTCCTTCCCTCTGCATTTCCGTGTAAGCCAAAGAGAAATAATGAGTCCAGGAAATATGGGCTTTGCTAATCTCTTTCTGACTCTTCTCCATTTGCGTGTTGACTGAAGAACGTGAGAGTGAGAAATAGAAATGGACCTTATTGTGATCTCTTGCCCTCTGATGGCGTGTATGAGCTGATTCATTAATTAAAGAATGATTAAAGTGTGTATAGGCCAAATGATAATAGCTATGGGAGGAGTACGGCTAAATCTGATTTGCATTGGAGGTAACGGGTTTTATAGATAATAGGTTGGTTTATTTCTACTTTGCTATGGTCTCACGTGTTAGGCCTAAATGGGATTAAATGAATATATGTAATGGGTTTAATGGATCAGAATGAAGAAATGGAATAATGGGTTTTAACTTATCATTTTATATCTTGCCAATATTCCATAATTTTATAATTACATATTATAAGTAAATAAATTCCTAATTAATTTAATCATTTAGCCAAATCCCACCGTTTAATTCTCATACATTAATTCTCTAATTTTTAGGCATAAATTTATTCCTTAATTGAATTATTCTTTTCCAAAACTAAATCAAGGAAAAATAAGCCTAAGTCTCAAATAATTATTCTCATAATTATTTTGAGCCAAATTTTATAATTAATTTCCCACATAATATTCATATTTAAAATTCTGAAATTTGGGATGTTACATGGCACATAGCAGCTACACAATAGAGGAAGACTTATTTATTGATGACAGAAATTTCCTGGAAACTTCCTAAGGAAACAGAGGAAATGAAAAGGCTTACGGAGCTATATCCAGTGGCACCTTGCACACAAGAGGAATATAAATGAGTGGTGTGAACCATGGAACTATGTCTTGACCCTAACTATTCTTAGAAAGACATTCAACCTCTATTTGTTAAAAGATCTTTTGCAAAAAATATGGGGGTTCTCAAGCTTTTGTTGGAAATTATGCCCTAGGGGCAAGTCATTGTACTTTAAATGTTTATGTTATTTAAAGTATTTTCCTTTAGTTATCATTTCATTTGCATGTTTATATTGATAACTGTATCTTTGGATATATCTTATAGATTATCATAAATGTCCCTGGTCGGTCATCTACGTGAGAGCGAAGATGAGATAAGACCAGTATGACTTTGATGAGGTATGGAGATACGAATCAAAGTCATGGGCACTTATAAGAGTACAAGGTCTTTGGGCCAGGCCCTTATGAGAAAGCTGCATGGATTTAGTCATAAGCTTATCTCATATATAACCGTGTCACAACGCCCTTTGACTTGAGATCATCATGGATTCCTACATGATGAGTCACGATTTTTGACCTAGTCAAAAGTCACCTTTGAGGAGTGATGATAAAGGCTATAATCGATGAAAATGGAGCTAAATCACCAAGAGGGGGGTGAATTGGGGATTTTTAAAATCTTTTTCGAAGTGCTCTGTTTTGGATAGCAAAAACAGAGATGAGCAGAGTAGAAAGGAGAAGAGCAAGACACAAGAATTTATACTGGTTTGGCCCAACCTCTTGACCTACGTCCAGTCCTCAGACTCTCTGGGATTTTCCACTATCACAATTGATTACACACTCTGTACTCAAGAGTAATTCTCTCACTAGAACTTACTCCCCCTTACAAGTTGCAATCAATGAACCCAATCACCAAGTCCCCTAACTTGTGATTCTTTACAATAAATGATTTACAATCAAATAACTCTCTCTAAGAGAAGATAAGAATAAACACTGAAACTCAATGTATCAAAAGATACTTTTACAAGTGAAAACCGAAAGAATAAGTGTAGACTTGAATGCAATTTGTTTTTAATGAGATGTGTTAGTTGAGAGGAATTGAATGCAGCTCTATTTATACTAAGAGAGCATTAAATGACCGTTGTAATCTTCAATATAACAGTTGCCTTCATTAGACAAGGATTTGATTAAGCTTTGGTCTTCTTCTCTCACTAATCTTCACTTAATCCAGTGTGCATAAGTTCAAAGTTGACTTCTGCAAATTAATCCGTTGGAGTAGCATTTAGCTTTGGATGTGGAAAACATTCTTTAATTCTTTGTAGATGTGTGCGAAGGATTACCCAAAAGTATGTGCAACTTTCTGGGTTTTGCATTTAATGTGCTGATGTCACTTTTTTGCTTTTGCTTTAAACCTTCAATAAACATTCTCTAAAACATCTGAAACTCACTAACAAAGTGGTTAAACATAGATAGGAATATAGAAGAATGATAATAGGAAGTATTAAGATCAAACAAGAAGATTTTACAAAATCGTCGATTTGAATTTCGACTCTACTGACGAAACTCGAGTTTGTTCTTCGAACTCGAGTTTTCAACTGTGCACTTAAGGAAAAACTCGAGTTTCCATATCAAGACTCGAGTTTCCTCCATCCAGAGAGGAAAGTCGCGATTTGAGCTTTGGACACATTTTTGACTGAAACTCAAAACTCGAGTTTCCAAAACTAAAATCGAGTTTTGGAATTTTAATGAGAAGTATGTGTTTTAGTCCAAAACATCAAAACTGGAGTTTTCATTCAAAACTGGAGTTTTCAAAACATTGAAGAAGCTCAAAGCTCTCGGGTTGTCCAAAACTCGAGTTACCAAAACAAAACTCGAGTTTTCATTTAAGTATGAAAACATTGAGAAATCTGAGCCAAGTCAAAACTTGAGTTTTCTGTGAAGACTCGAGTTTTCAAAAGCTGAGTAAAAACTTGAAAACTCTCTGCCAAGTCAAAACTCGAGTTTTGAAATCAAAACTTGAGTTTTCTCATAACTTAGAAAAAAACTCATACCAAAGTGAAATCCTGGAGTTTTAAGTCGAAGCTGAGTTTGCATATGTTCAAAATGTTGGAGACTCTCTGTCTAGCCAAAACTCGAGTTTTCAAATCAAGACTCGAGTTTTGCCTTCATTAGAAAACAATGAGAAGTCTCGTGTAATGCAAAACTTGAGTTTTCTAGTCAAAACTCGAGTTTGTCTTAAGTGAAAAACTAAGTGCTCTCTATAAGTCCCAAAACTCGAGTTTTCTCTTGAAAATTTGAGTTTTGCTTTGATCTTTGAAAATGAGCAACTCTGTCAAAGCCAAAACTCGAGTTTTGAGACTAAAACTCGAGTTAGTCTTTGACAGTAAGTTTTTCAACTTACCAAAGACAAAGCTCAACTTGTGTTTACAATTGTCAGTTATCATCAAAACACATAGAGAACTAACAATCGGGATCAGTGGTTTTCATGCAGAGGAATGTGAATGGTCAAGATGGAATTTGTCCCTCACATTTGTATAGAGATAATACTGGGCCCTTCAATGATTGAGTCTGAGAAATGTATGACCATACTACGATGGAAAGGAGTTTCCATTTCAATTAGACTACTCAAGAATCGAGAAAGTAATGGTCAAGAACAAGAAGTTGACATTATCCATGCCTCATCCTTGACCAAGTTATGGCGTGACAAAAGGGATGTGACATGGTTATATGATAGGTTGTATCGTATCATTGATCCCCATATGAATTGGGTAGTGGCAATGTCTTACTAGAGGCCGCTTGCGACTTGTGGGCTGGTGCAGTATTGGTCGCTGCTAATCTCATGTGGGCCTGCAGGGTCGCACACAAGAATAGCCCAACATGAGCAATAGTGTCCAGATTCATTGAATCTTATATATGTCTAAGACTTAATGAATATTGTTAATCTAGTGTTGATATATATATATATATCATATTATATTATATTATAAATTTGAAAATAATAATGATATTATTTATAGATAATAATATTGTTATGGATAGTATTTAATTTATTTGATAAATTAAATAACTATAATAAATTGAGATATTGTATCGATTTAATTTTCGAATAAAGATATAGTATATCAGATTTAATTAAATAGAAAGATATCATATCTCATATTTAATTTATAAAGATAAATTAAATCGAAGTCTCATAATTCGGATTTAAATAAATATATTAGATTAGATCTATTGGACAAATTTGATTAATATATTATTTTAATGCGAAAAACACTTCTCATGTTGTAGGAGAAATGTTTTCTCATGTCACACACATAAAATGGTGGGACCCACATATATATAATGCTAATTATATATAATGCAACGTGAGAAGTTTAAACCCCTTTTTTAATTCAGATTCGAATTTCAAGATTAATTAGATTAATTTTGAATATTTTAATATGGCTCATTATGGTTTTAGAAACTCTTTAAATAGATATTGATCTAGTCGTATTGAGAGCACATATGAATTAGAGAAGCCATAAGAAACCCTAGAGAGAAAGAAGAGACGCGAGAAAACATTGAAGGCGCTAGCATGCTGCCGTCCGTGTTTGAAGGCTATTCATGTGGATACCGGTAGAGGGAGGAGACTCGTAAAGTCAGCTCCTGTTTGATTGAATGAGATGCCACCACGTTCAAGACGTACGACGGTCGAGACGCACGACGAGAGAGATGCGCACCAGACCGAATTGAACAAAACACTCAACCCTTCGTATAGGTACGGTTTTTCTAATGAACCTTGATTTAAACGTTGTTGAGCGATCCTCTTTGGGATTCGTAATTTTTTTTTTAAATTCCACTGCGTTATGGATCCCAACAGCTTTGATCTCATTGACCTTCCTTACAAATACTTTGTGGTTAGGTTTCAAGACCCATTACTATAAAAATGGGCTATGGCGTCCTATTTTTGGCACTTTTACGTCCTTATTCCACGAGACGCCTATTTCGGAGGCGTAGTAAGGGGAACTGCTTACGGTGTCCTAAAAAAATAGGATGCCATAAGTCCCTTTTTTAAAAAAAAAAAAAAAAAAGGTCAACGCCGTCTCCTCGGTTCTCACATCCCCTTGAGGAAGAACATTCCTCCAACAAACCTAGATTAAACTAACTCTAATCAAATTGTATAGGGAAAAAAAGAAAAAGAAACTCCACCGGCGTCGATTAGCAAAGATCTTCCATCGTAAGTGACGTTAGAAGCTTCGGTAACACCAACTATCATCACCAAAGCCAACAAACTCCATCGGCGCCACCACTTGTCGATCTCCATGGCTCATGCGGCGCATTGACAACTCAAACACACAAAAAATGCTCAAAGATCGAAAACCATTCTAAAAGCAAATCGAAACAAAAGCAAATCTAAAAGCAAATTGAAAGCAGTAGATCTATGGAAATCAAAACGAAGTAAATCTATGGAAATTGAACTGTATCTTTAGATCGCCATCGATGGTGGATTTTGGTCGAACTGTGGAAGAGTGAATGAATTTCGGGGCTCGACATTGGTAGACAGAGAGGCAACGAGGATTAGACGCGGTAGGAGGATGGAGGTCCGACGGTGGGAAAGGGAAGGAATTTGAGGAGGAGAGGAGCGCGAAACGGCTCGGCTAAAAATGCCTTTGAGTTGGTTTTCTAAAAAGTTGGGCGGCAAATGAAAAGTTCGGTGGTAAAAATGAGCGCTTTTGGCATCTAAGTTTTGAAATTAGACGCCAAAGGGATACTTTTGGCGTCTAAATATAAACTTAGACGCCGAAAGAGATGCTTTTAGCGTCTAATTTCAAAACTTAGACCCCAAAAGTCAGCTTTTCTCACATATAATTACAAAAATATATGGCCTTTATTTTTTACTTCATTTTTATAAAAAAGATGTTTTTTAGGGAAGTAAAAACTCTTTTTTTGTAGTAAAGACCCATAATTATGGAGAGCCCACTACCGTAAAGTTCTCCATGATTGTCCTTGGGTGTTACACCAACATTGTGTTTTGATTTAATGATTGACTCCATATTTCAATCCTTACGAAAATGCTCTTGGCCGAATAGCCACCTGGGTTCACATACCAGATGTGCCTATACACTACTATAACCAACATTGTATTTCCAGATTAGGTGACTGGATTGGCAGAACCTTAAAAGTGGATATCAACACCCTTCAAGATTTCCAATCAACAATCCCAAAAATTGAAAGGGCGGAGTTTGTAAGAATATGTGTAGAACTAAACTTAACAAAAAAAAAACTGGTGCCGAAAGTCATAGCTGCTGGTTCCATTTTCAATATGGAATATGAAGGGCTCAACCTCTTTTGTTTCTCCTATGGTAGATTCGGCCATAGGAAGGAGCACTGCCCACACAGATATACCTCGGAGTCGACACATTACGGAAAGAGCTCGATGCCTCAACCTGAAAGTTCCTCTTCGACGAAAACTACGGCAATTCCGGCAAAACCAGTAGATCCGACGAAATCAGTCGAGGAGGAAGAACCCTTCAGTCCATAGATGGTTGACCGCCAGGCAAACAAATTTCGTATGCCTAAACAATCCAATTCCAGAGATGGTCAGCGTCATCCTTTGGGATCTGCAATCAAAACGGCGAAAGTGCAGGCTTTTCTGCAAAAGACGAGATTTGCTACAATAGAAGATATGGAAGAGGAGTCTGGCTTGACACTTGTTGACCTCAGACTAAAGGCAGAAAGCACCAACTATGTTGAGAATAAACAAGAGAATAGGCACGCTATTCAGCCAAATCGAAAGCTACAGATGAATAATCAGGATCGATGCAATCTCCAAGTTGGCAGTCTTCATGAACAAAGGAAACTTGGGCCTAAAACTAAACCATTATTCAAGCCCAAGGAAAAAATGTCTAGGCCTATTCCAATTAGGCCGATTAGCACCAAACAGACCAAGCCTTCACAATCTGGGCCGAATAACCCCATGCCCCCTAAGGCAAGCAACATGATGTCGGATCCTATGGGCCAAGCCACTTTAGCGCCCCTACAAATCCAATTAGTAGGAGATATAGTGTCTAATACCCCCCAATCCTGAAGATGGACCTCAATTGGGCCACGGAAAAAATTCAACAAAACCAATTGAAGGGCAAAGAACCCATAGTGTGGTCCAAGGAAACATTCTCTCCAGAGTACAAGGCAACCGATGCTCCAATTATCAACCCAATGGATTTGTACAATAAGCAACCACAACTTGTCTCTTCTGGACCTCTAATTCAAGGGGGTTCAAATCTTCATAATCCAAGACCTCCTGACGAGTTAATTGAGCATACTATAGAGGATGCAAATTTTATTGAGGGACATGAATCCTTGGTAGTTGAGACCTAGTTTGAGCTAGGACAAGATATGGACACTGGCCATGCCGGGTAAGTATATGCTTATATTTTTTTTAAAAATATATAGTTTCATGGAACTGTAGGGGGCCGATACCTGGACCTTCCCAATTCTTATTAAAGATATTGTTAAAAAATACAGCATTGATATTCCGGTCTTTTAGAACATCGTATTAGTAGTGTTAGAGCTGATAATGTTTGTCGCAAGATTGGCTTTTCTTAATGGATTCGTGTAGAATTTAGTGGGTTTTTTTGGAGGTATTTGGCTATTGTGGAATAAGGATAATTTTGATATTGCCTACCTATCATCTACAACCCAAATGCTTCACTATTAGGTAAGTAATACTTCGAGCCTTGTTGCTGTGGTTTATGGTGAAACTAACTCTATTGGCAGGATCATGTTATGGAACTCCCTCCTATGTTAGCCAATAGCTCTAACCTTCCTTGGTTAGTCTTAGGAGACTTCAAAGCCTATCTATCTCCCACAGACAAATTAGGAGGAGCTGATCCTTCACGGGCCTCAATGCAACACTTCAGGAAATGTGGGGAAGATATTGGGCTTATTGAAGCAAAGATCCAAGGGGAGAAATTTACTTAGGAAAGGTAGGGTCTAAAGGAAAGATTGGATTGGGTTTTCACCAACTTCAACTGGTTTCACTGCTTCCCCAATTTCACCGTCCAACATGAGCTCAAATTTAAATCTGACCTTCGGATTGTGATTGTGAATTCTAGCCCCTCTTCTCATCGTAAAATTTTTCAAAAATCCTTCTCTTATTAGATTGCTTGGTCCCTTGAGAACGACTTTACATATATCACTACAGAAGCTAGGCGGGAGAAAAATTGGCTCAATGATCTTCAAAACTTTAGAGCTTCAGCTTTAGAGTGGAATGAGAATCATGTGGGAAATTTCACCAGGGAAAAAATAAAATAAAAAAAGAGTTGTTAAAACGATTGGAGGGCATTGACAAATGCAGGATAAGTGTTGCAAAATGCTGAGTACTCTATTTTTATAGTTATACTGAAAACATACAGTTAAATATATATTTTTTTTTCAAAATTCATCTAAGGCTTAGGAACGGAATTTTCTTATATATGGGACCCATTGATTTATAATTAAGAAATTAATTATTTTTATATTTTATAAAAGGACAAACCTTATATCCAGTCCAACCAATTCTCTAATCAGAATATGCCACCCTGATTCATTAAACCACCTCACCATTTAAAACCGTTTCTATCCTTCTTCTCTTGCTTCTCTTTTAAATCAATCCGAGCGCTCCCCCTAATCCACCACCTTTCTTCTCTATTTTCCAAGCCTGTAGCAACAGAGGCCAATAAAAGAGGGAACAAGCTACTAGGGATGGTACTGCATCCTAAAACTCGAATCGATTCATCTCCAAAGCTCAAAGCAAAAGAAGCTCAGCCACTTAAAAAGTGGTGCGTTAAAGCCCAGGAAAAAGTAAAAATAAAGCTTGCTGGGATTCTCAAGTTTGATTTCAAATTTCTGATAGTTAATTAGAAAGATTTGCTGTGTGATCCACACTTTTGCGAGTTGGGAAACTCCCAACCCTAATCCTGCCAAAACCTACAGGTTGAACATGTATTACCGGCTCTAAATCCAGTACATGGAGTAAGCATTGCGCAAAATACCCTGTCAATGATCAGACCAAGACGCACAAACGTGACAATCTAGATTTTCCAGCTCTGTTGAAAGCCACATAATCAATTATAATGATATCAATAATGTTTTTTTTTTTTTAATGTAAAATGACTATGTTGGCTTATAAAAAAATTATGAAAACATTAGAAATTGGATAATAAGTGAATCAAAACTATAAGGACTGAGTTGCATCAAATCATATTTAAATGACCGAGTCATAAATAAGTAAAAAAATATAAGGACTAAAAGATTTGTTTCCCTTAATTACTAATTGGTTGGTGGCAGTTACAAATAGGATCAAACCCATAACATCCCAATTACAAGAAGCCAAAGAGAGCATTCATGCCATTAGATTACAATTATTATTTGCAATATATGAAATAACGTTATTTCAGCTCCATCATTATCTCATCTCCAGTCATGTTAAAAAATGACAATTCAAACATATATTAGTAATTCTTGTAATTTATTTTCGACTTTGTTGTATTAAGGACTAGATTTTCATAGTCTAGTTCCTAAACTACCTTTCAAACTTCGGCCTGCCTCTATTACCCAAAAAAAAAAAAAAAAAAAAAAAAAAAAAAAAAATTGTTACTAGTACATACGGGGTCCCAAACAAACCTATCCGGGAGGAAAATATCCAACCGAGACCCAATCAAACACACCGCTAAGCAACTTGCAAACATTAACAACAAACAAAAAATAAAAATGAGACAAGGAGGTATAAAGATGATGATGACAAAATACGACGGAGTAAGGCGGTGGAGCCGGGAAGGTGTAAATTTTAGGTGGTGGACGACGAAGGCTATGTTAAGGGAACCAAAGGTAGCGAAGCCGACAAAAGGAAAAAGAAAAATGATAGATAGCTTAGGAACGAAATTTTTTTATTTGTTTCTGTTTATTTATATCAAAAATTGCTTTTTTTTTCATATTTAAAAATTTTATGAACAGTGATTTCTTCGATAGAAACTTCATTAAAAAAACAAAAATAATAGAGGGTAGTGATTAGGGGTGAGTAAATCAAAACCAAAACGAAAACCGAACCGACTAATTCGGTTTTCGGTTTGGTGCTTGATTTTGTGTTAATTCGGTTTTCGGTTCGGTTGTTGTACATTTTTTTCGGCTTTAATCGAAAAAACCGAAATTAATTGTACATGTATATTCGGCTCACCTTATGAGTCATGACTATCAGCCCAACTCAACTGAAGACCCAACCCAATTCTTTTTTTTTTTTTTTTTTTTTTTTTTTTTTTTCGCTACGAAACCCAACCCAATTTTTCACTTTCACAATTCCTCATTGAAACCCTAAGGCCCCGTTTGTTATGAAGAAGATTTAAAGAAGGAAAGGAACTTAGAGGAGGGAAAGGAATGGAAAGGAAGATTGAGAAGGAACTTTAAAAGGGTGTTTGTTTTGGTAGACATAAAAATTGAGATGGAAGATGATGATTTTTAAAAAATCAAAATCAAAATATAACATCTAAAATGTCCAAAATACCCTTTACATTAAAAAAAAAACTTTCTCCTTCTTCCTCATCTCTACGCTCGACCAGTGACCACCGACAGCCAAAACGAAAAAAAAAGCTTCGATCCTGTCGCATCTTCCGACCGGTGGTGGTGGAGATCGTGGGTTCTGACGTTGTCCCTCTCTCGCTCTGCTATCCCTCTTCTTCATCCCCGATGCCCTAAACGGAACCAAAAAAGAAGAAAGCTTCAGATCCAAAAATAGGAAATCAGATCCAGGCGAGTTCCGACGGTGGTGGTCGTCCGTGGGTTCCGACGGTGAAGGAGGAAGTCTTCGCCGGCGACGAAGAGAGGCGAAGGTGAGAGGAAGAAGATGAAGTCAGAGATGGTCAGGAAAGAGGAAGAAGAAAGGGACCTAATGGGAATTTGCTCACAATCTTCCAGGAAGATTTCATCTTCCATCCAATATGTGAGGGAAGATTAAGGAAGCCATCTTCCCATGGGTGAAGGAAGATGGTGCCTCACTGGAAGAAGAATTCTGTGTAACAAACACCCAAAACCAAAGGAAGATTGGAATCTTCCCTTTCCTTCTCCAACTTTCTTCCTAACAAACAGGGCCTAAGTCCCTAATGGCTTGACGGTGAAAGTGTTTTCCTTTCATTCTCTTGAATTTGAGTTCGAACAAGGCAAATTCACAAACCCTAACCCACCGTCGACAACAATCAGCATCAGTCGACAGTCATTAAGCTCTCGCCTCTCACTCACTTCGCTAATTTGCCTTAGGTTTGCAGAATCGCAACCCTTCCCTTCGCCTGCTCAGAATCTAAGATCATATCTTCACTTCTACATTGAGCTTCCTATCGTATTCCTCCCACGTAGCTCTGATCATGTCAGAATCTGTAAAACTGGTGTTACTTTGTCTCTACGACCTGCAATTGCGCTCCGTCGTCTGTCGGCCTCGTCTCCTCTCCGCCCTTCGTCGGTTCTCATCTCCGTTCCGCCCTTTGTTAGCTAGAGGTGACCCACTGTACTGCTTTGTTCATTTTGCTTGGTAGCTGGATCTGTGTAGCGGACAAGGAAGGAAGACCATGCTGGTGAAAGGAAGGAAGACTACTTTTTGTGCTACAGCATTGAGGTAATTCCTATTATTTCAATTTTAGTTCAAAATATAGAATGGAAAGTGTAATATTTTGTAATCAGGTATTTCCCCCAAAGATAAGACATAACTTAGCAAACCATCTTCTATCTCTTTTCAAACTCACATGATGCCCTGAATCTTGTGAATTTAAAGAATTGCTGCAGGTTTGAAGGAATATTTTTTTCATGAATAATTATATTAAGCAGATAATATATTTAGATTGAGCTCTCCAACTACTACCTAAATATATGTTAAAGGCTTGGATTTTTCTTTTTTAGCCCAGCGGAAGCGAGCAGAAAAGAAAGCATGCTGAATATATATATATATATATATTAATTTAATTGGTATCTTGCTTACATTGAAAGCCTAACTGCACTGCAACATTATTCTTATGATTATTTAGAATTCAAGTTAACGATGGCCATTTTTATATTTTCCTTTTCCATTTAGGCAGGCAGGTTCGAATGTTACAACAGCAGCTGTAGGTGTACGACAGCATCAGGTTTCTGTATCTGCAAATGTTGTAATCGTTTTTTTTCTTCTGGTTCATCTGGATTTTTAATGTTTCGTTACTTTTAAGTTTTAACTGATTTAAATGCAGGGTGCAGTAACTTCTGATGAAAAGATAAAAAAGCTTGTGTCAATGGGCTTTGACAGGGTAATACTAGGAGTAACTTTTTTCCTGAGCATGAAGAAATGTACTTCAAATATTTATACCTTGCTATTCTGAATTCTGATTCTCCGACTTATGTATGACACCTTCATTCTTTTGATCTCTCAAAAGTCAATAACGCCCAGGTGTTCACCTTGTAGATTGCAGATTGATCCGTATCACATTTCAGTCATTTCTTTGCACTCACGCAGTTGTATCTTTGCACTCAATACTTTTTAATAAATACAATCAGGTTAGTCAATATTGCAGATTGATTAGAGGGAAAAAAAAAAAAGATAGGGTTTTTTTGAACGGATTATTGTTGCAGATAGGGTTTGAGTAGTGAACCAGCAAAAAGAGTCATTGAACGGATTATTGTTGCATATAGGGTTTTTTGTTTTTTTTGGTTAAAATTGAAAGGGGTTATTTTATTGCTTCTTCGAGACTATTTTATTGGAGAATTTATCTTATTGTGGAGGAGTTATTGTAGAATTTAAGTTAATGTGGAGGAGTTCTATCTTATACAGTTGGGAAAAGGTATATCAGTAAAATGATTAGATTGATCGAATATGTGTGTATAATTTCTCGCTTAGTTTGAACTTCCTTTAAAGCTCGTATGTGTTGATGTTTGATATGAATTTACTGATATGATTTTCCAATAACCTTGTATTTTCGTAATAATTTATTTCTTCTCTATCTTTTTATTTGAGTTATTCTTGATTTAATTTGCAATCAGGGTTCTTTTTTTGACAGAATTCACCCAAACAATTTGAGCCAAAAAAAAAAAAAAAAGAAAAAGAAAAAGAATTCACCAAACAAGAAAGCCCACAATAACGCCCAATTTAAGCCCCAAAACCGAAATATTTCAGTTAATTCGGTTTGGTTTTTAATGCACTTCGGTTTCGGTTCGGTGTTAAAAATGCATGCATTTCGGTTTTAACCGAACACCGAACCAAAAAACCGAATGGTCACCCCTAAGTGATAATTGTTACACCATACATGTGACTTTTTTTCCCCATTTCTAAAAAAAAATTAAATTATATATGAATCTTTGAAACAATAAAATTGAACATTCCAAAATTATACAAACACTTGCATTATCATTGTAAATAACATCTCAAGAGGACAATCGTTTCCATTAAAAATAGTTAGAAAATATAAATACATCTGCAATGTAATATCAAAAAACATCGGATTAGCCGGGAATGACCGACGGAAAAATTCCGTCGGTAATTACCCATAGAACTCCACGGGTAAAAATTACCCAGGACTTCCGTGGATAATTACCAACGGAATTTTTTCCGTTGGTAATTCCATGACTAATCCGATATTTTTTTGATAGTGATGGTGACGTTTCTAACTTAATATAAGGCTTTCTGCATAGTTCCAAATTGGATAACCCTTGGCACAATCTCCTATGGAAAATGTCTTGAATACATTAGTATGTAGATTGCACAAACCAAGTTGTTTTTCAAGACACCCATGCGTTGAATTAACAAAGCAAACAATTTGATTTCTCCAAATAGTCACCGGATCTAATACGTATGGATATGAGTTGCTTGTATATATTTTTGTCCAAATCCATCTCTCCTCGAATGTATCCATGCACTTCTCCATCACCCACAACTCAATCTGATTTGCTTTAAGATTTTCAAGCCAACTTTTAGAAAGCATAGCAAGTTTACTCTCATAGATAGTAAACCAATTGTAATTTGATTTTGGGGCAGATTCAGGATATTGTATCAATGTGAAGACTTCTGTTGCTATGTCAAATGAAAATATCAAACGACTACTACTTTCACCTTCCTTCACACCTTTTTTGGTGCCAAACCAAAAGATTGCTTCATCAAACGTAAAGCCATAACGAACTGCACTAGGAAATATACCCTTTAATTTCCCAATTTCAACTTCTTTCCATGCTCTTGTGCTTAATGAAAACACATTCACTGTATGAACCCGAGGATCAATTAAACGAGAATAAAGGAGTCTCACTATCTTGTAATCATTAACAACTGAACTGAACCCAAATCCTACGTAGGTAAACTCAATATGACGGGGGCTATGAGGTTTGGGCACCCGGCAGAACTCTCTGATTGCCGGATTCCACACGAAATATGAGCCGAGGAGGTCGAGACATAGCAAGCCATTACCGGAATGGACGATCGTGGAGCTACCCAGTGAGGCATAGGTGAAAAAAGGAATCTGATGTTTAAGGACTTGTAAATCACCATTGATCAAACATAATTGCCCAGGATCACTGCAGTTATAGCCACTGGGTTTGAAGATAAGATAAGGGTTTTGCTGAGTGGAATTGTTCTGCCGTGAAATATGGGGCTTTGAAGAGATTCTTCCAATATTTACACACACATTTAAATCGGATTAGGGATTTTACAGGAAGCCGTTTGAAAATATTCATGATGATTTCTTGAGGAAGATTTGGCGTGTCGCCATCCATTACTGTCTCCTTCATGGACACCGACTGATAAAAGAAGAATTTCACACAGTAAAGGTTTAACAATCAACGATGCAAAAGGGAAATTCATATAAACAAAAGCAATCGTAAAAAGTTTATAAGCATTACCATCTGGTGCTCCAGGGTGCTTATGCTCATATTGTTCATCGTTCAAAACTCAAAAGGAATCTCACCCAGGGACGGCTTAGCAATCGGCGAGGATTAGGGATCAGAACTCAGAAGATATATAGTCCTTAAACCGTGTGGATATTTTTTTTTCCCCCTGAAAAACCGTTGGAATTTGGAAACTTTTTTTTGTTCCCCCATTTTTCATGAAAATATCCTGACAAGATTAATTTCGTAACGAAATTTTGTATATTTTTTCATATTTTTATTTTATTATATATGATATGATTTCTGATTTTCTCACTTGTTATTAAATTATCTGAAAAATTAATGAAAACAAAATACACCGTAAATACATATTCAAAAATCAAAAAATAAAATCACAACTGATTTTGATATTAAAAAATTAGACGGAAAAAAAAAATGAAAAAATCGACCTCAGGATGAGATCACTAATTTTTCGGGTAGGATATAATTTTGAAATTTGAAAATGGAATTATATTTTGTTTTCTAAATTAATAGATATACAGTTAATTAATATGGTGCCATGTAGATTTATTCTAGTTACTTCTTGATTAATCATGTGATAGAGGCTTTAATTCTTCCATTTTCCTGCCCTTATGCTTGATGCTTCAGGAATTGAAGAGACATACTATGCTCTTCCATTCATATCTTAAATGCATGCCCATGTGCTTTTGGGATAATAATAGCATCATTAAAGCCACCATTTAAAGTCAAAGATATTTCTCAAATGTTCATTTCAAGCTTGCCATGTGTCCATGTTCTTGAATCTTCTCTTGTCTTCCTAAGCCATCTCACAACAATTATCCCTTATTAGCCAATTAGATGGGAACACATATTACTCGCTTTAAATTTAATGAAAATATCATAATAAAATACTAATTAGCATTTATTAGCTTCATACAATAATTTACATAAAAGTGAGGTTATTACAAAGTATCCATAATCAATTCCAAAATCTCAAGATCCAAAATTCAAGATATTACACGCCTTACCTATGAGAGGACCATTATGAGGATTGTACGATGGTGGTGAATCCAAAGCACTAGTGTTAGCCAAAATTTGTTCGGGAAGTGGTCGACGTCACCAGTGCTTCAATGGAGGAGCAAAAGTATTCTTCTGGACTTCACTTGTCTTCTTTCTTATGAGGTTGGGTTCTCTGTGTCTTGTGCCCCACATCGGGGTGATTATGTAACTGACTTATGTGCAGCTTTTTCTTATCAGGAGGTGTGCCCTATAGGGTAGGTTTTGCAACCAACACCTTCTTTCATATCACTTCTAACCTTGGATATTCAGGAAGCCGATGGAGTCTTTGATGTTACTTTTATTCCTAGTGGGCGGATAAAAGGCAAGCATTGTAAATGCGGCCGATAGAGACCAATACTTCTCGCGGAACCTTTCGTTCTGTGGTGATTAGCTTTCCTTATATTTGGTTTGTTCTTATTGGATTTATTAATCTTCTTGTTCCAGTTTGTTTTCGTTTAGTGTCTGTTCTAGTTTGATTTTGCAAAGTGTAATCGTCAAACTTTGTTGTAACTTTTATTATTATTATTATTATTAATATAGTTTCCTTTTGACCCAAAAAAAAAAAAAAAAACAGTTACTAGTACATACAAGGTCCCAAACAAACCTATACCGGGAGCAAAAGATCCAACCAAAGACCCATTTAAACACCTGCTAAGCTACTTGCAAACATTAAAAAAAAAATTTCATCTCATTAATTCCATATACCATGCGCCACCTTTTTTTTACTTTTCAACTCTAATTATATAATGCTTTTAATTGCTTCTCTCTCTCATATTAATTCAGTCGACATGCAGATCCCTTTTGGCCATTTAATTTGTTTTTTTAATTAACAAAACACCTCTTGTTTCAAGCCTTCTAATTGGCTAGTTGCTTTATTTGACTTTTCAACTCTAATTTATGCTTCATTACTCTTCTCTTCCTTCCCATTTGAGCTGCACGTATTTTGCCAATATTTGGGCAAGTAATAATGTATTTTTAATGACTTAATTAGGTGCTCAAATATTCATTAATGTCAAATGCCAATCTACAATTGGTTGCTTATTTAAATCAAGTGTATTTATGTATTATTAACCAAGTATTATTTCATCTTCTTTGGCCTTTAATTTTTTTCTTTAATAATCAGCCCTCCTTTATTTCAAAAATGATGATTTTAATTTGCCTATAATTAAATTAAAGAATTATGTCACTAATCTCAATTAGTGCAAAGCTTATTTGCCTATTATTTGCTAAATTGACACTTAATTTAATTAAGTGTTTTTATAACTTTCCATGACTCTTTTAAACTTAAAATAACCATTATTCTATGTGACTCTAAGTCACATATGTTAACTAATTTAATATGGTAACATATTCCAAAATACCGGGTTTTCGGTAAATTGAAAATCGGGTATTACATTTGTAGTGTAATCGTCAAACTTTGTTGTAACTTTTATTATTATTATTATTATTATAGTTTCCTTTTGACCAAAAAAAAAAAAAAACAGTTACTAGTACATACAAGGTCCCAAACAAACCTATACCGGGAGCAAAAGATCCAACCGAAGACCCATTTAAACACCTGCTAAGCTACTTGCAAACATTAACAACAAACAAAAAATAAAGATGAGACAAGGAGGCATAAAGATGATGATGACAAAGTCCGACGGAGGAAGGCGGTGGAGCCGGGAAGGTGTAAATTTTAGGCGGTGGAGCCGGGAAGGTTTAAATTTTAGGCGGTGGACGACGAAGGCTACGTTGAGGGAAGCAAAGGCCGAGAAGCCGACAAAAGGAAAAAGTAAAATGAGAGGGGTAGAGATTACTGTTACACCATACATGTGATTTTCCATATTTGGTATGAAAAACAATGATGTTTTAAATTCATCTACATGCGATAGCTTAGGAACGAAATTTTTTTATTTGTTTCTGTTTATTTATATTAAAAATCGCCTCTTTTTTTTTTTTTTTTTTCATATTTTAAAATTTTATGAACAGTGGTTTCTTCGACAGAAACTTCATTTAAAAAACAAAAATTATATAGGGTAGTGATAACTGTTACACCATACATGTGACTTTTTTTTTTTTTTTTCATCTCTCAAAACAAATTAAATTATATGTGAATCTTTGAAACAATAAAATTGAACATTCCAAAATTATACAAATACTTCCATTCATCATTCGAAATAACATCTCAAGAGGATAATCATTTCCATTGAAAATAATTAGAAAAAATAACTACATTTGCAATGTAATAACTAGGATTTAGGATGAAGGGGGCTTCAATGTTGTGACGTTTCTAACTTAATACAAGGCTTTCTGCATAGTTCCAAATTGGACAACCCTCGGCACAATCTCGTATGGAAAATGTCTTGAATACATTAGTACGTAGATTGCACAAACCAAGTACTTTTTCAAGACCCCCACGCATTGTACCAACAAAGCAAACAATTTCATTTCTCCAAATAGTCAGCGGATCTAATATGTATGGATACAGGTTGCTTGTATATATTTTAGTCCAAATCCATCTCTCCTCCATTGTATCTATGCACTTCTCCATCACCCACAAGTCAATCTGAGTTGCTTTATGATTTTCAAGCCAACTTTCAGAAAGCATAGCGAGTTTACTCTCATGGATAGTAAACCTATTGTAATCTGATTTTGGGGCAGATTCAGGATATGGTATCAATGTGAAGACTTCTGTTGCTATGTCAAATGAAAATATCAAACGACTACTACTTTCACCCTCCTTCACACCCTTTTTGGTGCCAAACCAAAAAATTGCTCCGTCAAACGTGAAGCCATAACGAATTACAATAGGAAATATACCCTTTAATGTCCCAATTTCAATTTCTTTCCATGATCTTGTGGTTAATGAAAACACATTCACTGTATGAACCTGACGATCGTTAAAAGGAGAATAAAAGAGTCTCACTATCTTGTAATCATTAACAACTGAACTGAACCCAAATCCTACATAGGTAAACTCAATATAACGGAGGCTATGAGGTTTGGGCACCCAGCAGAACTCTCTATTACCGGATTCCACACGAAATATGAGCCAACGAGTTCGAGACATAGCAAGCCATTACTGGAATGGACGATCGTGGAGCTACCCAGTGAGGCATAGGTGAAAACAGGAATCTGATGTTCAAGGACTTGTAAATCACCATTGATCAAACATAATTGCCCAGGATCACCGCAATTATAGCCACTGCGGTTGAAGATAAGGGTTTTGCTGAGTGGAATGGTGGAATTGTTCTGCCATGAAATATGGGTCTTTGAAGAGATTCTTCCAATCTTTACACACATTTAAATCGGATTAGGGATTTTACAGGAAGTCGTTTGAGAATATTCATGATGATTTCTTGAAGAAGATTTGGCGTGTCGCCATCCATTACTATCTCCTTCATGGAGATCGACTGATAAAACAAGAATTTCAGAGTAAAGGTTTCGCAATCAACGATGGAAAGCGAAATTCATATAAACAAAAGCGATCATAAGAAGTTTATAAACATTACCTGCTGCTGCTCCAGGGTGCTTATGCTCATATCGTTCATCGTTCATAAATCAAAAGGGATCTCACCCAGGATTAGGGATCAGAACTCAGAAGATATATAGTCCTTAAACCGTGGGATTTTTTTTATTTTTTATTTTACCTGAAAAACCGTTGGAATTTGGAAACCCCCCCTTTTTTCCAATTTTTCATGAAAATATCCTGATAAGATTAATTTCGTAACGAAATTTTGTATATTTTTATTTTATTATATATGATTTGATATCTGATTTTCTCACATACGTAGTATTCAAAAATCAAAAAATAAAATCACAGCTGATTTTGATATTAAAAAAATTGGACTGAAAAAAAGAAGAAGAAAAACGCACCTCAGAATGAGATCACTAATTTTTCGGGTAGGATATAATTTTGAAATTTGAAAATGGAATTATATTTTGTTTTCTAAATTAATGGATATACAGTTAAAATGTAAAAATTATGTGGAGGCTAAGCCCCGTTTTTTGTCCCCAAAAAACAACAGCATTGGTACAAATAAAAGTGCATCGGCCATCATATTGAAATATGAAGTAAATGCTTTGGGACAGCTACAAAGTTACAACTCATTTTGTTCTAGTTTTCTTAACTTACTAAATAATAACGACAAATGATATGAGAAATTAAGTTCACAAAAGAATTTCTCAGTGTTTCATGGAGTCCAAGTTTATCAACTATGATTCATTCATGATTCATCGTGTGCAATATTTTCTCGTGTCATCCACCACTTTAGCCTTCACCAGTTAGGGGAATTCTCTATCCAGTTTTTATTGTCAAGGGACTTCTTTGCACATGGGCAAAAGTTTTGAAAGTTTTTATACTTCATTTAGTCCTTAATATAATAGTAAAATAACAAATTTAGGATATTAAAAAAATTAGTTGAATTAGTTATTTGTAATATATATGTATTGGTAGTTTGCAGGATACCCTTATCATATACAATTAATAAAGATATATATATATATATATATATATATATATATTTTTGGAGATTATAAATTTGAGGGAAAAGTAGACTAACATCTTATATTTAGAATCAAAATAAACCTAGGATCTGCCAATGACGATTGGCATAGTTGGCTACGGCGTTGGCCTTCCCCCGAAAGGGAGGAGGTTCGATACCCGTACGGTCGATGTGAGGGCCTCATTGGTGGGCAATCTATAAAAGTACCTGTGCAAGCGCTCTTTGAGCCTGGAGGCGCCCTGGTGGGGTACCAGTGTCTACCCCCCCTAAACTTTTTGTTTATCGGGAAAAAAAAAAACCAGGATCTTAGATTTAGGAATGAAAGTAGTATGATTTAGTTTTATTTATATTAACACTCTTGACATGTATATAGAACTTTTAATCCTGCACTGGGATGTTTTACATGTGTACATTTTTATAATACAAGAATTTGAGGTGCAATAAAGTCTTCTACGCCATGATGCTTCACTATAGCTTCTATTTACATATTTTAACTAATAATTTTATATTAACAATCTAGTAATATGGTTCTTTGAAGTATATTACATAAATGATGCAGCAAATAGCAAAAATAATGAGGAAAACATCAACAGTGAGAGCAGTGACTGTTTGATCACTGAGCTTCGTGTTCCTTCCCCCAAGTCGATCAACCATGTCTGGAGCAGATTCCCGGTTCTTCACATCTAACTCATGAGGATCCTCCAATCTCATCTTCATCTTCTCCGATTGCCGGCTCGCTGCCTCCTAAAGAAGCGTGCAGTCAAAAAAAAAAAATTATGCTCTCTTCATTGCTCAGGATATTGTACACTTCCCTCAACTTCATGAATTTGTCTGAGGCAGTTTTTAGAGGGAGTGAGGTTGTGTCTGGGTGGTATTCCTTTGATAATCTCCTGTAAGCTGCTTTAATCTCTTCTAAATCAGCTTCTGCTGAAACTCCTAAAAATCTGCTTATTTTTTTCCAACATGAATCAGTTTGAGGTCAGTTTTACTCAAAAACGGGAGGAAGTGTGTATGGAATTAGTTTTTAAAGATTTCGTATATCCTCTGCAATGTGTAAGGAATGAGGTCAGCTTTACTCAAAAATGGGAGGAAATGTAGGGTGTCATGTAGGAGATAATTTGGGAAAGAAGACCTGAACTCAGAGTATTATATGACAATTAGTAATTAGATTATATATATAGTTCAAGGCATACTTTTAATTTCCTCTAATTTATGTTTCCACTTATTCTTTATTTCACTGGTAAAAAGGGAACCTAATTTTCCCAAGAAGAAAATGTCTTTGACAAGATCTAGCTAGCAAGCAGTGCTTTCGTAGAATCAGACACACCAATTATTTCTACTATCTTTTAGCCCACTCACTCATACACTTTTTTTTTTTTTTTGGGACTAAAAGTACATTCACTCATACTAATTAAGAAGAATATAGAATCAAACAGACCATACAGCCAGATAAATTATCAAATATATATGTATGAAGAATACTAGTTTTCGCTCACCAAAAAAAATAAAATAAAATAAACAGGGAATACTAGTTTTCAAAATGAGTGATATCCTTTCTCTAACTCTTACTATCTAACATGAACATGACTCTTTCATAGTTAGTGCGGATGCTTTACAGAGTTCATATTATATATTCATAGCTTCCATGATACTTCAGAACTTTTACAGCTAATTTCTGATCCAAGATGGAACCAGCTAAATAACACAAGGACTGATTTTGGAACAAAATGAGGAAAAACAAAACTCTCGTATAAAATTTATTGTATATGTGAGGCGACATGTGTATTCAAAGAAAAACTAGACAATTCCCTCCTTCAAATCCTAGAGTTACCGCTTTTCTACCCAAAATAATACTACATCTTAACAACTCTTAACTTTATGTTTATACACTACTACTTTTTAGGATCATAATTACAGTAGCTATTAACAATATTTTGATTACGTTTACAACTGACCTATGTTCCTACTTCTATTTAATTGAACCTCCAAGCAGTGAGGTGTAATAAGAAACTAGATTCTTTGTAGTTTTGTAATGAGTATCTATACAGTTTAGTCTCTGACTAATATATGTACTCAAACCTTTTCCTTAGATTTATTCCTCTCCATGAATTTGGTACTTTAAAATTTATAACTTTTAAACACGTATTATTGACTTAGTGCTCAAAATAAAGTAAATACACAGACTAATCCAAAAAGAGGACTAAAATATATCAAATTCAAGACTTCAAACAACCAATTTGGCGTAAAGAAACAAATTCAATAAATTGTAGCTCATAATTTACAAGTGGCATTGAGCATGATGAGGGTTATGAGTGTTGTTTAAAGTGTAAATTGATTATTAGTGCTCTATTATTGATCTATTTTAATTTAGCTTGTGCTTAAGATTTAACATCCTACTAATTTGGTTTTGTATTTACATATGATGCATTCTTTTTGTATAGAAGTTCATTGTGACACCCCTCAGAAGAACGCACATGGGAGAAACTAAGTAAAGAAGAGATCGAAAAATACATTACCACTGGAACTCTAGAGATATATGAATTAACTTACTTGCCGACAATGATAATTGAAAATGTTCTAAAGTTAAGTCACTCCCAAAGACAACGTAAAATACCCTCCACAATTCACGTAAACAGTGTTGCCTGTAATAGTGTGTAAATTGCTTGGATACGTCATGGGAAGTTAACTTCCACGCAATTAAGCCAAGCAAATATCTAACACCAAAAAAAAAAAAAAAAAAACAAACAAACAAACAAACCTACTGAAGAAAAAGTTGGTACTAGATTATTATTATAATTTCTGTCTTTTTTATTTATTAGATAAATAGTTTTTAGGGTTAATACATTTGTTTGTCCCAAATTTTAGTTTTAGTCCATCTAATTTCAAATTATTTTTTTTTCGTCCCTAGGTCCAAATTTAATGGCGTTAACTTTTAGTGAATGCACATTAGGTGTGTAAGGACTAAAACAAAAGGTTGTTAATATTATAAGGACCAAAATTAAAACTTGTTAAAAAGTATAAAAACCAATACAGCTTTGATTTTGGTCCATATATATACTTAATGAATAATGCAAACCATGTAATGCCCCTAATTTCTATGTCCATGATGATGTCCATTTATGTCCTTTATCTCTTATTAGACTAATTGATGTGTAATTATTAGAGTGAAGGCATTAACAGATCAAAGTAAGTCACAACAGAAAGCATGCATAACGTTTGGACGAATGAGTGACTGATAACATATGCCCAGACATATGCTGGTTAATTTAAATTCTCGGAGGAATATAAGTGTGATATGACTTAAGATTTAGTAATAGTCAAGGTTAATCCCGTTGAAGGATTTTAGTTATACAATTATCTCAAATTGTAAGTCGAATAGTTAGCAAATACAATCCAAAACATTAGAGTATGAAATTCAAACTTAATTAAATCCCCTTCTTCGAGGTCTTCTTCAGCTACTCCAGCTGAACAACCTTACTTCCCGATCCAGAGCATCTTCCTAGATCTTTAGGTATCACTGAGATTCAGTGATCAGATGAATCCCAAGGTAACGGTTAATCTTACATTCAAAGTGTAAATCATGCATGACAAGTATTTCATATATTGCGAAATAAAAGAAAGCATTCAAGACAAACACACCGCTACCCAACTACATAGCACACAAGTACATGCATCATCAACGGTGAAAGCACTCACAAGTGCTACATGTCCCAGACACGAATCCTCAATGCTAGGAAAAATAGGCATGCAACATTATCATATAAAACAATAATCTACATCCAGCTGAATAAAACACATAGACTCGGACATACAAACCCGACCAAGAATCCACAATACATGAACATACAAGGCATATATAAAAACACAAGGACTTGGAGATTAAGTTACCAACCTCAACTTTGTGAGTATAACTACAATCTCCGATGTTAGAAACTCAAACTTCATTAATGTTTTAAAGTGAGACCATTGTAACTATTAATTCTTCTTTCTATTTATTATTAATTAATAATACCCTTTTTCCATTTATTAACTAATAATTTCCTTTATTATTTATCTTTTTTTTTAATAATAATAATAATATTATTATTATTATACTATTTATTATTATTTCTATTATTTATTTTATTATTACCCTACAATTAGTTTAAAATCCCAAAGGCTATTCCAATATTAAATACGTTATCAACACTTTAAATTAGGAGTTTAAATAAATATTACACCATGAAAATATGTCATATTGTGATACATACATACATACATTCACACACACACATACATATATATACATATATACATACAACAAGTTTTTTATTTCAAAAAAAAAAAAAATACTCACACCACGTACATGTGCTTCTCACACACACACACATATATATAGAAGTAGCAAATCTTGAGTTTATTATCACCACTCACCACGTAACTATGTCTGATATATATTTATAAGGTGTAGTTCACGTAATGATAAAACCTCAGATATGATGTATCAGTAACTTCCTTTTCATGTCAAGCTGTCAAACGCTACAAAGATACACATAGATATATATTCCCTAATCTCTATAGCTCATGAAACAAGCTAACAACCAACAGTGTGCCTATGTGTGTATACATATGCACTTACGTATGAAGCTAATTAAATACGAAAAGGACTAGGTAGCTAGTGTGCTGTGTGTGTGTATGACAACGAAGTCTCCTATATTTTTCCATGTACAGTGACGTTTACACTTATACATATGACAGCATGTTTTCCTTTCCTCTGTTTTCTTTCCATGGTTCATGCTTAGCGTTATATATACACACACACAGCAAGCTTTGGGTTCATGTTTAGCATTATATATGTGTATATATATATATATATATATAGTAAATCTCCTCTCTTTCTTTCCTATATGCAGCAACCTATGTATATGTGTGCAGCAAGCTCTTCCTTTATTTCCTAAGGTTCATGGTATCTTTATATAAAATAGCAATTGCCATCTAAGTTTGAAACCAACAAAGCCATGAGACATCCTTGCTTAATACATATCAGCGATACACACACACACACACATATATATATATGCCTTGATTGATATATAAATATATAGTACAAGAAGATTCCTTTTTTTTTTTTTTTGAACCAACGAGATATATATATACACACTCTTTCAACAACCACGTATTTCCAATATGCAGTGACTTTTTTTCATATATGCAGTAGTCTAGTTATTTTTATGACCATATATGGTTGTGATATATATATAGATCTTGACAGCAATTTTTTTTATATCAGTAAGGTTTATATGTAGTGGTATATACATATATTTATATACATTCGAATTTCGACACACAGCAGTGTTTTCTTCTCTAAATATATATATACTGTGTGCAGTGCAAATAACTTCAGGAACGTTGACACATAAGGGATCCGATGACTTACCTTGTTAGTTTTCAAGCTTGCGCACTCAGACACACTGCTTCTCACTGTCACTTT
Source organism: Acacia acuminata (assembly GCA_019022655.1). Taxonomy (NCBI): domain Eukaryota; kingdom Viridiplantae; phylum Streptophyta; class Magnoliopsida; order Fabales; family Fabaceae; genus Acacia; species Acacia acuminata. The sequence continues at coordinate 444,487 of JAFJYI010000131.1, forward strand.
CACCTCTGTTTTCTGGGTTTAAAACAGAGCAAGCAAGAATGTTTGAACCCTCTCTTTTCTCATTCCTCGGTTCCTCTCTTTCTCAAACTTAGATTCTGGTTTTTGTTCAAGTAACGTGGATTTATGAAAGTCCACAAGCAGTGAATATATAACATTCAGTCCAAGAAGGAAGCTAACGGTCGAGAAGAATGCACAGACAGAGGAGAACACGCTTCTCTTTTTGGTTGGCTCAAGAAGCATGGCGCAGGTGAGTTAAAGTCTCTCTCTATCCTCTGTGCATGTGCAAATGGTGTTGTGGTCTTGCATGTATAGTGGTTTATTTTTAATGCCTGAAGCAGATGATTTCATGCTAATCTCTTGTTGTCACTTCCTCTGTGTTTTCGTGTTTCAGTTGTATTGGATATTAGAGGAATAGGCACTGTGTAGGTTAGGGCTGGGAATCACGCCGGCCCTCCAGGCCCGAGGTAAGAAAAAATATATTTTTCAAAGCTCGGCTCGAGAAGCACTAGGGTTAGGGCCGACCCTCCAAGGCCAGAAGTTACTATTCCAAATTTTAATTATTTTTCGTCTGGGTTTTTTTTAAGAAATATAATTAGTAAATTACAACAATTAAAATTCTAATTTATCAGGTAAATGTTGTCAACATTAATATCAAAACAACACGAATCATCCAACAAATAAACACAGTCACTAATTCATAATTAAAAGCAAATTATGTTCACAAATAACTCACATGAAACATAAGAAGGTCTAAGCGACATTAATACGATGACTATTATTGTCATCATCTTCGCCACTATCATCAATTTTAATGACATTTAATTGTGCTTCGCTTTGAGTAGACTACGGTTTATAAGTAAGAATATCATGAATTTCTTCTCTCATCATGAACACATCCATAATCTTTATATGTAACAAATAATAAACCAAATCATAAAATTAGAGTATAGTTATTATGTATTTGTACTTAAATGGATAAATAACTCTATAACAAATATAAAATACATATAAATTAGTAAATTACCATCATATGTGGATCCATGCATCCAAAAAAATAATAATAATAAATTAAAAGGGCTTGCGGGGGCGGCCCCAAGGCCCTCCGGGGCCCGCCCTTTTAAGCCTAATGAGGTCCTACAGGCCGCCCCCGTAGGGCTTATTTCATTAAGCTCCTCTAATTTTTAAGTTCGACCCTTGAAGGGCCAGAGCTTAAAAGGGCTGACCGGATGGGCTCATCCTAATTTCCTGGCTCTAGTGTAGGTTAAGTATATGGTCTGGCCAAAATGATATATGGGCTGGCTTAGTTTTGTTGTTGGACTGAGGAAGAATGAATAATAAGGAAGGATGGACGCCGCTTCAGCTAAGGAGTTAATGAGTTGAAGAAATTGTGATAATAGGTTGGGTATTATGCTTTCTTCATGTTGGGTTGCAATGCCTGTTTGTGAGAGTGAGCAGTGAAATGGATTTGTACTGTGATCATCCATTCTCATTTTTTTCCTCCTGTTATTGGGCTTCAATGATAGCTAATGGGTTCTTCATAAATAGAACAAGTGTTAAAGCTAATGCCTTAAATTTTCTGAAATTTATCTCTTGCAATTATTTCCATGATTTTATTTCCAACATTACAAGGAAAATAAATTCCTAATTTTCCAGATAATTAATTTAAATCATTTGGCCAACTTTCACAATTTCATTTCATATATTATTTCAAATTTTCTAAATCCTAAAATTTGGGATGTTACAAACCAAGTTCTTGTATACTATATAGGGACCAAAAAGCATGATTTGAGACTACAAGGATGTAATGTTAGAAAACTCACAAAGCAAATATAATGGAAATGATGAAATCAGCTTTGACAACACACACATAATGAATATTCCCATGCAATTACAGAGCTATAAAAACATAAAATAATCAGACACAAACAAGTTATAAAATAGGAAGTAGCAGAAAGCAATGCAAGGAATAGCATTCAGAAAGAAACAAGGTGCAGAAGAATCTTCAGAAGGAGGATATGCCAAAATCTTTTCACACCCACCCTAACGGCATTTCTCATCTTATATTATATTAAACCTCATCCAAATCACCAAGCTAGGCAGCCCCTTTTCTTCAGTCTCAGGCTCCTTCTTGGTGCAACTGGTCCATAATTCTGTGTTGAGCCTCGGATTCCGTTTTGTCCTAACCCCATTTCAGCTAAGTCTACTACAAAGGACCAAAAACAAAATTCAATCAATTATAAGAATCAATAATGCTTCAACCCAGTTTTTGTTTTTTTTTTTCTAGATAAAGAATGGTTAACGTAAAGTGAATCTACAATATAACAGTTAAGACTTGGGACTTTTCAATGTATTTAAATCCATTGGTATAATGACTAAACAAAAGGTAATGAATAATCCATAAAACTAGCATATAAATCATGTATCAATCTTTGAAGAAAATTGAACATCCAAAAATGATATAAATACCCCAATTCATCATTCTAAATACCATCTCCAAATGACAAATGATCTAAAAAGTTATATTCATATCGATTTATTTTCATTGAAAGTGGTTAAATAAAGTAAATAGGCAATGTAATAACTAGGATTTAGAATGAAGAAAAGCTTCAAAGAGATTGTTACCACCTGATATAACGCTTTCAGCATAATTCCATATTGGAGTAGTAAAGAAACATTTGCCAAATTCCTTGAACTCGTTAGTATGGAGATTGCAGAAAACAAGCCTTGCTTCATCTTTTCTCCCACTGATGGATGTACCCATTTCTTTGACTTTGCAAACAATTTCATTTATCCAAATAATCTCTGGATATAAACAGCATGGATAGGGATTGCTTGTATATATTTTGGTCCAAATCCATGTCTCCTTAGAGGCATCTACATCCATACACTTGTTCATAACCCACAAATCAACCGAAGATGATTCCATGTTTACAATTTTCTTGCTTGAAAGCATAGCCAATTTGTTTTCATATGTAGCAAGTTTATAGTAATTTGATTTACAAGCGGAACTTGGAAATGGTATCAATGTGAACACTTCTGTTGCTAAGTCAAACGAAACTACTCCATATTCATTCTTCCCCACTTCAAGGCTGAAGCTAAACCAGAAGATTGATCCATTCAAATTGAAACCATAGTAATGTACTGGAGGAATTACACACTCTAATTTCCCAACTTCAACTTTTTCCATAACCTTGTGCATAATGAAAACACTTCCACTTTATGAGCCACACGACCATCTATACTACGAAAAACTCTCACAATCTTGTAATCATTAACAATTGGACTGAAACCAAATCCTATGGAGGAAAGCCCAAGATGATCAGAACTAAGAGGTCTAGCCACATGGAAGACCTTTCTTATTGCTGGATTCCACACATACAAAGATTTAGATTCCCTGAGTTGGAGACAGACCAAGTTACTACTGGATGGGAAGAACCTGCAAATTGAGGAATTTGAGAAAGGTGGAATCTGATATTCAAGGACTTGCATATCACGATTGATCAAACTTAAGCGCCGAGGATTAATGCCCTCAAAAAGAAGAAAAGGGTTTTGGTGGGTGGAATGGTGGAAGTGTTCTGCAATGAAAGATGAGGTTTTGATGAGATTCTTCCACTCTTTGCACACACATTGAAATCGGATTACGAATTTCGTAGGAAGTCGTTTGAGAAAATTCCTGATAATTTCTTGAGGAAGATATGGTGCGTCGCGATGCATTACTTTCTCCTTCATGGCGATCGACTGATAAAAATGAAATTTCACAATCAACAAGGAATAAGTGTAATTACTCAGTCGAAAAGAAACTTACAGCACTTTTAGGGAAATTTATATAATAAAACCATTTGCTCCATGGTGCTGGGTGGATCAAAACTCGAGGAATCTCACACAGGAAAAGCTTCACAATCGATGAGGATTTTGGTTCAGAAGATGTAATCCTTCATAGTCAAAAACGGGTATCTAATATGCATAATACCATCTTAAACCAGTGGAGAAATCCGGGATATTGAAATGTGTTCAAAAGAAATTTAAATGATACCATATGCTCCATGGAGCTCGACTGTTCAAAACTCAAAAGGAATCTCACACAGGAAAGGGTTCACAATCGACGGCAGTTCAGAAGATATAGTCCTTTTCTTGCTACAATATAGTGTTTTTTGTTTTATATTTTATATTTTTATTATTTGTTTTTATCATACTTGACTTTACACTAATTTTTCTGATTTTCCATCTTTTTTATCACATTATTTGAAAAAATAATGAGTATAAAATTAAAAATAAAATAATTAATATAAAAATTAATACAGGTCTTACTTCTACCAAAACTAGTACAGACCCTGAGTTGCGCGGGTATCTATCAATTGTATTTGCAATAGTTTCATATTAGTTTGATAAATATATATTTTATAATTAAATAGGTGTATATTTTATGGTATAATAAGATTGATTTATTAATATTTTATACCATATTTAATTATCTTTTATATACTTATCCATCTTTTAATTAAATATAGGATAAAAAAAATATTATAACAAGAAAATCTATTGATATCTTATTTTATTTATTTTGTTATGCATGAGATATTATGTGATCTAAAAGAAAGAATAAATTAAATTGAAGAGAACATAATACGATATATTATTATATTATGGTAGACCAAGACATGGGGACCACACATAATAAAAGTAGCAGATCACGCACAGGGGAGAAAAAAGAAGAAGTAAATGGATATGATATATCCTTTACATTAAGGTTATGTTTGAGTTTATTTTGGAGAGGAAAGAGGGAATGGAGGGTTGTGTAGTCACTTCCTTATTTGTAAGTTTTAAAAATAAAAGGGGAGAGAATTAGAGATTTTTATAAATCCCCCAAAACCCTTTTTCTTCTAAAAAATAAAGTTCCCCTAATATGGGGGTCTTAAGAGGGAAAATAGGTTAATTACTTCTTTACCCTCGTTCACCACCACCGCCGCTGCTCCACCACCACCACTGTTGCCACCGCCGCCGCCTGTAACACCCCATTTTACAAAAAGCGGAATAATTTTTTTCCATCAGAGTAGAGCATCGGAGCAACAGAGTAACTGATAACCATTAGTTGTGGCGTGTCTGTTCGTTTATAAAGAACATTACATTTAACTAAGTATTACAACGGTATAAATCTACAAATGGCAAACTTCGGTCGGAACTCGCGCGTGCTGCTTGCTCTTGTCTTCGGTCCTTGATTCTCTGGACCCTGAAGCTATAAGAGCTGAGGTCCAATGCCCATTGGACCTCAGGTAACGGTTAACCTCATGCTTATGTAAACAATATATGACAGATATTCATGACATTACAGCATTAATCACTACAAAAGCGATATGTCACAATATCAGTACGTTGTTATCTTAGTCTACACCCGACCCGTGTCACGATGGCCTATCGTGTCCTCAGCGCTAGGAAAACTCACGGCATTAACAAGACTATAACCCGTGTAAGCTGAATGTATAATTAGTGATCTAAGTCCTATACCTTAGTCACAATGCATGACCCAAGACTTAGTCTTGTCCATCACTTTATGAAATTATCTATCACATACAAGCATACAATAAACATCAGAGTTAGTGTTATAGTACGTCACGAACATACCTTCATCCGTTTGAATAGCGGTACACTTGCCTGGTCGGTCTCCCGATTTTTTTTTTCGGATATCCTATAATAGTATTATCGCATTATTACCTTGTAAATAATATCCTAGGAGATATTTTACCCACCACTGACCTTTTTACCCCTGGTAAATTTGTTATTCCAATTATATCCCTTTATTTTCTTAAAAACGTGGTTTTCAGCATTGCTGGCAGATTTTTTGCCTAACTTCGATAATTCATAATTAATTCTAAAAACATCGAAACGAGGATCCGCAAAATTCCCTGGAATCCTTAGGATGTCTATTTTCGAATAAAAATACTTTTTTTCACCCAGAATTAGTGAATCATTCCCAGTTTAATATTCTTTAACCTCTGCCCAGAATTTTCCAGAAAAACGTAGCCTAACTTTGAGAATTTGTATCTCTCTGCAAAACATTCAAAATAATATGTTCTTGGTATATTTGAAAAGCCCTATATATCTACTTTAACCATGAATATTTTCAGAGTTTTATCATCTCATCTTCAACATAAAAGTATGACGTTTTTGCTACTGATTTCAGAAATTTCTAACCGATGAATTTTCACTAGAGCTTCGCTACTTTGCTTTTCAACTCCCAAAAATTTTGCTATACACTATGGCTCATCTAATTTCCGAAATATCAAAATTTTTAAATATAAAAACATGATACCCAAAATTACTCTAGCATATTTGAGATTAAAGCATAAACTATCTATGAATTCAAAAGCTAAAACTCAAGAACATACTTGCTACGCTTCAACTCCTTCAAGAAGCTCCTCACTCTCCCTCTTTTCTCTCTATATTCAGATGCTATGCTTTCTCTTGCTTGTGAAGGTGTGAGAATAATGAAGCCTAAGCCCTCCTATTTATACTAAAAGGTCTATGAATTCAAAAGCTAAAACTCAAGAACGTACTTGCTACGCTTCAACTCCTTCAAGAAGCTCCTCACTCTCCCTCTTTTCTCTCTATATTCGATGCTATGCTTTCTCTTGCTTGTGAAGGTGTGAGGAATAATGAAGCCTAAGCCCTCCTATTTATACTAAAAGGTCATGGCACTCTTGGTAATTATTTCTAACCTAATTCCTCTTGCATGTGAGCCATGGTGTAACATCCCATTTTCAAAAGCAGTATAAATTTTTTTTTTCCATCGAGTAGAGCATCGGAGCGATTGAGTAATCGATATTTATATTCAAAATGCCGTAAGTCCGTCGATTGCGAGCGGTACATTATACCGAGTGTTTTCAAAGTAAATAGCAAAAGAAAGTCTTCACTGAGTCCCTATGCGTGCCGCTTGCCTTTCTCCTCGATCCTCGGTCCTCCCGACCTCGACGCTATGTTAAGAGCCGAGGTTCAATGCCCAATGAACCTCGTGTAACGGTTAACCTCATGCTCAAGTAATACAAAGATATGGATGATGCTTATCTCATGACATTACAAAGAAGAATCAATACATAAGCACACAACAGATGCAAGATTAACATATCAACAAGACATAGCACATAGCACATGTAAAAGTAATAACAACACAGCCACCGCATATGAATGTTATTACGGTCCGCACTATTCACCAAGTGCCACGGTGTACATCCGTGTCCTCGCTAGGAAAACTCAACGGCATTACCAAGACCGTAACCCGTATAAACAAAGCCGAATGTATAAAAAGTGAACTAAGACAGAGTCTTAGACACTCTGCATGACCCAAGACAAAGTCCCGTCCATGACTCTATGAAATAGTCTATCACATATAAGCATACAATAAGCATCGAGTTAGTGTTACAAAGACGCGAACGTACCTTCGTTGATCTTAACTTCTGATTTTTGTTGATAGCGGTACGACAATGTACAACAGCGGTACGTGATTACAGATATCCTATAAGGATGATAACGTTTCTAATCAACGGTCAACATTATACCAGACATTCTAGTCCCAAATTACCATTTTACCCTTGACTCCCCTAATCGGCGGAATTTCGCGTAACTTCGTTACTTTAACTCTAATCTTCCAAAATTTTGACATATCTCTATCTCCAATAATAAATATCATATTTATCCCTAAAACATGATATCTAAACTAACTTGGAAGATTAAAGATTAATCTAGCATTTCTACTATAACTACCGAAGGAACTACCAAAGCTTAAGACCAGGGACCAGAAGAACTTACCCAAAGACTTCGCTACTCCTTTTCCGAGCTCCTCCTTGCTCTCACTTCTCTCTAACCTCTCTCTAGGAATTGTGAATTGGTGAGGAATGAAGTGAAATGGGAAGACCTATTTATAGAAGATTTTGGTGCACTATTCATGCTTTATCATACCGAATCTCAACCGTTGGATCTAGCTTGGACACAAGGCATCATCTCCACCATACAACACATCTCCTTAACTCATCATGATGTCATCCATGTGCTTTATGAACTTCTACCGATAAAGTCCCCCGTTCGGTGTTCAAATCGCGTAATCTTAGAAAATCACAAAAATCCGGAACACAACTCGAAGCTCTATTCTTCCTCTTCGGAAATATTTGAGTTAACTAAATTTTTGATCCCATTAAGGGTATTTCTGTAACCGCCTGTTGAAGATTCTAAGCCGAACGCCTTTGTTACGGTAAATTACTTCGGGTGACACTAACTTCGAGACAAAAATTCACCGGTTCATAATATGTCCAGCTTGTTTATTACTTAGTTCAAGGATTTTGAGTTATGATTTATTTTCCATCGGTTCTCACTTTTCTTATCCGCCCTTTATTTACAAAAATATCTTTCATCATCGATCCCTTATTCGCCCGCCGGCTACTGGAAATGACTTCCGCTAACACCGACTTCCTGGACAAAAATTCACTTGTTTGTAATTTGTCCCGACCTAAGAAACTTAGTTCATGGTTTTCTAGATAGGATTTAATTTCTATCGGTTCTCATTTATCCAACCTGGTTCTTCCACAAATATCTCTTTTATATTATTATAATAATACAAATATCATGATATTTATTATTTTTTTTTATTTTTTTTTTTTTTTTTTTTTTATTTTTATTTTTATTTTTATTTTTTTCCTTCCTCTTTTTTTTTTTACTTTTTTTATTTCGTTTTTTTTTTTCTTTTTTTTTTTTTTTTTTTTTTTTTTCCTTTTTCCTCTTTTTTTTCCCTTTCTTTTTCTTGAAAATATCATTCCTCCCTTTTTATTTTACTTTAATTATCTTTAAAAATTCTCCCTATTGGTTCTTTTGTCCAAGCTTAGATAATTAGCCATTAATTACCTAACTAATCACTTTCTAATTGTTGATAATTTTCTTAATTAAGATTAATCATTATCTCACAACTATTTTACTTACATTGGTATTTTATGCTCCATGTAAAATATTAAAAATCATGGGGCAACTTATGCTCCCAAAATTATATTTAATTTTGCCTCATTATTTTTCAAGGGAAATAATCCCAAAAATTCCTAAAATTAGAGACAACATACTTTCTAATTTCCAATAAATATTTTATTGCCTCTTGGGATTTATCATAATATTTTCAGGGCATTTCATGGCCCATAATTGCATTTAGGGATTTTGACACTTTAATCCCTCTAATTTCATTAGAAATTTCCCTGACAATAGAATAAGTATCCTACAAGGTTTTAAAACCACATATTCTCCTATTTCCAAATAGGTATTATTTGCTAAAATATAGTATTCCAGATAGATAATTATCCGGGTATTACATTTCTCCCCCCGTTAATTAAAATTTCGCCCTCGAAATTTGAACATATAAACTCAAAAGGTTATCTAGACCTCCAGTCTATTCCTTCCCTATGCATGCTTATCTAGCACGCATCCTGCTATTCAAAAGTCTCATTTATATTGTACCCAGGCATAGTACTCAATTACAGGACTCACTGGTCCATTCTCACAATGCTCGGTTACACAGGCCTCACTGCCCGATTTATTCAGCCTCTCGGCTTAACATGTATTGGCCTTCCGGCTCAATCTATTACCACAAAGACTCGGAGATTCTAGCCTTACTACCGCCTAGGAATTCATCCTCAGGCTTTAGGCATCTTAACTACTACCTGGTACAGCGAATGTTTTGCTAGTCTTAAGATGTATTTTAGACATAGTTATTATGACAATCCACATTTATCACAGTGCTAAGTATCACCGGTCTTATGGCCTAAGGACACCGCCCCGTGCACAACTTGCACACTAAGTCTTATTGCTTGGGGCATCTCGCCTCATCTATTTCATCTCGAGCCTTTCCCATTCAAGCTCTTAGACTACTTTCACTTGCTTAGCACCATAGTTGACAACTACTATTTGACTTAACGGTTCAAAGATTCTAGACCTTTCTAATAGTTTCGTTCCTATATCAACTACACCGCTTTTCAACACCATAGCAATGACAAACACGTCATCGCTACCCAAAATCATTTTGTTGTCTCATTTTCAAATTTTCACACATTGAAAATTTTCCGTGGTCTCGACATTTCACAATCCACACTATACCAAAAAGTAATAGTGCCATCACATTTTCAAACTAATCGCCAACACAATTTTGTGAAAACATATTCACCGCCGAATCAATTTTAAAAACTTTTACTATCGGCACTTATCTTTGAGGGAGATGATTCATTTCACAACATTTTTAACAATTGAGAGCTCACGCCACCATTTCAACCACTTGGTACAAGTGAGCGCCCTATCCCAATCCCCAAATCCGGCCTCGTATCCTCCGGCCTCAAATCGAGTCACCAGCATCAACAAGACCATCAAACAATGTGGGAGAATCCTCCGCCCTCCCATAAGAGACCCAAGTGTCCACCACCGTGGAGAGCCCAGTCCACACGATCGTGCTCCTGTGGCCTAACCCCGCACGTTTGGTGTCCGAACCGGCACATAAAGTAGCGACCCTATCTACCGCAGAACTCAGTCCAGCCATAGATAGTCGGGTTCTACTAGACAAAACATACGCCCTAAAGCGAAATGTTATGGATTGGGTGCGTTCACCGCCGGTGCGATTTTCATTCTTTCAAACAAAATCCCTCAAAAACTCTTTGTTCAAAAAGAGCTTTTATCAAAGGTCAGCGATTTCAACCATTTTAAAACATCCGGCAAGACCCAAAGAACCGTGTACATTTACAAATGATTTTTCGGCCTCCCGGTCCGTATCGCTTTTACCACAACACAATTGAAAACTCAGTTTCAAACTCTGGGTTCTAACAAAACCCGTTTTATAAGTCAACATCATTTCAAAATAACCATCACTGTGGTCTCAAATTCTATTGAAAACATTTCACTCGAAAATCAATTTCAAATATTCACAAGTTCGAAAAATCAATTCCGAAATTTCAAATATATAGGTGTATTTGCAAGTTTAAAAATTCAATTTGTAAACCTTACTCAGAACCAGACAACTAATCTTAGATGGTCATCACAAACTACATGCATCCGGACCTCTCGTCCTTGGCTACTCAAGTCACTCATTGAATGCTTAATCTATTCTACTTTAATCTTTCGGCTATTTCGACATTGCCCGCTATCCTCGGGTTTCACGAACTTCTCGGGACGCTCTTGTATTTGTTATCTAACAATCGTGGGCTTCTACCAACCTATAGACACACTAGTCTCACAGACTTAGGGATTTTCATCGAACATGTATATGTCTAACGACCTATGGACACATCGGTCCCAAAGGTCCTACCGCCCACCATGAACGTTTGAGGAGTACACATCACCACTTTATCCTCACCAGGACATACCCCAATCCCGTGCGGCCTCAATCGCAACCACGGATCCAATCGATCCACGATCATCGCATCCTTCCGGCCTCACGTACTCCCCAGCCTATCGACTAGAGCCGAGTCACCAAGCATCGCCGACGTTGACCATCATCATGGGCCATACACCCTCCTGATGTGGTAGGAATCATAATTCCCGGATTGGTGTATTCATTTTGGTGTGTGCTTTCGTCTCTCAAAAACTCATTCATTTGGAACCATTTGATACGGCACCTTTAATATTGATTCAAGATTAGGTATCAACCCAATAATGAATTCAACTTCCTCTCTCGGTGGTAATCCGCCGAGAGCTTCTAGAAACAACTCAGTGGAACTTGTTCACAACTAGAATTTCTTCTTGTGCAAGTTCAGTTCTTGGTTGGATATCATAGCACAATATATGCTATACAGCACTAGAGCACCCTATGGCGATATACTGGATTACGTAAACTTTTCTCTCTAGGGAACCGATTAGATATGGGACTCGCTACAATGTACTTACCTTGAGAATCGATACACTGGTAGCTCTACTCTATGGTTCGTTGTGATGGCAGCTTCACTCTACGGTTTGACGTCACGGTGGCTTCACTCTACGGTATTTCACTCGGCGCTTCACTCAATCCCTCCGATTGGTCAGCACCTCCGGTCAGAACCCTCCGTAGGTAGCCCTTTCCGAACAGATCTCCCCGTAATTAGCCACCTCGATCACAACCTCCCATAAGTAGTACTTTCTTCAGTTGACCGTCTCTGAATCATTATAACGAGAACTCAGATCTCTATCAGTTACTAACCCTTTAGTGGTTTTGTAATTCCATTGTCTCTAGGTCTCGCTACCCTATCCAAGGTCATTTTATTCATGGACTTTCTAGCTCCGGCATAACAACCTTATCTCAATTTCCCTATCGGGTAACCACCCACTTCTTTGGGGATCTATTAGCCACTAACATCTCTAAGGTTATCGGCCCACCTTGAAACCATAACCCGTGGTCACCGAGGTTTTAGCTATCGTAGGGTTCCGTTAAGGAACTAACTCTCGTGTATTCAAACCTAAGGCAACCTCACTCACATTTTTTTCAGGGTTCCTACTCTCGTGCATCGGAACCTAGGCAATGCTCTCATACCTTGACCTAAGCATTGTCTCCGACTCAAGCCTATTATCACTCCATCCTTTCTCATAGTATCCCAAAGGATTACTATGTTTCATACCGCAAGGTATTCAGGCCTTTGTTTGAAGGATATCAAATTCTTATGCTATATCCCGTGGGTTAAGAATCCCGAGATTTCTCTCGCTTAAGCACGCTTAATTTCACAACGTCTATCGTATCTAGGTACTAATATTAGTACACATACCATCGCATACCGACCACTCTCATAGGTGCTAGTACGGCATAACCGCTCCCCCATAAATACGGGTACTTTCCCCTTTTTATCTAACGGTCACCACCGTCAAGGACTTAGTCAAAAGACCCTCATCCCTGGAGCCATGCCTCGTCGCACGCATGGTGTCTGGTTTTTGCAAGGTAGGGATTTTCCTCTCAGGGTAACTTAGTAAGTTACTGTTTCTACTAAATCAATAGTTACTGTCTACAGGAAAACCTAAGCAGTACCGACTTCTCCGTAATGATTGCCTTGAAACACCGGGGGGGATTTAACTCGGACTCCAATTTCTATATCAAGTCCTAGAGTTTAGCAATGTAACCCATATTCTATGTTATCTACTATATCTCCGAGTCTCATCCGGTGTGGCCCACTTCATATATAAGCTCGGGTTAGAATGAAATTAATGCCCAAGCACAAACCGGAGATTATCGGAATTATCGAATTATCGGAATTATCGTAATTATCTAATTATCGGAATTATCGAATTATCGAATTATCGAGCCTAATATCGTTGTAGGTACGGGCGATAGATACGCCATCCCCGGTTTAGAGTGGTGCACCGACGAGGGTGGTACACCGGTTCAGGATAGTATACCGGTTCAGACTGGTATACCGAAGTAAGGTGTACTCCGACCTAGGCTTATATCAGTACTCATTTTCAAAACATGCTCTTTAAAAAGGCGTAGAGCCTAACTCCGTTACTCAAACCAAATGGCCTGTAGGTGTCTATCATGGGAGCCTCACCGTGCTAGGGTGACTGATTGGCTGATCCACATAGACTAGCCCTGCCTTCGGCACCAAAAGGTTTGGAATAACTTAGTCAGATCTATGCCAGGACAACTGCTCTGATACCAAAAATGTAACATCCCATTTTCAAAAGCAGTATAAATTTTTTTTTCCATCAGAGTAGAGCATCGGAGCGATTGAGTAACGATATTTATATTCAAAATGCCGTAAGTCCGGTCGATTACGTAGCGGTACATTATACCGAGTGTTTTCAAAGTAAATAGCAAAAGAAAGTCTTCACTGAGTCCCTATGCGTGCCGCTTGCCTTTCTCCTCGATCCTCGGTCCTCCCGACCCGACGCTATGTTAAGAGCCGAGGTTCAATGCCCAATGAACCTCGTAACGGTTAACCTCATGCTCAAGTAATACAAGTATATGGATGACAGTTATCTCATGACATTACAAAGAAAGTAATCAATACATAAGCACACAACAGATGCAAGATTAACATATCACAAGACATAGCACATAGCACATGTAAAAGTAATAACAACACAGCCACCGCATATGAATGTTATTACGGTCCGCACTATTCACCGGTGCCACGGTGTACATCCGTGTCCTCGCGCTAGGAAAACTCAACGGCATTACCAAGATCGTAACCCGTATAAACAAAGCCGAATGTATAAATGGTGAACTAAGACAGTCTTAGACACGGTGCATGACCCAAGACAAAGTCCCTGTCCATGACTCTATGAAATAGTCTATCACATATAAGCATACAATAAGCATCGAGTTAGTGTTACAAGACGCGAACGTACCTTCGTTGACGGAACTTTACAGATGATCGTTGATAGCGGTACGACGCAGTACAACAATGGGTACGTGATTACGATATCCTATAAGGATGATAACGTTTCTAATCAACGGTCAACATTATACCGCACATTCTAGTCCCAAATTACCATTTTACCCTTGACTCCCCTAATCGGCGGAATTTCTTTAACTTCGTTACTTTAACTCTAATCTTCCAAAATTTTGACATATCTCTATCTCCAATAATAAATATCATATTTATCCCTAAAACATGATATCTAAACTAACTTGGAAGATTAAAGATTAATCTAGCATTTCTACTATAACTACCGAAGGAACTACCAAAGCTTAAGACCAGGGACCGAAGAACTTACCCAAAGACTTCGCTACTCCTTTTCCGAGCTCCTCCTTGCTCTCACTTCTCTCTAACCTCTCTCTAGGAATTGTGAATTGGTGAGGAATGAAGTGAAATGGGAAGACCTATTTATAGAAGATTTTGGTGCACTATTCATGCTTTATCATACCGAATCTCAACCGTTGGATCTAGCTTGGACACAAGGCATCATCTCCACCATACAACACATCTCCTTAACTCATCATGATGTCATCCATGTGCTTTATGAACTTCTACCGATAAAGTCCCCCGTTCGGTGTTCAAATCGCGTAATCTTAGAAAATCACAAAAATCCGGGAACACAGCCCTGAAGCTCTATTCTTCCTCTTCGGAAATATTTGAGTTAACTAAATTTTTGATCCCATTAAGGGTATTCTCGAATCCGTTGAAGATTCTAAGCCGAACGCCGTTTGCGATTCGTAAATTACTTCGGGTGACACTAACTTCGAGACAAAAATTCACCGGTTCATAATATGTCCATTGTTTATTACTTAGTTCAAGGATTTTGAGTTATGATTTATTTTCCATCGGTTCTCACTTTTCTTATCCGCCCTTTATTTACAAAAATATCTTCTCATCTCGATCCCTTATTCGCCGCTGCTACTTAAATGACTTCCGCTAACACCGACTTCTGGACAAAAATTCACTTGTTTGTAATTTGTCCTGACCTAAGAAACTTAGTTCATGGTTTTCTAGATAGGATTTAATTTCTATCGGTTCTCATTTATCCAACTGGTTCTTCCACAAATATCTCTTTTATATTATTATAATAATACAAATATCATGATATTTATTATTTTTTTTATTTTTTTTATTTTTTTTTTTTTTTATTTTTATTTTTATTTTTATTTTTTTCCTTCCTCTTTTTTTTTTTTTTTACTTTTTTTATTTCGTTTTTTTTCTTTTCTTTTTTTTTTTTTCTTTTTTTTTTTTTCCTTTTTCCTCTTTTTTTTTCCCTTTCTTTTTCTTGAAAATATCATTCCTCCCTTTTTATTTTACTTTAATTATCTTTAAAAATTCTCCCTATTGGTTCTTTTGTCCAAGCTTAGATAATTAGCCATTAATTACCTAACTAATCACTTTCTAATTGTTGATAATTTTCTTAATTAAGATTAATCATTATCTCACAACTATTTTACTTACATTGGTATTTTATGCTCCATGTAAAATATTAAAAATCATGGGGCAACTTATGCTCCCCAAAATTATATTTAATTTTGCCTCATTATTTTTCAAGGGAAATAATCCCAAAAAATTCCTAAAATTAGAGACAACATACTTTCTAATTTCCAATAAATATTTTATTGCCTCTTGGGATTTATCATAATATTTTCGTGGCATTTCATGGCCCATAATTGCATTTAGGGATTTTGACACTTTAATCCCTCTAATTTCATTAGAAATTTCCCTAGACAATAGAATAAGTATCCTACAAGGTTTTAAAACCACATATTCTCCTATTTCCAAATAGGTATTATTTGCTAAAATATAGTATTCCGATAGATAATTATCCGGTATTACACATGGGTTTACCTTAAACAATCTGAATTCTTCTTCAAGCCAAGGCCAAAAATGTGGCCCTCTCTCCCTCCATCACTTTCTTCCAATTCAAAGAGAATATCCTATCCAAAGGTACCTTATCCTCTTCCAAAATTGAATATTATTATCACATGTGTGTTTTTGTTTATTATAAACAACTCTTGGCTCCAAGAGTGCATTGGTGGCCTTTCTGCCTTCATGCATTCTCCAAGCATGTATTGGTGGCCTCTCCACCTTCATGCATTTCCCAACTTGGTGGTTTAATTTCCTAGTTACTCTAAGCATGTTTGTAACTAGATGACTTTGGTAGTTGGTTAGCAATTAAGCAAAAATGCTCTTAGGGTTTAATTTGAAGTTTAATCAAGTTCCCTAAGTAGTCTTGTGATTCTTGAACATCATGGCTTAATTAGAAGTATTTAATGACCCCTTTATCATTTTAGAATTTATTGTATTTGTTAGGTAACAATGATAATTTATCCTAAGCCAAATTTGTGTTCTTGTCTTGGATTAATGCTTGTATTTAATCTAGGATTAAAATCCCTTAATTATATTTGATAATACTTGATTGAGTAATTAATTGATTTATGAACTTATTATGAGAATTAGTGGTTAATTAGGCAAATTTTACTTCACCTTAATTGTCTCGAGAGATTTTTAGCTATGGAACACTTGCTCCACATTGAGCCAACAAGACTATTTTCCTTTAATCACTACATACACACATACACACACTAAAAACGTGGCCTCCCCTTCCCTTATACACTCTTGCTTTATTTTCCATGGTCTAAAATCATCCACACACAAGCCTTTGTTGCCTTATGAATTTTCACTTGAGTTTAGTCTTCAATTAGCTTAATCTTTGGTCATAAATCCTAAAATGGTGTTATAGGTGTTATTAAATTTATTTGATGGGCCACTTTATTGGTTATGATTATTAGTAATCATCTTTATGCTAATCTTGATCCCTTATTAGCCATTTGTTCTTAATTAGGGTTATACATCCCAAATTATGCCTTTGAAACATGTTATTAAATTAATTATGAAAGTTTTATGAAATTAATTTAATTAATGTAGATTTAATTATCTACTAATTGTTGGGAATTTTCTTTAATTGGTTCAATTATTTTCTCACAACTTTTTGATTTTCTATGGTCAAATAAGCTCCATGCATTAATTTAATATTCATAGGGCAACTTATGGTCCCTAAAATAAAATTGGATTTTTGCCTCTTTAAATTCCAAGGAAATAACCAAATAAATTACTAAAATTAGGGACAACATACTTTCCTATTTTAAATAGGTATTATAATACCAAAATATAATATTCAAAAGAAATATGAATTTTGGGGTATCACATTAGAAGGTTTAACCCTTGGCTTATTTAATTTCAAGGGAATATTTCTTAAAATAATAGTTAGTAAGTTTCAAGGTTTGCACCACATATTCACATATCTCTAATAGGTATTATTTATCAACATATAATGTTTATAATGAATATGAATTTTAGGGTGTTACACCGCCGCCGCCACATAAATAATTTTTTGAATATAAAAATTACATAAATGATTTTTTTAGAAAATTTAAATTTAAATTTATTTGTAAAGTATAATAATTATATTAATTATTAAATAAAATGAGAAAATGGTAAAAATAACTCATTAATCCTCCATCTTCCTCCCTTACTATTTTTTTAACTCCCAAACAAGGGGAGAAAATATCATTCATTTCCATCCCCTCCCCTCCCCCTCCATTCTCCTTGCATCCCTTTCCTTTCCCTTCCTCCCAAACTCCCAAATAAAGCCTAAAAAGAAGCAAGATAAAGGAATTCAATGGATTGGCAATTAGCCAAAATTGTGGACCCCACACCAATTAAATGAAAAGGTCGTGCAAGCAAGCTATATATATATATATATATATGTATATGTATATGTATATATTGTTATAATATATATCACAACATATCTATCATATCTGGTGAGAAAAAGATATCAGAGCCCAACTGCAAAATACATTCTTAAAAGACGCAGAGCACGCACACAATGCGAAGAGAAGAACTAAACGAGAATCTTGACGGAAGAGAGCGAGAGATGTAGAACGAGAAGGAAGGTGGCAACAATGGCCGAGTAAGAGAGGCGTTTTGGTTATCTTCACCATCTCCATGGAAGGACGAGAGGATGTGGAGGAGACAGAGAAACTTTCTTTCCTCTCTCTCTCTTTATTCTTTGAACCTGAATTCATATATTTTTGTTATGGATTTTATGAGCTATGTGTGGCTGAATTTTCTTTTCAACCTATGGAATCTATGAACTTGTTTGAGACTTAGAGATTATTTCCATGAATTATTTTTGATTAATTTTATTTCAGTTTATTTAATCTTGTCTTTATTGTTATTGCTTCTTGATTGACCATCATTGAGCATGTTTTGAGGATTTAGGGTTGAACTTGGAAGAGGGAATCCTAAATTGACATTGGGATTAAATAATGTGGAATTAGGTTTTAATCTAATTTGTGTCTAGGATAGAAATATACTTAGAAGCTCCGCATAATCAAATTAGAGTGAGTTCGATTTAAAACGCATCTTATTTAGTTGTGTGAGGCATCGCATAATTAATTAATGTAGGTATATAAATAGACCGGAAGGCATTTATAAACATTAATACTCTAGATTAGCTAATTAGGTTAAGTCAAAATTAATTTAGTGGGGATAAAATCTAAGAAACAAATAAGGGATTAGTGACTCTTGGTTGCTCATTTGATTAGTGTGGTAGTTTTTATTTTTTTAATTTTAATTTTAATTTCTTTTATTAATAAAATTCAATTTGACTTGCTCACTTAAACGAAAGTGTAAAATTAATGTTTAACCTGAAGTTGTGGGTAAAGCCGGCAAAACGGGCCAGCCCATCGGCCGACCCGTTTAAGCCCCGACCCTTTAAGGGCCGGGCGTGGAAATTGGAGGAGTGAGGTGATGTTTGACCCTAGAGGGCCAAGGGCTTACACGGGTAGGCCCATCGGGGCTTTCAATTTTTTAGTCTTTATTTTTTAAAGTTGAACACTTGTTGAAGTTGGATCCTTCAATAATTTATATGTATTTTTTATTTGTTATAGAGTTATTTATCCATTTAAGTACAAATACATAATAACTATACTCTAATTTTATGATTTGATTTATTATTTGTTATAGATAAAGATTATAGATGTGTTCATGAAGCCTAGGAGAAGAAATTCGTGATATTCTTACTCATGAATCGAGCTTACTACTCAAAGTGAATAACAATCAAATGTTGTTGAAATTGATGATAGTGGCGAAGATGACGACAATAATAGTCATTGTATTAATGTCGCTTAGTAGTTAGTAGTATGCTTCTTATGTTTTATATGAGTTATTTGTGAACATAGTTTGCTTTTTTATTATGAATTAGTGACTATGTTTATTTGTTAGATGATTTATGTTGTAATTTACTAATTATATTTCTTTGAAAAAAAAAAAGAGGAAAAATAATTAAATTTGGAATAATAATTTTTCGGACCTCGCGGGCCGGGCCTGGCCCTAGTGCTCTCTGTCGAGCTTTGAAAAACAGGTGTTTTTCTTACTCCAGGCCCTGGATGGCCGGCCCTCCCTGGCCCTTCACGGGTCGGCCCTGGAGGGCTGGGCCGGCCCTGATTGCCAGCTCTAGTTGTGGGTACTAAGTCCTCATGGGAACGATATCTTACTTACTCTTTATTACTTGATACAACCCGTGCACTTGCGGAATTTTTTAGACTATAAATTTTACCCTATCATAGTTATTTGTAATAGTTTCAATTTGTCCTTCTTAATAACTAAGGGGTAAGGTATATGAAAGTAATTTGACCCAAGTTTCTAAATCCATTTTTCTCCCAATGACCTGATTAATGATTTATAAAGTTTAGTCAATTAAAATAGAATTTAGGTAATTTATTTTCCTATTAATTTCCTTAACAGGTCTCTTCTTTACTTTCCATTTTTCTTTTCATTGATCCTTATCTAAACTGCTATTTCTCTTTCTGTTGATCCTTATCTAAACTGTATCAAACCATTTAAGGATAAGTGGTGAACAGTTGTAATCGTGATTTACGTAAGTAACATTGGTTAAAAATGCCGTTAGTCAATCGTGGTTTCTGTTTGGATTTTTTTTTCCACAAATGACTTTAAAAATTGTGATTTTGTTCGGATTTCATTTATTAAAAACACTTATGAATGTATAATTACCAAAAATGGTATAAATTTTATAAACTTATATTCAACTAAGGAAATAAACATTTATGACTTTTTAATGTATTTAAATCCATTGGTATAATAATGACTAGACAAAAGGTAATGAATAATCCATGACACTAGCAAATAAATCATATATCAATATTTGAAAGAAAATTGAACATCCAACAATGATGTAAATACCCCAATTCATCATTCTAAATAACATCTCCAAATGACAAATGATCTAAAAAGTTATATTTATATGGATTTATTTTCAATGAAAGTGGTTAAATAAAGTAAATACGCAATGTAATAACTAGGATTTAGGATGAAGCTTCAAAAAGATTGTTTCCACCTGATATAACGCTTTCTGCATAATTCCAAATTGGAGTAGTAAAGGAACATTCGCCAAATTCCTTGAACTCATTAGTATGGAGGTTGCAGAAAACAAGTCTTGCTTCATCATCATTCTCCAATACAACTTTTCTCCCCCTGATGGATGTACCCATTTCTTTGACTTTGCAAACAATTTCATTTATCCAAATAGTCTCTGGATATAAAAAGCATGGATAGGGGTTGCTTGTATATATTTTGGTTCAAATACATGTCTCCTTAGAGGCATCTATACACTTGTCCATAACCCACAAATCAACCGAAGATGATTCCATGTTTACTATTTTGTTGCTTGAAAGCATAGCCAATTTGTTTTCATATGTAGCAAGTTTATAGTAATTTGATTTACAAGCGGAACTAGGAAATGGTATCAATGTGAACACTTCTGTTGCTACGTCAAACGAAACTACTCCATATTCATTCTTCCCCACTTCAAGGTTGAAGCTAAACCAAAAGATTGATCCATTGAAATTGAAACCATAGCAATGTACTGGAGGAATTACACACTCTAATTTCCCAACTTCAACTTTTTTCCATAACCTTGTGCATAATGAAAACACTTCCACTTTATGAGCCACACGACCATCTATACTATAAAAAAGTCTCACAATCTTGTAATCATTAACAATTGGACTGAAACCAAATCCTATGGAGGAAAGCCCACGACAATCAGAACTAAGAGGTCTAGCCACATGGAAGACCTCTCTTATTGCTGGATTCCAAACACACAAAGATTTAGATTCCCTGAGTTGGAGACAAACCAAGCCATTACTATTGGATGGGACGAACCGGCACATTGAGGAATTTGAGAAAGGTGGAATATGATATTCAAGGACTTGCATATCACGATTGATCAAACTTAAGCGCCGAGGATTAATGCCCTCAAAAAGAAGAAAAGGGCTTTGGTGGGTGGAATGGTGGAGGAGTTCTGCAATGAAAGATGGGGGTTTTGATGAGATTCTTCCACTCTTTGCACACACATTGAAATCGGATTACGAATTTCGTAGGAAGTCGATTGAGAAAATTCCTGATAATTTCTTGAGGAAGATATGGTGCGTCACGATGCATTACTTTCTCCTTCATGGCGATCGACTGATAAAAATGAAATTTCACAATCAACAAGGAATAAGTGTAATTACTCAGTCGAAAATAAACTTACAGCACTATTGGGGAAATTTATATAAAACCATTTGCTCCATGGTGCTGGGTTGATCAAAACTCAAAAGGAATCTCACGCAGGAAAAGCTTCACAATCGATGAGGATTTTGGTTCAGAAGATGTAATCCTTTATAGTAAAAAACATTGGAAACTGGCAAATATTTATCTTTTCTGTTTTTTTTAGGAAATTTTTCATTGAAATAGGGAAAATTCCAAGAAAACTCCTTTTAAATTGACAAAATACAGATCAGGGTATCTAATATTCATAATACCATCTTAAACCAGTGGAGAAATCTGGGATATTGAAATGTGTCCAAAAGATGGTACTACCCAGGCTTATACGGAAATAGAATCAGCAAAAGCAGGCATGAGTAGGCAATCAAGAAACTATAATAGAAAAAGAGTCTGAGTAACAAAAAAGTTGCCTTAGCCGAAGTAGCAAGTCTCTAAGTGTCGTGATTCCTCTGTCTCTTGGGAACTATGCTCCATCTTCAATGACAGATTTCAGCAAACAAAGTGCCACCGGACTGGCCATTGGCAGAAGGACAAAATGATCGGAAGAAGAAAAAGAAAGTGGAGGACTCCCCACAAGCTATAATGGACGATACCATAACAGAAACTGATCTTGAAGAAGCCACTGTGAAGATCAACCCTCCTGTGAGTAATGAAAAAGAAGACAGAAACGAGGGAACTCTCCCAAAATTCACGTCCTATCGTGCTTCCCTAATGGGCTTCAATGGTGTGGCATGTCATACCCCTTGTAACTACGACACTTATTAGAGTATTATAGTGAATGATAGTAAGTAACACAGGGATAGAATAGTAAACTGATAAATAAAACATACTTGGTTGTGTGCAAGAATAACCTACTAAGTTCTTAATACAGTAATCCGTGAATGTATCGGTACCAAAATATTAAAATTACAAAAAGGGAATTAACCAAAACATGCCTGTAAATTCTCAAGCCTATTAAAATCTAAATGGGAGCCATCAGTAGTCTACGCTTGCTGCCTTTCCTTTGAAACTTCATCTCGCGAGTGACCGTGCCCGGATCCCGAGCTCTTAGGGACATCTCGGGATTCAATTTGAATCCCGAGTAACAATTAATCTCACAAACAAAGTATAAACAAGATATGATGGTCAATCATAACAAGTAGCCCACAACAAAGATAGCATTCAGTAAACATAACGTAGATCTCATGCAGTTAAACACAGATCACAAAACCATAGCGCTAGGTATACCCTGTGGCCTGTATCGAGAGTCCCCTTATACACCGGAGTTCTCAATCGGAACAGCCAACTAGGAATAGCAGACTAGGACCTACTGAGAGTCCCCTGGAACCGCCAGAGTTCTCAATTAGAAGCATCAGAGTCCTTTGAATGCAACTAGGTTAGCCACCTAAGGACTTTCGTCCAATAGGCCCTACCCTAATTCTATCCACCTAGGAAGGTACTCCATGGTTAGTCCTTCCGCTCAATCGAGTGAGTGAGTGGTGGCCCATACGGGACGGAACAATCATGTGTACGATTTAAAACAAATGTACATAGCCATACAGAGTGTGTGAGAATTAAGTTACTACCTGACTGCTTCCAAAATCTTCAACTAGTTTCATGTCTGTTTAATTGTCTCGGCAACTATCGCGTCCTATAAATATTCATTTATAGACGGCGGGTTATTATTTGTTTAAACTCTTCATAATCTTTAATGTCATGGGACTAGGCTTAATGTAAAGCTATTGGGTATGTACTAATTCTCCAAGGTTCATTTTAATTTTTGAAGGCCAAAAATAAATATTTTAGGCCTTATTTTCATTTTTCCTCTTCGCCCAATTTTTGACAATTTACTATTATATTATTAATTATTATTTTACAATTTATTATTATTTATCTATAATTAATTTTAGATTCTTAGGGCTATCCTAACACTTTAAATTAGGAGTTTAATAATACTAACACCATATAAATTTATGCTTTAAAGTTTCTAATGGTTTCCAATCCATCAACATTTTCCTATAAATTTCCTAATTGCGCAAGAATTAATGTATCATATTTGTTTATAAAAATTTTGGGTTTAACAAATAGTAATATTACGTAAAAATATGCTTTACCTATATATAAATATATACAAACGCCAAGTAAAATAAGCTTTAATGTGATACATATAATCTGTACATATATAAATAAAGAGTACAGTAAGCTTACTCTTGGTTTTCCTTGCCATAGGCCTCACGTTATATATATATATATATAGCAACAATTTTTTTTTTTTTTTTTTTTTCAATTTCACAATCCCTCACACCACGAATATGTGCCTCACTGATACATGTATATATTTATAGAAGTAGTAGTTTGGTTTTTTCTAATATATATATATATATAACAATTAGGGTTCCTTTTACTTTCTTTGTGCAGTGATTTTATATATCAACAAACATTTAACTTATATACTTAGATATGGATCAATGGGTTTTACTCATGAGTCTTTTTTTTCTTCCCATTCGCAGCACTATATGTATTATAACCATCCAACACAAGTTCTTCATTTTCCCAGATGCAACAACATTTATATCTTTAAACCCATGACAACAAGTTCGCCTTTTTCATTCTTATACAGCAACTTATGTATAGAATATGACCACAAGTCTCTTATATCTTTCATAAGGCAGTGATGTAATATATATATATATATATATATATATGAGACCACATGTTTATTCCTATCTTTCCATTTACAACAACATGCATGTAATACATAGTGAACTTTGGGGTTTAATATATACCTGCACCAGTTAAGAAGATAACAAGTTTCCTATTGTTTTCATGTTCTAAAGTTGGTTAAACTTCCCTAAACCCTCCCACATTCAGCAACACGTATGCGTTTTGGAATCAACCTATATATGTGTGTGTGCGCGCTCATAAGTGCAGCGACGTTCTCATTCTCGTTTGTATATACATCAACCAAGTTTTGATTTCATATGTTTACACGTACCCGAGCAAAGTTATAAGCATATATATAATTTTCATGCAATAAGCTTTCTCCTACGAGCAGCAACTCATTTCATTTACTTCCCACAACCATCGGTGTATAAATATATATATATATATAGCACAGTAGCTAACCTCGGTCACCGGACTTGAACGCTGATTCTTGGTGGTCAAGGTGTCTTTGTTTTGCTTGTATGAAAGCAGAGCGAAGAAAATCTAGACGCGTTCCTGACTCTGCTTCTCCTATTCTCAGTCTCTACCCCTATTCTCTGTGCATTTCGCAGAGCAAGGAAAAATGGCTAAGCTCTCTCACTTTCTCTCCTTCCTCAGTTCCATTCACTATCACTTATGTGTTCTCTTTGCCTCTTGTTTATCTCTGGCTGAAGGGTTATAAAGAGAGAGTATTGAGTGGTGATCTCTCCGAGGATGATTAAGTAGGTATGATCTCTCGCTACCTACTCCTTCCCTCTGCATTTCCGTGTAAGCCAAAGAGAAATAATGAGTCCATGAAATATGGGCTTTGCTAATCTCTTTCTGACTCTTCTCCATTTGCGTGTTGACTGAAGAACGTGAGAGTGAGAAATAGAAATGGACCTTACTGTGATCTCTTGCCCTCTGATGGCGTGTATGAGCTGATTCATTAATTAAAGAATGATTAAAGTGTGTATAGGCCAAATGATAATAGCTATGGGAGGAGTACGGCTAAATCTGATTTGCGTTGGAGGTAATGGGTTTTATAGATAATAGGCTGATTTGAGCTATATAAGGAGTTGGGCATAGTGTTGTGGTTGGGCCAAGAGATGAGAATGTGAGTGAATATATTGGCATTGGAGGTAATGGGTTTTATAGATAATAGGTTGGTTTATTTCTACTTTGCTATGGTCTCACGTGTTAGGCCTAAATGGGATTAAATGAATATATGTAATGGGTTTAATGGATCAGAATGAAGAAATGGAATAATGGGTTTTAACTTATCATTTTATATCTTGCCAATATTCCATAATTTTATAATTACATATTATAAGTAAATAAATTCCTAATTATTTTAATCATTTAGCCAAATCCTACCGTTTAATTCTCATACATTAATTCTCTAATTTTTAGGCATAAATTTATTCCTTAATTGAATTATTCTTTTCCAAAACTAAATCAAGGAAAAATAAGCCTAAGTCTCAAATAATTATTCTCATAATTATTTTGAGCCAAATTTTATAATTAATTTCCCACATAATATTCAAATTTAAAATCCGAAATTTGGGATGTTACATGTCACATAGCAGCTACACAATAGAGGAAGATTTATTTATTGATGATTTAAATTTCTCGAAACTTCCTAAGGAAAAAGAGGAAATGAAAAGGCTTACGGAGCTATATCCGGTGGCACCTTGCACACAAGAGGAATATAAATGAGTGGTATGAACCATGGAACTATGCCTTGACCCTAACTATTCTTAGAAAGACATTCAACCTCTATTTGTTAAAAGATCTTTTGCAAAAAATATGGGGGTTCTCAAGCTTTTGTTGAAAATTATGCCCTAAGGGCAAGTCATTGTACTTTAAATGTTTGTGTTATTTAAAGTATTTTCCTTTAGTTATCATTCCATTTGCATGTTTATATTGATAAATGTATCCTTGGATATATCTTATGGATTATCATAAATATCCCTGGTCGGTCATCTATGCGGGAGCGAAGATGAGATAAGACCAGTATGACTTTGATGAGGTATGGAGATACGAATCAAAGTCATGGGCACTTATAAGAGTACAAGGTGCTGGACCGACCCACTATGAGAAAGCTGCATGGATTTAGTCATAAGCTTATCTCATATATAACCGCGTCACAACGCCCTTTGACTTGAGATCATCATGGATTCCTACATGATGAGTCGCTGATTTTTGACCTAGTCAAAAGTCACCTTTGACCGGGTGATGATAAAGGCTATAATCGATGAAAATGGAGCTAAATCACCAAAAGGGGGTGAATTGGGGATTTTTTAAATTTTTTCGAAGTGCTTTGTTTTGGACAAGAAAAAGAGATAAACAGAGTAGAAAGGAGAAGAGCAAGACACAAGAATTTATACCGGTTCGGCCCAACCTCTTGACCTACGTCCAAATTCCTCGATTCTCTCGGGATTTTCCACTATCACAATTGATTACACACTCGTACTCAAGAGTAATTCTCTCACTAGAACTTACTCCCCCTTACACGTTGCAATCAATGAACCCAATCACCAAGTCCCCTGACTTGTGATTCTTTACAATAAATGATTTACAATCAAATAACTCTCTCTAAGAGTAGATAAGAATAAACACTGAAGCTCAATGTATCAAAAGATACTTTTACAAGTGAAAACTGAAAGAATAAGTGTAGACTTGAATGCAATTTGTTTTTAGCAGATGTGTTAGTTGAGAGGAATTGAATGCAGCTTTATTTATACTAAGAGAGCATTAAATGACCATTGTAATCTTCAATATAACCGTTGCCTTCATTAGACAAGGATTTGATTAAGTTTTGGTCTTCTTCTCTCACTAATCTTCACTTAATCCAGCTGTGCAGAAGTTCAAAGTTGACTTCCGCAAATTAATCCGTTGGAGTAGCAAAATTATTGGATGTGGAAAACATTCTTTAATTCTTTGTAGATGTGTGCAGAAGGAAAAGTATGCAACTTTCTGGGTTTTGCATTTAATGTGCTGACGTCACTTTTTACTTTTGCTTTAAACCTTCAATAAACATTCTCTAAAACATCTGAAACTCACTAACAAAGTGGTTAAACATAGATAGGAATATAGAAGAATGATAATAGGAAGTATTAAGATCAAACAAGAAGATTTTACAAAATCGTCGATTTGAATTTCGACTCTACGACGTAAAACTCGAGTTTTCAATCCGTGCACTTAAGGAAAAACTCGAGTTTCCATATCAAGACTCGAGTTTCCTCCATCCAAAGAGGAAAGTCGCGATTTGAGCTTTGGACACATTTTTTATCGAAACTCAAAACTCGAGTTTCCAAAACTAAACTCGAGTTTTGGACTTTTAATGAGAAGTATGTGTTTTAGTCCAAAACATCAAAACTCGGAGTTTTCATTCAAAACCGGAGTTTTCAAAACATTGAAGAAGCTCAAAGCTCTCGGGTTGTCCAAAACTCGAGTTTCCAAAACAAAACTCGAGTTTTCATTTAAGTATGAAAACATTGAGAAATCGAGCCAAGTCAAAACTTGAGTTTTTCGTGAAGACTTGAGTTTTCAAAAGCCGAGTAAAAACTTGAAAACTCTCTCGCCAAGTCAAAACTCGAGTTTTGAAATCAAAACTCGAGTTTTCTCATAACTTAGAGAAAACTAGAAAAACTCATAGCAAAGTGAAATCCGGAGTTTTAAGTCGAAGCCGAGTTTGCATATGTTCAAAACGTTGGAGACTCTCCTAGCCAAAACTCGAGTTTTCAAATCAAGACTTGAGTTTTGTCTTCATTAGAAAACAATGAGAAGTCTCGTGTAACGCAAAACTCAAGTTTTCTAGTCAAAACTCGAGTTTTTCTTAAGTGAAAAACTAAGTGCTCTCTGTAAGCCCCAAAACTCAAGTTTTCTCTTGAAAATTTGAGTTTTGCTTTGATCTTTGAAAATGAGCAACTCTCTGTCAAAGCCAAAACTCGAGTTTTGAGACCAAAACTCGAGTTAGTCTTTGACAGTAAGTTTTTCAACTTACCAAAGACAAAGCTCAACTTGTGTTTACAATTGCCGCTTATCATCAAAACACATAGAGAACTAACAATCGGGATCGTGGTTTTCATGAGAGGAATGTGAATGGTCAAGATGGAATTTGTCCCTCACATTTGTGAGAGATAATCTTTGGGCCCCTCGATGAGTGAGTCTCGAGAAACGTATGACCATACTACGATGGAAAGGAGTTTCCATTTCAATTAGACTACTCAAGAATCGAGAAAGTAATGGTCAAGAATAGGAAGTGGACATTATCCATGCCTCATCCTTGACCAAATTATCGCGTGACAAAAGGGATGTGACATGGTTATATGATAGGTTGTATCGTATCATTGATCCCCATATGAATTGGGTAGTGGCAATGTATTGCTAGAGGCCGCTTGCGACTTGTGGGTCGGGTAAGATTGGCCCGCCGCTAATCTCATGGGGCATAGGTCGCACACAAGAATAGCCCAACATGAGTAATAGTGTCAGATTCATTGAATCTTATATATTTCTAAGACTTAATGAATATTGTTAATCTAGTGTTGATATATTTATATATATATATATATATATATCATATTATATTATATTATAAATTTGAAAATAATAATGATATTATTTATAGATAATAATAATATTATGGATAGTATTTAATTTATTTGATAAATTAAATAACTATAATAAATTGAGATATTGTATCTCATATTTAATTTTCAAATAAAGATATAGTATCTCGATTTAATTAAATAGAAAGATATCATATCTCGATTTAATTTATAAAGATAAATTAAATCAAGGCTCATAATTCGGATTTAAATAAATATATTAGATTAGATCTATTGGACAAATTTGATTAATATATTATTTTAATGCGAAAAACACTTCTCATGTTGTAGAAGAAGCGTTTTCTCATGTCACACACACATAAAATGGTGGGACCCACATATATATAATGCTAATTATATATATATGTGTGTGTGTGTGTGGGTCCCACTATTTCATGTGTGTTTAGGAATCTTCTTCTTCTCATGCAACATGAGAAGTTTAAACCCCTATTTTAATTCAGATTCGAATTTCAAGATTAATTAGATTAATTTTGAATATTTTAATATGGCTCATTAGGGTTTTAGAAACTCTTTAAATCGATATTGATCTAGTCGTATTGAGAGCATGGATGAATTAGAGAAGCCGTAAGAAACCCTAGAAAGAAAGGAGAGACGCGAGAAAATATTGAAGACGCTAGCATACTATTGTCCGTGTTTGAAGGCTATTCGTGTGGATACCGGTATAGGGAGGAGACTCGTAAAGTCAGCTCCTGTTTGATTGAACGAGATGCCACCACGTTCAAGACGTACGACGGTCGAGACGCACGACGAGAGAGGCGCACCAGACCGAATTGAACAAAACACTCAACCCTTCGTATAGGTATGGTTTTTCTAATGAACCTTGATTTAAACATTGTTGAGCGATCCTCTTTGGGATTCGTAAATTTTTTTTAAAATTCCACTGCGTTACGGATCCCAACAGCTTTGATCTCATTGACCTTCCTTACAAATACTTTGTGGTTAGGTTTCAAGACCCATTACTATAAAAAAGGGCTATGGTGTCCTATTTTGGCACTTTTACATCCTTATTCCGCGAGACGCCTCCCAAGTAAGGGGAACTGCTTACGGTGTCCTAAAAAAAAATAGGATGCCATAAGTCCCTTTTAAAAAAAAAAGAAAAAAAAAAGGTCAACGTCGTCTCCTCAGTTCTCACATCCCCCTTCAGAAGAAAATTCCTCCAACAAACCTAGATTAAACTAACTCTAATCAAATTGTATAGGGAGAAAAAAGAAAAAAAAACTCCACCAGCGTCGATTAGCAAAGATCTTCCATCGTAAGTGACATTAGAAGCTTCGGTAACACCAACTATCATCACCAAAGCCAACAAACTCCATCGACGCCACCACTTGTCGATCTCCATGGCTCTATGTGGCGCATTGACAACTCAAACACAAAAATAATGCTCAAAGATCGAAAACCATTCTAAAAGAAAATCGAAACAAAAGCAAATTGAAACAAGTAGATCTATGGAAATCAAAACAGAAGTAAATCTATGAAAATTGAACCCGTATCTTTAGATCGCCATCGATGGTGGATTTTGGTCGAACCTGTGGAAGAGTGAATGAATTTCGGGGCTCCGACATTGGTAGACAGAGGGCAACGAGGATTAGACGCAGTAGGAGGATGGAGGTCCGCCGGTGGGAAAGGGAAGGAATTTCAGAGGAGAGGATGCAGAACGGCTCGGCTAAAAATGCCTTTGAGTTGGTTTTCTAAAAAGTTGGGCGGCAAATGAAAAGTTCAGTGGTAAAAATGACTATTTTTGGCATCTAAGTTTTGAAATTAGACGCCAAAAGTGATACTTTTGGCATCTAAATATAAACTTAGACGCCAAAAGTGATGCTTTTAGCGTCTAATTTCAAAACTTAGACCCCAAAAGTCAACTTTTCTCACATATAATTACAAAAATATCACCGCCTTTATTTTTTACTTTATTTTTATAAAAAGGATGTCTTTTAGAGAAGTAAAAACTTTTTTTAGTAAAGACCCATAATTATGGAGAGCCAACTACCGTAAAGTTCTCCATGATTGTCCTTGGGTGTTACACCAACATTGTGTTTTGATTTAATGATTGACTCCATATTTCAATCCTTACGAAAATGCTCTTGGCCGAATAGCCACCTAGGTTCACATACCGTACGTGCCTATACACTACTATAACCAACATTGTATTTCCAGATTAGGTGGCGGATTGGCGTAACCTTAAAAGTGATATCAACACCCTTCAAGATTTCCAATCAACAATCCCAAAAATTGAAAGGGGGGAGCTTGTAAGAATATGTGTAGAACTAAACTTACCAAAAAAAAAAAAACTGGTGCCGAAAGTCATAGCTGCTGGTTCCATTTTCAATATGGAATATGAAGGGCTCAACCTCTTTTGTTTCTCCTATGGTAGATTCGGCCACACAGAAGGAGCACGCCCACACGATATACCTCGGAGTCGACACATTACGGAAAGAGCTCGATGCCTCAACCCGAAAGTTCCTCTTCGACGAAAACTACGGCAATTCCGGCGAAACCGAGATCCGACGAAATCGTCGAGGAGGAAGAACCCTTGATCCATAGATGGTTGACCGCTGTGCAAACAAATTTCGTATGCCTAAACAATCCAATTCCAGATAGGGGTGAGCAAGCACCCCGGAGCCCGCCCAACCGCCCGCACCCCGTAAAAAATTCCCCGGATTAAGCCCGCCCAAATTGGGCCCGTGATGGGTACGTGGCAGCCCCGTACCCGTTTTCATTATACGGGCGGGTCACGGGTTGAGGCACGGGGCACCCGTGACCACCCGTACCCGTATAAGTGCTGTATTTTTTTTTTTACAGTCCAGTCCACATGGAGATGAATACTAGATGATAATCAAATCAATTTAGAGATAGCCCACCACACCACAGTCCACCGTCCCGCCAGAGCCCACGCCCCCCCACCACGTCCACTTTCCTCGGCCTCACAATCAGCCCTCCTCGCCTACCCGAGTCGCGATTCCCCCACCTTCGAGAGACAATTTTTGATTCAAACCCTAGGAGCTAGCTCGCCGTCGGACCGTCGCTTACGCAGCCTTGTCCCCGCCGCACCGTCGGCCGTCGCAGCAGCCCGAGCACCGTCGACCGTCGCGCGAAACGTCTGTCGCTGCCACGTCTGCCTCCCCCTCTCACCGTCGACGTGTGCCTTTTGTAGGGTTTGAATCTTGAATCTTGAATCTTGCTCCCTCTCGCTCACTGTATCTGTAGACTGTATCACCATCGACTTCTCAGTTCTCACTCTCCCTCTCACTGTAAAGAAATTCATTGTGAGATTGTCCTTCACACCTCACTCTCGGCCCCACTGCGCACTTGTTTGGTTGTCTGGCTGTCTCTAATATGTATAAATAATTGTGGTTGTGTGTGTGAAAAGTGAATCACGACCCCACCATCTCTCAACCTGTCTCCTGCATATTTTTATTCCTCTGCCTGAATAGTGGATTAGTGGTCCATATGTGTTGTGTCTTGTGTGTTATCTGTTTCCTGTTTGTTTTTTTGACATGTTCTGTTTGTCTTGTGCTATAAAATGAGTATTAAATGACAAGACACAGACACCACGTCCTGCTCTACCTGGATTGAATAGTTTAAAAGTTTTATGAATATTTTATCTTACATGCAATATGAGATAACGGAATAATTTTGGAGTTTGATGGGACTCAAAAAGCTAATATGAGATCAATGAACAAGGAAAATCAAAGAATTCAAAAACTGCATGCAACCTCAAAATTTGCATAACAATAAATTATTTGAAACTTGGCTGTCGGCACTCTCCCAATTTAAATTCAAAAGCTAGTTCTGTGCATACAACTTTTTTCCTATGATTAATCCTTTATGGCTTAAAAAGTGATTTCTGGTTTTTGGGATGAAGCATGTGCTCAGAATATTCCAAATTAAAGAGTTCATATCTCCATGCTAGCTAGCTCATCTTCCACAAATCGTAAGAGTCCCAACTTGTGAATTCTCTCTTGTTTATATTATACAATGAACTTTCTTTTGCCTTGGATAGATAAACATTAGGTCGAAAAAAACACTAGTTCCTTTTAATTAATTTTTAAATTGTTGTAATATATTTATGGTTATTGTTTTCTCGTTTCCTTTCACATAAGAAGTGTAAGATTTTTATATTCTCACTAATTACTTTTCAAATTTACCAATAATATATTTATGGTTATTGTTTTCTGTTTAGTTATCCATTTAATTAATTTTTAAATTGTTGTTGGATGGTGACACAAATTAAACAACTATTCATGTGAACCATATCTTAAGGTAGGGAGTTCCTAGTTTGCTTTATTTTGCTTGCTAAACATTTTGTCAAGTCTGGAGATTGCTTATTTTCTCACTAATGTGTTTTATTTTGCTTGGTCTGAACTTTTATTCTGATTATATGCTTTTCTCTTGAAATTAGCATGGCACATATACCACGAGATAATGAAGATGTAGTCCCAACGGTACAACGTAGTGCTGCCCATGTTGAGAATGAGATGACGAATGAGGGACAAAATAATGATTCCCAAACTAGAAAAAAAAAAGAAAGAGTCGTCTACTATATGGAACCATTTTACAAGGCTACCACTGGCAGAAACTAAAGGGAAACATAGGTCAAAGTGCAACTATTGTCCAGCAAATTATGCAAGTCATCCTTCGAATGATGGCACTAAGCAATTATGGAGACATTTTGACAAGTGTCCAAACAATCCCAACAAAGCAAGCAAGGGTCAAAGCTTATTCTCGGCTACTACAAATCAAACACTGACTCATCACTTATTCAGTCAAGAGCGAGGTAGAAAGGCTATTGCTCATAAAGGATGAGGTGCCTTTCCGATGTGTGGAAAAGGAGGGGTTGACAGAACTTTGTCAAGAGTTTCAACCTAAATTTCAAATGCCATCAAGATGGACAGCTGCTAGAGATTGTTATGGCATATATAAAGAACAAGCAAATATCTTGACAAAATATTTCAAGACTTCTAAAGTCCGTGTGTCTTTCACAACCGATTGTTGGACATCTATGCAAAATAACAACTACATGTGTTTGACCGCACATTGGATTGATGATGATTGGATTTTGCAGAAACGCATTTTGAATTTTTGTGAGATTAAAGATCATAGAGGTGAGTCAATTGCTAAACAAATTGAGGATTGCTTATTTCAATGGGGCATTGACAAAGTCTTTACGATCATAGTTAACAACGCTTCTGCCAATGATTCTGCAATTGCAATCCTAAAAAAGCGTTTCAAGAGTTGGGATGGTTTTGCAATGGTATGTGATGGGGAATTTTTGCAAATGCGATGTGCTTTGCTCACATATTGAACTTGGTTGTTTCGAAGGTCTAAAAGAAATGAACAAGTCTATTGAGCTCATCCGACATGCGTAAAATATGTTAAATCTTCTCCATCAAGGAAGCGTAAGTTCATAATGTTGTTTGAAAGAGAACGAGTTGAATCAAAAAAGCCTTCTTACCTTGGATTGTCCCACGAGGTAATTTTTTTAATAATTTGTTTGAATGAGCTTTGATATGATAATGTATTGTAGTTTAATTGTTTTTCATTTCTATCACGTCATTAGGTGGAACTCAACATATCTTATGCTTGAGAGTGCTGTTAAGTTTGTCAAAGTTTTTAATCGGATGGAGGAGGAGGATGAAGAATACAAGCAATACTTCAAGAAGAAGAACGTTGATTCCAGTCGAGACACTTTTATCTTGATTGATGATCGTGAAGGTGTTGACGATGTCTTGGATGATACAACTACAAGAAGGAGTGTTGAACATACAATTTGGCCTCCTAGTGCATATGATTGGAGCACTGCACATGAGTTTCTTGGCTTTTTAAAATTGTTTTACAACATGACATTGAAGTTTTCTGGATCAAACTATGTTACAAGTAACACTTGTTTCCAACACATAGTTTCAATTCGACAAGCCTTGAATCAAATGCAAATAGCTCCTACTGTTGGGTCACATGTCAAGAAGAATGCTATCAAAGTTTAACAAATATTGGGGGTCACCGAGAAAATGAATCCTTTATTGGTTGTAATTGTGATACTAGACCCCGATATAAATTGACATATGTCAAGGTTGCTTTATTTGACCTTTTTCATGAACCAACAAAGTGTGAAGCTATGTTGAGGAAGATTACAACATTATTGTATCGTTTATATGACCACTATTCGCCATTCGTTCATGTTGGTGAATCTTCTTCTCAACCAACATCGGAGCAAGGGGATCATGTTGAGTTAGAACTTGAAGTTCCATTGGCATCCGATGATGCTATATTCCAAAAGTTTTTGGCCCGGCAGATGCGAGAGAGTAATGTTGAGAAAATTTCGGAAGTGGATGAATACCTTCGCTGAATTGGTTGGTTATCGTGATTCTAAATTCGACCTCTTGGCATGGTGGAAAGTCAATGCTTGTAAGTATAAAGTGTTAAGCTTGATCGCACGTGATATATTGGTGTTCCGGTCTCTCTGTCTCTTCGAAGCGCTTTTAGCACCGGGGTCGAGTATTAGATGCATTCAGAGCTCTTTATCCTCAAAGATGGCCGAGGCACTCATATGTGCACAAAATTGGCTATCGGTGAAACCACCCAACTGCAATGACTTTGATTGTGATAATTTTGATGAGATTGAAGCTATTGTTATCGGTATATTAATTTGCATTTTCTATTTTCAGTTATTAATGTTTCATTTCTATTTTCGTATTAGTTAATATAAATTAATTACGATTTATCTTCTTTCATTTTGTAGAGGAAGATGCAGCAACAGAAGGCGAATCTAAGCAATGAATATTAATATTGTTATGTTGGTAAATTTTTTATGTTTGAGGTCATCAAGTTTGAACTTCAATTATTAATATTGTTCTATATTTATGTTTGAATTTGAATTGTGAAGTTGTAATGATTGAAGTTTGATTTAATGAATCTGTCATTATTGTGTGTTTGAAGTTTGAATAGGGGTTTACAATTTCTCAGGTTTTTGATTCGTTGGCAAGAAACCAGAAAAGGAAAATATAAAGTGGGTTAGGTTTTTGGTGTTTCTTATTACTTGATTAAGTGTAACCTAAATCATCGTCATTTTGGATAAAAAAAAGGCCTAATCTTTTAGGTTAAGTTTGACCCAAGAGTTCAAAATTTGCACGTGGGTGTAACTTGTAAGCTGAGATTTGTGGAAACTTTTTTTTGATATTAATTTGTGGAAACTTTTGATTAAAATAGCAAATCTCTCTCAATCTTGCGTATGGATTCTTCTAATTAGCTGGTATGGATCTTAAAACCAAAAAAAAAAACTTTGTTTTGGCCTTCTGGACCCAAAAAAGTAAGAACAAATCTGTTTGGGCCCAAAAATTGTTCCTAGGCCCAAAACGCAGGAACACTATTCTGGGAAAAAAACAGTTTTTTTTTTTTTTTTTTTTTTTTTTTTTTATAAAAAGCCCAGATATAAAACGGGCTACCCGGACCCGTTTATTATCCCCGTGACCACCCCGTACCCATTTTCTACGGGCCAAACGGGGTTTAACACGGGTACGGGGCACCCCGTACCCGTGATGAAAAAACGGGCGGGACACGGGTTGACCCCCGGGGTAGCCCCGCCCGCCCGTTGCTCACCCCTAATTCCAGAGATGGTCAGCGTCATCCTTTGGGATCTGCAATCAAAACGGCGAAAGTGCAGGCTTTTCTGCAAAAGACGAGATTTGCTACAATAGAAGATATGGAAGAGGAGTCTGGCTTGACACTTGTTGACCTCAGACTAAAGGCAGAAAGCACCAACTATGTTGAGAATAAACAAGAGAATAGGCACGCTATTCAGCCAAATCGAAAGCTACAGATGAATAATCAGGATGAAATCTCCAAGCTCTCAGTCTTCATAAACAAAGGAAACTTGGGCCTAAAACTAAACCATTATTCAAGCCCAAGGAAAAAATGTCTAGGCCTATTCCAATTAGGCCAATTAGCACCAAACAGACCAAGCCTTCACAATCTGGGCCGAAAAACCCCATGCCCCCTAAGGCAAGCAACATGATGCCGGATCCTATGGGCCAAGCCACTTTAGCGCCCCTACAAATCCAATTAGTAGGAGATATAGTGTCTAATACCCCCAATCCTGAAGATGGACCTCAATTGGGCCACGGAAAAAATTCAACAAAACCAATTGAAGGGCAAAGAACCCATAGTGTGGTCCAAGGAAACATTCTCTCCAAAGTACAAGGCAACCGATGCTCCAATTATCAACCCAATGGATTTGTCCAATAAGCAACCACAACTTGTCTCTTCTGGACCTCCAACTCAAGGGGGTTCAAATCTTCATAATCCAAGACCTCCTGACGAGTTAATTGAGCATACTATAGAGGATGCAAATTTTATTGAGGGACATGAATCCTTGGTAGTTGAGACCTAGTTTGAGCTACGATAAGATATGGACACTGGCCATGCCGGGTAAGTATATGCTTATATTTTTTTTAAAAAAATTATAGCTTCATGGAACTGTAGGGGGCCGATACCTGGACCTTCCCAATTCTTATTAAAGATATTGTTAAAAAATACAGCATTGATATTCCCTGTCTTTTAGAACCTCGTATTAGTGGTGTTAGAGCTGATAATGTTTGACGCAAGATTGGCTTTTCTTAATGGATTCGTGTGGAATTTAGTGGGTTTTTTGGAGGTATTAGGCTACTACGGAATAAGGATAATTTTGATATTGCCTACCTATCATCTACAACCCAAATGCTTCACTATCAGGTCTTCAATCAGGTAAGTAATACTTCGAGCCTTGTTGCTGTGGTTTATGGTGAAACTAACTCTATTGGCAGGAACATGTTATGGAACTCCCTCCGTATGTTAGCCAATAGCTCTAACCTTCCTTGGTAGTCTTAGGAGACTTCAAAGCTTATCTATCTCCCACAGACAAGTTAGGAGGAGCTAATCCTTCACGGGCCTCAATGCAACACTTCAGGGAATGTGGGGAAGATATTGGGCTTATTGAAGCAAAGATCCAAGGGGAGAAATTTACTTAGGAAAGGTAGGGTCTAAAGGAAAGATTGGATTAGGTTTTCACCAACTTCAACTGGCTTCATGCTTCCCCAATTTTACCGTCCGACATGAGCTCAAATTTAAATCTGACCTTCGGATTGTGATTGTGAATTCTAGCCCCTCTTCTCATCGTAAAATTTTTCAAAAATCCTTCTCTTATTAGATTGCTTGGTCTCTTGAGAACGACTTTACATATATCACTACAGAAGCTAGGCGGGAGAAAAATTGGCTCAATGATCTTCAAAACTTTAGAGCTTCAGCTTTAGAGTGGAATGAGAATCATGTGGGAAATTTCACCAGGAAAAAAAAAAAAAAAAAAAAAAAAAAAAAAAAAAAAAAAAAAAAAAAAAAAGAGTTGTTAAAACGATTGGAGGGCATTGACAAATGCAGGATAAGTGTTGCAAAATGCTGAGTACTCTATTTTTATAGTTATACTGAAAACATACAGTTAAATCTTTTTTTTCAAAATTCGTCTAAGGCTTAGGAACGGAATTTTCTTATATATGGGACCCATTGATTTATAATTAAGAAATTAATTATTTTTATATTTTATAAAAAGGACAAACCTTATATCCAGTCCAACCAATTCTCTAATCAGAATATGCCACCCTGATTCATTAAACCACCTCTCCATTTAAAACCGTTTCTATCCTTCTTCTCTTGCTTCTCTTTTAAATCAATCCGAGCGCTCCCCATAATCCACTTCCTTTCTTCTCTATTTTCCAAGCCTGTAGCAGCAGAGGCCAATAAAAGAGGGAACAAGCTACTAGGGATGGTACTGCATCCCAAAACTCGAATCGATGCATCTCCAAAGCTCAAAGCAAAGAAGCTCAGCCACTTAAAAAATGGTGCGTTAAAGCTCAGGAAAAAGTAAAAAAATAAAGCTTGCTGGGATTCTCAAGTTTGATTTCAAATTTCGGATAGTTAATTAGAAAGATTTGCTGTGTGACCCACACTTTTGTGAGCTAGGAAACTCCCAACCCTAATCCTGCCAAAACCTACAGGTTGAACATGTATTACCGGCTCTAAATCCAGTACATAGAGTAAGCATTGCGCCAAAACACCCTGTCAATGATCAGACCAAGACGCACAAACGTGACAATCTAGATTTTCCAGCTCTGTTGAAAGCCACATAATCAATTATAATGATATCAATATTTTTTTAAAATGTAAAATGACTACGTTGGCTTATAAAAAATTATGAAAACATTAGAAATTGGATAATAAGTAAGTCAAAACTATAAGGATTGAGTTGCACTAAATCATATTTAAATGACCCAGTCATAAATAAGTCAAAAATATAAGGACTAAAAGATTTTGTCCCTTAATTACTAATTGGTTGGTGGTAGTTACAAGTAGGATCAAACCCGTAACATCCAATTACAAGAAGCCGAAGAGAGCATTCATGCCATTAGATTACAATTATTATTTGCAATCTATGAAATAATTTTATTTCAGCACCATTATTATCTCATCTCCAGTCATGTTAAAAAATGACAATTCAAACAGTTACCAGTAATTCATGTAATTTTTTTCGACTTTGTTGTATTAAAGGCTAGATTTTCGTAGTCTAGTTCCTGAACTATCTTTCAAGCTTCGGCTTGCCTCTATTACCCAAAAAAAAAAAAAAAAAAATCATTACTAGTACATACAGGGTCCCAAACAAACCTATACTGGGAGGAAAAGATCCAACCAGAGACCCATTTAAACACCTCCTGAGCTACTTGCAAACATTAACAACAAACAAAAAATAAAGATGAGACAAGGAGGTATAAAGACGATGATGACAAAGTACGACGGAGTAAGGCGGTGGAGCCGGGAAGGTGTAAATTTTAGGCGGTGGACAACGAAGGCTATGTTGAGGGAACCAAAGGCGGAGAAGCCGACAAAAGGAAAAAGTAAAATGAGAGATAGCTTAGGAACGAAATTTTTTTATTTTTTTCTGTTTAGTTATATTAAAAATTGCTCTTTTTTTTCATATTTTAAAATTTTATGAACAGTGATTTCTTCGATAGCAACTTTATTAAAAAAACAAAAATGATAGAGGGTAGTGATAAATGTTACACCATACATGTGATTTTTATTTTATTTTTTTCATTTCTCAAAACAAATTAAATTATATATGAATCTTTGAAACAATAAAATTGAACATTCCAAAATTATACAAACACTCCCATTCATCATTGTAAATAACATCTCAAGAGGACAATCATTTCCATTAAAAATAATTAGAAAAAATAAATACATCTGCAATGTAATATCTAGGATTTAGGATGAAGGGCTTCAATGTGCACTAAAAAAAAAATATTGGATTAGCCACGGAATTACCGACGGAAAAAATTCCGTCAGTAATTCTCCATGGGTAATTACCGACAGAATTTTTTCCGTTGGTAATTCCTCGTGGCTAATCCGATAATTTTTTGTAATGGTGGTGACGTTTCTAACTTAATATAAGACTTTCTGCATAGTTCCAAATTGGACAACCCTTGGCACAATCTCCTATGGAAAATGTCTTGAATACATTAGTATGTAGACTGCACAAACCAAGTTGGTTTTCAAGACCCCCATGCATTGAATTAACAAAGCAAAGAATTTCATTTCTGCAAATAGTCACCGGATCTAATACGTATGGATATGAGTTGCTTGTATATATTTTAGTCCAAATCCATCTCTCCTCGAATGTATCCATGCACTTCTCCATCACCCACAACTCAATCTGATTTGCTTTAAGATTTTCAAGCCAACTTTTAGAAAGCATAGCAAGTTTACTCTCATAGATGGTAAACCTATTGTAATTTGATTTTGAGGCAGATTCAGGATATGCACTACTACAAAAAGTAGATTTCACGACTCCAATTTAACGATTGACTAAACGAAAACAGACATAGAAAATGAGGCGGTGGCATTTTTGAAACTTTGGCGAAAATATTCAACGACTGTTTTTAAAAAAATGGACATTAAAAACAAGGTTGTGGCACTGTTGTAATTTTCTGCTTGCCTTTCACGTCCGTTCATATTAAAACTGACGTTACAAAAAAAAATAATAATAACGCCTGTTTTGTAATGCACGACTGGTATTAACCACTCCGTCGTTGTATTACTAAAAAACAAGAATTAACGACTCCCATATAACAAATAGAAAAAGAGGCGATGGCAATTTTGAGTCGTTGTAAAAAAAACTTTAACGACAAGGATAAAAACAGTCGTTTTGCTTTAAGTTTCAACGACACAAAATATAACGACTCCATAAAACAGTCGTTTAAGTATAAAAAAAAACGGTCGTTAATAAGTCTTTTTGTAGTAGTGATGGTATCAATGTGAAGACTTCTGTTGCTATGTCAAATGAAAATATCAAACGACTACTACTTTCACCTTTTTTGGTGCCAAACCAAAAGATTGCTCCATCAAACGTGAAGCCATAACGAAAGTTCCTGTTTGGCCTAGCTTATTTTTAGCTTAAAAGCTACTTATAAGTATAAGCTAGGCCAAACAGGATTTTACATAAGCTCTTATAATTATAAAAGCTTATTTTATAATGAAGAAAAAAGAGATTAAAAATAAGCTCCTCATAGGAGCTTATTGAGGAGCTTATTTTTCAGCTCATTTTTTTATAAGCTCTTTTTTTAAAAAAAAAAAAAAAAAATTGAAAAGAGAACCCATAATCTCTTGATCGACCACTATCCGCCACCGCGCCACCACCGCGCCGCCCCCACCACCGCGTTGCCGCCACCCAATTATAATATACTTTTTATGATATTTTTTTTTTTATAGAAAAAGTGCTTATGACAAAAATTTTGTTAAACAACTTATTTTTAATTTCAATTTTTAAATAACTTTTAAGCTAAAAAATGTATATAATCACCGTTAGGAAATATATGTTTTAGGAAATATATATTTTGGGAAGTATATTATATTAGGAAGTATATTATATTAGGAAAGATATTATAGAGACAATCGGGATTATAGTAATTAGGGAATCAATCTACATAATGAGTCATTATGTCTCATTAACTCTCTTATTCCCCCTCTTGTGTATAAATACCTTATACTATGTATATGAATAGACAAGCAATTCAGATTATATTTCTCTTTTCTCTCTCTAATTCTACATGGCATCAGAGCAAAACAGGTTCTGCTTTTTATTTTCGCTGCACTGCTGTCTTTGATTCACGTTACAGTGAGACAGAGAGTGAACATACGGCTTCTGTGTTTGGTGTCTCCTCGATACACGCGCCATACCAACGGTGTCTCCTCCCTCCGATCGGCATTTCCGGTGGTCCGATCGGTTCGACTGCGCGTGATCCTCACGCGCCGTCGACAATTTGGCCGTGTTTTCACGCGCCGCGCGTGAGTCAAATTTTCGGCGAGTTCTCGGTGTTTTCTCACTTTTCCGGCGTCGACTTGCTTTCCTTGGCATCTTCCCGCAGTTTCGTGGTGTGGGTCTCTCCGGTTAAGGATTGATGAGGTATTTGTGGCGTTCTTCCGTTGTTTTTCGTCTTGCTTGACCTCCGTGATCGTTATTTCGCTTTGTTTGGTGGTTGGTGGAGTTGCTTTGCCTTGTTTTCGCTTGTTTGGTAGCCGGTGGGGCTACTAGGATTTGTGTTTTTGGTCATCTTCCAATCGATTTGCCTTTAGTTGGTATTTGGGCTCTAGTTCTTTGTTTGGTCAACGAGACCGGCAAAGAAGGTGATTTGAAAGGTTCAAGGTGTCCCTTGGTTTCGTGTGAGATTTTTTTTCGGTGAAGGAGTTAGTATTTGGCTTCCTTTGAGTTGTTTCACGGTTCATTGGTCTTTCTTTTCTTCACTCTTGATATTTGTTGTTTGGAACTTCACCTATTATTTGTTGTGGAACTCAACCTACTTCTAGTACGGCTTGATGGCCGCATCTACGTCTAGTTCTTAGGTGCTCTTGGTACGGGTAATCTTGCTTCTAGTCTTGCTACTTCTTCCTTGAAGTGGATCATCGATTCCGGTGCTCGATCATATGACAGTAACCACCATTT
The DNA here is from genome assembly GCA_019022655.1 of Acacia acuminata. Classification (NCBI taxonomy): domain Eukaryota; kingdom Viridiplantae; phylum Streptophyta; class Magnoliopsida; order Fabales; family Fabaceae; genus Acacia; species Acacia acuminata. The sequence goes on from JAFJYI010000131.1 coordinate 487,824, forward strand.
GTTTTCCTCGTATGCGCCTTATGCCAATCCCTCCAAGTATAACAATTGCCAACGGCTCTTATTCTCGTGTTATTGGCTCGCACGGTTGAACCTACCCCGTCTGTTCCCTTATCCCATGTCCTCAATGTCCCTGACCTTACATTTAATCTTTTGTCTCCTAGTAAGCTTACGCGCCAATCCAATTGTTTCATTACTTTATTTCCTGACCATTGTTTGATTCAGGATCTTACGACGAAGAGAGTTATTGGTAGGGGCTATGAATCTGGTGGCCATTACTTTCTTGAGGATCAGGTACCGTGCTCAGTTGCTTGCTCGTGGTTCCTCCTTCTTTGATATTCATTGTCGTTTAGGTCATGTGTCTTTGTCTTCTTTGAAGAGGATGTATCCTCAATTCCGTAATGTGTCTTCTTTAGAATGTGAGTCATGTCGGTTTGCTAAGCATCATCGTGTTCACTTAGCACCTCGGGTTCATAAACGAGCTGCATCTCCATTTGATTTAGTCCATTCGACGTTTGGGGTCCATGTCCTGTCGAGTCTAAACCTGGTTTTAGGTACTTTGTTACTTTTGTCGATGATTTCTCTCGTACCACCTGGCTTTATTTGATGAAAACTCGTTCTGAGTTGTTTTCTCACTTTTGCAATTTTTGTGCTGAAATCAAAACTCGTTTGGTGTGTCTGTCAAAACCTTACGGAGTGACAATGCTAAAGAATACTTTTCGCCCAATTTCAAACCTATATGCTCCAGCATGGCATGCTTCATCAGTCCTCCTGTCCAGATACACCGGCTCAAAATGGTGTTGCAGAACATAAGAACCGACACTTATTAGAAGTCGCTCGGGCTCTCATGTTTCAAATGAATGTTCCTAAACCTTTTTGGGCTGACGCCGTGTCTCATCGCATGCTTCCTTATTAATCGTATGTCCCCTCTTGTCCTCAATGGTGCCACTCCATACACTACCTTGTTTCCTTCCAAACCCCCGTTTCCCGTTGACCCTAAAATCTTTGGTTGTGTGCTTTTTGTTCGAGATGTTCGGCCCACTGTTACCAAACTTGATCCCAAGTCTCTTAGGTGTGTCTTCCTTGGGTATTCTAGGGTTCGGAGAAGGGTTATCGGTGCTATTCTCCCACTCTTCGGCGTTACCTTGTGTCCACCGATGTCACGTTCCACGAGTCAACTTCGTTTTTTCCCCGTCTCTACTCCACCCCCATCTCTTGTCTCTACGAGATGCCACTTCCTATAGTCCTGATGATCTCTTGGTCTATAAGGTTCAGTTCCCACCAGTGCAAGCATCTGACTTGGCCCCTGCTAGGGCAAGTAATGTTGTCGACCAGGTTCATGACCCACCGATGACTGCTTCGACGTCTGATCCGGCATTAGTTCTTCCTGCTCCTACTTCGACCCAAAGACAAAGATTGCCTGCTATCCTTGATACTCCCGATCCTTCCCTTTCTACCACCGAATCGACATAGTGTTTGATCCTCCTGATGATTTGCCTATTGCCTTACGTAAAGGTAAGCGTACTTGCACCTATCCTATTTCTTCCTTTGTTTCCTATAATCATTTGTCTCCTCCATCATGTTCCTTCATAGCATCCTTAGACTCTCTCACAATTCCCACTAGCCTCCAACAAGCCTTGACCCATCCCGGTTGGCGTCGCGATGGAAGACGAAATGGTGGCCCTTGATAAGGCTGGTACCTGGAATCTCGTTGATTTGCCTCTTGGCAAGAAGACTATCGGATGTAAGTGGGTGTTCACGATCAAAACGAAAGTGGATGGCTCCTTGGAACGTTTGAAAACTCGATCGGTTGCCAAGGGTTATGCTCGACCTATGGTGTTGACTATTCGGAAACCTTCTCTCCCGTGGCAAAACTGTCTCTCGTTCGCCTCTTCATTTCTATGGCAGCCAATTATGGTTGGGATCTTCATCGAGTTGGATGTTAAGAATGCGTTCTTGAATGGCGATCTTCTTGAGGAAGTATACATGGAGCAACCACCTGGTTTTGTTGCTCGGGGGAGCGTGCGAAGGTATGTCATCTTCAAAAGTCTTTGTATGGCACGAAGCAAAGCCCTCGTGCTTGGTTTGACGGGTTTAGCTCGTGGTTAAGAAGTTTGGTCCGAGTCAAAGTAAGTGTGACCATTCTCGTGTTTTATCACAGATGATGCTAGAATGATTTTGTTAGTGGTATATGTTGATGATATTGTTATGACGGGTAGCAATGCTTTGGGAATCTCATCACTTAAGGCCTTCCTCAATTCTCATTTCCAAACAAAGGATTTGGGTCCTTTGAAGTACTTTCTTGGGATAGAAGTTATGAGAAGTAAGAAAGGCATCCTTTTGACACGAGAGGAAGTATGTTCTTGATCCGTTAAAAGAAACTGGGAAACTCGGGAGCAAAGACCGAGTAGCGTTCCCATGATTCCTAATCCCTTCTTGGACATGGATGACCGCATACCGTTTGATGAGCTACCCGAGGATGTACGAAAGAAAGTTGATCCGAGAAAAAGATCAAGCCGTTTGCCTATCCCGAGAGATATCGTAGGCTAGTTGGGAAATTGAACTATCTTACGGTAACCCGCCCGATGTGACCTTTCCCGTTAGTGTGCTTAGTCAATTCATGACGCACCAACCGTTGCTCGATGGGAAGCTTTGGAACATGTCTTATATTATTTGAAGGGCTCACCAGGTCGTGGTATTCTCTATACGAATCATGGCCACAACAAGATTGAGTGTTTCTGTGATGCAGATCATGCAGGTCACAAAGCTACCGTAAGATCCACCACGGGATATTGTGTGTTTGTTGGTGGAAATTTAGTATCGTGGAAGAGTAAGAAGCAAGATGTGGTTTCAAAGTCGAGAGTGAAGCCGAGTATAGAGCCATGTCTCAATCTACACAAGAGATTGTGTGGCTTCACCGATTAATGAAGGAGGTTGGTCTTGCCACGTCGTTACCCGAAGTTGTGGTGTGATAATAAAGTCGCTCTACACATAGCCTCCAACTCCGTGTTTCATGAACGTACGAAACACATTGAGATTGATTGTCACTTTGTACGCGATAAGATCAAGGAGAACTTTGTGTCCACGGGCATGTGCGATCTAGTGACCAATTGGGTGACCTTCTAACAAAAGCTTTAAGTGGGACTCGGGTTGAATATCTTTGTAACAAGTTGGGCTTGATTAATATCTATGCTCCAACTTGAGGGGAGTGTTAGGAAATATATGTTTTAGGAAATATATATTTTAGGAAGTATATTATATTAGGAAGTATATTATATTAGGAAAGATATTATAGAGACAATCAGGATTATAGTAATTAGGGAATCAATCTACATAATGAGTCATTATGTCTCATTAACTCTCTTATTCCCCCTCTTGTGTATAAATACCTTATACTATGTATATGAATAGACAAGCAATTCAGATTATATTTCTCTTTTCACCAAACAACTTTTAGCTTTTTTTTTAAAGCTCTTTTTTTTAGCTTTAGCTTAAAAGTAGCTTTTAAGTTAAAAATAAGAGGATCCAAACAGGCTCTTAATTTCCCAATTTCAACTTCTTTCCATGATCTTGTGCTTAACGAAAACACATTCACTGTATGAACCCGAGGATCATCAAAACGAGAATAAAAGAGTCTCACTATCTTATAATCATTAGCAACTGAACTGAACCCAAATCCTACATAGGTAAACTCAATATAACGGAGGCTATGAGGTTTGGGCACCCGGCAGAACTCTCTGATTGCCGGATTCCACAGGAAATATGAGTCGACGAGTTCGAGACATAGCAAGCCATTACTGGAATGGACGATCGTGGAGCCACCCAGTGAGGCATAGGTGAAAACAGGAAGCTGATGTCTAAGGACTTGTAAATCACCATTGATCAAACATAATTGCCCAGGATCACCGCAGTTACAGCTACTGCGGTTGAAGATAAGATAAGGGTTTTGCTGAGTGGAATGGTGGAATTGTTCTGCCATGAAATATGGGGCTTTGAAGAGATTCTTCCAATCTATACACACACATTTAAATCGGATCAGGGATTTTACAGGAAGTCGTTTGAGAATATTTATGATCATTTCTTGAGGAAGATTTGCCGTGTCGCCATCCATTACTATCTCCTTCATGGAGATCGACTGATAAAGGAAGAATTTCACAGAGTAAAGGTTTGACAATCAACGATGAAAAGGGAAATTCATATAAACAAAAGCAATCATTAGAAGTTTACAAAATTACCATATGCTGCTCCAGGGTGCTTATGCTCATATCGTTCATCGTTCAGAACTCAAAAGGGATCTCACCCAGTGAAGGCGTCGCAATCGGCGAGGACTAGGGATCAGAAGATATATAGTCCTTAAACCGTGGGAAATTTTTTTGACCTGAAAAACCGTTGGAATTTGAAAGAGCTTTGTTTTTTGTTTTTCATTTTTTCATTCAAATTTCCTGATAAGCTTAATTTTGTAACGAAATATTTTATATTTTTGTATATTTTCATATTTTTATTTTATTATATATGATTTGATATCTAATTTTCTCACTTGTTATTAAATTAACTGAAAAATTAATGAAAATAAAATAAAAAGTAAATGCAACCCTTCAATCAGGGATAGGATATTGTCACTACCAATTTTATGTCACTACCATTTTTTTACCGTTAGATCAAAATCTCATCTACCTTTATCATTTCTCTCTTCTATTGAGATTTTGATCTAACGGCTGAAAAAGTGGTAGTGAATTGGTAGTGACATAAAATTGGTAGTGATAATATTCTATCCCATTCAAAAATAAAAAATAAAATCACTTCTGATTTTGATATTAAAAAAATTGGACTAAAAAAAAATGAAAAAAATCCACCTCAGAATGAGATCGTTAATTTTTCGGTTAGTATATCATTTTGAAATTTGAAAACGGAATTATATTTTGTTTTCTAAATTAATGGATTTACAATTAAAATGTAAAAATTATATGGAGGCTAAGCCCCTCTTTTTGGCCCAAAAAAAAAATAAAATATATATATATATATACACACCAACAGCATTGTTACAAATAAAAGTGCTTCGGCCATTTAAATATGAAGTAAATCCTTTTGGGAGAGCTACAAAGTTACAACTCATTTTTTCTAGTTTCCCTTAACTTAATAAATAAGAACAATAGAGTTACAAAATAGTATTAGGTGGGGTGCTTCCAGGCTTAAAGAGGCCCACCAACAAGGCCCTCACATCGACTAACAAGTATCAAACATTCTCCCTTTTTAGAGTGAAGCATTAACCAACTATGTCACTCCTCATTAGCCAACTTTTTTGTATAAAACAAAAATAGCGATAGAGTTGCAGAGAAATTATTGAGTGAACCTAATTTAGCACGTCATTTGTAGTCTAACTAATTAAAATACAATAACTCATAAGTTGAAGCTTGCATTTTAACAAAAAAGATTTCACAAGATCAACTTCTTTTTTTTATTACTTGTGAAATCTTAGTTAGGGGATGTATTTTTCCCAGAAAATAAAAATGTGAATTACATGAGCAACCAAGTATGAATAATATTATAGTTGAGTTGTTGCATTTTACCTTATTAGACCACAAGTGATGTGGGAAATCAGGTTCACACAAGAATTTCCCAGTGTTGCATGGAGTCCAAGTTTATCAACTATGTTAACAACTAATAAAAACATTTATAAACTAAAAGTAATATCTCAGTTTATATTATGTCCTCTTTGGTAAAATATATATATATGTGTGTGTCATCATGTTTTTCCCTTTTTTCATTTCATTGATCAGTGATTCTTATAAAATCAATTTAAATTTCAAAATAGTAGTTATTACCATAAAAGTTCAATTTAATTGTAAACATTATTATTTGAATACAAATTGAGATCAGAGTGTGTGTGTGTATAAGTGAACACCATTCACCAACAGTTCCCGGTTATAATTGATGCCTGCCAAAGCTGTCTGCTTTTGATGCGTCTTGATCCAATTTCATTCTTCATCATTTTCAAGCTTCAAATTTTGGCTTAAAAACACCTTAAGCCAACTTTACAAGAAGGGTGACACTTCTCTCATGTGAGACATTATACAAGTCTCATCAATTCTATTTGGAATAAAAGAAACTAGGCCTTACATCATGGAAAAATGGATCATCCTTCAAAGGTAATTAAAGAAAAAACATTTGCCGAGCTTGTCAACTCGAAAGTCATCTCCAAGCTTTTAGCAGAGACTATTAATGAGTTCAATACCAAGGATTAGCTCATTATTCTGCGCAAGATAAAAGGGAGACAAAGAAGTAAGGGTTGCTAGCATGTGTTGCTAGAATATAATTTTGAAATTTGAAAACGGAATTATATTTTGTTTTCTAAATGAATGGATATAATTAAAATGTAAAAATTATATGGAGGCTAAGCCCCTCTTTTTGCCCAAAAAAATACCAACAGCATTGGTACAAATAAAAGTGCTTCGACCATTTAAATATAAAGTAAATCCTTTGTGAGAGCAATAAAGTTAAAACTCATTTTTTTTCAAGTTTCCTTAATAAATAAGAACGATAGAGTTACAAAAAAGTATTAGGTGGGGTGCCTCCAGGTTTAAAAAGGCTCACTAATGAGGCCCTCACATCGACTAACGACATCGAACCTTCTCCCTTTTTGGGGTGAAGTCTTAACCAACTATGTCACTCCTTGTTAGCCAACTTTTTTGAATAAAATAAAATTAAAAAAAAAACGATAGAGTTGTAGAGAAATTATTGAGTGAACCTGATTTAGCACATCATTTGCAATCTAACTAATTAAAATATAATAACTCATAAGTTGATTTGACACTTTTACATATTAGCTTGCATGTTAACAAAATTAAAAGATCTCACAAGATTAACTTTTTTTATTACTTGTGAAATCTTAGGGGATTTATTTTTCCACAAAAATAAAAATGTGAATTACATGAGCAAGCAAGTATGAGTAATATTATAGTTGAGTTGTTACATTTTAACTTGTTAGATCACAAGGGATGTGGGAAATCAGGTTCACACAAGAATTTCCTTGTGTTACATGGAGTCCAAGTTTATCAAATATGTTAATAACTAATAAAAATATTTATAAACTAAAAGTTATATTATCCCAGTTTATTTTATGTCCTCTTTGGTTATATATATATATATATATATATATATATGTCATCATGTCTTACCCTTTTTTTCATTTCATTAATCAGTGATTCTTATAAAATCAATTTAAATTTCAAAATAGTAGTTATTTCCATAAAAGTTCGATTTAATTGTAAACATTATTATTTGAATACAAATTGAGAGTGTGTGTGTATGTGTGTGTGTGTGTGTGTGTATTATATAAGTGAACATCATTCACCACCAGTTCCCGGTTATAATTTATGCCTGCCAAAGCTACCTGCTTTGGATGCGTCTTGATCCAATTTCTTTCTTCGTCCTTTTCAAGCTTTAATCCTGCACTGGGATGTTTTACATGTGTACATTTTTATAATACAAGAACATAACGTCTACTATAGCTTCTATTTAAATATTTTAACTAATAATTTTATATTAACAATCTAGTAATATGGTTCATTGAAGTATATTACATAAATGATGCAGCAAATAGCAAAAATAATGAGGAAAACATCAACAGTGAGAGCAGTGACTGTTTGATCACTGAGCTTCGTGTTCCTTCCTCCAAGCCGATTGGTAAGTATGTATTTTATAATTAAATAGGGGTATATTTTATTATATAATTAATGGAATTAATATTTTATACTTATTTAATTATCTTTTATATACTTTTATATTATTTAATTAAATATAGGATAAAAAGATATTTTGATATAAAATCTATTCATATCCTATTTTATTATGCAAGAAATATTATATGAAAAAAGAGATAAAAAGAAATCAAATAATATAGCATCAGGCGCCTAAGCTAGCATCTCTATCAATATAGTATAATATATTATCTATAATATACAGGGGCAGAGCCACGAATGAAAATCAGGGGGGGCGAAAATTACAAAATAAAACTCAGTGAAGTCAGTATTTAAAATTAGGGGGCAAAAATTACAGAATTAGACCCAAAATTTTAGGAAATTATGATTTAGCCTCATAAATATTTCTATATGTTCAATTTAGTCCCTCTATAAGACTTTTTTAATAGGGACTTAAGTGAAAACGTTTAAACTTTTATGAGGCTAAAACATAATTTCTAAAAATTTTAGGTCCAACTCTATAATTTTAGGGGGCGAGGGCCACCCCTACCCCCAGGGATTCCGCCCCTGATAATATATAATAATTGATTAAAGGAAGGCTTGTCAGCATGGACCTGATGCAAAAGTAAAATATCACAAGATATGTTTTAGATACAATATGTAACACCCCAAATTCCATATTTGAAATCGTGTCGGTTGACACTTAGTTTTAAGAAAATAGACAGAGTTTGAGGTGCTACCACTTAGAGTAATGCGGAAACGGAGAGCATGCACTAATATTTGGACAATGAGTATCTGATATAAAATGCCCAGACATATGCTGATGCCTCGACATAAGTTGATATATTAAAAATTTCCCGAAGGAAAATTCGTGTGATACAACAATACAGATCTTGTATAATTACAATTCTTGCATGGTAACTATACAACCTTAGACCAAGCCCTAACTAGACTTGGGGCAATGAACCTAACTTAGTTAATCAACCGATTTGGCCAGACTGGTGTCTAGTGGAAGTCTCCCCGAATTCAAGGTGACTTATCGACTAAACCACATAGACGAACCCTTTCTAGAATGGTTTGAAGTAACCTTATTAGATTCATGTCAGATGGTAGGCTCTGTTAAACTTCTTCCGGCATTTGCTTTGACCGGTGCCTCTTCACGGCTCCTCCCTTCAATGCTTTTTCACAGCTCCATCTACCGATGCCTTCTCTGATCCTGGTTCCTTTCCTGAACCTTAGACAAATCTGAGGTCCAATATTCATCGGACTTCAGGTAACAGTTAACCTCATGTGAAAAGTATAAATAGTATATGTATTACAGATGTTCATTTCATTATAGCATTAACCAATACATAGCACACAGCAGATGTAAGGTTACAACAGTACATAAGCACACAGTAGATGTAATGTTAACACAACAATAGTACGTAGCACACAACACATGTAAAGTTTGCAACGTTTGCACTAACCAGTGCCATGACAGCTCCTCGTGTCCTCAGCGCTAGGAAAACTCAACGGCATTATCAAGACTATAACTCGTATAAAGCTGAATGTATAAACAGGTAATCTAAGCCCCATAAACTTAGTCACAGTGCATTGTAGGTACCGGCTGAACCCAAGAGGGGGGGTGAATTGGGTGAAGTATAAAAATTTAGATTCTATGAAAATCTTTTCTCAATTCAGTAAATTCAACTTGTATAAAAGAAGTGAGTTATAAACCAATTGACAAGCATTCAAATGTAAATGCGGAAATGTAAGAGATAAGGGAGAAGAGCTTGCAAACAGATTTATCCTGTTCGGCCTTATCCTTGACCTACGTCCGTCCCAAGCCTCACTTGAGATTTTCAATCCACTATCTTTAATCTTCTTGATTACACGATCGTCAGAATGAAGCAATCCTCTCTCTAGGATTCACTCCCCCTTACAAACTGTAATCAACACACCGCTTGATTACACACTCGTACTCAAGTAATCCTCTCACTAGGATTCACTTCCCCTTACAAGTTGTAATCAACACAATGTATATCCCACTCAAGATTCCCCAATCTTGAGTAACTCTCGAAAGATAATGTGTTTACAATAATTTTCCTCTCAAAGGAATGGATAAATAATCACTGAAGTACAAACACAATTCATTTCACTCTCTAAGCTATCTAGACAAGTAAAACAGTGAAAAGGATGTAGAAGCGAAGAGTATCAGCATTTTGGCATTGTGATCTTATATCTCCACGTTTTTCTGCTTGTGTCCATGACTTTTATAGATAGAGAAAGGTCTCGTGACCGTTTATGACCGTTGTAGGATGAATCGGACCGTTGTAGTTGATTATCATTAAGTGTGGTCTGCTTCTCTCTAAACTCCAACTAATCCATGTGATTAATTGATCTGATGTGGCTCTTTGGAGTTTTGCCCGTTGGGGAAGAGTTTGCTTGATGAAGAAATGTTTCTTGACCGTTGTGCATATTCAATGACTGTTGGATAAAGAATTATAGCCGTTAGAAACTAGCCGTTAGAGCTTTTGCACGGCTTTTGATGTTCTTGCACAAATCGATATCCTTCGTTTTAATCCTCGAAACTCACCAATAAAGTGGTTAAACATATCTAGGAACATTAGAGATTAATCATGGGAAGTATTAAGATCAAACAAGAAGGCATTGCAAATTCGTCAGATTTGAAATTCGAAAGTTGGCGTTCAATACTTGAGTCTTTACTTGAGTAAGTAAGTCAAGTATGCAATACTTGAGTCTTTACTCGAGTAAGTAAGTCAAGTATGCAATACTTGAGTCTTTACTTGAGTAGGCAAGAACAAGTGTCATGTCCGGAAATCAGTTTAAGAGCTCTTTACTCGAGTTAATAAACTCCTACTCGAGTAAGCAATAGTTATAAAGTCTTTGGAGCTCTCTGTAAGTCCTTTACTCGAGTAAGGATTCATCTACTCGAGTAAGCAACTTAGTTTAAAGATATTTTGCTCTCGGAAGTCCTTTCTTGGAGTAAGCGCTCCTTTACTGGAGTAAGCAACTTTGTTTGAAAAATCCTTTTGCTCTCTGGATGGCCTTTACTGGAGTAAGGATCTTGCTTACTGGAGTATAGCATACTTTCACTTACATACTGGAGTAAAGGTGGAAGTATTGACTTAGCCTGAAAAACTTGGAATTATCTATCAACTTTCGAGGGCCATATCTCCCTGGTCTGAACTCCGTTTTGGTCTGTTCAACTCTTGATGGAAATCTCTTTGAGTCTACTTTCATATGCCACCAATTTTAGCTCAATCAGATTTCTAGTTTGTGAGTTACACTCAAAATACCGAAGGTGGGTCTGGACTGTGACGTTGATTCTTGTGGCAACTTGTAAAAATCATAGCTCCTTGATCTTGACACCTTTGGACTTGATTTATATATCAAAATGACGCTTTGGATGTCTAGTTTCAACTGCCACTAGTTTCACGTCAATCCAATTCCTGGTTTGAGAGATATCATCAAATTACTAGACCTCGCCCGTGTTGAACGTGAAACAGAGTTGCTGAAGAGCTGATCATGCTGCATACTCGAGTATACACTTACATACTCGAGTAAACCTTGTCCGAGAGACGCATGAGAGGTGCTGAAGACACTTCCTTACTCGAGTATACACTTCCATACTCGAGTAAACACTTGCATACTTGAGTATTGAGTCCCAAACTCGAGATTTCTCATCCCGAAGCTAATTTTTGCTGATTTTAACTTCAAATTGAGCCATTCCAACTTCCATATGACCTTGAAGACTTCTAGCATCAATCTTAGAGCTTGAATAATGATATCTTCATTCCATTTACCAAGATCTTCCTTTCTTTCTTCTTCTCTTGATCATCCTTCATAAATCAACTCTTTCTTTCTTCCATCTCCCAACTTGATCATTCTTCATCATTTAACTTGTGCTCATCAATTCTTTGCAGCTCCTACCTTCTTCAATATTTCTTGATCTTCTTGATTAACCTCTATGATTCAACTTGAGCTAATCTACATTAAACATAGTAGTTAGTCAATGTAGGAGATAACTATATTACTCAATCTTTTTGCTTATAAGAATGGCATCTGTTTAAGACATCATCAAAACAAAGTATAACCAACATGCATGACCCAAGACCTAGTATTGTCCATCACTTCATGAATCAATCAATCATATATAATCATACAAGACACATCAAAGTTAAAGTTACTAGTACGCGAACGTACCTTTCACCGTGTAATGGCCAACATGCCTGTTCTTTGAACCCGACTCTGGACTTCCCGGATATCCTATAATGTTACTGTCAGATTATTATAATATCATATTATCTAGAATAATATCAAAAAGGATATTTTCACCTATTTTGATATTTCTACCCTTGGTGGATTTATTATTACAATTTTGCCTTTTAATTTATTAAAAACGAAATGCTGGATTTTCTGGGCAGATTTTGCAGCAACTTTGGAAAATCATAATTAATTCTAAAAAATCTAAATGATGTGCTGAAAAATACATTATGACCCTTGACATGTCTATTTTCAAGGAAAAATATTCCCAGAACCTATAACACCAAGAATCATTCCCAGTTTAATGTTTTCTCAACACTGCCCAGATTTTCGTCCAGAAAAATAGCTTAATTTCAAAAATATGTTACTCCTTGTGTAGAACTCAAAATGCTACATATTATATATATTTAGAAAGCCCTACATGTCTAATTTATTTCTGAAAAATATTGTGATTTAATGGCTTCATTTGCTATATAAAATAATAGCCTCAATGTGACTGACTTTAACAACTCAGTTTCTACAACATTTATCTTAATGATCTATTAATTCTATAAATTATTCTCTAACATGTTTTCTACTCCATTTTGCATTTTAAAAGCAATGGAGACTTCCAAACATGAAAGGGAACATTTCTAACAATTTCCTAGATTAAACTACATTTATACTAAGAATTAAAAAGCTAAAGACTAGAAGACTAAAAGCAAGCTTACCTCTTGAAGACTTTTGCTACTCATTCCTCCTTCTTGCTTCACTCTCTACTCACTACTTTAGAAATCAAATCTTGGAGTTTGATTTGATGTGAAGAAAATGAAGAGGAGAGCCCTCTATTTATAGGAAAATCTCAAGCCCAATGTGGGCCCCACCATTTGCCTCTTCCTTAATCTCAACCATTGGATCTAAAGTTAATCAAGAAGTTTTAATTTTAACCCTTCACTATAAAACATGTGCTCTTGTGATGTCATATTGATGACATAATCAAGGCTTAGGTATTATTGTTGACTTTTCAACACTAATTAGCAATTCTTAATTATCATGTTAATCAAGTGTTTACATGCTCCTTAATTATATTTTTCCATTAGCTAACTCAATTACATGAAGATTTAAAATTAATTACTTGAGATATTATTTCATTCTCTTTGACTTAATTATTTTCAAATATAATTAGCCCTCATTTGATACTTTTAATTTGTCTCTAATCATCTTGAAGGATTAAGCAACTAATCTCAATTAGTGCAAGCTTATTTTGTTGAGGATAATTGTTAATAGATAACGATTAAACTAAGTATTTCCTTATTCCCCTTTCTTGTTTTATGAGCATATAAAATAGTTATTATTTCATGTGATTTTATGTCACATTTTATAGCTCCTAATATGTGGTCTCATTAATTAGCCATTGGTTAATTAATTCCAAAGTGAAATTTGCACAAAAATATAATCAATAGATTATAATTCTTTGAGACACATATTCACCTTTGTATTTTTGTAATTATTTTCTAAAATACAATGTTTATAAGAGTTATGAAAATTAGGGTATTACACCATATAATATATTATATAGGATTGACAGAAAAAACAAGCCACGATGCATTAAAAAAAGATCTCAGACGCAGGACGGCACGAGTATCGCAGAAACAAAAAGCAGCACACACGGAGGGATTTGAGCTAGATGAAAAACCTGGACAAAGAATGGCCAAGCAAGAGAGGCGTCTCGGTTCTCTTCATCATCTCCACGGAAGGACGAGAGGACTATGGAGAGGACAAAGAACACAATCAAGCATCTTCGTCTTCTTCATCCATGGCTCACCATCAACTGAATTAGAGGGAGCACTTTTGTTCTTAATTTCAATACTCTATTCTTATTCTCTTTCCCTTTGATTTTTAATATGGTTTTGAACCTTGTGTTGCTTCGATGAATTTTAATCTAGCCATATGTGGTTAATTTATTTGCAACCTAGAAGAGCTATGAATTTATTTGTAGATTAGATTTTATTTTCATTGTTTAGTTATAATTAATATTAATTTCGGTTACTTAATCTTGTTTAGATTTATTTATTTAGTAATTGGCCATTATTGAATATAAATTTGAGTATTAAGATTTACATTGACGAAGGGAATTTTAATTAGGCTCTAAGATTAAGTAATATGGGATTAGATTACAATTTAATTTGTGATTAGGATAGGAATCTACCTAATAGCCCCATATAATTGTTGAAGAGTGTGTTCGAGTTTTATTGCCTCTTAAATAATTATGTTAGACATAACAAAGCACTCTTAAGAGAGGGTTGTAAGTGGAATGACAGGCACTTATAACTATTTATACTCGAGATTAACAAAATTGATGTTAAGACTAATTAAATTAGTGAAAACAAGATTTATGGTTGGTTCAATTGTTATGGTAGTCTGTTTATTTTAATTTTGGTTTAAATTTCTTTTCTCTTAATTAAATTCAATTTGGTTTGCTCAAGTTAAACAAAAGTGTACAATTAATGCTTAACTAAAGTTTTGGTACTAAATCCTCATGGGAACAATACTTTTCTTATCACTTTATTACTCGATACGGCCCATATACTTGTGGAGTTATAGGCTATAAAGTTTTGCCCTATCAAGTTTTTGTTCCCCCACACTTAAACATTTGCTTGTCCTCAAGCAAAAGAAAGATAATTCATTATATTAATGAAAAGAACATTACTCATGAAATTCCTGAACAAAGAGCAATAAACCACCACACCTAAATCATGTTATCAAATTTTATTAACGTTGATGTCTTATAAGAATGGGTCATTAAACCAATAGCCTTAAACAATTGTAACAATCTTCTAACGTCCCATGATCAAAAGATCAGCAAGTAATAAGTTCAACCATAAGATTAGTAAAAGAATATTACGCTATTGAATTTCTCCAGAAAAATTTAAATGCCCTCCACTAAACCACACTTTTCATTTAATTTAATAAGGATCCTCGGGTAGGAAATTAACTCTCTCCTCTCTCTCTTTTTTTTTTTTTTGGTTTCTTGAGCCATTGTAAGTCTCCTTTTGACGCAACCTTGCACATGGGTGATGCAACACCGTTACTCGTTACTCCAACGGGCACCTTAAGAGGCTTTTAGCCAACTCATAACCCTCTTTGACTTTACCGTTTGACGTGAGTGTCAACATTGGTGATGAAGTGCCCCGGTTCAGTGGCGGAACCAGGAAAAAATTTTAGCCTGGGCCAAAAAATAAACATATTGAACTACTCTCTTTAATTCTTATTATAAGGTACCAACTAACAAGTATATTTGGTTCTTTATATAAAACACTTGCTTGTTTCCAAATAGCATTAAATATTTTTTTCTATGTATACCCATAATCAAAAAGGTAGTGAGTAAGAGTAATAATTAATATGATATTAGAGTTTAGTGTAATTAATAGGGATAATATTGAAAATTACTTAAATTTTAGGATAAATTTAATTACTTTAACTATTTTTATTGACTTGTGAGAATTGTTAGTTGGTTCCTTAAATAAAGACCAAAGGGAGTATTTACTAAAGAGTATTAAATAATCTGGAAAATACAAACAAATAATAACATATAATTATAAATTAAAACAATATATAAGATGATACTGATCTTTTCGGTATCTCAAACCAGAATTTTACTTTCCTCTCACTGACCTAATGAGTAATGAAACAAACATTATCCTTACGAGAGAAGATAAAAAATTAAATTTGGGACCAAATTTGTGGCCAAATAAAATATCATATAATAAATACATATATATTTTTAACAAATTTTATAAGATCAGCCAGGGGCAGTGGGGCCAAGGCACCACCGCCATAAAGACCTTCCATTTGTAATACCCTAAAAATCCTATTTAGCATAGCCACTATATTTTGATAGAAAATACCTATTAAAAATAGGTGAATATGTGGTTTCAAAATTTAGTAGCTTAATTTAGGAATTTTGTCCTAGAAGTAAATAAACCAAAGACCCAAATTTTCTAATTTGGTTTAAAATCATAAAATACCCTAAGATTATTATATTACAATATAGTTTTATTTAATTATAGAAAGTCATAAAATGTTATGAAAACGCCTAAATCAATTAATGGAAATTACCAATAAATAAATGAACAAGTTAGCTTGCACTAATTAGGATTAGTTGCAAAATAATCAAGAGGCAAAATAAAAGTATAAAATGAGGGTGAAATAATACTTTCCTAACTAAGCACTAATTTTCATGATTAGTTAAATCAATTAATTAATGGAGAAGATTTAATCTAAACAAACACAATGAAATCCAATGGTTGTGATTAAACCAATAATTAATATTAATCCTTGTGAAATTGAATTGGCCAATGATAAATCAAGAAAATATTCTTAATCCTCATGAAATTAATTGGACTAATAAGAGATTAGCATAAATTGAAGGTCAAGATTAAATCTAATAAAGCTAATCTAAAGGCTTGAAAATGAATTTCATAAAGCATAATTCATGTCAAAATTTAACAACCAATGGAAGACTTTTCTTCATGATAATAAGAGACTATCAAAACACAAATCAAAAAGTGGAATCTTTGTGACCCAAACTTTAGCCAATAAAAGAATTTTCTTTAGGAGTTATGAGACAATTAAAACATAAATTAAAAAGGGAGGGGACATTTTTTGTTGTTGGAAGAAAGAAGAAGAAAATTGTTTAAGTTATACAAGATAAATAAGCACATGCAAATAATTAATTATGGAAGAGGATAAGTGTACCTTGCCATTAAGTCTCTTTATGAAGTTGAAAGAGGATAATGAGAGAGAAAAGGGAAGGAGGTGGAGTGTTGTGAGTGTGTGTGTGTCTAGTAAAAGAGAGTTGCGCATGTGTGTGTACAAATGTTGTGCATGTGTGTGTGCGTAGTATGAAGAGAGAGGCAAAAGTCAAAGTTTCCACCAATAAGAAAAATTGGGCATAAATCAATTTAATTAATCAGTAGAATTAATTCAAGACATAAGCAAATGAGAATCTATACAAAATAAATTGTATCTTGAGATCCGTTAATCATAGAGCAAATATAAGAAGTTATTATTAACAAGCATAATCTAAGCTTGAGATAGGTTATAACCAAAGTCATTTCCCAAATTTGTAAAGATTGTGTCCAAATGAGAAAAAGAGAATTAGAGGTTTCTAATTAAAGCCATAAGTTCCAAGATTACAAAACCAATGAGAAGACTTGAATAAAACTTCATAAAGATCCTTAAATATATTTTCATCTAGTGAAATGCAAAACAAAGAATAGATGAAGGGGGAAATTGTTGGCTTGGATAAAGAGAGAGAAAGAGCTTATCTTATTTAAATAAAAATTAAATAATAAATTGAATTTCAAAAAGCAAAACTTAGAGATTAAGTTAGGGTTTTCTAATCACATGGATGGATGAGATTAAAACTTCTTTACTAAGTTTAGATCCAAGGGTTCATACACAAGAAGAGTTAGGTTTGAAATATTTACCAATGTGCCATAGCCTTTTGCTATAAATAGGGGCCTTGGTCTTCATATTCTTCACACCAAAGCAAGCAAAGCAATCTGAAATAGAGAGTGGAGAGTAAGAGTGAGGGGCTTCTTGAAGGAGTAGCAAGGTTCTTGGTAAGTTCTCTAGCTCTAGCTTTAAGTTCTTAAGTTTTAGTTCTTAAATTCTTAGATAGAAATAGCTTAGATCTTAAATATTCTAGAATAATTTTATTTTCATGTTTTTATGGTCAAAATTAGCTTTATTTCAACAAAACAACAACAAAAAGATGAGAAAAGTTATAGAGAAAAATTTCTGAAGAGAAACATCAAAGTAACGAAGTTCTGGTGAAATTTCATCGGTTTAGGAATTTCTGAAATCAGTGGTAAAAATATCAATATTTCATGTTGAAAATAAAGTTACAAAATTATGAGAAAATTCATGGATAAATTAGACATGTAGGGATTTTCAAATATGCCAAGAACATGTTAAAATGAGCTCTGTACAGTGAGATAAAAATTCTCAAAGTTTGACCTCAAATTTCTAGAAAAATTCTGGGCAGAGGCCTAAAGCGTAAAAACTGGGAACGACTCAGGTGATCTGGGAAAAATTGATTATTTTTAATGAAAAATAGACATCCTAAGGACTTTTAGAAATTTTATGGACCCTCATTTCGATTTTTCTAGAATTAGTTATGATTTTTCAAATTTAGGCGAAAATCTGCCCAAAATACTGCATCCACGTTTTTCAGAAAATAAGGGAAATAAATTGAAAAATAATTCTACCCAGAGAAGAATGGTCATTAGTGACTA
Organism: Acacia acuminata; assembly: GCA_019022655.1. Lineage (NCBI taxonomy): Eukaryota > Viridiplantae > Streptophyta > Magnoliopsida > Fabales > Fabaceae > Acacia > Acacia acuminata. Next base: position 506,068 of record JAFJYI010000131.1, read on the forward strand.
AGATACCTACTAGGATATTATTTTTGAATTAATAAATGCGACATTACCATTATAGGATAAACGTGAACACAGTCCGACCGACGAACGTATCGATATCACCAACGAAGGTACGGACGCGTATTGTAACACTAACTCTGATACTTATTGTATGCTTATATATGTGATAGATGATAACTGCACATGCGATGTGTACATGAACAACTTTACATGTGATGTGTACTGTTGACATAAACAACTTTACATGTGATATGTATTGTTAACTAGGATAACTGTGCATGCAATGTGTACTGTTGATATATTAAACTTACATCTACTGCGTGATTGTGTGTTGATTAATGTTATAATATCTGTCATACATATTTTTTCATACATAAGTATGAGGTTAACCGTTACCTGAGGTCCAATGGGCATTGGACCTCAGCCCTTACTATAGCTTCAGGGTCTGGAGGACCGAGTGCCAACAACAAGGGTATGCAGCCCGCGTGAAGACCTGGCCGGAGTTCCTTTTTGTTTTTGGGCTGTATAATATTTTCAATCATTGGGATGAATGTACCACTACTATAACCAACCATGGTTAATATTTTAATATACTTATCAGTTACTCGATCTCTTGAATTGCTCCGATGCGCCACTCTGATCAAACAATTTTGAAAATGCCTTAGAAAATTGGGGTGTTACATCCGCCACTGCCTCGGTTACTAAGTAAGGTCTAGAGAAGTCATTAGAGTTGTGTGTGTGTGTGTTTTTTTTTTTTTTTTTTTAGTTTACCTGAGTCATTTCCCTAAACAAAAATTTTACTTAGCTAGCAACGGTTATCATCTAATTTTCTAAAGAAATCATGTAGCAAAATATTCATAACTAATAATTTAATGATCATATTACAAACTAATCCCTATTCTCATAGTCCATCTCAAGATTGCTATCAAAATTCAATGCTTAGAGACTTAGTTGAAACATTCTTTTCTTTTTCTTTTTTTTTTTAATTAAATCATTGACTTGATAATTCTCTAAGATGGGGAAAGCTCAAAATTAAGGTCAGTCCTAAACAATACAAAAATTTCAAATTTTTTTTAAAATTCTTTTCAATTGTATAAGGACAAACACAACCACAAAAATCATATCTCTCCCCCACACTTAAATCAAACACTATCCTCAATGTTGCAAGAATGAATAAAGAGGGAAAGGAACTAGTACTCCCCTGGTTTCAGTCTCTAACTCTAATATGGAGTTCTTCCTCTTGTACCATCCATGATGTTTCAAATTTTGAGAAAGGAGAGAGTGTACAAACAAGACTTTGCAGCCACACGAGATGTGATCAACTTTAAACCTGGATAACAATGAAAGAAAGAAAGAAAATAACAATAACAACAATAATAAAAGATACGAGCAAAATCATTGGGTTGCCTCCCAAAAAATGTTAAATTATAGTCTTCAACGAGACTTCTCAAAACAAACCACTAATCATAAGTATCAAACACCTCAATTACCTTGTCTTCATTCCTTTTCAAGCACCAAATGTCACACACAAAAATTGATCATTCCAGCTAATTACTTGTACTTCCTCAATCATAGACAATTGTGAATTACAAGCATTCACTGAATTTAAATAAAGTACAACATGCACATCCTTGCAAATAGATTTATGAGCTTCCAAAAAATTAGAGCATCCCACAAAATCCATTTGACTCTCATCAGTAGGATCAACAATTCAATATGAGAGTTATGAACAACAACTCTTGGGATATCCACATCAAATTGATCATCAAAATTACAAACCTTAAGCTCCAAAGCCGAAACCTCTTCTAAGTATCCACTATTCTCATCTAAATCAATTTCAAGCTCACAATCACTTTCCACATTATCCATAATCTCATGCAATTCCATAGCTTCAACTTTTTCACAACAATCACTACTAGCAGAAGAAATAGTCATCAAGCTCAAGGAATTATCTTGCCCTCTAGTCTCAAGAGTTGAAACAATTTGACTCACATATACCTCAATATTTTGGACACTTGAATCAACCCTACTAATAAATTCCTTTTGCTCTCTACTAAATCTCTCTTATGCTTCCGCACGCTCCTCAAATAATCTTTCTAAATTAGATTTTTCCTTATACTCAATTGTGTGTTCTTCAATATGTGGATAAGAGTAAAAAGGAGAGGTATTTTCATGAGAACAGTACTTAACATGTGGATCCATAAACTCTTGTTGCTCAAAACAAGTGTAGAGAAGAATCAACATATGAGATAAAAGTACCATTTATGCTCCTTTTATGTTGCCTATATTCATTCAAAGAATTTAAAATAGCAATTAGTCCATCTTGTGTTGAAGACAAAGAATCCATCTCTTTCTTAATATTAAGAGCAGATGGTTGCCATGTGAAATCCACTTTTTTTTAAAAAAAAATATTCTAAAAGAAATAAAATCAAAATATTTATGAACTCAAACTTACACTACCAATGCTCAATCTGATAGGGATTACATAGTAAATTATATTTTGATTTATAGGAATCCTTGATTTGTAGGGATTAGGAATAATCTTCATTATTAGTCATTATGAGCCATTACTATTGAGGCTCTCATATCTTGTATATATATGTAACGTTTGTATATGAATATAAGACACAACATTCATTTTTTCCATTTTGCCAAGTCACACAATCAATTCCAACCAAGACAGTTGTGGCACACAAGTCGATCAACCATGTTTAGAGCATATTCCTAGTTCTTCACATCTAACTCAAGAGGATCCTCCAATCTCATCTTCATCTTCTCCAATTGCCGGCTCACTGCCTCCTGAAGAAGCGTCCAGTTATTAAATTTTCTGCTCTCTTCATTGCTCAGGACATTGTACAGTTCTCTCAACTTCATGAATTTATCTGAGACAGATTTTCGAGGGAGTGAGGTTGTGTCTGGGTGGTATTCCTTTGATAATATCCTGTAAGCTGCTTTAATCTCTTCTAAAACAGCTTCTGCTGAAACTCCTGAAAATTTGCTTATTGTTTTTCAACATGAATCAATTTGAGGTCAGTTTTACTCAAAAACGGGAGGAAATGTGTATGGAATTAGTTTTTAAAGATTTTGTATATCTTGTGCAATGTGTGAGGAATGAGGTCAGTTTTACTCAAAAATGGTAGGAAATGTAGGTTGGTGTCATGTAGGGGATAATTTGGGAAAGAAGACCAGAACTCAGAGTATTATATGAAAATTAGTAATTAGATTATCTATATAGTTCAAGGCTTACTTTTAGTTTCATCTAATTTATGTTTCCACTTATTCTTTATTTCACTGGTAAAAATGGAACCTACATTCCCAAGAAGAAAATGTCTCTGACAAGATGCTAGCTAGCAAGCAGTGCTTTTGTAGAATCAGACACACCAATTATTTCTACTATCTTCTAGCCCACTCACTCTACACTTATTTTTTGGGGACTAAAAGTACATTCACTCATACTAATTAAGAAGATTATAGAATCAAACAAACAGACAAAATATCAAATATATATGTATGAAGAATACCAATTTTCGCTCACCCAAAAAAAAAAAGGAAGACTATATTTCAAAATGAGTGATATCCTTTCTCTAACTCTTACCATCTAACATGAAACATTATAATGGCCCACCACCGTTGACTATCGTCCCTAGGGCCTAACCCCCTGCACGCGTAGTGTCCAGCCCCCACTGGGGCAGGTATTGTTCCCCCTCCAGGAAATTTATCCCTTGGGAATTAATTCCCAGAAGCGCCTCCCCAAAGGCTCGAGGCCACAACCTAAGGCCTTAGTACATGCCTTAAGAACCCCTTGGTATCCATTACACCATACATACAGGGGGTTAGACCTTGGGGACGGTAGTCATGGACTGGGTCCTCCACGGTGGTAGGCCGTTACAAAAATGACTTTTTCATAGTTAATGCGGATGCTGTACAGAGTTCATCTTATATATTTATAGGTTCCATGATACTTCAGAACTTTTACAGCTAATTTCTGATCCAAGATGGAACCAGCTAAATAACACAAGGACTGATTTTGGAACAAAATGAGGAAAAAGATAACTCTCATATAAAAGTTATTGTATATGTGAGGCGACATGTGTATTCAAATAAAAACTCGCCAATTCCCTCCTTCAAGTCCTATAGTTACCTCTTTTCTACTCAAAATAATATATCTTGACAACTCTCAACATTCTGTTTATACACTATTAATGGTTAGGATCATAATTACAGTAGCTATTAACAATATTTTGATTTCTTTTACAAACTGACCTATTTTCCTCCTTCTATTTCATTGAACCTCGAAGCAGTGAAGTGTAATAAGAAACTAGATTCCTAGTATTTTTGTAATGAGTATCTATACAATCTAGTCCCTGACTAATATATGTCCTCAAACCTTTTCCTTAGATTTATTCCTCTCTATGAATTGGTACTTTAAAATTTGTAACTTTTAAACACGTATTATTGACTTAGTCCTCAAAATAAAGTAAATACACAAACTAATCCATCAAAAGGACTAAAATATATCAAATTCAAGACTTTAAATTTGGCGTAAAGAAACAAATTCAATAAATTGTAGCTCATAATTTACAAGTGGCATTGAACATGTTGAAGGTTATGAGTGTTGTTTAAAGTGTAAATTGATTATTAGTGCTCTATTTTAATTTAGCCCATGATTTTGTGCTTACGATTTAACATCCTACTAATTTGGTTTTGTATTTACATATGATGCATTGTTTTTGTATAGAAGTTCATTGTGACACCCATCAGAAGAACGCACATGGGAGAAACTAAGTAAAGAAAAGCTGAAAAATACATTACTGTTACGAACCGGCCCAAAAGCCCCCAAGTCCATAGCATGGCCCAAGCGAAGCCAGGAGGCGTAATCCGCTAATCATAGCAGGAGATCCGGAAATCCCGGCTAGGCAGAATCCACCCCTATCATATCGACCTGCCGAGATACACGCCCCATTAATGACACGTCCCATTAATGGCACATCCTGGATATCCACCCCATTAATGACACGTCCCATTAAAGGCGTATCATCTGATATCCGCCCCATTAATGGCCCACCATTAATGACGTGCCCCGGATATCGCACCAGACACCTCTATAAATACAAAGGGCAGGTAACAAGGTGCACACATTCTAACCTAGACTATTTACATACAGTCTCACTGTGCACACACACCACCCCTTTGTCGTGTAAGGTGATCCTAGGTTCTCCTGGTTATCTCCTCCATAGATATCCGTGCAAGCCTATTCATCCAAGATCAATATACCGGCCCTCTACGGACATCCGTGTTCTATATCGAACATTGGCGCCGTCTGTGGGGACCTTAAATTTCTATCCCCGTGACCACTAATGGCTAACACCGAAGCCACAGCAAAGCCGCGATCGGATCGGCCGAACGAGGAAAGCATTGTACCTCCAAATCAACCTCGGGCGGACCGAGTCGACCGCGGGCTCATGATCAACCTCCCCGAGGAAAGACTCGCAGGGACACGTTGCAGATACGGAGAGGACTTCTCCTTTCATCGACGAATCTTTGCACGAGGGGCCGCCAAGAGTCCAGCCACGACGGACCGGCCCGGACGCTCAGTACTAGACACCGACGTCCGCATCCTAAGGAGAACCCAAGAGTCAATGATTCAGAGGTTCGAAAACAAGGAAAAGCTAGACCACCTCCAAAGGCAAGAGGATTTTCATGCTCTAGAATTGATGATAGAGGAAAAACTTGAAAACCTCTTTCAACGCGGAACCCAGAGAAGCCCTCGTAAGGGGAGGAAGTTGTACTCCTGGATAGCAGTAGTCCGCGTACAAGCCCAGAATCGAATCGGCGTCCCCGTGACAGGAATGAGAGGGACGCCAGAAAGGAGCGAGAACGCCAACCGACCCCCAGAAGGAACAAGGAGGGACCTTTACGGATCCGGGATGCGGAAGACCGAGGCCGAGAAGACTACCATGATGGCAATAAAGACCAGGAAACCCGAGACCGTGATCAGGACTCAGACGAGCTATGCGAGGCGATCACTACGCCTCGGACACGAGGATCCCCGTGGCAGTATAGGATGAAATACTTGGCCGGCGCAGGTGGGACCCCATTCTCTCGAGCAACGGCCACGGCCCCCTACCCGAAGAATTTCGACCTAGCCGATCTCCCCAAGTATGATGGGACCCAGGATCCACGTCATCACCTAGAGATATTTGAAAAGTTGATGTGGGTAAGGTCAATAGAGGTCCGGTCATCTTAAGACTCTTCTCGCCACGTTAACCGGGCCGGCCCACAAATGGTTGAGTTCATTACCCAATAATTCCATTCATAACTTTGAAGACCTCGGGCATAAGTTTGAATTGCACTTTGCCACCAGCAAGAAACAACCAAAATCTCAATTCACGTTGAGTAAAGTAAAGCAAAAGAAGGGCCAAACGTTGCGAAGAAGTATCTGGATCGGTTCGTAGATACGGCAAAGACAGTACGATCATTATCCGAAGAGGTCCATGTACATTGCCTCGTCAACGGACTGGACCCAACGACACGCCTGGCCAGACATCTGTGCAAGAATCGAGTATATTCATTGACGGAATTCTATACCGAAGCAAAGAAGTACCTAGACGTCGAGCAAATGGAAATTGCCAATGCAGATGAGCCTGAGAAGGCAAGGAACTCATCGCTCGAAAGAAGGGATCGACGGACAAGCACAAGGCAAAACCCGCGACGCGAGAGAGAGCCGACCACCAGAGAGAACGGACAATAAGGGAAAGTACGGCAACTACACCCCCTTGAATGTCCTGTGTTCGCAGCTGTGGAAGGAGGTAGCCCGGACCGAGATGAAAAGGGTGACCAAGCCGAGGCCTCTCGAACCGGTCCAATGCACGGGAAAGTTCTGCACTTTCCACGATCGCTCCGATCATACCATCGACGAATGTTATGAACTCGGGATGCTATTGAAAAGTTTGTAAGAGAAGGGAAACCGCGCCAACACGTCATCAAAACTCAAGGGAAAACTAGCGGGCGGAATAGTAGCCGCCGGCAGGAGTCTGGCCACGAACGCTCCGGAACCTGAGAAGAAACGGAGAACCGGCCCTCCCGAGGGTTACCGAGATGCTGACCTCCAATGTAATGGGATCAATGGCGGCTTCGGAGGAGGTGGAGATACCATAAGTCAGCGCAAGAAATACCCGCGGGAGGTGTTGACGGTAAAAGAAGTACCGAAGTTTAAGGGCACGTCATCGAAACCGAAACCACCCCCATTGGTCTTCACGGACAAGGAGCTCAAGGAGGTTATTCCCGGCCACCAGGACGGATTGGTCATCACCGGGATCGTCGTGAACTACCGTGTCAAACGGATATTCGTCGACACGGGAAGTTTGGCCGACATCATAAGCTGGGATGCATACCAGAGGATGCAACTCGATGTTGAAGACTTAAAGCTGTGCAAATCTACCCTAATCGGGTTTAATGGAGAGCGTTCCTTCCCAAAAGGATATATCGACCTCGGATTAACCTTGGGAACCAAGGAAGCCTTCAAGTCAGAACGGGTAAGATTCGTAGTGGCCGACTTCCGCTCTCCTTACAACATTATACTGGGCCGACCCACTATACACAATTGGGACATCTTTGGCGTCCACTAAGCACCAGAAATTGAAAATGATCAATGACAAGAATCAGGTGGTTGAAGTGTCCGGAGACCAGAAAGCGTCACGGCAATGTTACTTCGAGACTCTCCGTGTTGAGGAGGAAGGACCGTCATCCCCGCCGCGGCTCCGAACCAACGAGGTGATGACCGATGTCAGAAATGAGGGGCGGCCCCGGCAATCGGTTAACATGGTAGAGCTGGACCTCCGTGAACCAGAAAACCCACGCCCAGAACCGGAAGGACAGTTGGAGGAATTAATCCTCGGGACGGATCCCTCTAAGACAACTAAAGTCGGCAGGGACATGGATGCAGATATAAAAGCGAGACTGATCAAATTCTTAAGACAAAACCAGGACGTCTTCGCTTGGACGTCAGCCGAAATACCAGGGATCGACCCACACTTCTATTGTCACAAGCTAGCCATATGGCAGGGGTCGAAACCAGTGGCCCAGAAGAGGAGGAATATCTCAGACGACAGGCAGAAAGCCCTTGAGAGTCACATTGAAGAGCTCCTTGCCGTCGGATTCATCAGAGAAGTACAATACACGACTTGGCTCTCGAACGTGGTCATGGTCTTAAAACCAACCGGTAAATGGAGGGTGTGCACTGACTACACCAATCTGAATAAAGCATGTCCAAAAGACTCCTATCTTATGCCCAGCATTGACCGGCTAGTGGATAACTCGCCGGTACCCAGTTGCTTTCCTTTATGGATGCCTACTCCGGCTACAATCAGATTGCCATGCACCCCGAGGATCAAGAAAAAACCGCCTTTATGACGGACAAGGCAAACTATTGCTACAACGTCATGCCATTCGGATTGAAGAATGCCGGAGCCACATACCAACGAATGATGAATCGTGTCTTTGAGGATCAAATCGGACGTAATGTGGAGGTCTATATAGATGACATGATCGTGAAGTCAAAACAACCAGAGGAGCATATCCGGGACCTAGAGCAGACGTTTGACAAATTAAGATGATACCGAATCAGGTTGAACCCGGCCAAATGTGCATTCGGAGTGCCTGCCGGGAAATTCCTGGGTTTTATGCTGACCAACCGAGGGATTGAGGCCAACCCGGACAAATGCAAGGCCGTGCTAGATATGCAAGTCCCCAACTCCAAGAAGGAAGTACAAGCAATTAACGGTCGCTTGGCGCCCCGACAAGATTCTTACCGAGGTCCACCGAGAAAGCTTTACCTTTCTTTAAATTATTGAAGAAAGAAACCCAGGGAGGATGGAATACGGATTGCGAGACGGCTTTGAAGAAATTAAGAGATGCTTGGCAACCCCTCCGGTACTAACGAAGCCGGAGCAAGGGGAGACCTTGTTCTTGTACCTCTCGGTGGGAGATGAAGCGGTAAGCGCCGCCTTGGTAAGAGAAACCGAGGCGGACGTAAACCCATCTACTTTGTGAGCAAGGCGTTACAAAACGCCGAGCTCGGATATCGAAGCTGGAAAAAATGGCATTCGCATTACTAACAACGGCAAGGCGGCTTCGCCCATACTTCCGGGGACATCGGATTGTAGTCCGGACCGGGTCAGCCAATCCGACTGATTTTGCACAAACCAGATTTGGCAGGGCGAATGACAAGCTGGGCGATTGAACTGTCCGAATTCGACATCACTTTTGAGGCCCGGCAAGCGATCAAATCACAGGCATTGGCGAACTTCATCAGGGAATTGACTCCGGTTATGGCTAACGAGGAATTTCGGAGGGTATTTGTTGACGGATCTTCCAATCCAAAAGGCGGTGGAGCAGAGTCATTGTTGAAAGCCCCGAGGGAGTCGCTACTGAGCATTCCCTCCAGTTGGAGTTCCCGACCTCCAACAATCAATCCGAGTACGAGGCCCTCTTAGCCGGATTGTCTCAAGCAAAAGAAAGGGGAGCAAGGCGGGTTAAGGTGTTCACCGACTCACAACTCGTCGTCGTACAGATCGATGGCAGCTATCAAGCACAAGGCCCCTTGTTGGCCAAGTACTTAAACAGAGCAAAAGAGGTAATGACGGAATTCGAAGAGGTAATTGTCTCTCATATCCCGAGAGAAGAGAATGCCCGGGCCGACATTCTCTCCAAACTCGCAAGTACCAAAGGTCCGGGGAGTCATAGAACGGTCATCCAACAGAATTTGGCCGAGCCCACATGCATCATGACTATCTCGTCCTCCTCGGACTGGAGAAAACCAATTGAAGATTACCTGGAAAGGGGGATCATCCCAACAGATTCCACAGAAGCAAAGAAGCTGATGAGAAAAGCCGCCATCTAAACTATGGTCGATGATCAGCTGTACAGGAAAGGAATACACTGCCCGATGATGCGATGCCTCGGTGAGTCCGAAGCAAGATATGTACTAACCGAAATACATGAGGGATGCAACGGCCAACACATGGGGGGCAAGGCTCTGGCAAGGAAGGCATTACGCGCCGGCTATTATTGGCCCACCATGAAGCATGACGCCATGGAAGCCGCCAAGCGTGACAATGCTTGCCGAAACACACCGGATCTTATGGCCGCCGCCACGGAGTTAAAAGGGATGCCGGCTCCCGGCCCTTCTATAAATGGGGAATGGATATTCGGGACCATTCAAACCGCACTGGATGCTCAAATGGCTCATTGTCACCGTAGACTACTTCACCAAATGGATTGAAGCGGAGGCATTAACTACGATCACGTCGTCCGGGATTATGAGGTTCGTTCGTCACAATATCTTTGCTCGATTCGGGATACCGCCGAAGTCGTCACGACAATGGAACCCAGTTCACGGACCATAGATTCCAGGCCTTAATGTCCAACCTGGACATCCAACAACACTTCTCCTCCGTCAAACATCCGCAGCCTAATGGCCGTGCCGAGTCGCCCAATAAAATCATTCTTGACGGGTTGAAGAAACGCATGTTAAAGGCCGACTCTAGCCTGGACCGAACAACTCCACAAAGTGTTCTATGGGGCTACGGGACGAGTGTGCGGTCCTCGACCCAGAAACCCCATTCCGGCCGACATATGGATGTGAAGCAATGATCCCGGTGGAAATCGGGCAGCCATCATGGAGGAAGATCGAGCCGGACAGAAGGACCGCGTCAAATGACGACGCCTTAAAGACAGGACTGGACCTAATAGACGAGATCCGAGTCACGCCTATTGCCGGAACTTGCCGCTAAGCGGTTACTCGCGGCAAAATATAATCGTAAGGTTCGACCACGATCCTTCAACCTGGGTAACTTGGTACTTCGGTGGGCCGACATAGGTAACAAAAATTCCCGAGACGGAAAATTGGCAGCAAATTGGGAAGGACCATATCGTGTTAAAGAAAAGCTCGATGCTGGGGCATATGTTCTCGAAACCTTGGCAAGGAAGCCGGTTAGAAGGACATGGAACGCCGATAAGTTAAAGATCTATTACAGCTAGGCCAAGGCTCGGCCCCGCAGATACCAAGGCTATTGCTCGGTCATTTCTTATTTTCTCTTATGTTTTTTCCAATTGCTTTCCAACTGTTCTTTGCTTTGCATTTGAATAATTTATGACCATATGTACGCTCTTTAGAGCCGCTTTATTTAATGAAGGAATCCCTCAAGGAAAGGCGTCAATGTGCACAATTATTTGCTTAAGCATGAAGCCGAGGCCACTAAGCCCGGCAAAAACCCGACCCGAGGTACTTATACCCGGTCAAAAACATAAAAACATCTAGATGTATGACACCGGCCGTTGTACTCCGACGTGCATTGGTAAGAGCTCGCGAAAGTGCCATACGTGGCCTTCGCGAAATTGACGCGTCAACGCTCGCCCGATTTAAGAAAGCAAGCTGTCATTCCGACCTTGATCAAGTCAAAATGTCAGATTTGAGGTAATAGACACCTCGGTCGACATGTGACGGCCTCGCCCTTAATTCGGTTCCTATCACCTTTTCCGAGGCAAGTCAAGCGGAATGAGGCAAGTACGGTTAAGTTAACACCCCCGTGAGGTTAAGACGTACAACCCCTGTCCCACACTCCCACACCTCAGTGTTGGTCGAGTAAACGACTCGTATCCGATACGATCAAGAAATTTCAAATATGGAATTTAAGAAAAATAAAGAAGGGCGAATAAATAAATTCATACAAACGTCACGGCACAAAAGCCGAAAATCTACAAAGCAAAGGGGCACGTACGCCCACCAAAACCGAAGTTAAACTTAACTAGATGGACCGGCCTCACGAGAACCCTTGGTCACCTCACTCTCCGCGTCCGACTCTCTCCTCCTCCCGATCGGGACGCGTTGGCAGAAGGGGATTGATACGGAACTAACACTGTGTCTTCGACAAAGGCGTGAAAGTCGTAGCTGTCCAAGTTGAGCTCTGTCTTCAGATTCAAAAGCTGGATCTGCTCCAGGGCATTCTCAAAGCAATCGCCAGCTAGCGATGCGTTAAAAGCTCGTCGGACTCCAAGCGCCGCCGTGATATGGCAAGGGCCTTCTCGGCAGCTTTAACCTTAGCAAACAACGTATCACGTTGTTTTCGAAGGGTTTTCACCGCTTCCATACTCTCGCCCAACGCTTTCTAGGCCCAAGCGCACTCGAAGGCTGACTTATCCGCCCCTTCCAGCGCCGGTTGCAGATCTTTTTCCATCTTCACAAACGCGGCCTTGGAAGCATCCCGTTCAAGCCGGGCGGCGTCCCACTCCTCCTCCATAAGGTGCAGCTTGGCCTCAGCATCGGCGAAAGCCTTTTTTGTGGACGACGCCTCCTCCAGAGCCTTTCGCTGGGCCACAACCTCTCCCTGAGACGCTTTCAGCCGCCTATTCTCTCGCATCCGCCAAAGTGTACTTCTCCCTCACAATCACGTAGGCTTGCAAAGCAAACCAATAGATTTACAGTACCGTTCCGCTGCAAGCACCTCCTCAGCGCCAGGCGGGGACAAGGCCCGGCTCTCCATAAATTCTCGGGGGGAAGGAATGCGACGTCCAGCTCATCGGTCACCCCCTTGTCCCATATGAAATTGCAAGGAAGCAAGGAAGAAGGACGTAAGGGCCCGGTTGAAGGAGGAGGAGGAGGCGGAGTTGGCAAAGGCACCGGAAGAACCGATGCCGAAGGAGCGGTCGCGACCTCCATAGATACTGATTTCGGCCGAGACAAGAACCCGTTTCCCTTTAGAAGTATCAGAAACAACTGCCTGAGGTGATCCGGAGGGTACGGATGGAGCCGACTTATCGACGTCTGAAACCTTAGCCTTCTTCGTCACAACAGAGGCGTTAGCCTTGGGCACAGCAGTCTTGACAGGGACGGCCCATTTCCGAGACCGACCACTCAGAGATGCCGCGGCCGGATTCACTTTCTTCAAGTAACCGGGGAAGGGCCTTCATGTCTTGAGCCGAAAAAGACGGGTAAAGGGAAATCGGAATAAACACAAAGTACGCCAAGCAATATACAAAACATGACCAAAAAAATAAGGAACATGGCAAATAAGGGACTCCTACAAGTAGAGGGGATTGGCCTAGATCCCTCCCTGGATATGAAAAAGGCTGCACTCTGGATGCCATACTTCTCCACGTAGGCGTCCAACCTCGGGACGTGAGGGGCCATCTCGGGTAGGAGATCATCTTGCGAAATCTGGAAGGATGAGGGGGTAGCTTTGTGGTGACTCTCCATCCAATATAAAGGGAAACGCCACTCTACGTCGGCAGCTTCAGCCCCTTCAAAAACCAAGTCGGCTTACCAGGCACGGTGACAACCTTGAAAAACGTGTTCTTAAACCGCTTAAATGAATCGGAGAAGGGCTTCATGAGTTTCTGATCGGGATTAACGCGGAGAGACACCAGCCCTTTTAACTTGTCACCTTCCTTGGGAGAGCCGGGGTAAAGGGGCCGAAGTAGTAGAAGAAAAGATTGGTCGGCGGGAATTGGAACCGGTAGGAGCGACACGGTTGCTCGAACGCCACAAGATAAGCCCACCCGTTCGGATGAAGTTGAGACGGGCAAGTCTCGGGTGCATCGGGGCAAGCATTTGGAAATGGGTGAAAGGGAAGGAGACACCGACCCGAGTAAGATAATCTCGGTAAAAATAAAAAAAAATTGGGGACTGCCTACTTCCGTTCAAGACAAAACAGCTCGTCGGCCTCGGCGGCGGCGACGCACCCCTCCATGGCGGGTAGATCCAACCGGGCAATGTCCATATCCGACATAATGGACCGGGTCTTCAAGACCTCGTGGGACACCCGGGGGATACCTACGACACGGGGCCTTGGGTGGACTAAAAGAGTCCGATGCCTCAGCCTCGGCCTTTTTCTTTGAAGGCAAAGATTTCGGAGCCATTAACCTATATGCAACACAAAATGAAATTAGCAGAGTTGGAAATACATGGTAAAAGAATGTTAGAAGGCAAAACAGATGGCGGACTCGGACGAAAGGGCACGCCAGAAGAGGGGCCCGAAGGACGCCTATCGGCAAGAACCAAGAACCAAGGAAGCTGGAATCTTCGCCGCGCGCAATGTGGAATGAACCCTCGGCCAAGCGGTCAGCGGGGGCCGAGATAATCATCGGGATAAGGGTCCAAGCTCGCAGAGGGGGACCCTCACAAAAGTTTAGCGGTTGGGCCAACAAGGCAGAGACCGAGAGCCGGCAAAGGAACCAACCTCGGCCTGTAAAGGTGATAAGGTAGGAACGTTGTATGCCGGAACTCGGACCGAAGAAGGCGACAGAACTCTAGCAGGTACGGGTTGGGGCCCGATTCATCCGGAAGAACCATTCCCACCTTGAAGTAAAGGCGCGACCTCTCTCGCTTCCTAAGCTCGGGCCCAAGAACCCAATAAGAAGCTCTCGGGTAACGAGTACGAAGAAACTCCTCTTCCTCAGGGGTGAGCGTTGATCTGGGTTTAGGGAAATGCCTATTTCTATCCATCATAAAAGGAACTAGAACCTAAGAACTACAGGCTTTACGTCGAAAGAGAGGAGCATATAGGTCAAAGCCAACAAAACCCAGAAACTGATCTTAAAGGGATACTCAGAAAACTAGAGGAATGGGAAAAGTAGATAAGAGACCAGAGGATATCTAAACGGTACGAAATATGCCGTAAAAGAGTAAAGAGAAGGATGGAAAATACCTGTGTGAGTAAGAATAAGGAGACTTGAACAAACGAAATGGAGAACAATGGAGTTTTGACGGAAGAAACTCGGAGCAAGTTCACAGCAAAGTTGTAGGCGGGAAATAATGAAATACGCAAACACGAAGCAAATACTTCATATAAGAAGAAGGAGAGGGAACGCCAGGGGCAGTTCGGTCTTTGAACACTGACACGATGGGAAATGCACAGAATGACGTAGGAGCATTAAATGTGCACGCAAATCGGTACTCGGAGGGGCGCGGCGGCTGCAGACCCTTTCCAATTAGGACAAGCCAGGTGTAAAACAGCAATGATGGCGCCTACGGAAAGAAGACCAAACGAATTACCCACGAGCAAGGGACTAACCCCGTAAATCCGAGGCCGCCCAGTACGCCCCGGTCAGGCATGACCCAGGGCACCACACAGACCATCATAATAGGGATAAGGCGCGGCACTAGAAGCCAGGTTGGCTGAAGCACAGGCCCCGGTCACAAATTGGGTCACAGGAATCATACACCTTGGCCGCCCAGAAGCCTGAACAGCCGAGCTGGGGGGCAACTGTTACAGACTAGGCCAAAAGCCCCCAAGTCCATAGCATGGCCCAAGCGAGCCGGAGGCGTAATCCGCTAATCATAGCGGGAGATCCGGAAATCTCGGCTAGCGCAGAATCCACCCTATCATATCGGCTGTCGAGATACACGCCCCATTAATGACACGTCCCATTAATGGCACATCCCGGATATCCGCCCCATTAATGGCACGTCTCATTAAAGGCGTATCATCTGATATCCGCCCCATTAATGGCCCACCATTAATGACATGCCCCGGATATCGCACCAGACACCTTTATAAATACAGAGAGCAGGTAACAAGGTGCACACATTCTAACCTAGACTATTTACATACAGTCTCACTATGCACACACACCACCCCTTTGTCGTGTACGGTAATCCTAGGTTCTCCTGGTTATCTCCCCCATAGATATCCAGGCAAGCCTATTCATCCAAGATCAATATACCAGCCCTCGGCTACTCTAGATATATATGAATCAACTTACTTGCCGATAATGAGAATTGAAAAAGCTCTAAAATTAAGTCACTCCCAAAGACAACGTAAAAAACCCTCCACAATTCACGTAAACAGTGTCACCTGTAATAGTGTGTAAATTCCTAGGATACGTCCTACAGGAGTTATCTTCTACGCAATTAAGCCAACCAAATATCTAACACCCAAAAAAAAAAAAAAAAAACTACCGAAGAAAAAGTTGGTACTAGATTAGCTGTAACACCCCCATTTCACATGCAACTAATGTATTAGGTTAGTGAATGGAGCATATGAATTTCCATCAAGGTTATTTATTTATTTATTTGTTTTCCTTTTTAACATGAATAATTAATTAAAGGAAAAAGGAAGTGGAACGAATGGTAGTTTGGAAATTGATAAGTTATCTTTTTTTAAAAAAAATGGACAAATTGATATAGGAGATGACAATGGATTGGACAAAATAGGGAGGACAATTTATGGAGCCCAAAAGAGAGGGCCCAATTCACATGAAAAGAGGGGGAACATGAAGCAAAAATTTACTCATAAAAAAAAATGGATTTCTCTAGAAATTAATTTTTTAAATCTTTGAAATATTGGGACATCATTTATTACACAAGACAACTTTCCATTATTACAAAAAGGATTGATTAGACAAGAGATCAATGGAATACTAACCCCATTTCGTTTTTGATGAAGAAGGGAGAAGAAAATAAAATAAAATAATAAGGTAGAGGAAAGGCCATCATTTCATTTTAAATGAAGAAGCATTGGGGAGGCAAATTAGATCAGTTTTTTTTTTTCCATTACCTTCCTCATTTTCGTGCAGCAAGAGGAGAGGAGAAGGAAGAGAAAAAAATAATAATAATAAATGAGGGAAGAAATGACATTTGATGAAGCCAAATAAGTACCTATTACCTAGAGCTAATTATGGCCATCAAAGGGAAAGTGACTCAAGCATTAAAGGAGGGGTTTGGTGAAGATTTTTTCAAGCTAATTTCAGAACAAATTTTCCCCCCAAACAGCCCAAATTTTAGAAAAAAAAGAAGCGTAGAGAGAAAAGAAAAATTACCAAGGAAAACTTTAGAAACTTGAGAAGAAAATGAGGGCATGGAGGTAAATTTCCAACACACAAGCATTGGGCATTTTAAATAGGCCATCACCCCTCCAAATTGGGCTGCCTATTCAGTGGAAGAGAGAAAGAAAAGTGAGAGCAAGTGTTTCATGCAAAAGAGCACAAGGAAGCTCAAGAAGGAGAAGGAGGTTGAAGCTTAGGTAAGTGTTTTAATTATGGAACCTTAAATCGCCCCCTTCTACTTCTTCTAATGAGGTTATAACATCAAGGATCATCATTTCTTTGGCCTTTTGTGGTGTAGTTCGAATTTGAGGAAGGGAGATTCAAGAAGAAAGGGTGTCAAGGGTGTTAGAAGCCATCAAGTAAGCCATTTTTGAACCTTTTTACCATTGTTCTTGGTTGTTTAAGAAATATCTATCTATTTCAACATGCATGTATATTTGGTTGTGAAGCAAATGGAAATAAGGAACCAAGATTTAGAGTTAAGGTTCATGGTTTTAAATGGTATATTAAACTTGGTATATGAAAGATATGAAGCAAGATGTGAAGTTAAAATGAAGCATGACATTTTGGTGATTAAATAGTAATTTTCGTGCAAATGGGTTTCCATGTAGATATGAGTTGATTTTGGTGTTTTTGATGGTTTTAAAATTTTTAAAATAAGATTTTGTATGAGGTTGAGTTTGGATCATATTTTTAGAAGTACAAATGAAAGTTTAAAAATGTTAGGGTTGCTGATTTCAGGATTTTCTGTGAAGTCACCTGGTTTCAATTCGATTTTTGACTAAGTAAATGAGTTTTAAAAATTATGAAATTATACAGGGAGAAATTAGCAATCTCAAGGATTATTTTGGTATATTATTTGTAATTTTATAATTTCTGGATTGGGAGAAAATAATTTTTGAAAAATAACCACTGTTTCTGGACTTTAATTCGAACAGCAGATGTGTTTTGGGCTATGAATGGGTTTTGGATTGTGACTGGCCCAAACCAGTATTTTTTGTTGAAAATAGACATAAAAAGGATCAATTGGGATTTTGAACCACCCTAAAAGGAGTTTTCTAGTGTTAAATATGAATTTTCAAAGTTGGGCCTTTATTTCTGGAATTTCAGAATTTTGGACGAAAATAAGAAAGAGTAAGCCCATGTTAAATTCCTTATTGAGAAAAAGGGATTTAATAAATATGGACATATGAATTGGGCTTATTTTAAATTATTAAATGGAATTTTTATTGAGATGGACTCAATTATAATTATAATTAAATTTTATTATTATTTTAGGGCTATTTGAGAAATTGTGCACTGGGAAGGAATATTTATTGTTTATAAGAGTGGTCAACCAACAGGTAGTAGCCTTAACCTCATATGTCTTGTGTTGCCTTGTATGTTTGTTTTTTCATGATTGTGGACTCGTGTCTCCTGAAAAGGGACATGCGTTTGAGTGCATTCAGTGTGGTCTGGGTTCGGAGCCCGACTACTGTGATTTTTCCTAGCGCTGTGGATCCGGGGCTTGCTTTGTTGAGCAGTCCTACGTTTATTAGGACTTGGTCCTTCCGCAGTAAATGTTGCATCTATATGGTATGCTTTTACATTACTGCGCGTGTTTACTGAATGCTACATGATTTGTATATTTTTCCTGATTATGGTGACTTACATGCATTGCATACACATGTTATATGAGATTAATGGTTACTTTGGGATTCAATTATGAATCCTAGGCTTTTGCAAGGATACTAGGAGTGCTTCTAGGACAATGTCAGGAGGCGAAGGTAGGCCAACAGAGCAAAACTAAATTGTTGGTGACTACTAGTTTTGGATATTTATTTTGGTTACCCAGATGACTGTATAATGATTATTTTGGCCGTTGGGCACTTTATGCGGGATAACTGTATTCTAATCCCACCGGGGAAAAACTTTACTTACTGCACTTTATTTTATCAATATGTTTTGTCCAAACCAATATGTGCTCTGCTGCTTATACTCTGATACACGACTTAAATAACTTGGGCTTGGATTTAAGAAAAAACTATAAAAATGGTTTTTAAGTAAAGAACCACACTGCCCGCCAGCCAAAAGGGCGAGGCCGGTAGGTGTGTTACATTAGCATTATAATGTCTTTCTTTTTTATTTATTAGATAAATAATTTTTTAGGGTTTATACATTTGTTTATTCTTACAGATTGAATTTCAGTTTTAGTCCATCTAATTTCAAATTGTTGTTTTTTATCCTTAGGTTCAAATTTAATGGGCGGTGTAAGGGCTAAAACAAAAAGGTTGTTAATAGTATAAGGACCAAGATCAAGACCTCGTTAAAAGTATTTTAAAAAAAAAGGGATACAACTTTGATTTTGGTCCCTATACTTAACGATGATAACGCAAACCAAGTTCTTGTACACTATATAGGGACCAAAAAGCATGATTTGAGACTACAGGGATATAATGTTAGAAAACTCACAGTGCAAATACATATAATGGAAATGATGAAATCAGCTTTGACGATATATATTTATACACACACACATAATGAATATTCCAATGAAATGACAAAGCTATAAAAACATAAAACGACAGAAACAGGCTATAGAATAGGAAGTAGCAGAAATGCTGTTGGTGAAAATACTTTCAATATAGAAATATCACTAAGATAAGAATCTGTGTAATTAATATGCATAATCTGTAAACATACAATATTACTGCAAAGAAAAAAACCAGTAAAAACTCACAAGACTGCCGAATATGATAATGAACTCTGAAGAAATCCGAGCACAACTTTCGTTGTGTCCTTAAGACAATTTTGCTCCCTCTATATGGATGCCCAAGGATGATAAGCAATTGTCTCCCAGGATAGAGCGGATTATTCGTCTTCAGAAAGATGGCTCTCTCAATCTGAAGCCCAAACAAATCCAACGAGTCTGCTTTCAGAATCGCCCGGAAGTGACTTATAGCAAAATGCATTAAACTAAATGTATGAGAGCGTAGTATTAGAAAAACGAGATTATTTTTCTGCCACACGCACGTCTATTTATAGATGATGAAACAATCAGATGGAGTCCCATCAGTGAACCGACACGATTTCTTATTCATAACCCATGGGATTACACAAAAATCTAACAAGTGCAAGGAATAGCATTCAGAAAGAAACAAGGTACAGAAGAATCTTCAGAAGGAGGATATGCCAAAATCTTTTCACACCCATCCTAACAGCATTTCTCATCTTATATCAAACCTCATCCAAATCACGAAGCTAGCAGTCCCTTTTCTTCAGTCTCAGGCTCCTTCGTGGTGCAACTGGTCCATAATTCTGTCTTGAGCCTCCGATTCCGTTTTGTCCTAAGCCCATTTCAGCTAGGTCTACTATAAAGGATCAACACCAAAATTCAATCAAATTATAAGAATCAATAATGCTTCAACCCATTTTTTGTATTTTTTTTTTTCTAGATAAAGAATGGTTAACGTAAAGTGAGTCTACAATATAACAACTAAGATTTAGGACTTTCCAATGTATTTAAATCCATTGGTATAATGACGAAACAAAAGGTAATCAATAATCCATAAAACTAGCAAATAAATCATATATCAATCTTTGAAAGAAAATTGAACATCCAAAAATGATATAAATACCCCAATTCATCATTCTAATTATATAGCATCTCCAAATGACAAATGATCTAAAAAGTTATATTTATATGGATTTATTTTCATTGAAAGTGGTTAAATAAAGTAAATAGGCAATGTAATAACTAGGATTTAGGATGAAGAAAAGCTTCAAAGAGATTGTTGCCACCTGATGTAAGGCTTTCCGCATAATTCCAAATTGGAGTAGTAAAGGAACATTTGCCAAATTCCTTGAACTCATTAGTATGGAGATTGCAGAAAACAAGTCTTGCTTCATCATCATTCTCCAATACAACTTTTCTCCCCCTGATGGATGTACCCATTTCTCTGACTTTGCAAACAATTTCATTTATCCAAATAGTCTCTGGATATAAAAAGCATGGATAGGGATTGCTTGTATATATTTTGGTCCAAATACATGTCTCCTCAGAGGCATCTATACACTTGTCCATGACCCACAAATCAACCGAAGATGATTCCATGTTTACAATTTTGTTGCTTGAAAGCATAGCCAATTTGTTTTCATATGTAGTAAGTTTATAGTAATTTGATTTACAAGCGGAACTAGGAAATGGTATCAATGTGAACACTTCTGTTGCTACGTCAAACGAAACTACTCCATATTCATTCTTCCCCACTTCAAGGTTGAAGCTAAACCAAAAGATTGATCCATTGAAATTGAAACCATAGTAATGTATTGGAGGAATTACACACCCTAATTTCCCAACTTCAACTTTTTTCCATAACCTTGTGTATAATGAAAAAACTTCCACTTTATGAGCCACACGACCATCTATACTATAAAAAAGTCTCACAATCTTATAATCATTAACAATTGGACTGAAACCAAATCCTATGGAGGAAAGCCCACGACGATCAGAACTAAGAGGTCTAGCCACATGGCAAACTTCTCTTATTGCTGGATTCCACACACACAAAGATTTAGATTCCTTGAGTTGGAGACAGATCAAGCCATTATTACTGGATGGGACGAACCTGCACATTGAGGAATCTGAGAAAGGTGGAATATGATATTCAAGGACTTGCATATCACGATTGATCAAACTTAAGCGCCGAGGATTAATGCCCTCAAAAAGAAGAAAAGGGTTTTGGTGGGTGGAATGGTGGAGGTGTTCTGCAATGAAAGATGGGGTTTTGATGAGATTCTTCCACTCTTTGCACACACATTGAAATCGGATTACGAATTTCGTAGGAAGTCGTTTGAGAAAATTCCTGATAATTTCTTGAGGAAGATATGGTGCGTCGCTATGCATTACTTTCTCCTTCATGGCGATCGACTGATGAAAAATAAATTTCACAATCAACAAGGAATTAGTGTAATTACTCAATTGAAAAGAAACTTACTGCACTATTAGGGAAATTTATATAAAACCATTTGCTCCATGGTGTTGGGTTGATCGAAACTCGAGGAATCTCACGCAGGAAAAGCTTCACAATCGATGAGGATTTTGGTTCAGAAGATGTAATCCTTCATAGCCAAAAACATTGGAAATTGGTAAACATTTATCTTTTTCTTTTTGGGAAATTTTTCATTAAAATAGGGAAAATTCCAAGAAAACACCTTTTAAATTGACAAAAGACAGATCAGGGTATCTAATATGCATAATACCATCTTAAACCAGTGGAGAAATCCGGGATATTGAAATGTGTCCGGGATATTGAAATGTGTTCAAAAGAAATTTAAATGATACCATATGCTCCATGGAGCTCGACTGTTCAAAACTCAAAAGGAATCTCACACAGGAAAGGGTTCACAATCGACGATAGTACAGAAGATATAGTCCTTTTCTTGTTACAGGAAGATATAGTGCTTTAAAACGTTGGAAAAGGGCAAATTTTTTTTTTTTCTTTTTATGTTTTATTTTGTAAATTTTTATTTAAAATATCTTATAACATTAATTTGTTAACAACATATTTTACATATTGTATATTTTTATTTTTATTTTTTTATCATACTTGCCTTTGTACTAATTTTTCTGAGTAAAATAAAATTTAAAATAAAATAATTAATATAAAATTTAATACGGGTGTTACTTTTACCAAAACTAGTACAGAGCCCGAATTGCGCGGTTATGTATCAATTGTATTTGCAACAGTTTCATATTAGTTATTTGTAATAGTTTAAATTTTTCCTTTCTTTTGGCCAAAAAAAAAAAAAAAAATCCTTTCTAAAATCTAAGGGGTAAGGGGTATGAAAGTAATTTGACCCAATTTTCTAAATCCATTTTTCTCGCATATGACCTGATTAATGATTTATTATGTTTATTCACTTAAATTAACGGGTCTCTTCTTTACTTTCCATTTCTCTTTTCATTTATCCTTATCTAAACTGCTATTTCTCTTTCTGTTGATCCTTATCTAAGCTGCATCAAACCTTTTAAGGATGAGTGGTGAACAGTTCTAATCATAAGTGACATATTGGTTAAAAGTGCCGCCGTTAGTCAATCGTAATTTCTCTTTGGATTCCCTTTTTTTTCACAAATGACTTTAAAATTTGTGATTATGTTTGGATTTCATTTATTAAAATACTTATGAATGTATAATTACCAAAAATGGTATAAATTTTATAAAGTTATATTCAACTAAGGAAATAAATGAAACTAAAAGAAACATTATATATGTTGAAGTATATGTTAGAGAGCATATTACAGTACCTATCATTATCATGTGATTTAATTTCTAAATAGAAAAATAAATATGATAGCTAATTATTTTACTTGGACTGCACCACATTATGCAATCAAGTTTATTTCTTCAATAAAGGCAAAGCTATTTACATTCTCATGATTATATTTAATAATAAATAAAATTGAATATATATTAATTATTATTAAATATGATTAATAAATGACATGAATATTTAAATATTATTTTTATTTTTTATTTTTTATTATTTAAAATAATTTAAAAATTCTTGTTAAGTAATGTGAACAATATTTAAAATAATATTATTTAGAGGGAAAATTGGAAAAATTGTTGTTTGAGGTGGTTTTAATTGGGATTTTTCATATCAATCCCATAAGCAACCCCTTTGTCCCTTATCGGGTCGATGGGGATTATTAAAAAGTTACTCAAACAAGACAATCAGGATTTGTAATCACGTTTTTGGTTCAATCAGACTTATATGAGCTCTCCCGCTTAACCAAACTGGCACTAATATGTATGCTTTTACAGTTAAGATGATATGCGCGTATGCACTTACAAAATTGTTAGAATAATGTGCCTGTTTATTATATATTAATATTTATATATTAAAAAAAATCTGTGCGTGGTTTTGCGCTTAGATATATATGAGTGTGTGTATATATGTATGTATGTATAATTTTAATATCTCTTAAAAAGTCAATACATCTCATGTGCCCAAGTCATAGTAAAGTTATATATATATATATATATATATATATATATATATTCATTTCAAGCATGGTAACCGGAAGCAATTTTTAGCAAAGACCCCCGAAAGGATGGTTTAGCTAAGATATCAGTGTAAAAATTGTAGAGGTAGGATATTGTCACTACCATATTATGTCACTACCACTTTCTCACCATCAGATCTATTATTTGATCCAACGGTCCTGATTTAACTTACTTAAATCCTTCTTCCTTCTCCACATTTCTCTCTTTCTCTTCGTTCTCTCCATCGCACGCATCGCAGCTAGGAACCGCCGCCGTCCCTCCCCTTCTCTGGCCCCTCTTCCCCACTGATTTCGTCGCATCAGTTTTAGTGCAAAGATTTCAAGCCCCACTCGCATTATGATTGTAAATCTCATGAATTGCATGCTTCTTCCTCACTGATTTTGTCGCATCAGTTTTAGTACAAAGATTTCAAGCCCCACTCGCATTATGATTGTAAATCTCATGAATTGCATGCTCCAAAATACTCCACGTCTTATCTGCATACTTTGGATCCACCATGACCCGGTGCTTAAACGCCTCTATTTGGAAGCTCCTCTTCTGAGCACTCATGTTAAATCAAACTAATCCCGAGCCTTCACAATAAAATCAAACCAATCTTGAACCTAAATTTAGACACCGAAGTGCATCCAATCACTTAACAAGATCCTCAGAATTCAGTTATCAAAACAGGCGGAAAACCCTAGTGTTGCTGGATGCTATTGAATTGTGACTTTTGCTTTAGAGACTTTAGGATGATGAGCGAATTTACATACTAGGGTTTTTCAGTCAATCAAGGGTATCCATAGTGGGCTAAGAGAATGACTGGAATCATTTGTTTCCGGCTGAGCCCGCAAAACTTACTTATCCAAGAGGTTGATTAACAACATCTCCATGTCTTCTCTTAGATCATCAGGTTGACAACACCTTGTCACTTAGTGTCACATCACTATGTGACAACCTGGCATCTTTACCCTAAATATATAGACCCGGCTGAGCCCGTAGACTATACATCTAGTCTAGCACAAACCATCATCCCAAGTGTCATACACTTCGAATGACACCATCATACACTGCGAAATCAATAGGTCGTAGCTGAGCTAGAGAGAGCTACCATTCGTAGGATTCTTAGGCACCACTGATGATGGGAGGTAAACAAACGCGTTAGATAATTTTGTGAGGGTTCTTATCGGTCTCATCATAAATTACTAACTAATAAATTAACTAACATTTGGTCAATTTCTAAGTTAGAATTGATTTTATCTTGCATGCATAAATTAGACATACATATAAAACAACTATCACATAGTTTAATTTTAAACAGCTTGTATTTATCATGCATTCTTACCGTGTGGTGATCGCGTTTACTATTATCATGCATACTAGTCGTATTAATTCTATGCATAATAATAATAATAACAATTCATGTATTTTGTGGATGATCATGGTGCCTTTCGATTAATGATCCAAAACATCTCCATGTCTTGGATTATCAAATCTTCAAATATACTCCATTATTTCATCATGTTCGAATGATCTCTTGGTAAACTCTTCTTGTACTTGTCCACGATCTAAAATTTTACATTCTTATTCCTATTACAATTTCCCTATGCAATATTTAAATTGGGACAAAACAATCTCATTTACCAAAAATAAGAAAATAAAATAAAATTTAAATCGGGACAAAATAATCTCATTTACCAAAAGAAATAAAATTTAAATAATAATTTAAATCATTTATTCAAGCACCATGACCATCCCTTTTCTTGTACCTACCTACAAAAGGTTAGAAAAAACACATGCACATATTTTTTCAAATCTTAACTTATTATTGAATCGAATTCAATAATATTACCCCATATGTTTTTCTGAACGAGCCCTACTCGATACCACTTGTTGGTTAATTTTGCCTATTACATGACTTTCATGCAAAGTTTCATGAGGTTGAAAACAAAAATTTGTTTAATCGATGCGGAAACCCGTAACACTTTACGGTCCTCATGAATTATTAACCTTAACTCATTACGTTAATTAGTTAATAATTATTAATCCGTAACTCTTTACGGTACTCATGAGAATTCATAACAATTTATAATACTCATGAGTCTTAGGATTACTCGTTAAAACAACTATTGGGGTTTAGGATAATTTGATGAAACTATTATTGGAGATTAGAACACCTTAGATCACTCGAAGACTTCAAGGTTGTTGATATCTTCTAACGTTGATCCACACGGCTATCCCCGATTGCAATGAGAACTCCTTCTCTTGAAACCTCCCACTCCTTGGATGCTTGCTAGGCGAAGACAAGGTTGAGTTGTGGTTTCCTTGGGTTTTTATCTTTTCAAGAAGATGATGGTTTCTTAGGATCGGGTTAAAGATAGGAGGAGCAAGATCATTGGAACCTTGTCTTTCTATGGATGGTGCCTTTTTCTCTCTAAACCTTTGGTAAAGATCGAAATTTAGAGAGCATAAGGATCTTGTTTTTCTCTCAGAAAAACGTGCAAGAAAAAGGCACACCAAAAATCAGCACTTTATAAGAGTCTAACCCTAATTTAAGTGCTCACAAGAAAGGCTCAATCCAAGCTTGAATTGGACAATCCAAATCACAGTGAATTGAATTCATATCTTGATTGATTGATTGATTGAATTTAAGATGATGAATCACATTCATATCTTGATTGATTGTTTGAATCAATCATTTAAGATGATGGATTACATTTATTTCTTTTCTTCTTCAAAAAACGTCCATAAAAAGGGCACTTAAAAAATCAGCACTTTATAATAGTCTAACCCTAATTTAAGTGCTTACAAGAAATGCCCAATCAAACTTGATTTGGAAAATCCAAATCATAATGAATTAAATTCATATCTTGATTGAATAATAATTTAAGATGATGAATCACATTCATCTCTTAAACTAAAATTCAAAATCATTTCAATCAATCCTCATTTATTATTTCTCCTATCTTCATCCAATCATCATTGGATCTTAATACATATATATATATATGTATATTAGATAATTTAGAATTATCTTTTATAACCTAACCTCTTGAATTTAAATTCAAATTTAAAATTCAAAATTCGAATTCCAAATTCAACTTGGCCTAAGACCCCATTGGGTCTTCCAACACATTTGGGCCCTTTTGTGGAGAAATTGATTTCCCACTCGGGACACCATATATAACGCCATTTTCTCCTCATTGGGCTTGAAGTCCCACTCCAACCCAAATACATATTTACTCTTGATAAAGCTCAATAACAATTATTGTCCCAAGTTTGCTAATTTTAAACAATCGGGAATAACCTTTTGTGTGTGACCCATTAGGCCCAACTAGTCACTGACATAAATAAACTTGAACCAATTAAAAACCGTTTTAACGAGCCCAATTTATCTAATGACCTCATAAGACACTAGCAATGCTCTGCGGCCCCAGAACTAATTGAGTTGATCAAGTGATCTACCTTTCATATTTGGATACCGTGCAGGCATCATCCTTCACATCGTCATTCACATTTAGTCGAGAGCAAAAATAGAGTATCATCTCTCTTAATTGACTAAATGTAGCTATTTCACGAACCAGGAATCTTCTTATATTAACTCGTAAGGGATCATGATTCTTCATGATCATTTTTGTGCACAGACTCTCGAGTTAATTAAAAGCTATCCAAGCTCTATCGGTCTTGTGAATGACTAATCCCTTGTAGGGGATCGTGAGTCCTCTCAAAGATGTCCATCTATACTCATGCATTCGAGTTACACCCAAGAGTACACTTTGTTCTCCCCATTTTTAGGTGGATAGAGTTGTACGCTCAAAGTATGACCCTAGGACATAGTGTTCGATGACATCCTTAAGTCCAAGACGATCCGCACTACCAAACGATGAGAGACTTTACATATCCAATGATACTCTCTACATTGAATCTTTGTGGAGTATCTCGGTGGGTCAGTTCGGTATTATCTGTTCTCTAACAGATCTACCCACGACATCAGCTAAGGCATCTCCATGCCTCGCATTCCATGAGGTCCATACCTTGTATCTCTATACAAGTAGACGATGTCATACTAGTCTTACTGAGATCACCAATGCCCTTTCTTGGTGATTCAAGACTATGAACAAGTTTTAAGCAATAGATATCCAGTGTTCTCGAGTCCTCATGATCATGATCTCTATCATTGATCCTCAAGAATAACACATGTTCTATTCCTAGGGCTTTTATCTTCAAACACATATTTACCTTAAATAAAGGCGAGACATAAATATGATAAAGATAAAATATGCTCATTTATTAATAATGAAATACTATAACGTAGAAATGGTGCTGATCTGTCCTTACATATTGTCTCTAGGACACCTAAATACTAACATATTCTTCATCTCGAGCATCTCCATTTCTCTTCTTCATTGAACTTGTGGACCTTGCCATGACATCATGGATTCATGGCTATCCTTCTTCTCTTTCAAATCAATCCGAGCTCTCCCCATAATCCACCTCCTTTCTGGGAAAAAGTAAAAATAAAGCTTTCAAGTTTGATTCTCAAGTTTGATTAAGGGGAAAAAAAAAGAGCAAGCAAAAGAGTGCGGCCCGGATTTTTGCGGGCTAGGAAAACTCTCAACCTTGACCTTGCCAAAACCTGCGGGCCATAGGTTGAACCCGTATTATTGGCTCTAAATCCAATACATGGAGCATTGCGCCAAAATACCCTGTCAATAATCAGCCCACGATGCACAAACATGACAATCTAGATTTTCCAGCTCCGTTGGAAGCCACATCATCAATTTTAATGATATCAATAATGTTTTTTATTATGGAAGATGACTATGTCAACTTATAAATTATGAAAACATTGGAAAGTAGGTTATAAGTGGGTCAAAAGTATAAGGACTGAGATGCACCAAATCATATTTGAAAGATCGAGACAAAAATATAAAGACTAAAAGATTGTTGTTTTCTTAGTTACTAATATGTTGGTGGGAATTACAAGCATGATCAAAGCTGCAACTTTCCAATTATAAGAAACCGAAGAGAGCATTCATGCCATTAGATTACAATCACTATTTGTAGTATATGAATAACGTTATTTCAGCTCCATCATTATCTCATCTCCAGTCATGTTAAAAAATGACAATTCAAACAGTTACTAGTACATACAAGGTCCCAAAAAAAACTATACTGGGAGGAAAAGATCCAACCAGAGACCCATTTAGACATCTGCTAAGCTACTTGCAAACATTAACAACAAACAAAAAATAAAGGTGAGACAAGGAGGTATAAAGAAGATGATGGCAGAGTACGACGGCGAAAGGCGGTGGAGCCGGTAGGGTGTAAATTCTAAGCGATGGATGACGAAGGCTATGTTGTTGAGGGAACCAAAGGTGGAGAAGCCGACAACAGGGAAAAGGAAAATGAGAGAAGGTGGTGTTCTATCTGGATCGACAGAGGTGTTTAGTCCGTTGGACTAGTATGTTGATTTATGATCAGTTAACTATCTCTTAGGTATCTATGGATCATATACCTATGAGTATGGTAGATCACTATACATGAGTAGGCGTTAGCCAAAGGAGGTGGGATGTATGCACAGTGACGGCAGAATGATAATTGAGATAGAATGATCATACCTTTAGGATTTACCTCTTATTTATAGAGTTACCTGTGGGGTTAGGATTTGGACTTACGGGCCTTTGTGGCTCCAAGCCCAAGTGTTGTGCCTCCATAACTGTGTCACGTAGCTTGCCCCTTATTGGGCCATATGTCGAATGGGCCTTATATATGAGTCCATAACAGGTGGTGATAATTGTTACACCATACATATGATTTTTCATATTTGGTATGAAAAACAACAATGTTTTATATTCATCTACATGCCATAGCTTAGGAACGAATTTTTTTATATGTTCATGTTTATTTATATTAAAAATTGATTCTTTTTTATATTTTAAAATTTTATGAAAAGTGGTTTCTTAGTAGAAACTTTATTTTAAAATTTAAAAAAAAAAAAAAATCATTTCTCAACAAATTAAATTATGTAAGAATCTTTGAAACAATAAAATTGAAGCCGCCAATCACAAAGGAAGTTGGGAACCAATCCGACTTACTAGGACTGGCCCACCAGTCTCCCACTTATTTTTTACTGATGACATTCTGCTATTTGCAGAAGCCTCCATGGACCAAGTTTATACAATTAATAAAGGTCTCAATACTTTTTGTGATAGTTTAGGGCTAAAGGTTAATCATCAAAAAACTTGAGTTTTCTTCTCAAACAATGTTAATCACATCCGAAGAAGTGAGCTATGCGCCTTTCTGGGCTTCTCTATTACGTGTGATTTGGGCAAGTATCTAGGTGTCCCGCTTCATCACAAAAGGGTAACCAAAGATTCTTACTAGTTTGTGGTGAACAAGGTTAAAACAAGACTAGCCATGTGGCAAACCAAGTCCCTATCGGCTGCTGGGCGAACTACTCTTATTTCATCAGTAACCATGTCAATCCCCGGCTATGTAATGCAAACCTCTTCTCTTCTAGTGACCACTTGGGAATCCCTAGATAAATGCAACCGGAAGTTCTTATGGGGTAGTACGGATCAACAAAAAATACCTTTAGTTGCATGGGATGCTATATGCAAGTCTAAACTTAAAGTTGGCATGGGTCTCCGCCATGCTAAGGACCAAAATAGTGCGTATCTTATGAAGCTTGGATGGAGATTAGTAACTAAAAAGGATGATTTGTGGGTGAAGATTATCCATAATAAATATAATTGTAGAAATGATAAACTCCCAAGATCTGACATGAGCAGGCCGGGTTCAAACTTGTGGAGCAGCCTCAAGAGAACATGGGGTAAAGTGCAAGATGGAATTGAGACTTTAGCAAATGAGCAGATGCGATAGAGATGGACCAAGAGTGGGGAGTTTTCTGTCATGTCGGCATATGCTTCCCTAAAAAATGATGACGCTCCTCCTGATCCGGTGTGGGGGAAGCTTTGGAAACTAAAGGTTCCGGAAAGATGTAAGGTTTTCACATGGCTTGTATTGCATAAAAGACTGTTAACCAACACGTCTAGATGCAAGAGAGGTCTGAGCAGTGACAGCCGGTGCCTGTGTGTCAGGCAGAAGTAGAGGATCTCCAACATGTGCTCAGGGATTGGTGACCCTTACTCTCTGGAAGACTGTTGTTCCTCAGCGGTTATGGCACAATTTTAGTTCTATGAGCTTTGAACACTGGTTTCGGTGGAATTCTACTCACAGTGGTAGGAGGAAGAACTCGGAGGAGTGGGGACAGCTGTTCATTATTTTCTGTTGGTGGTTATGGAGACACCGCAACGCTTTTGTCTTTGAGGGAAAGAGGATATCAAATCAGTTTATACAGACCAACATCGATGCCACCAGGAGAAGTTTGTAGGACATGCATACCAGATTCTCCATGGCCATTGGAGAACAAAGCAAAGTAGCAGAACGTGAGATTCAGTGGAAGCCTCCACCAGCGGGTTGGGTGAGAATCAACACAAATGGGGCATTTTCTCATTTTGGAGCTAGCTTTGCTTGTGGTGGAGTCATTCAAGATGCACATGGAAACTTTCTGAAGGGTTTCATGTTCAAAGGATTGGATGGAGATAGCCTTTTGGCGGAGCTATGGGGTTGCCTCCATGGTTTGAAGCTAGCATGGGACTTGGGATATCAGCAAGTTATATTGGAATTAGACTCTACGGAAGCAGTCGAATTGATGGAGAACGAACTAAATGAGCTTCATGTGGATCGGAGCATTATTGAAGAGATTCATCGCCTAATGGAGAGAGATTGGAGGATTGAAGTAGCTCATATTAGTTGATGGGGTGAACAACGCTGCAGATTACTTGGCGAAAGCAGGTCTCTTAGCTATGCCAAGATTTCACGCGGTCATGGTTACTGATATGGAATTAGATAGTTTGTTAGCTAAGGATAAGCGTTAGTTTATTTTGAATGGATGCTACTTTTTATCAACAAAAAAAATAATAATAATAATAATTGAACATTCCAAAATTATACAAATACTTCCATTCATCATTCGAAATAACATCTCAAGAGGATAATCATTTCCATTAAAAATAATTAGAAAAAAAAAATACATTTGCAATGTAATAACAAGGATTTAGGATGAAGGGCTTCAATGTGGTGACGTTTCTAACTTAATATAAGGCTTTCTGCATAGTTCCAAATTGGACAACCGTTGGCACAATCTCCTATGGAAAATGTCTTGAATACATTAGTATGTAGATTGCACAAACCAAGTTGTTTTTCAAGACCCCCATGCATTGTATTAACAAAGCAAACAATTTCATTTCTCCAAATAGTCACCGGATCTAATACGTATGGAAACGAGTTGTTTGTATATATTTTAGTCTAAATCCATCTCTCCTTGAATGTATTCATGCACTTCTCCATCACCCACAACTCAATCTGAGTTGCTTTAAGATTTTCAAGCCAACTTTCAGAAAGCATAGCAAGTAGTAAACCTATTGTAATTTGATTTTGAGGCAGATGCAGGATATGGTATCAATGTGAAGACTTCTGTTGCTATGTCAAATGAAAATATCAAACGACGACTACTACTTTTACCCTCCTCCACACGTTTTTTGGTACCAAACCAAAAGATTGCTCCATCAAACGTGAAGCCATAACGAACTACAATAGGAGATATACCCTTTAATTTCCCAACTTCAACTTCTTTCCATGATCTTGTGCTTAATGAAAACACATTCACTGTATGAACCTGACGATCATTGAAAGGAGAATAAAAGAGTCTCACTATCTTGTAATCATTAACAACTGAACTGAACCCAAATCCTACATAGGTAAACCCAATATAACGGAGGCCATGAGGTTTGGGCACCCGGCAGAACTCTCTGATTGCCGGATTCCACACGAAATATGAGACAATGAGTTCAAGACATAGCAAGCCATTACTAGAATGGACGATCGAGGAGCTACCCAGTGAGGCATAGGTGAAAACAGGAATTTGATGTTCAAGGACTTGTAAATCAGCATTGATCAAACATAATTGCCCAGGATCACCGCAGTTATAGCCACTGCGGTGGAAGACAAGATAAGGGTTTTGCTGAGTGGAATGGTGGAATTGTTCTGCCATGAAATATGGGGTTTTGAAGAGATTCTTCCAATCTTTACCCACATTTAAATCGGATTAGGGATTTTACAGGAAGTCGTTTGAGAATATTCATGATGATTTCTTGAGGAAGATTTGGCGTGTCGCCATCCATTACTGTCTCCTTCATGGACATCGACTGATAAAAGAAGAATTTCACAGAGTAAAGGTTTCACAATCAACAATGAAAAGAGAAGTTTATATAAACAGAAGCAATCATAAGAAGCTTATAAACATTACCATCTGCTGCTCCACGGTGCTTATGCTCATATCGTTCATCGTTCAAAACTCAAAAGGGATCTCACCCAGGGAAGGCCTCGCAGTCGGCGAGGTTAGGGATCAGAAGATATATAGTCCTTAAACCGTGGGAATTTATTTTGACCTTGAAAAACCATTGGAATTTGAAAACTTTTTGTTTTTTTGTTTTCATTTTTTCATTAAAATATCCTGATAAGATTAATTTCGTAATGAAATATTTTATATTTTTGGATATTTTCATAGTTTTATTTGTTATATATGATTTGATATCTACTTTTCTCACTTGTTATTAAATTATGTGAAAAATTAATGAAAATAAAACACAGTAAATGCATATTCAAAAATAAAAACAAAATCACTTCTGATTTTGATATTAAAAAAATTGGACTGAAAAAAAATGAAAAAATCCACCTCAGAATGAGATCGCTAATTTTTCGGGTAGTATATAATTTTGAAATTTGAAAACGGAATTATATTTTAATTTCTAAATTAATGGATATACAATTAAAATGTAAAAATTATATGGAGGCTAATCCCCTCTTTTTGTCCAAAATACCAACGGCATTGGTACAAATAAAAGTGCTTCGGCCGTTTCATAATGAAGTAAATCCTTTGGGTGAGCTACAAAGTTACAACTCATTTTTTCTGGTTTCCTTAACTTAGTAAATAAGAACGATGGAGTTACAAAAAAGTATTAGGTGGGGTGCCTTTAGGTTTAAAGAGCCCAACAACGAGGCTCTCTCACATCGATGTAACATCTCAAATTTTGGGATAAAGAGTTTAGGAATATGACTAAGATAAATAGGCTGTTAAGCAATTAAGTGTCTAAAGTCTTAAGCTTTTCATGAGAAAAAAACTTAAGATAATTATTGGATATTATTTTGGATCTTAAAAAAAATAGGGGAAATTATGAAATGTTGTTTTGAGGATTTAGAAATATTACGAGGGGATTAAATATGAAAAATTTGGCCTCAATAGTTTTAAAGCTATAATTTGGAATTTATAGCCTATTTTACTGGAAATTCAAGGAACAAATAGTTAGAGGAAAATTTTGGCCTAGAAAATTTAGAGTTGATATTTTATGGCCTAGAGAAGCCAATCGAGGAAGAAAAATCCTTATATGGTATTAATGATCAAGTTTTAGAAATTATTGAAGGATTTTGACATAATAGATAAATAGGAAAGTTTAGAATAAAAGCTAAAAGGGGTAAATGGGTCAATTTATTTTTCCATTAAATAAGACACATCAGGTGCCCTAGTTCAACATGTACATATTCATGCAAACTCTCTTTTTCCTCTCGTGCCACCTCAGCCCCTCCCCTCTCAATTTGCGACACATTGCCACACATATCCCCTGTTTGTCTAATTAAACCAATTCCCTATGCCTTATTTAATTCACTTCGGCCAGAACCCATTTCCCCTCAATTATCCATTCGGCGAGATTATACCAATTCCATTCTCATCTCATTCGACCAAGACTCAAAACAAACAAAAGGAAAAGAGTGAGATCGAGAAGTGAGAGCAAGAGAAAGTCGGATGATCAAGGAGAGGCCGATCATTACATGCAACTTAGGATTTTGATTAAGGTGAGCTTCCCAAATCCTTTCCCACCTTCAATCTGACGTATTGCTTTTGTTTGGGGATAGAAAAATAATGGAATCTTGGTTTGGAAATAAGAAATCTGTGATTAAGGGTTTGAAAAGGTATCTAAGGGTAGAATAAAGCTTATAATCGGTGTTGCATGTATTTCTTTTGTTCTATTTTTGTCATGGCCGAACCTGCTCTGTTTTGTTGGGTATATCTTTTGTCTATCTAAAGAAAGGATAAGAGGAATTATACATGATTAAAAGTGCATGATAGAAGTGTTCTTTAATCGGTTGATGTTTATTGATGTTGTTGGTCTTGATGAGTTGCTGTCAAAAGGTTTTATGGCTGGACAGATTTGACTATGAGTGGTTGAGTGGGTTGAGTTTGCTGCTGAATCTGAAAAATATTTCAGACTTCAAATATACTCACGCCATCCATAAAGAAAAGGAAAGAAGGTGTCTTTAAGGTTTACATATGGGTGCTGATGTTTGAGAAGGATGGGATATGAGTTTTAAATATTTCCTGTCCCTTATTCTCGGCCAGCAACTATTAAGTACGAAAAGAATTAACTCCTCTAAATATAATTATTCCTATAGGCTCAAAGAGGATTATGTATGATATGGAACCATTAGGCAAAATAGAAAGATGATTCTTGAGTTGCAAACTTATTCAAGTTACTGTTTGAGGCCTCTTTAGTTTAAATAATTATTTGGCTAATCTGAACAATGCTTTAAGGTATCAAAATGATAATCTTCTTGGATAAATATATCTACTCATGAGTTGAGAGTTTTGGGTAGGATAATAGGAATTTAATTATGTGTTGGTGAGTATATATGTATAAGGATAAAATATTACAAGTGATGACACATCTATATGAATTTTAAAATTTATAGGAATTGACAATTGTTTGAGTTCAAGAGAGAGAAAAGTGAACCCAAAGGATTTTGGTAAAGGTATAGTTTCAGATGGAGTAACAGGTGAGTGAATAGCGGTGAGTGAATAGCGTCCCTAATTTTTATAAATGGTATTTTTATTGTTGAAATCTTATGTTTTTTCCCCATATTTAAACGTATGATTTTGTGAAAGAATATTTGTTGAAAGTATATGAGTAAGAAAAAAAAAAAATGGTGATTTTATTTGTTATTATGTATTTTCTTCCAATTGTTTGAAAGCATAATTCATGATTATGCGCTTAAATCGAAATGAGACTTTTGAGATATTTTTCATAAATTTTATATTGAAATGAGTTTTGATTTTGAAAAATTTATAAGCTAGAATTTATTATGGAATGTTTTACGCAAATTTTGATGTTTTAAAAGGATTTTATCGATAGAATGAATTTGAAGGAAAGTTTTGAAATATTGTTTGTAAAATTTCATGCTGGAGAATTTGATTATGAAATATGAGATAGAGTTGATATTATCTTGAAAGAAGAATTTTTATTACTTTGATAAATTGACCCCAAAGCATGCTTGAAAATATTTTGGAGAGGATCAATACGTAACGACCACGGTTACTAACAAGTTAGCCAGATCTTGTTAGTCCTTGGTGCACCATGGTTAACCTCGAGCTCGCTTGATATTCATGGGATTTATTTTCATGCTTGTTTCATGGACTGTGTGTCCATGCTTGTTTCATGGCCTCGTGTCATGCTTGGTTAGTTTACCCTCATGGATTGTGTGTCCATGCTTGTTTCATGGCCTTGTGTCATGCTTGGTTAGTTATCCTCGTGGACTGTGTGGCCACGCTTGTTATTCGTTCTGTAAGAAGTTCTATGGAAAGATGTGGTTTTGAGAATTTTGTTTTAAATTGATTATACTAGATTACAGGTTTTACTACGTACATGAAATTATTTGATCAACGATATATTACATAAAGTTCTATTTTATTTATGATTTTTGTTTTAAATTGATTTTGTCAAACAAAATAATTTATTATGTATTACGAGGTAATTGAATTTGATGATCCTATATATATAGAGTTTTGTTTTTAATATAGAGATTGAAATTATTTCCATATTGTTTTTATTAGAAGATAAAAATGTTTAAATTATTTACTCTTGTATTTTATTAAATTATAAGAATAGGACATTATTCACCGGAAAATTTGTTTGGATCGAGATAGCATTGTCGACCATGTACCTCCATCGACCAATGAATAGTCTCCTTAAGGGTATAAAGTTCGACGATCCATCCGGTAGTGGTATTAGTTGATGTAATCATAGCCCTAGACTTTTGTATTATTATTTAAAGTTAGATGATGCTCCATGTAATTTATAGGTAGGATCCATGTTTTTTTTAAAATTGTATATTTATAAGTTTAAGGCTTAAGGAATATGAGTCCACTCATATTCCGTGCCGGTCACCCCTTTAGGTTTAGGGCGTGACAGAATCTTCTCCTTTTTTGGATTGAAGCCTTAACCAACTATATCACTTCTCATTAGCCAACTTTTTTTGTAGAAAATAAAAATAACGATAGAGTTGCAGAGAAATTATTGAGTGAACCTGATTTAGCACGTCATTTAAAATCTAACTAATTAAAATACAATAACTCATAAGTTGATTTGACACTTTTAAATATTAGCTTGCATGTTAACAAAATTAAAAGATACTCGTGAAATCTTAGTTAGGGGATTTATTTTTTCAAAAAAACAAAAATGTGAATTACATGAGCAACCAAGTATAAGTAATATCATAGTTGAGTTGTTGCATTTTAACTTGTTAGACCACAATTGATGTGGGAAATCAGGTTCACACAAGAATTTCCCAGTATTGCATGGAGTTCAAGTTTATCAACTATGTTAATAACTAATAAAAATATTTATAAACTAAAAGTTATATTATCTCAGTTTATATTATGTCCTGTTTGGTAAATATCTGTCTGTATGTATGTATGTCAGTCATCATGTTTTTCCGTTTTTTTTTTTTTTCCATTTCATTAATCGGTGATTCTTATAAAATCAATTTAAATTTCAAAGTAGTAGTTATTACCATAAAAGTTCAATTCAATTGTAAACATTATTATTTGAATACAAATTGAGAGTGTACATATACATATATACACACACAAGAAGGGTGACACTTCTCTCATGTGAGACATTATAATTCTCATCAATTCTATTTGGAATAAAAGAAACTAGGCCTTACATCATGGAAAAATGGATCCTCCTTCAAAGGTAATTAAAAATATACATTTGCCGAGCTTGTCAACTCCAAAGTCATCTCCAAGCTTTTAGCAGAGACTATTAATGAGTTCAATACCAAGGACTGGCTCATTATTCTGCGCAAGATAAAAGGGAGACAAAGAAGTAAGGGTTGCTAGCTATGTGCAAATTATATATGCTCAACAAGTTCAATTCTGCTTCAATTCATTTGGTGGAAGGCAAACCATGATGACCATCACTTTTATTATCAATATGCATCAGAGTCTCCACATTGTGGATTAGAAGATATGTAACATAACTTCCCATGGAAAAAACAACAAATTACAGATTTGACTTTTAGAAAAAGCATTCATTTCGTTAGAAACTATCAATTTAGATCATATTAATATGGTGCTTTAGGGCATCAAATACATGATCAAGTACGTAATTTTCTTTTTTATTACTTTAATTGTTACTTCTTCTTTTTTTAGCTAAATTTATTAATTTGTTACACTTTAATTCCTTTTTTTTATCTTCACGATAAACTTTTTATTAAATTATTAATGTCATTTTTTTCGTTTCATTGAAAAAATTCCACCATTATATCATACTTGTGCCGGCAAGCAGAGACGGATTCAAGTTGAAGAGAAGGGGCAAGTGCCCACCCTTGAATTATGATGGAATTCCAAAAAAAAAAAAAAATAAAGAAATTAAATTATGATGTATTTGATAGCATTGATAATAAGGCAATTATGATGAAATTCTAAAAAAAAAGGCCTAGAAGGACGACATTGTAATTATTTTTATTGTAATATACTTTTGTTATTAAAATATATGTATTTGAACTTATTGAGTGCTTATCCTTCATTGTAATTTATGTAGCTATATTTCTAACCGCACTTAGCCTTGCTTTTCTAAATAACAGATTTGTAAAATAACTTCCTCTCTTATTACATCATCAGTATTCACTTGATTTCATAAATATTTTTTTAATATTCTTTTTTTTTATTGTTTATATTTTTTTTAATTTTTTAATGCATTTAAAACTTTCCTTAAAAACAAAATTCGAGGGCGCTCCCCCGAACACCTAAATCCCCCTACTAATTGCACAAACACAAACAAAAAAATCATGGCTCTACACTAATACCCATCATTTATTAATTTTTTAGATCCGCCACTGCTGACAAGGGCTAAACATCATAATGCAAAATCCTTATTACATACGAGGATATATGAAACAACTCATATAAGTATTTACTACTCCTTAAACACTGTCAAATTAAATGCGTGGTGCCTCATTAAAAATTAAATGCGTTGTATGAATCCGATATTATTAAAAGAATCAAGGAAAATATTGGATCCAAGGGATAAAGACCAATTTTGCCATAGAAGTATTAGTTAGGGAGCATCCAGCACCGGGAAGTTTTTTGGGTATCATTTTTGCCCGGAAGTTTACAAACATAGCAATTTTACCTATCGGTTGATCTTGACCATTGGTTGGTATCATTTTTGTCCCGAAAGTTTAAAAAAATTTGCTCCTAAACAAAACTTCCAAGACAAATTTGCTTCTAAAAAAAATTTCCGGGCCATTTTTGCTCCATTTTGTAAACTTTTAGGGCAAAAATGATACTAAGAAAATTTCCGGATGCTGGATGCTCCCTAGCCAATACTTCTATAGTAAAATTGATATTTATCCCAAGAATCAAATATACCTTATAGTCGTAGAAGATGCCTTATATAGAGAACTAGAAGGCATATAATACCCTCGGTTATTATTTATAAATCATTTCCATCATCCATCACAAACATAAAAAACATTAAATTTTATTGGCTATATTTCAAAATTCAATAATTTTCTAACTTCATTCCTATTTAATATACATTATACTCATTAATAAGAGGAAAGTAAATATACTAGTCTTGTAGCCTAATGTATAGATGCTCTCATATAAGTAGAAAGTTGTGATTTGATCTCGCTTGTAGATCAGGCTGTAAATAAATAAAAAATAAATGGTAATAAAATTATACTTTAATATAAAAAAAATTCTTTTTTCTACCTTATAAATAAGAACAAATGAGTGAAAAGAATACTTTCTCAAGTCCAAAATATAGTATGCTTTCTAGAAGAAATTATTGATTCATAATCTTTGACCAAAAAAATATTTGGGACCGGGGTAGTACTATTTTTAAATTTTGTCCTTTTTTTTATTGATGATAGTGATGGATACAAACACACACATGGTATATTGAGAAAAATAAGAGAAATGAAACAAAGTTTAATAAGGATAGAGTTAAAAATTAATTTCATTTTTTGAGGATCGGAGTTGAATAAGTCAAGTAGGCAACGATTTATTTATTTTTATTTTTTTTACAGTTAACTGTTATTCTTTAATGTCGAAAGCCTGCAACTAGGTGCCTGTGTAGATCTTCTTCTTCTTCTTTTTTAGCTTCTAGGAGCTTATTTTTTAAGCTTTTACCACTCTGATCCTATTTATAAGTTTCTTTTTGACAAATCACACATACTAAGGAGAAGTAGTTGATTTACTAATGATTATAAGGTGAATTTTCAACTTTACCCTCATTATGACAAGTACCTTCAACTTTTTTTCTTCTCTTTATTTTCATCGGCAGACAATTAATATGAACAAAATTGTCACAATCTCATTTATTTAAAATTAAAACTTATAAATGTGACCAAATTTTTTTTTTTTTTTATCAAAAATTTATAAATAGCACGTATCTCTTATTTTTTGTTGAAATTAAATGTTAGACGTTTGGAATGGAAATTTCGAGGGAATGAGAAAGTCAAAGTGTATGGGATTCCCGTTCAAATCTCTTGGGACGTCTACAACTGGCTATTCGAGGAGCAGTGATGAGAATGCTATTTTCATGTTCATATTTAAGGAGCAAGAAGAAGATGCTGATGAAGCAGGGGGCAAGGAGATTGGGGATAGGAACTTGGCGAATTTGTGGAAGTAGCAGCAAAAGTGGAGTGGATACAACGATTTAGCGAAGAGCTTTTCGTCGTTGCATTCTCAATGTCGTGGTCGACGAGGTCTCTGGGCTGTAACTCCTCCGTGCCGGAATGGTCGAGCGTGGAGGAGAATGAACTGATGGTTCCTGTTGGCTTTTCTTTGCTTGTTTATGCCTAAAAAAGTTGAGAGCATCGCATCCTTATGGCTTCTCTTTCTTTCTTGTTTGCCAGAATTACTTGCACTTACTTTTCTTACTAACCCCGCATTTATTTGGTGAACATGCATACACACTTCAATAAATCTCATTATAATCATAATAGAAGCAATTTTTTTTGCAGATTCTCGTTCCATACCATTTCCTTTCTGTACACGATACTGCAGTAATTCATCTATAGATGCTTGCTTTATGGCATTCGTCGTGATGTGAGAAATAGTTTTTGAGCTTTTAAACTAAAAATTTATATAATCATGAA
This sequence comes from Acacia acuminata, assembly GCA_019022655.1. NCBI lineage: Eukaryota > Viridiplantae > Streptophyta > Magnoliopsida > Fabales > Fabaceae > Acacia > Acacia acuminata. The sequence continues at coordinate 547,485 of JAFJYI010000131.1, forward strand.
ATAGCTGGGAATATTTTCAAATGAATACCTGACCCGAACTCCCTAGAACTATGCGGCGCACGCAGCACGTGGCAGGAAGGAAGGACCGTTGTCAAAAGCCGAAAAGAAAAAGGAAAAAAAAAAAAAAAAAAAAAAAAAAAAAAAAAAAAAAAAAAAAAAAAAGCCGAACCTGTGTGATATACCACTTGCCACTTTCTCATATACGATATATACCCGCACGCACCTACCCCTTCTTCTACCTTCTCTGGGTTTCTCCATCGACGAAATCGAGAACGCATCCCCAATTTCGCTCCTCGAATGGCAGGTAACAATGGAACCTACTTTCCATATCAGTTAAGGTTTGATTTTCATGTAGTTGTAGCTGGAATAATATAGTTTGACTTTAATGAGGATATCGATGAATTTGTTTTTGTGTTCGTTGATGTGATTTATTTATTGGGTTGTCTTCGGCTGCGATGTCCAATCTTCAAGTTTTGCGTGTTAGTTAGTTATGGCTCACTTATACAATTTGGACTTCAGCTCAAGTGTTTCTGATAAAACCATGAATGGATGTTGAAGAAAGCTTAAAAGACTAGTAATTTTGTTGGGAAAAGTCGGGTCAGATTTGGTAGAATGTCAGCTGAATTAGCTTTTCTTATTTCAATACTGAAGTAATATTGGATTAGGGATTTGATAACCATTGATGTAAGAATCGTTTCTAAAAATTCATGAAGATACTACTAATATTACATGACGTACTAATGTACAAAAAGTCATTGACAACTTGACATTGTTGGGATCGTGGTAAAAAAATATAGAATTAATTTAAAGGAATATTATGAAGATAGAATCGCTGGAAGTTAGAACTAAGAAAAGGCATCGCAGGAAGTTAGAACTAAGAAAATGCTCTTGATTAAGCTTTTATGAATCTGGAAAGAAAAGGCTCTTGATTAAGCTTATGAATCTGGAACTGGAATCTGATAAAATGGTAAATGTTTATGCAGCGAAGATTGTCCAAAATGTTTGTGTATCACAATGGTACCAACAGAATAGGCAGTTCAGCACCCACAGTCGAAGGGACTATTTTGCCCCTTATAAGAATATCTTGCTTCCCTCCCAACAAGGGAAGTTGGCATGGATTGGCATCTCTTTCATGCAATTGCGCACATTGGCAAAACACCAGAGTGATTTTATTATCCAGAGAAATATTCATTGCAATGGTCTGTTCTAGACTCTCATTATACAGGGTGCTATCAAGTGCAAAACTATAAACTTTTTAATACATTTGAATTATAGTTCGTTCTCTTTATCTGTCCCTACTCCTCCCTGTTCCTTTTTTGTATGGTTGTCATGCATCTCTATTTGCTCTGTAAATGGGCCGTACGTTGTCCTTGCTGTTTGGTAGGATTGGTTGTACCATGTACCATCTGTCGTCGTTATCTAATCTACCTTCTAATGGATGTCTGTTTGGTCCATTTTTGCAGCTTCTGCCTACACTTCAGCAGTGCCATTTCTAGACAAAGTTGATTTTCTAAAGCTTCAAAATGGAAGGTCAGGAAAATTCTACTAATATACATATGTGTGTGTGTGTATTAAGTATGCATTGTTAAGACTTCTATTAAGATTATGGGTTATAATTTATTTCATATTGCTTTTCCTCTTTCTTGTATTGAATTTCTTGCACAATGTAATGGAGAGCCGTTACAGTTTTACTGGCAAGGTAATGCTATATGGATGGAGTTAATAATTCGTGATATAATTATCATTTGGGACGAGGCATTTTTACTTATTAGGTATATTTTTGTTGGGACTCGGATTATTCCTCCAGACCCCCCCCCCCCCCCCCCACCCCCACAAACATAAATTGCCTGCCTGTAGTACTCTTTGAAATTTACCTTGAGTAGTATTGATAAATTGATACGTTGAATTTGAATTTCTTCTTCTTTCTTCTTGTATTTTGGATCTAATTCATTTATCCTGTTCCTGTCCTACATCAGAGCTTCTCTCTGCACAAGCTCATCTTGATCCCCTTTTTATGTAGTCAGCTAGGGTCTAACTTCCTGCAGACTTATGTTGTTTATATGATATAAACTGAAACAGTGACATACGTGGTGTGGCTATTGATGGTGTTGAGGGAGAACCAGTTAATCTCACTGAACCTGTTGCTGAAGCAATAGGAGCAGCCTTTGCTGGATGGTTAGTGGAGAAAAAGAAAGCAGATCCCTCTAAGCACTTGAGAGTTTCCGTTGGCCATGATTCCCGAGTATCTGCTAAATTCTTACAGGTCTAAATTTGTTTCTTATATCCTTTGGTGGTTTGGTGTCTGTCTATGCAGTTGTGTCTTTTAAGGCTTTGGTGATTATGTTAAATTTGAAATGGTCTAACAATATAATATGAATCTATAGAAGCTTATTGTCTCGATCAAATAAACACATGCGCATGTTCAGAAGCTCACTTTCTCAATCAAAATTTGTGGGTTAGATTTTGATTTTAGTTCCTATAATCACAAACATTCTTTGAATAGTTTGCTTGTTATAAATATTCATTTTAACTTGATTTTGCATGGCCTTTGTACATTGAACAGAATATGATATAGTGTGTTTGGAAGAGACCAATTTTAACAACTTTCGAGTGGAAGGGCGTGGATATAAATAGCTTACCATATTATACTATATCTGGTTACTGACTCATTGGACAGAATATGATATAGTGTGAGACCAATCTTAACAACTTTCAAGTGGAAGGGCGTGTATATAAATAGCTTACCATATTATACTATATGTGGTTACTGACTCATTGGTGATCAACGTACAAAATTTCAGAATGCGATCTCTCGCGGTCTTGTTGGCGCTGGCCTAGAAGTTGTCCAGTATGGGTGGGTGATATCTATTTTTCTCGAATACTCATATTTTCTTTAACTTTACATAAGGATTGCTGAAGTTCTGTAAAACTTTTGCTGAAGTTATCTGATTTTGAATAATGCTTTTGGATTTACAAAGATATGCAAAGCTCTGTCGTCTTTACTCTTAAATTCATGGCTTTGGAACCCAGGGCTCATACACTCCTGGAACAGCCCCCTTTCTTTCTTCTATATATGATACTCAAAAGGATAAACTATAGGGCTCCTTGCCAATAATAAAATCCAAGTCTCCTATGTAATAATCGAAGTTAGTCATCCTGCTAAAACTGGTTAGTGTTACAGTAGCTTATATGATAGTGAATGAGGCTGGTATTCTGCTATTATTAGTTAATTTTGAGTAGCTTCTAAATAGAAAGTAGATTGAGCTGCTTTTACTTGTGATTATAAAAACTAGAGTTTTAATAATTTCTCACTGATCTGTCATGGAAAACCATTTGAAGTGGAGCCATTGCTAGCAGGGTTCAGACATAACCTGGCTAGCTTATTTCTGTGTTCAATGAATGAACTTTTCATTGAATATGTTCTTACCATGGATACTGTTATTATTTTCCTCTGACATTATTGAGGACCCATTGAGTTGATGTTTTATTTTTCTGCTCTTTGTAGGCTAGCATCTACACCAGCCATGTTTAATAGCACTCTCACGAGGGATGAGGCAGCTTTTTGTCCTGTTGATGGATCCATTATGATAACAGGTGCATTTTGATTTCACTAATTCAATAACTCTTCTTCAACCTTATGTTAACAGGTGCATTTTTTTTTCCTATTGATGGATCCATAATGGAAATCTTGTCCTATTCTTTTGGAACCATCAAACATAAAAGTTTGACTTTTTAGACATAATCGCAGGAACGACATTTTACCTTCAACTTGCCCTGTTGCTTTAAATCCTTTTCTGCTTGAAGTGTTGAGATACACAGCCAACAGCATCTACCTTTCTGTTGAAATTTTCAAATGGTTATAAGCAAGCATCTAATTAAAAAAGGACAGGAAAAAGGGTTTGAGGATTTTAAAATTCAAAAAAATTATGTTTAAAAACTTTTTAATTCATCACAAAAACTGAAGCGAGATTGAATATTTAATATGAATTTTGCAGGCATGACCAACCCTTTTCTGTTAATGACTGTATGTGTGGTGCAAGTGATATTTTGAGTAAATTTCTATCTGGATTGTGGTAACTAAAGTAGTTTCATGCATACATCACCTTTTAATGTTATTTCATCCACCAAATTATTAATTTTTTCTGTTCATGAACAGCAAGTCATCTGCCTTTCAACAGGAATGGATTTAAATTTTTCACAAATGCTGGTGGGCTTGGGAAGGCTGACATTAAAGACATCTTAGAGCGAGCTGTAGACGTATACAACCAATTTACAGAAGAGAGTTTGATGAATACAGAGGGAAAGGCTTTAAAATCCATTAAGAAAGTTGATTACATGGCTGTGTATGCATCTGATTTGGTGAAGGCAGTTCGTAAAGCGGCTGGAAATATAGGTAAAATTCCCGAACATTGTATGATATGAAAGTTAGTAGATGTAGGAGATATAGATATTGGGCCTGTTTGGAATCAACTTAAAGCTGACTTAAAGTCAAAATAAGCTAGAAAAAAAGGCCAGGAGAAAAAAAGCTCAATAGGAGGTGTTTGGGTTGGCTTTTATCCCACTGGGCTTTTTCCAAAAAAGCTACAAAAGCTCCATGGGGGAGCTTTTTGGAAAAAGCTCTCAGCTTTTCGACATGGATCCCGCCACTTCTACCACCATGAATTCAAACATAAATCACATTTACAACTTAACTTTTTTCCTACCGAACTTTTACAAAAGTCAGATAACTTTTAAGCCACCACTCCCACCGCTAACCCAATGGCTCATTAACTTCTTAAATGAAGTGGAGATAAGAAAGAGATACTTTGCCTTTAGAAACTCTTTATATTGTATTGTGACTACTTTTCTGGTTTGCTAATTTTTTCTTTGTACATATGTTGTTCACTAACTTTTGTATGGTACTATCAATCCACAGAGAAGCCATTGGAGGGATTCCACATAGTTGTGGATGCAGGCAATGGAGCAGGGGGCTTTTTTGCGGTAAATGATTTTTATTTCCTCCTTGGTTATTGCCAAATGATATTTTCAGTATTAAGGCATTTATGTTAGAAAGATCCATCAAAATGAATTTGCAAACTCAAGGAACATAACATATACTCATTACACCATTAATAAACTTACAGTTTTCTATGGACAAACTAATAGTCTATAGAAGTGCCCATGACATATACACACAATTTTGCTGAAACATCTGATGGGAAGAAGATACAGGGTTGATATTGGATTACAACAAGCATTGCTATTGCAAAGCACTAACTGCATTACTCTTAAGCCTCAAATTGGCAAAGTAAAAACAGACTAAATGATTGGAGAGCTAAAACAACACAACAAACTTTATCTTACTAAATGAAGTCTCAATATGGATTTTACATAACACTATTGTGCTCTATCAACAATAAGCTCTTCAGATGTATCATTCACCTAGAGATCTTACTTCCTTGAGTGTTCTTGTCAATCTCCTTCTACATCTTTTCTGCTGGATAAAAGCTATTTGCTCAACTCTCTTAATTGATGCTTCTATCATCCTTCGTTGCACATGTTCAAGACACCTTAAACGATTTCTTACCGTCTTCTTTTGGATAGACGTCATACCAACTTTTCTTCATATGCAATCATTACAGATTGTCTTTTCTTGTATGATTTTATATCCATCTCAACATCCTTTTCTTTACTACCTAAATTTTTCGGTCTTTTCCTTTGAATGCCCAATATTCACTACCATATAATGCTGATCTTATAGCTATTAAACAAAACTTTCCTTTAAGCTTAGAAGGTACTTTGCAGTCTTAAATGACTCTCAATGCCTTCCTCCATTGCAACCACTTAGCTTGTATCTTATGCATAACATCTACATAAAATTTCCTGTCATCTTGTACAATAAATGTTACATAAAATGATTTTTGTATGGATGTATTTATGTTTTGGCTAAAAATGTTCTCAACTCTTGAAATTTTACTCAATTACAAATAACACTCCTCACATTTTGAACTTTAAAATTAACCTTATTAAGTTTCTGATTTTTGACCTGAAGCCCCTTACAGTTATAATAAACCTCCTCACATTTTGAAGTTTAAAATTAACCTCATTAAGTTTCTGAATTTTGACCTGAAGCCCCTTACAGTTATTAACTCTTACCTGTTAATAGATATTGCTATGTGAGACGAATTAAAGACACATGACATCATACTTCGAATATGAATAATTTATTATTTTTCTCAATACAGCTTAAGGAAAGCGCTAGATTGTAATTTTCAAGAGGATCAACTTTAAACTTTGAAATGTTAGGAGGTTACACACAACCAACTTAGTGTCATGGGAGATATGTATAGTTTAACCTTATTCATGATGTTGGAGGACTTGTGTGCAATTTTACTTCTTTTCCATTGTCTAAAAAAGTTAGGTTAGAGACATGAGTAAACATAATTCAATCTTCCTTGTCTTTAACTCAACCAATGTGTACATTTAAAAAAATAAATCTGTACTTTTTTAGTTGAATTTTTTTCCCTATAACATCTGTAATTAATTATTTCTGTGTTTGATTTACAAGCCTTCAACAGGCACAATAAATGCTTAATAATTGAAATTGATTGCAACCAAGTACAATGTAAGGCATCTATTGATGGGTTGGGATATTTATTATTTCTGAACCTATGGTCAACTCAAATCCACAATAAGATGTCCCATACAAATTGCTTTCATTTCTCAGTCATAAACAGCAATTTGGCCCTTTATCATGCTGGATTGGGTCCTTCAGTGAGACAATATGTTTGTTTACTTGACACTTGACGCATTGTTAGCTGGTCCTGGGAACTAGTTATGTGTTTAATGTGACTAGGAAATTTAGTAGTCCATCATTTTTAGGGATTTGTTTCTCCAAGATTCTATAAATACCCATGTGTTTGGACTTCATTTTGGTCTGAATGTCTCTTTACTTCTCAATATGATTAGAAATTCAGACGTTTCATCAATGATTAATCAGGCAAAAGTTCTTGAACCACTGGGTGCAATTACTACCGGAAGCCAATTTTTGGAGCCAGATGGTAATATCTATCTCCGGGGGATTGATTTTAGGCATGTATTGTGGTCAGAATTTAACTCAATGTTTTGCGTTCAGGTATGTTTCCAAATCATATTCCTAACCCAGAAGATAAGACAGCAATGAAAGCTATAACACAGGCAGTTCTAGATAACAAAGCTGATCTTGGAATTATCTTTGATACTGATGTTGACAGGTAAAGATTTTTTTTTTAAAAAAAAAAAAAAAAAAATTATTTCATTCACGTGCTTATTATTATTATTTTTTTTTTTTTTTAAAAAAAAAACTAAAAAATAAAAATCCATCACTTTCATCTAGATCTGCTGCTGTGGACTCTGCTGGCCGTGAATTTAACCGGAATCACTTGATTGCTTTAATGTCAGCCATTGTTCTGGAGGAAGTATAACATATTGCCTTCTCTATCTCTGCCCCAGTACTTGAAATAGATATTTTGGCTGATTCAATTCTCTTTCTCTTATCATTTTCCCCAGCATCCTGGAACAACAATTGTCACAGACAGTGTAACTTCCGATGGTCTCACCTCATTTATTGAGAAGAAGCTTGGTATGAAGTAATTTTATTTGGGCATAATCTTTAGCCTTTAACTTCCGATGGTCCCTCCTTGGCTGTTAGAATAATTTGGACCTATTCTTTGTTATTGAATTTCAAAGTACTCTTACCCTAGAAAATCCTTATGGAATAAATAATCCGAACCTGTTCCTTGCTTCATTTTGAATTTCAAAGTACTTTGCTTTTAAATGGTGTCAGTAACATGCTAGCTACTTTCTTTTAAGGTGGGAAACATCATCGGTTCAAGAGGGGCTACAAAAATGTGATTGATGAAGCTATTCGACTGGTGAGATGAGCAGTTGTCTATCATAGTTTTTCCATTGATCATATGGATGATTTTTGTCATGTGAGGAAGCCCTTTCATTGGACTGGAATTGTTATGGAATTTGATCATGAAAAAGAGAGAGAAAAGAGATATTGAGAAAACAGGGGTTTGAGAGTATGAGAATAATCGGAAAAAATATGAATCTTATTACATAGCAAGACTGGTCTGTAGGCTACATTTATTCATAGGCATAATTCTGCATAAATAAATACTACCTCCGGTCCTTTATATAAGACTTAGTTGACTTTTTTTGAGATTAAAGAAGCTAAATAAACTACTTAATCATAACATATGTTGTGTAACATTAGATTATATATCAGTTTATAAGTCAGACAAACTAGTTTGAAGAAAAATGATAAATATAAATACTTTAAAATAATCTATTTAACTTCCTCAATCTCTCCAAAAAAGTCAATTGTGTTATATATTAAGGACCGTAGGTAGGATCATATTCTTATCCAAATCTCAAATAATGTAAATAAATCTGACCTAAATATATTTAAATCCTAATTAAAATTCAAATAACTAATAAATCTAACTAAGTCTTATCTAAATTCATAATCTCATATCAAGAGTAGTTCACCATTGTTTGAAACTTGAACCTCATAAAGTTTAATCGAGTTTATTCTATGAAAATAGAAACTGAAGTTATGCACAGAAGAAACTTATATATATTGACAAGTAGATAAAATGGAAACTCCTATTCGACAGTTACTCCTAGTACCCATCCTATCTAGTTATTGCTGCTCTTGACAAGCAGATAAAATGGAAACTTAAGTTAGGCACAGAAGAAATTATATTCATTGTATTCGTCATTCTTTTTTCATTTTAATCTTTGCATGCTTTGACTGGAAATCTCTGATTTCCATGTTATAAGTTATATATTTGCCTGATGAAGCAATATTTCTGACAGAATTCAGTTGGCGAGGAGTCACATCTGGCAATTGAAACCAGTGGGCATGGAGCTCTCAAGGAGAATCACTGGCTTGACGATGGTGCATACCTAATGGTAGGCTTTTATTGAAACTATGTCATCTTGTCAATCGTTGACTACTGAGTACACTCTCATTTTGGCTCTCAAGAAAATATTAATTTGCCTCCATTCTTATTGCATGAACCTTTGGTACTTTGCATTTTAAGCAAACAGGGGTGTAAAGACTAAATTGAAGAGAATTAAAGTATCTGAAGTCTGAACACTTGATGAATTATTATGGCGGATGGCATACTAGGTCGAGAAAAAATGTCTTGTGAGGACAGAAATGACGGTCATGTTACACTATGCAGGTCAAGATCTTAAACAAACTTGCCTCAGCAAGAGCTTCAGGAAGGAGTGGAGGAAGCAAAGTTTTGACTGAATTATTAGAAGGACTACAGGAACCAGCTTTTTCTGTGGAACTGAGACTAAAGATCAACCAAAATCATCCGGACCTTAAGGGAGGGTAAGTTACTGTATATAAGATCCTAGCATGCACCTGTACTCTAATGGTATGAACTCACTTAGAAGCTGGAATTTTCAGATCATTTCGGGATTATGGAGAAGCTGTGCTGAAGCACTTGGAGAACTCAATTAGTGCAGATCCAAAGCTGCAAAAGGCACCTGTAAATTATGAAGGGGTATGCTAAACCTCGTGTGTGTTGAACTTGTTTTGCCATGATGGATTGTTCAGCAATGTTTACTTTGTGTTCTTATCATGGTTTTAATGTAATTTCATCTTTCTTCCTCTCAACCTGATTGCGAATTAGGTTCGAGTTTCTGGCTATGGCGGATGGTTCCTTCTTAGACTCTCACTCCATGACCCTGTCCTTCCCCTTAATATTGAGGTAAAAGTTTCTTGAGCCTTTGCTTGAGCTATTACGAACAATATGGAAACATTGCACAGCTAATTCGGAACGATCATCTAGGCACCAAGCAATGATGACGCTGTAAAGCTTGGACTCACTGTGGCTGCAGCTATTAAGGAGTTTGCAGGCCTAGACACATCTGCTCTGGACAAATTTGTAGGAGTATCATAGTTTTGGTGCATTCAGTTCTTGCTAGATTTGCTAGTTTGGTACTGGAAATGCTTTTGCTTATATGCCTGCATAGGCTGCAATGTACCCAAAAGGGATCCTTGGCCCTCAACTCCTCGTACAGCTTGAACTGTGAGCGAATAAAAATTAAAAAGGTAGAGAGAGCATTTGGAGGAATCTTAGGAAACACTTAGGGTTGTCCAGTGTATGGCCACTATGGTACACCTTTTTTCCCGCAATGTTCTTCTTTTTGGGTTTGTGTAACATGAATTTTTGAATATTTAAATTCACGTTGTTTAATGAGGTATTGTTTAATCTTGTCAATTAAATTGTGCTTGTTTTGCTAAAAACCTGCTTTTACAGCCCCTCGTTTGTGTTTTGCTTTTAAAGGAAAAGTTCCCCAAAAAAATTATATTGATGAGATTGTGAGAAAATTTGGTACTTGGCAAATTCTGTACATACAAAATCCAGATACTCTTAATTTAGGTCTTTCTTACAAATAAAATTTCTAGTAGGAGATCCTCACCGGGGTGATTTTTTTTCTCTTATAAGGCATTTTCTCAGAGACAAGTTGTCCCTCAACAATGTTGTCGAAACCACGACCTCATCTCCATCATCATTAACTGAGGCCCTCCGCCGCCACTTCCAGTTGCCGTCAATCCCCCCTCTGCTATTGACTAAGGTCAAGGATGGCGATCTGTGCCCCTCACTGTATCACTTTTGCCCTGTTCAATACTTGAAAAATAGGGGAGTTCATTGTTGTTGAATTGAGTGAAGGGAATGAAGATTGTTGTGTTACCCAACTTAGTAACGCTGACAAAGTGTTCAATGTTATTGGGTTGTACGCTTTCATGAAGAAAGCGAAGGTCGTTGACTGTGGCTATTCTTATGCAGTAAATGAGCAAAATCGATCCTGATTATTCAATTTTGATACATCAATCAAAATCGATTTTGCTTCCTCTTGTAACATAAATGTCATATTAAAGCTTAAATTTTACTAGACATGACTTTCTCAATTTAAATCTAAACTGGGCAAATGGCGTATCATTAGAAAGTTCTAAGCATAGTTTTTAACGAAGTAAGACCTATTTGTTAAATTCGTCAAATAATTTTTACATTAACATCTAGAAAAGTATTTTGGTGGAGTTTTCCCTTGTCCCTTCTAGGATTATTAAACCTAGATAGGGCCAATCAGTTTGAGCTGGAAACCACCGAACTGGCCTCCTAACTGGTCTCGTCCGACCCTTAACCTAGGTCAATTTTTTTTTATTTAAAAAAATTAGATTTTTTATTTTATTTAAAATTTCATATTAATAACTCTAAAATCTTCATTTCCCGACCTTTGATTCTCGATTTGTTTAGAGGCGGTCCGGGTTTGATAACCTTGGTTCCTTCTAATTTCCTTTTTATTATAGGGAAAATTTTCCCCTTTAGCAACAAATTAATCTTAGTTAACCTTAAAACTTTTTGAACTTCACTGTACCCCATGATTAAAATAAATTAATTTTTTCTTTTTTTTCTACAAATAAGTATTTATAACACAAATAAGGATATTTACAAGACAAATAAGGGCATTTACAAGATAAATAAGAGATTTACAAAACAAATAAAGGGATTCGAAAGACCCAAGGAGTTAAAAACATTTTGGTCATTTCCAAGACAAATACGAAAAATCACAAGACAAATAAAGGAATTTAAAAGAACCTAGAGACTTAAAAATATTTTGGTCATTTTTACAAGACAAATATTGAAATTTACAAGAGAAATATGTGTATTTATAAGACAAATTAGACAATTTATAAAATAAATAAAGTAAAGACATCATTATCTTTTCAGCCATAAAAATTAATTTCATTTTGACCATGTGGTGCAGTGAAATTTCAACAAGTTTTAGGAGTCTACTAAAATTAATTTGTTATAGAGGGGCTAAATTTTCCCGTTATTATACTAAGCTTAATTCTATTCACGGAGGACTTTCCTTCATTGAGTCAATTTTATTATAATATGTATGCATATTGCTCATAGGTTGAAATTTATTATATTCTCTTATACGAGTTCACATTATTAACATAGGTTCGTAGATGTGCTGAGAATGAGTGGTCTCATTACCCAGTCCCTTATTTGAAGCTAGGAATATGAAAAAACACATTTAAGGGCAAAAGACAACCCTATAGTTTGTCCCTGCTTGGCAACTATGAGTTTTAGTGTTGTCCTCTGGGTAAAGGTAAGCATCAGGGCACTTATCGGCGTCACACCGGAGACCACGACAATTAGAGGTTGGACTGAACTCCATCGGAACATTGAAGCCATCGATCACCGAGATATCGTAGAAGTCCAAATTATTCCATGTATTCAGTGAAAATTCCGCCAGGGTGGCCGATGGCTGGCCGGAGAGTCGGCAATAAAACTGGCCGCCACAATCACCTGTCTGACAGTGCCCACGTCCCAACCTGTCGAAGTCGCAGTTGGTTCGGCCCCATATCCGAGCACCGCTGGTTCCTGAGGCCATGCTGAAGGCCCACGTCTGGCCGGGGTTTAGCTGCCGGCCTCCACCCGGGCTGGGGTTTAGCCACCTGCCACCACCCATTGGGGTGGAGGCCGCCCACACAGTGTAGGGACATCGGTTTGTGACATCAAACCATGCGGCCTGGGTGGTGAAGGTAAAGAAGTTGAGAGCTAGAAGGAATGACAATACTAGGTAGTGGCTTTTGATAATGAGTGCCATTTCTTAGAGCTAGGGTTCATGGTGGTGACTGGTTTTTTTTGAAGAAAAGAGATATGAACAATGGGGTATATATAGGGTTTACCATGCTGGCGTGTTCTTAAAATTTTTAAGGATTGTGACATCAAGTGAAGCAACAAGCGTGACGCCATGGAAGTGGAGCTCGACTGTGCTTATTGACATAAAATATCTAACTTTAATTTGGAATAAAAATATAATGTTTTGCTTCTACACAAAATATCTTCTCCATTAGGATGACGGATGTGCAATGTGACTAGACACCCAGTCTTGTTTCTTCAATTTTTCCACTTGCAATTAATATTAAGAATAAGGGAAGATTAATCTCTCAGCACTATTTTTAACTATTTTTAACTCACTTTTTGCTTAATCATTCAATTATGACTCGGTGCTACTCAATCTCTAAATTTTTTATTCTCTATGACTCTGTCTCTCTTCTTTTCACACTTTTATATTATTATCCTTGTCATCAACCAAGTGCCAACGACAGGCCTTAGAGAAGAATCGGAACTGCTGATACAAAAAGAACATAGTCCAATCAAATAAATGTTACCCCTCTTATTCTTAATATAAAAGTCAGATGAGTTTTTTAAAAAGAGATTAAGGAAATTGAATGAATTATATTAAAATATTTATATTTATTATTTTCTCTAAACTAATTGTCTTACTTATAAAACGATATATATATATATATATATATATTCTAATGGTACATAGCATGTTTATAATTAAATAATTTATTTAGTTTTTTTAATCTCTTAAATAGAAAAAAAAAAAGTCAAGTGGCTTCTATATTAATAACCGGAGGTAATAATTAGAATAAGAAAACTTTTTCAGTGTGTTAAGTGGAGTATGAGTATTGATGAGTTTCACTTTTCACAGTGTGTGAATATTGCGGTTTATCACATTTTTTATGTTATCCTTATCTCATGTATCGATTGATCTAAAATTATGTGCGTATGCTAACAATAATGGTATTAGTCATAAAGAAACAATTTATAGTAGCTCATAAGAATATAGCTTTGAATCCTATCATTGATGTGATAACATATCAAAATTGATAGGTGAGGTTTGTAAGCACGCTTTAAATTTTGAATTTGTTATTTTTTCCTTCGAGTTCACAATAGGTATTCTCCAATTAAAGACAATTATGTTCAAGGAACGATTAAGTACCGAATGTGGACGCCTCTCTCAAGTCCCTATTGGAATTCAAATTTTAAACTTTAGTTTACCACTCTGTGAGGAACTAACTCATTCTGCTAAATCCAACTCCATTGATATATTCACTTTTACATTAAACCTGAACATTTTTTTTTTTTTTTTTTTTTTTGACTCAAGTATAATTTTTAAGAATCAGTTTTGGAATTCTAAATGGGATCTCAAAAAGGCAGGGATCAAGAACCGTTTCTTTTCTTTTTTTTGGGAGGGTCATAACTCGTGTACCTATATACTTTCCACATAGAGTTCAAACTTGTAACATCCCTATTTTTTTCAAGTGCATTAATGTGAAATTAATTGCATATGCGAATTTTCATGAAGTTATGTGTAATAAATTTGGCCAAAAAGGAATGAGAAGAAGTTGCATGAGTATTTTTAGGAAATAAGAGAAAGAAATTGAAGCAAGGTTAAAATTATAATTTCCCTGAAATTGTGCCATATGTCTTATAATTATTTAGGATCTATGGGCACATGAGCATGGGTTATAAGTTAACAAAGTGGGTTAAAATTATCCCAAGAGAGGCTTAAATTTTTGGCCAAACTAAGAAAAGAAAAAGAGAAGGAAATTAGTCAAACATCTTCCAACTAAATGGTTGGATTTTTACATGATGGCAAAGTGGTAAATAAGGGGTTAGTTGGAGGTCTTTTTCTTTCCTTCATTTGTCCATCCGTATGGACCCTTTCCAATTGACATTAAATCACTCATTTTCCCCACTCTTGCATCAGCCAACACGAGAGACAAGGAAGAGTGGAAGAGTGGAAAATTTCTAGGAAGAATGAGAAGGAAGAATTGAAGAAATCAATAGGTAAATCTCATGTAATCTCTTCCATCTCCTCTAAGCTTCATTTTGCAACTCTTCTTGACCCAAAATTCTGCCTTCTTATGGTGTTCATGAAGGGGGGCTGAAAATCTTGATAAACAAGGAAGAAGAAATTACAAGAACATCAAAGGTTAGTGATTCTTGAACCTCCTTGTAGTGGATTTGAGTTGGTAAATTGATTTGTGGTGGTGTTGTCTTGTGTTCTTGGAATTTTGGAAACCCTAAATGTATGGGGGTTGCTGCCCAAATTCTTAAATGGGATTAAAGTATGATTAGGGGTTCAAACAACCAATTAGAAATGATTATGGACTAGATTTCGGTGTTAGAATGGAACTTTGGAAATTGTTGGCTAAACATTGATTTTCGTCCAGCTGCATATATTTGTGTTTTGGGAATGGATTTTGGTGTTTTTAATGGTCTTAAAGTGTTTAGAATGAGATTTTGTATGAGATAGAACTTGATCATAATTTTTGGAAGTATAAATAGAAGTTGAAGATTCATGGGCTGCTGTTTTCAGAATTTGTTGTGGAGTCAGTTGCCTTCTTCATGAAATTTGACCTAGTAAATGGACTTGAACAATTATGATATTTTACAGGGAGAAACTAGACATCTCAAGGATTAATTTGGTATATAATTTGTATTTTTCTGAATTCTGTGCTAAGAGAAAACAATGTTTCAAAATAGCCCCTGAAAACAGGGCACTATTTCGGACAGCAGGTATACTTTGGGATATGGTTATATTCTCGACTTGGTCTGACCTGAATGAGTATTTTTTGTTGCAAATAGACATATTAAGGGTCATTTGGGCTTTGGAATCAACCCAAAAGGAGTTTTCTAGATTTAGTTATGAATTTTTGAATATGGGTCATTGGTTGCTGGAAAATCCTGAAAAGTGACGAAAATTAAGAGAATGAAGGCCCATATTAAATTCCTTAATAAGAAAAGGGATTTAGTAAAAATAGACCTATAAATTGGGCTTATTTTAAATTATCAAGGAATATTTATTGAAAGGAATTTGATTATATTTACATTTTATTATTTTAGGGATAATTGAGATATTTTGCATCGGGAAGGTTATTGTTATCCGTAATCGATCCAGGGTAGTAACCTTAATCTTCATATACTCTGTGTGACTTGTGTATGTATGTTTTACCTTGAAGTTGCATACATTTAGTTATCATTTATTTCCTAGCGCTATGGAACGGAACATGCTTGTGTGCATTAAGGGCTTTGTCTTTGTGCCCGGTGGTCTGTCTTTGTGTGCTATTAGGACCACCGCAGCATCTGGCTTTGTGTGCTATTAGAACTGCTAGTTCTGGATTGGTTGTGTGCCTTTGTGTGCATGATACTGAATGAGATGTGGTTTGGATTATTTTTATTCGTGGTTTGCTTACATGCATTGTTATACATTTTATATGAAATTAATGGTTACTCTGGGATTCAATTTTTGAATCCCAGCCCCTTTTAAGTCATCTGGCAGTTCATCCAGAGCGGAGAGGAGATAGAGGTAAGGCTCCGGAGCAGGGCTAGCGTGATGGCGGTTTCTGATGTTTTGCTTTTGGGATTTTATTTTGGATACCGGTTGGTTGTAGTTTATTATTTTGGCCTGTCTGGGCACTACCCCGATGACTGTATATCTTGATCCCTCCGGGGAAGATTTCATCTTTCCGTATTTTTATCAGTACATTTTTGTCCAAACCGGTGTGTGCTCGCTGTTTGAACTCGATGTGTGATGTGAATTAACCTGGGAAAATAAGCTAAAATTAAATAAAAGTGAAGGACCACATTACCCGCCATTTTATTGTAGGTGTGTTACATTTTTGGTATCAGAGCGCGGTTTGGACGATACTGATAAATAAAACTTAAATGGAAATACTGGTGGTTAATCGTAAAAGATGAATGTCAGATATGGGAAGTACTAAAGTAGAAGCAGCATAGCTAGGAAAAAGAATGATGTTTTGAACTAAGGGTTTAATTTGGAGTTTCAAGTATTTAAAAATGATATGTTGGGAAATGACATAGTATGTAAGTTTTCAGCATGGTTGCTTATAAATTTATGGATTATAATTTGATATTATTCTTGTGGGAATAACATTTTCTCTTGCTTGTTTTAAGCTAAATTCTTAAAATGGCAAGGGGAAAAGGCAGAGGACAAGCCAGAGTAGTCAGGCCAGAACGTGAGCCAGAAATACCTAATCCTCGAGATGATAATCTGATGCGAGAAATGATGGGTCTAATAAGAGAACAAGGGAATAGGATGCAGCAAATGCAAGCTGAGATAAATGAAATAAGAGCTCGTGATCACGAAGAAGAACGAACTGTTGATGGCACAAACAATACTGATGATAATAGTAATAATAATGATGAGCAACTACACCGGCCATTGAACAACAGAGAAGTTGAGACTCCTCAATACTGGGTTAAACAGTTTTGTAAACATCAACCCCCGGTATTCAGAGGCAGATTTGATAGTGCCGAGGATTGGCTACTGCGCCTTGATAAAATCTTTCAGGTTCTAGAATGCCCTGTTGACAGAAGGCCTTTATTGGCTATTTATAAATTAGAGGGTGATGCAGACAAATGGTGGAGGAACACTGAAACAACTCTTCGTGCTCGTAATATCCCCATTACTTGGGAGGTTTTTAAAGAAAAATTCAATGAACAATATTTCCTCGCTCAATTCAACTTGCAAAAGAATCCGAATTTTTAACTATTCTAGAGGAACCGATGAATCTTTTGAGGATTATTATGCGAGATTTACTCGTTTATCTCGATATTCTCGCTTATCACAAGAATCCAAATGCCGAGGGTAGCCTGGGCCGACGTATTGATTCGTGGATCTAAATTTGAAATCAGAGAAAAACTAGTTGCTCGACAATTCCGTGAGCTTAATCAAGCTGTTGATGAATGTCGTATTGTTGAAAGAAATCTTGATGAATTGCATGCTTCTAGAAATACTATGAACCGCAGTGAATCTACTCGCGGTAATTCTTCACAGAAGAGGAAAGGGCCATGGAACAAGAATCGTGACAATTCTAAAAAGCCTTTTCAATCTAGTCAGTCGAATTTCAAGCGGCCTGCAGTGTCTCAAGTGTGTAATAAATGTGGAAAATCGCACCCTGGAGCTAATTGCGATGGGCGGATCATTTGTTATGTTTGCCGCAAACCAGGGCATATCGGGTCGTGGATCGTCCACAAGCAGATTGGCGAGAGGAGACCCCAGAGTCAGGGTCGGGTATTTGCTTTGACTCGGGAGGATGCTCGTAAATCCCCTGAATTGTTGCAAGGTACGATTTCTCTTCATGGTTATTCATTACATGCATTATTTGATTCTGGTGCTAGTCACTCTTTCATAGCTTATGACGTGTCGACGTATGAATTTGAATGTTCACAAATTGCCTTATGATCTGATTGTGTCTACTCCGTTGGGAGTCAAATCTAAAATTGTTGATGTGTGTCTCGAATCGCATTGTGATCGTGGACGGATATGAGTCCACTGTGGATCTGATTTGTTTACCGTTGCATGATATTGATGTGATTTTGGGATTAAACTGGTTGACGGCTAATAGTGTTGTACTAGATTTCGGCAATAGAAAGGTTATTTGTCCTGATCAACAGCAAAATCTTAGTGCCAAAGCAAGCCTTGGTTTTCTTACTGCTGCTGAGGCAGAACAGTGCATTAAGCAAGGGTGCAAAGGATATGTGGTATTCTTTTCAATACAGGCAGATTCAGAACCGTCTCTAGATGACATACCAGTGGTAAGTGAATTTCCCGACGTGTTTCCTGATGATATAGCGGGTTACCACCGAGAGAGAGGTGGAGTTTGCTATTGACATTGCGCCTGGTACTGGACCAATTTCTAAAGCGCCTTACCGCATGGCACCAAATGAAATGATTGAGTTAAAGAAGCAGATAGAAGAATTACTTGAAAAGGGGTTTATTCGCCCTAGTGTCTCACCTTGGGGAGCCCCGGTCTTATTTGTGAAAAAGAAAGACGGCAGTTTGAGACTCTGTGTTGACTACCGGGAGCTGAATAAGAGGACTGTGAAAAATAAATATCCTCTTCCTAGGATTGATGACTTGCTAGATCAATTATCTGGTTCCTGTATATTCTCAAAGATTGATTTACGCTCGGGATACCATCAGCTACGTGTTAGAGCCGAGGATATTCAAGATCGCTTTCAGGACTGGTATGGGCACTATGAATTTCTTGTGATGCCATTTGGCTCGACGAATGCTCCCGCTATCTTCATGGATTACATGAACAGAATTTTCCGACCGTATTTAGATCAGTTTGTGGTGGTATTCATTGATGACATCTTGATCTATTCAAAGAGTCGGGAAGAACATGAGGGATCATCTCGCGGCTTGTATTGAATATTCGAGGGAAAAGCGACTTATGCTAAACTCGTAAATGTGAAGTTTTGGCTTTTCGAGGTTAAATTTCGGGCCACGTAGTTTCGAGAATGGTGTATCCGTGGATCCTAGTAAAGTGGAAGCAAAGTATTGAGTGGAAAAGACTCGAGATCACATGTAAATACGTAGTTTTCTCGGCCTAGCGGGATATTATCGTCGATTCATACGGAATTTTTCTCGGATTGCGTTGCCACCGACAAAGCTCCCGAGAAAGAACCAATCATTTGTGTGGGATGACCATTGTGAGGAGAGCTTCCAGATATCGAAGGAGAGGCCGACGACAAAGACTCGTGTTGATTATCCCATCCGAGCGGACCTATATGGTCTACGATGCTAGTTTACGCTGGGATTGGGATGTGTCCCGATGCAAAGCAGGCGAGTTGTAGCGTATGCCTCTCGTCGCTTGAAGCCTCATGAGTTAAATTATCCTACACATGATCGGAGCTTGCAGCTATTGTCTTTGCTTTGAAAATATGGCGACACTATCTCGTATGGTACTACTTGTTGAGCTATACCGCGACCATAAAAGCCTTAAGTATCTATTTGATCGAAGGAACTTAATATGAGGGCGTGCAGATGGATGGAGTTGCTAAAAGACTATAACCGGAAATCAAATACCATCCGGTAAAGCCAATGTTGTTGCGTATGCGTTGAGCTGAAAAACTGTCGGAGTTGCATTTATGATGATCAAAGAGCGAGAAATTGCTAGAGGATTTTCGTGACTTGAATTTATCAAATCAAATCTTCGCAAATAAAAATGCACCTCATGAGGCATATATTGCTAGTCTCCTTGCTAGTCAAGAAGAGAATAGTCTCGTGTGTTGAAATAAAGGAAGCACAAATGCAAGATGATCTAGCTAAGTCTATTCAAGAAAAGATCGAACGAGGAGAAACAATGATTATGATATCTCACTGAGTGGATTGATCCGATATAAGAAAAGAATTTATGTGCCACCTAACGATGATTTGAGACAGAAAATTCTTGATGAAGCTCATAAAAGCAAATACACCATTCATCCTGGTGTGGTCAAAATGTATCGAGATCTGAAATTACAATTTTGGTGGCCTGGTATGAAAAAGGAAATAACTCTATATGTGGCTACATGTCTGACTTGCCAGAAGGTCAAAACCGAGCATCGACGACGGGAGGACTCTTGAAGGGTCCGGAGATTCCAGTGGAAATGGGAGAACGTGACCATGGATTTGATTGTGGGACTGCCCAAGATCAGGCATCATGATGCAATCTGGGTAATCGTCGATCGACTCACTAAGTCCGCACATTTTCTTCCTGTCAGTGTCAACTATTCTCCTAAACAGCTGGCAGAAATTTATATTCGAGAAATAATCAGACTTCATGGCACACCGAAGAGTATCGTTTCTGACAGAGATCCTCGGTTTACTTCTCGATTCTGGCAAGCTTTACATCTAGCACTGGGGACGAAGCCGAGTTTTAGTACAGCGTATCACCCCCAAACAGACGGACAGTCAGAAAGGACTATCCAGACGCTGGAGGATATGTTGAGAGCCTCTGTCTTGGACTTCAAAGGTAGTTGGGATCAATATTTGCATTTGGCCGAATTCGCCTACAATAACAGTTATCATTCCAGTATACAGATGGCTCCTTTTGAGGCTTTATACGGACGAAAATGCCGATCCCCTCTTTGTTGGGAGAATTATCTCGAGCGCGAATTGTTCGGGACAGAAATGGTGGATGAAACTTCCAAGCATATCAACTTAATCAAAAAGAGGCTCCTTGCGGCTCGAAAGCGAGCAGAGAAAAGTTACGCAGATAAGCGAAGGAGACCTCTAGAATTTAATGTGGGTGATCATGTATTCCGAAAATATCTCCCGTCACGGGAGTGGGTAGAGCCATTAAACGAAAGAAATTAAGTCCTCGGTATATGGGTCCTTTTGAAATATTGGCAAAACGGGGACCGGTGGCTTATCGAGCTTGCCTTGCCACCAAATCTAAGTAAATTACATAATGTTTTTCATGTCTCTCAATTGAAGAAGTATCAACCAGATCCGAAACATGTTCTTGAGTATGAAAATGTTGATGTTCAAGAAGATCATACATTTCCAGTAGAGCCCGAGCGGATTATTGACTATCAAGAAAAACAACTCAGGCGTAAAAGCATACCTTCTGTAAAGGTGATCTGGAGAGGATTATCTCCCAGAGAAGCTACGTGGGAGACAGTTGAGTATATGCAGGAACAGTATCCAGAGTTCATGTCAAGGAGTACGAGGTACGTATAAGCAATTTCGAGGACGAAATTTATTTTTACGGGGGAAGAAATGTAACATCCCTATTTTTTTCAAGTGCATTAATGTCAAATTAATTGCATATGCGAATTTTCATGAAGTTATGTGTAATAAATTTGGCCAAAAAGGAATGAGAAGAAGTTGCATGAGTATTTTTAGGAAATAAGAGAAAGAAATTGAAGCAAGGTTAAAATTATAAAAATTGTGCCATATGTCTTATAATTATTTAGGATCTATGGGCACATGAGCATGGGTTATAAGTTAACAAAGTGGGTTAAAATTATCCCAAGAGAGGCTTAAATTTTTGGCCAAACTAAGAAAAGAAAAAGAGAAGGAAATTAGTCAAACATCTTCCAACTAAATGGTTGGATTTTTACATGATGGCAAAGTGGTAAATAAGGGGTTAGTTGGAGGTCTTTTTCTTTCCTCCTTATTTGTCCATCCGTATGGACCCTTTCCAATTGACATTAAATCACTCATTTTCCCCACTCTTGCATCAGCCAACACGAGAGACAAGGAAGAGTGGAAGAGTGGAAAATTTCTAGGAAGAATGAGAAGGAAGAATTGAAGAAATCAATAGGTAAATCTCATGTAATCTCTTCCATCTCCTCTAAGCTTCATTTTGCAACTCTTCTTGACCCAAAATTCTGCCTTCTTATGGTGTTCATGAAGGGGGGGGCTGAAAATCTTGATAAACAAGGAAGAAGAAATTACAAGAACATCAAAGGTTAGTGATTCTTGAACCTCCTTGTAGTGGATTTGAGTTGGTAAATTGATTTGTGGTGGTGTTGTCTTGTGTTCTTGGAATTTTGGAAACCCTAAATGTATGGGGGGTTGCTGCCCAAATTCTTAAATGGGATTAAAGTATGATTAGGGGTTCAAACAACCAATTAGAAATGATTATGGACTAGATTTCGGTGTTAGAATGGAACTTTGGAAATTGTTGGCTAAACATTGATTTTCGTCCAGCTGCATATATTTGTGTTTTGGGAATGGATTTTGGTGTTTTTAATGGTCTTAAAGTGTTTAGAATGAGATTTTGTATGAGATAGAACTTGATCATAATTTTTGGAAGTATAAATAGAAGTTGAAGATTCATGGGCTGCTGTTTTCAGAATTTGTTGTGGAGTCAGTTGCCTTCTTCACGAAATTTGACCTAGTAAATGGACTTGAACAATTATGATATTTTACAGGGAGAAACTAGACATCTCAAGGATTAATTTGGTATATAATTTGTATTTTTCTGAATTCTGTGCTAAGAGAAAACAATGTTTCAAAATAGCCCCTGAAAACAGGGCACTATTTCGGACAGCAGGTATACTTTGGGATATGGTTATATTCTCGACTTGGTCTGACCTGAATGGGTATTTTTTGTTGCAAATAGACATATTAAGGGTCATTTGGGCTTTGGAATCAACCCAAAAGGAGTTTTCTAGATTTAGTTATGAATTTTTGAATATGGGTCATTGGTTGCTGGAAAATCCTGAAAAGTGACGAAAATTAAGAGAATGAAGGCCCATATTAAATTCCTTAATAAGAAAAGGGATTTAGTAAAAATAGACCTATAAATTGGGCTTATTTTAAATTATCAAGGAATATTTATTGAAAGGAATTTGATTATATTTACATTTTATTATTTTAGGGATAATTGAGATATTTTGCATCGGGAAGGTTATTGTTATCTGTAATTTTGCGGGTAGTAACCTTAATCTTCATATACTGTGTGACTTGTGTATGTATGTTTTACCTTGAAGTTGCATACATTTAGTTATCATTTATTTCCTAGCGCTATGGAACCGGAACATCTTTGTGTGCATTAAGGGCTTTTTTTGTGTCTTGTGCCGGTGGGTCTTTGTGTGCTATTAGGACCACCGCAGCGGTCAGTCTTGTGTGCTATTAGGACTGCTAGTTCCGGATTGTCATTTGTGTGCCTTCTTTGTGTGCATGATGCGAATGAGATGTGGTTTGGATTATTTTTATTCGTGGTTTGCTTACATGCATTGTTATACATTTTATATGAAATTAATGGTTACTCTGGGATTCAATTTTTGAATCCCAGCCCCTTTTAAGTCATCTGGCAGTTCATCCAGAGCGGAGCAGGGAGATAGAGGTAAGGCTCCGGAGCAGGGCTAGCGTGATGGCGGTTTCTGATGTTTTGCTTTTGGGATTTTATTTTGGGTACCGGTTGGTTGTAGTTTATTATTTTGGCCTGTCTGGGCACTACTACCCCGATGACTGTATATCTTGATCCCTCCGGGGAAGATTTCATCTTTCCGTATTTCTATCAGTATATTTTTGTCCAAACCGGTGCGTGCTCTGCTGTTTGAACTCTGATGTGTGATGTGAATTAACCTGGGAAAATAAGCTAAAATTAAATAAAAGTGAAGGACCACATTACCCGCCACCCGAAAGGGCGAGGCCGGTAGGTGTGTTACAAAACTCACATTCTCAGGTGATAAAGAAAAGCTTGCAGGTGTTTGGTGTCAATTGGGTTACAACAAGACCTTCACAATACAGGTAGTCAGACTTAGCTTGGACATAACTGGAAAAGCAGAGAAAATGAATTATCTTTAATGTAATATGTTTTACTATTTGACCATTTTTTAGTTAAGTTATTCTCTCACTATCCCATAATTAGTTCTTTATGATTATAACAAAGTTTTAATATGTAAAAATAAATGTGATCAACTAAATCTTCCAGATAACTAATAAAAAAAAGGTTTGATAATACCTCTTTTTCACACTAGAAAATTCATTCCATATAGAAATTTTTGCGTTTAGTTTTTAAGTTTTGAGTGTTCATCCTTCGCATAATTTGTGTGCTAAATGTGAAAATTGTTCTCAAAATGAAGAAAATTATTTGAGCTTAATATTTCATTGTAGGCAAACAATAATAATTGCATGAGATTTAATATGATAAGATATGGGAATCATGCACACATTGAAGAGAGTATTTTAATTAATAGTAATAATATAATGTGCTAGTTGTCTAGTTGCAGAAAGGAGTGGGAAAAAAAAAATATCCTGAAACGAGAAAAAGAATAGAGCATCAATTATTTGATATTGAATGTAACCTAATTAGCCTTTTTTGAATGCGGGTCATCTTTAACCTAATTAATCGGGTTGGCCCCTTTTTTGGCCTCCACCACATGCATTCTCATGTCTTGAACTCAAAATCCGTGATTAAGCTAGGACACTCCCTTACCAGTTGACCTAAGCGTTTGGTGGTAACCTAATTAACCTTTGGACATAAGTAAAAGCCACCTTCTTCCCCTACCCATTTTCGAAACACTAATTTAATATCTCTCCATTTGCATATTCTAGAAGCATTAATGAATAATGATAGAGGCCAACGATGGAGCAAAAAATCACTATTGACTTCTGATGTTCGATGCTGCACAATTGGTAAGACCACATGTATGCAGAATTAGATCAATTGCTCAATTTTTGTTTATGTTGTGTTTTAGTTTCTTGTTTGTTATAAATATCTTAGTCAGATTTGAGCATTGTTAAGTCTAATGAGGGTAGCTTTCTCGGGGTGTATTATACATTCACACATATTGGAATATGAGACTCCATGCTTGAGAGGTCAAAACTCTTTCTACTCAAACTATCACTCGTTAGCTCCTTTATTATTATTATTATTATTGAGCTCATGAGGTTTTATTCATATAAAGTGTGCCAATAGTTTGTGAATATTTTACTTATTATCTATAGATAATCTTGTTGAGTTTACTCACATCCTAGATGATGCTCAAATCAACTTGACAGAGTTACCTTTTGTTAACCCATACTCCCTTTATCATCAACAGAGGTCCATAACCCAATCCATCGGTGATATTATCAGTAGATCTCCTCCACCTGTAAAAGAAATTGTCCAAAGCTCTACTCTAAATCAGTGTGGTTTACTTGTTATCACACCAGAACAATATGTACTGAAATCCCTCAGACTATAATTGACCTTTATCTTGGTCAAGGCTATACCCACCTTCATATTGCGCCATTTGTCTCTCATCTTAACTCTTCATGGACGAAAAGGCATCCCTGCAACAGCTAGAGTAGCTCTCATTGATACTATCTACAAATCCTCTCAGAATGCTTTGATTGGTGTTCTTCTTACCACTCTCGGCAATGGTAGTCTTATCATGACCATAGCTCCTGATTTTAATGTCAAGCTTTCTTATAGAACTACTTCTTAGTGATTAAAAGTCCATATTCATATCACTGGTGCAGATCAAGACCCAGAAGCCACGATGACCACGATCTCTACCACCAGATAGTCTATGGGTTTAGAATCATTCTCTGGATCTCCATTTTCCCAACTCTACCAATGATGCTCTCTAATGTTCACAGATAGAGATCATGGCCCAGCCATTATCAATACCCAAGAAAAATTCCAACCAAAGAACTTGCACAAATCAAAAGCAATGAACGACCTCCAGTAGATCATTTCACAAAAGAATTTTATTATATTCTCTTATACGAGTTCACACTATTAACATAGGTTCGTGGATGTGCTGAGAATGAGTGGTCTCATTACCCAGTCCCTTACTTGAAGCTAGGAATATGAAAAAACACATTTAAGGGCAAAAGACAACCCTATAGTTTGTCCCTGCTTGGCAACTATGATTTTTAGTGTTGTCCTCTGGGTAAAGGTAAGCATCAGGGCACTTATCGGCATCACACCGGAGGCCACGACAATTAGAGGTTGGACTGAACTCCATCGGAACATTGAAGCCATCGATCACCGAGATATCGTAGAAGTCCAAATTATTCCATGTGTTCAGTGAAAATTCCGCCAGGGTGGCCGGTGGCTGGCCGGAGATTAGGCAATAAAACCGGCCGCCACAATCACCTGTCTGACAATGCCCACGTCCCATCCTGTCGAAGTCGCAGTTGGTTCGGCCCCATATCCGAGCACCGCTAGTTCCTGAGGCCATGCTGAAGGCCCACTTCTGGCCGGGGTTTAGCTGCCGGCCTCCACCCGGGAGCGGCCGCCAACTACCCGGTGGGTTGGAGGCCGCCCACACAGTGTAGGGACATCGGTTTGTGACATCAAACCGTGCGGCAAACCGTGCGGCCTGGGTGGTGAAGGTAAAGAAGTTGAGAGCTAGAAGGAATGACAATACTAGGTGGTGGCTTTTGATAATGAGTGCCATTTCTTAGAGCTAGGGTTTATGGTGGTGACTGGTTTTTTTTTTTTAAAAAAAAAAAGAAAAGAGATATGAACAATGGGGTATATATAGGGTTTCCCATGCTGGGGTGGAAGTGGAGCTCGACTGTGCTTATTGACATAAAATATCTAACTTTAATTTGGAATAAAAATATAATGTTTTGCTTCTACACAAAATATCTTGTCGATTAGGATGACGGATGTGCGATGTGAGTAGACGCTCACTCTTGTTTCTTCAATTTTTCCACTTGCAATTAAGGGAAGATTAATCTTTCAGCACTTCTATTTTTAACTCACTTTTTGCTTAATCGTGCAATTATGACTCGGTGCTACTCAGTTTCTAAATTTTTTATTCTCTATGACTCTGTCTCTCTTCTTTTCACACTTTTATATTATTATCCTTGTCATCAGTAACCAAGTGCCGGCGACAGGCCTTAGAGAAGAATCTGAACTGTTGAGACAAAAAGAACATAGTCCAATCGAATAAATGTTACCCCCTCTTATTCTTAATATAAAAATCAGATGACTTTTTTAAAAAGAGATTAAGGAAATTGAATGAATTATATTAAAATATTTATATTTATTATTTTGTCTAAACTAATTGTCTTACTTATAAAATGATATATATATATATATATATATATATATTCTAATGGTACATAGCATATTTATAATTAAATAATTTATTTAGCTTTCTTAATCTTTTTTTTTAAAAAAAAAAAGTCAAGTGGCTTCTATATTAATAACCGGAGGTAATAATTAGAACTAGAAAACTTTTTCAGTGTGTTAAGTGGAGTATGAGTATTGATGAGTTTCACTTTTCACAGTGTGTGAATATTGCGGTTTATCACATTTTTTATGTTATCCTTATCTCATGTATCGATTGATCTAAAATGTTGTGCGTATGCTAACAATAATGGTATTAGTCATAAAGAAACAATTTATAGTAGCTCATAAGAATATAGCTTTGAATCCTATCATTGATGTGATAACATATCAAAATTGATAGGTGAGGTTTGTAAGCACGCCTTAAATTTTGAATTTGTTATTTTTTCCTTCTAGCTCACAACAGGTATTCTCTAATTAAAAACAATTATGTTCAAGGAATGATTAAGTACTGAATGTGGACGCCTCTCCCAAGTCCCTGCTGGAATTCGAATTTTAAATTTTAGTTTACCATTTTGTGAGGAACTAACTTCTTCTGCTAAATCCAACTCCATTGATATATTCACTCTTACATTAAACCTGAACATTTTTTTTTTTTTGACTCAAGTATAGTTTTTAATAATCAGTTTTGGAATTCTAAATGGGATCTCAAAAAGGCAGGGATCAAGAACCGTTTCTTTCTTTCTTTCTTTTTTTTCTTTCTTTTTTTTTTTTTTTGGTTCATAACTCGTGTACCTATATACTTTCCACAAAGAGTTCAAACTCACATTCTCAGGTGATAAAGAAAAGCTTGCAGGTGTTTGGTGTCAATTGGGTTACAACAAGACCTTCACAATACAGGTAGTCAGACTTAGCTTGGACATAACTGGAAAAGCAGAGAAAATGAATTATCTTTAATTTAATATGTTTTACTATTTGACCATTTTTTAGTTAAGTTATTCTCTCACTGTCCCATAATTAGTTCTTTATGATTATAACAAAGTTTTAAGATGTAAAAAGAATAAATGTGATCAACTAAATCTTCCAGATAACTAATAAAAAAAATGTTTGATAATACCTCTTTTTCACACTTGAAAATTCATGCCATATAGAAATTTTTGCGTTTAGTTTTTAAGTTTTGAGTGTTCATCCTTCGCATAATTGTGTGCTAAATGTGAAAATTGTTCTCAAAATAAAGAAAATTATTTGAGCTTAATATTTCATTGTAGGAAAACAATCATAAGTGCATGAGATTTAATATGATAAGATATGGGAATCATGCACACATTGAAGAGAGTATTTTAATTAATAGTAATAATATAATGTGCTAGTTGTCTAGTTGCAGATAGGAGTGGGAAAAAAAAATCTTGAAATGAGAAAAAGAATAGAGCATCAATTATTTGATATTGAATGTAACCTAATTAACCTTTTTTGCTTAAATTCGGAAGCCATCTTTAGAGCATCAAGCTACATTCTCACGTCTCGAACTCAAGAGCGTGATTATTTGATATTGAATGTAACGTTTGGTGGTAATCTAATTAACCTTTGGACATAAGTAAAAGCCACCTTCTTCCCCTACCCATTTTCGAAACACTAATTTAATATCTCTCCATTTGCATATTCTAGAAGCATTAATGAATAATGATAGAGGCCAACGATGGAGCAAAAAATCACTATTGACTTCTGATGTTCGATGTTGCACAATTGGTAAGACCACCTGTATGCAGAATTAGATCAATTGCTCAATTTTTGTTTATGTTGTGTTTTAGTTTCTTGTTTGTTATAAATATCTTAGTCAGATTTGAGCATTCTCAAGTCTAATGAGGGTAGCTTTCTCGGAGGTGTTTTATACATTCACACATATTGGAATATGAGACTCCATGCTTGAGAGGTCAAAACTCCTTCTACTCAAACTATCACTTGTTAGCTCCTATTATTATTATTATTATTGAGCTCATGAGGTTTTATTCATATAAAGTGTGCCAATAGTTTGTGAATATTTTACTTATTAACTATAGATAATCTTGTTGAGTTTATTCACAACCTAGATGATGCTCAAATCAACTTGACAGAGTTACCTTTAGTTAACCCATACTCCCTTTGTCATCAACAGAGGTCCATAACCCAATCCATCCATACAGTCGATCTCCTCCACCTATAAAAGAAATTGTCCAAAGCTCTACTCTAAATCAGTGTGGTTTACTTGCTATCACAGCAGAACAATATGTCACCCTGAAATCCCTCACACTATAATTGACCATTATCTTGGTCAAGGCTATACCCACCTTCATATTGGTGCCATTTGTCTCTCATCTTAACTCTTCATGGACGAAAAGGCATCCCTGCAACAGCTAGAGTAGCTCTCATTGATACTATCTACAAATCCTGTCAGAATGCTTTGATTGGTGTTCTTCTTACCACTCTCAGCAATAGTAGTCTTATCATGACCATAGCTCCTGATTTTAATATCAAGCTTTCTTATAGAACTGCTTCTCAGTGATTAAAAGTCCATATTCATACCACTGGTGCATTTCAAGACCCAGAAGTCACGATGGTCACTCTCTACCACCAGATGGTCTATAGGGTTCAGAATCATTCTCTGGATCTCCATTTTCCCAACTCTACCAATGATGCTCTCTCACAGATAGAGATCATGGCCGAGCCATTATCAATACCCCAGACAAATTCCAACCAAAGAACTTGCACAAATCATGCCCCCTGAATGGATAAACAACTATGAAAAGAAATTTCATTCCACTCTAGTATATGTTCATACCTCTGCTCCACCTCTCCTACAGAGGATGCTTGATGAAACCGTCAAATCCATTTTCTAGAGACCAGGAACTGAAGGACCATTTCCACCAAGCAGGATGATTGATACAATCTCTCCTATATATGAAAGCAATGAACGACCTCCAGTAGATCATTTCACAAAAGAAGGCAAGCCAATCTTTGTTTCCCATGTCAATGGACATTTCATTTGGGACTTGGACTACTGCATGTGTATGTGAACCAGATTGTGACTGCCAGTACTCTGATTTTTGGGATCCCTCAGATGATGAGGAGCTGGTTGACCTTAGATCCAAAAAGAGTTGCAAGAAAAAGAAGAAGCTACAGACTCCCTGTTCTCAACCCAAACACAAGGGCGGACACAAGGAGAGGCGAGGGGTGGCCCCCGGCCCGCCTAAAATTTATCCAAAAAAAAAAAACATAAAAGCATCAGTCTAACACATGGCTTCCAACCATTCATTTGTTTCATGTATATATTAATTATTTTGAAAACTATTTTGTTTTGTGACCTGTATGTCTTGAAATTTTCAGAGGTAAAGTTCAGATTTCAAGAACAGCATCAACTTTGGTGTTGATGATTCCAATAACAGGGTCATTCTTCTTGCTGCTTAACAAGACTGAGGTTGCTCTCTACACCAGCACTGCGATAATTGGAGTGTGTACTGGAGCTATCGCTTCCATTTCTGTGTCCACAACCACTGAGTTATTTGGCACCAAGAATTTCTCAGTGAACCACAACGGGGTGTTTGCCAACATTTCCATCGGCTCTTTTCTATTTGGCTTCTTGGCTGCTCTTGTCTATCGTAAACAAGAAGGTGGAGATGGAAAATGCATGGGCATGGAATGCTATAGAAGCACTTTCATCATCTAGGACTAGGGTTCCCTTTGTTTCTTTGGCACCTTCTTGGCTTTCATTCTGCATGCAAGAACTCGCAAGTTCTATTCACAGAAATAGTAAAGATAACCAGATTCAGTGTCTATCCAAGAGCTCATATGATCAAAACCACCCAGATCAGATTTGAATTGTCCTTTTTTTTTTTTTTTTTCAATTGATGATTTTTAAATAAAGAAATATTTTCTAAAAAATGTTAGTTAAGAGATTATTTTTATTTTAGATCCTCTATCTATTAAAATAATTTCTTAAGAAAAATTAAATCTAGATTGTTCATATCTGATCTAGATAGTTTAGATCAGGCAAGCTTTGGATAGGCACAAAACATGTTCCACATTTAAAGAAGGCCGTGGATATAATCTTAAAACCTTTTTTGTTAGTTGAATTTTGATCCTTTCATCAAAAAAAAAAAAAAAAAAAAAAAAAAAAAAAAAAAACGAAAAAAAAAAAAAAACGAGGGCCGTGGATGAATTACCTATTATGCCCTTCGGTCAATCACAGCGTACTAGGATGTGGTAATTTAACTTGATCGAACTCTTCTGGATCATATCATGTGCAGTTGGCTAATCTAATGACAAAACAAAGAAAAATGTTGTGAAGTGAATTGTCTTAAATTTCTATCTTAATTTATACAGTTTTACTGACTTATTTGATACAGTAGTAGTACATCACATAAATCATTTTTCTTTTTCTTTTTTTTTAAACAAGGTGCATTGTTCAACAAGAGAAAACTGGTGGTCAATAAGCATACTCCACCAATCCGCTAAAAGCAAATTCCTACCTTCTATGAATGAATGGTGTATCTACTGGTCCAAAAAAAATATATGAGAGGTTTATCTAAAATAATCAACATTCATCTGCCCATTTATATTTTGTTTTAAACACCCAATGTTAGTTTTCTTTTTGTCTTTTTTCCCTAAGCCATATCATTTGTATAACAGATACATTATTGGGAAAACACTGATTAAAAACTTTAAAAATAGGAAAAGACAAAAAAGTACTTTCAATATTCATAATATACTAGAAAGTGTTAGGCCTCACTTGTCCTTTTAGAAATCAAAAGAAAATTACACAAATGCCCTAAAACCATTTTTTTTTTTTTTTTTAATTGTTTTTTTGTAAATTTACCGCGATTTTACGTTTTTACGATTTTTTTTTTTTTCATTCCGATTTTACTAATTTTCCCTTTTTTAAGTTTTTCCGATTTTTTTACAATTTTCACATTACGATTTTAGTTTTACGATTTTTCATCCTCCTTCCGTTTTTAGGTAAAAGCTCCATTCAAAACTCCATTGGCAAGAACAACTATTGGCAAAGTGGTGCATTCCTTAACAAAAGTTGTGAATAATTTGATAGTGTGAATTTGTTTCTTGGTAAATGAAAGTGGGAAAAATCTAATAAAATATAGTAAATTCCTTAATAAAAATTGTAAATAACCTGATAGTATGAATTTATTATTACTTGGTAAATAAAAATTATTAAATCTAATGAAACAAAAGTTGTGGATGACTTGAAGAAAAATCTATATTGTTAAGGCATTCCCCTCATTTCATTAGGTTGTAACAACTTTTATTAAGGAATTCCCCTCACTAACAGGGCAGAGACCGATAAATGCAACTGAAGAGAGATGAAGACAAGAGGAGAGATTATTATATAATCCTTCCTTGCTTCTATTTGCTAGACTTGTTTAGTCAAACTTGACCTCCTAAATAATGCAAAATTATTTCAGCAATAATGCACAAAAACACAGATCAAGTGGCAACAAGTTTTACACATGAAGCAGGAAATTTTCATGAGAACCTTGATCAAGCAATTTCTTGACACATCGATTAGCAGCGCAAATTCTCATGAGAACATTGATCCAAGCGGTTGCGAAAATATATATAATTTGTATAATGTCAATGTGATCGTTAGTGACATCGGTTGCTGGTGATGGCACGAATGAAAGAGGGATGAATGTTAAGGGTAAGAGTGAGAGTATTGGGATTGGAAATCTGGGAAGATGAGGGGAGACTCAGAACTTGGAAGAGGACATCATAATCATCTTTTCCATTCTCATTAGCAACATTGATTGGGAATGTGAGAGAAATGTTAGAATTTGATTGGATGGATATGATTTAGAGATAATGAGGGATAATGAGAAAATGATTTATGAACGTAGAACTTGATATAAGCGGCCATTTCTTTTTTATCTAAAAATATAAATAAGTGTTATGAATATTAGAAAATGTTAATGTCTTTTTCTATTTTTAAAGTTCTTTATCTGTCATTTTGTTTTTATGTTATTTCAAGTTAACATATTTAACGGTTTTTACATATGATAATTGATAGCAATACTTGAAGGTTATTTTAACCATCAAATACTATTTAAATATATACTTGAAAATTTTTTATCATAATTGATAAATATAAGTTTTTTTTATATATATATGTCTTAATATTATATTTGACAGTGCTTCTCTTTAAATTTCAAGTATTAAGTATTATGTACTCTTGGTCATTTCACAATTCATCAACGTGTTGAAAAAAGGAAAAGGATGAAATATTTATGGGGTCTATCTATGCTTTTTCCAAGTCAAAGCAAGACAATATGTGGAAAGTAACCATTATTATGCTAGGAAAGTGTCCATTGTTTAAAGTCAAGTCAACTATATACCTAACCACCTATAATTAATTCCCAGAAAAAATTTTATGGCATTCTATTTTTGATATTATTTAAAAATTGGAAGTAAAAATTAATTAATTTTATATGAATATATAATTCATGGAGTAAACAATATTAAAGTATCAATTTAATATGTCATGTCACACTAAATACTTCCTTTAAGTAAAAGCATATAAGTATAATTGTGCGCAAGTTCCTTTTGTTAAGTGAAGAATTGTTAAAAAAATGATTATCAACATTTTTTTAACTTAATATAGAGTCATTGTTGGGTATTGAATATATTCTTTTCTGAACAATTCAAAATGTAAAATTTTATTTTAACCCTCAACTATTAACTTTCTGGACTTTGATTCAAAATAACTTAGTTCTTATAGAGTTTGTTGACTTGAAACAATTCAATTCTATAATTTCTTAACTTAATAAACTTCGAGCTACAAGTTAAAATTAAGCTGTAT
Organism: Acacia acuminata; assembly: GCA_019022655.1. Lineage (NCBI taxonomy): Eukaryota > Viridiplantae > Streptophyta > Magnoliopsida > Fabales > Fabaceae > Acacia > Acacia acuminata. Next base: position 581,504 of record JAFJYI010000131.1, read on the forward strand.
TATATCAAAATTTTGAGACGAAATCAATAATTGAGACAATTTTTAAGAAGCAAGGAAGTAAAAGTTACTTCATGAAAAACCAGAACAAATCAAGTAAAATCATTGCCAACAAAAACACCGATAGTATTCTTTTTTTCCCCATAAGATGAACTATATTATATACTCCCCTCCAATCTTTAATATAAGATCTAAATAATTTATTTACGAATATTAAGAAAATTAGTTAACTTTGGTAATACATATATTTATAGATTGGTTTTCTTAAAATATCATCTTTATTAATCATGTGCATTGTAATTATCCCTTAATGAAAATCCCCTTATTATATACATAATCAATATGCATATTTTGAAATATATATATAAAAAATATATAAATTTAAGAGACAAAGTGCACTGAGACACAAAAATAAATATCTTATTATCTAGTTCTAAGACACGAGTTATAATATATTATTTGGCATCTCACTAAGACAAATACACACATATCTTTAACTCAGAATCGTCCAGGACATCCGGGCAAAAAACAACCCTATAGTTGTTGTTGCTTCTGTGCAAGTGAAAGTGCTGGTAGCATCATCCTTAGGGTAACTATAAGCGTCAGGACACTTATTCTTGAAGAATCTTGAATATTTAGTGGGTCGACAACTCCCAGAACTGCAACAATATTGATCTGTTTTAAACACAGTGCATGGGTTGTTACAACCACCTGGAGCTCTTAGCTCGTTTAAGCACTGTCGGTTGATATCGGTGGCGCACCGAATGCCGTGGCACTGGTTCGATGTTGGACTGAACTCCATCGGAACATTAAAGCCATCAACGAGTGAGATATCAAAAAAGTCCAAACCCGGCTTTTGGTTCAGGGCAAATTCTGCAAGCGTGTTTGGGGGTGTCCCAAGGCTTGGCATTCAAGGAGACCCCCACAATCACCGGTCTGGCACTGTCCATGACCCGACCCGTCAAAGTTGCAATTGGTTCAGCCCCATATGCGACCACCTGTAGTGCCGGCAGCCACGTTGAGGGTCCATGTCTCACCGGGGTTTAGCTGCTGACCGCCACCGGGCACAGCTACTGCCCACACAGTGTAAGGGCATCTGTTTGTGACATCAAATTTAGCGCCATGGCTGAAGCTGAGGTTGATAGCAACAAAGACGGAGAACACAAGGAGGCGATCTTATTGAGAACTATCATTTTTTGAACAAATATAATTTCTTCACTTTTTTACACCAAGTCGTTTGATCAAGCGTTCAAAAAGTATAGCTAGTGATTTCTGTTTTTGTTCTTTTGGTTATTAATAAGCGTACCTGTCCAAACACTGGTAGGTCAAACACCGGTTACCTGGTCAAATTTGGAGGCTCTTTGGTATGTTTTGGAGATTGAAAAAACAGAAAACCAAGTCAAAACTCCCGTAACATTTTAAGCTCACGTAACAAGTGTCTTGCGTTTTCTTTTTGTTAATTTTATCTTCAAACTAACGGCCATCCTCAAAAATTAAATATTGTTTTTTTTTCCTACGTACGATTCTTCTTCTTATTAGATAATCTCAACCGATGACCTCAAGCCTCAACTAGCGAGCTCTTGTATAAAAAAGTAAGATGAAATTAAAAATGTTAGTTAAAAAATTAAAGTTTTATGAGGAAAAATCACGAGAGGAATGAGCTATAGAGTGAATACCCATAACAATGGTGGAGTACGAGACCCGCAACGAAAGAGAAAAACCCATAGAAAAAGGAGTATAAGACTCATGAGGGAAGCACAAAAAACTTTAATTATGAGGAGTTGGAAGAGTTGCGTTATATAAATTTTTTTAAGAATCCGCCTCCTCATATTTTGGACATTTTTCAGAGTTCCACCCTCTCATATTAAACCCAAGGACTCGCAAGTTCTATTGACAGAAACAGTAAAGAGAGCCGTGGATGAATTACCTATTATGACCTTTGGTCAGTGACAGGGTACTAGGATGTAGTAATTTAACTTGATCGAACTCTTCCGGGTCATATCATGTGCAGTTGACTAATCTAATGACTAATTAAACAAAGAAAATTGTTGCGAAGGGAATTGTCTTAAATTTATATCTACATTTCTACATTTTTTTATTGACTTATTTGATAGTAGTACATCACATAAATCATTTTTCTTTCCTTTAACTTTTTTATACGAAGTGCATGTTCAGCAAGAGAAAACTGGTTAATAAGCATGCTTCCACCAATCCGCTAAAAGCAAATTCCTACATGCTATGAATGAATGTTGTATCTACTGGTCCAAAAAAACATGAGTGGGGTATCTAAAATCATCAACATTCATCTGCCATATTTTGTTTTACACACCCAATGTTAGTTAGTTTTCTTTGGCTATATAGTTAGTTTTTTTGGCCTAATTCATGTCATTTGCATAACAGATATGTTATGCAACAAAATTATAACGATTTTTATATATGATAACAATAATAGTTGACCGTTGTTTTAACCGTCGAGTACCATATGTTTAAACGTATACTTCGCAATTTTTATTATAACTGTTAAATATAAGTTTGTGTGATATCTGCAGTTTTATTATATTTGACAGTGCTTCTCTTTAAATATCAAATAGTAAGTATTATGTACTATTTTTCACAATTAATTTTGAAAAATTAAAATAAGAATTATTAATGGGTCCATCGATGCTTTTTCCAAGTCAAAGTAAACGATACGTGGAAAGTAGCCATCTTTATGATAGGAAAGTGTCCATAATTTTTAAAGTTTTTTTTTTTTTTTTTTTTTTGGCCTTCTTTTAAAGTCAAGTCAACTATCTGCCTAACCAGCTATAGTTAGTTCCACGAAGTTTTTTTTAAGAGGTTCTATTTATGATATTATTTAAAAACTTGGAAGTAAAACTGAATGTTATATAGTTTGTTGACCTAAAAAAATTCAATCTCTAAAAGGGATAATTAATTAATTATTATGTAGGTCTTATAATTTCAAAAATTTTTAATTATGTCTCTAGAGTTTTTTTTTTTTTTTTTTTTTTTTTTTTTTCATTTTTATCATGTCCTCATACTTTCATTATTTTTAAGTAGGTTATTGTATTTTTTTTTTTTTTTATTAGGTCCTTATTGTTTCACCTGATTTTTAATCAGGAACTTGTAGGATTTTGTAAAATTTTAATTTATTAATTTAATTTAAAATTAAATAAATGAAGAATACTAAAATATAATTTACTACACTAGAAATTTAAATTCATAATTATCTCATTAGAAAAATAATTATTTTAATTAAATATTAATTCTTAATTAATTAATTATATTATAATTCTATTCAATTTGTAGAAAAAATTATTAATTATTATAATTACAATTTCAGAATTATAAAATAAATGAAAATTAGAGTTAAAAAATAGGAAAAATCATGATTAAATCCAGTTGAAATATCAAAATGCAAAATGAGGCCTACATTTTCAACAAATTCTTAATATGGCCAAGTGGCCTAATTAGGGATTTCTTAATGTTATTAGAAGACAAAAATAACTCTTTATAGTTCAAAATAAAAATTAAATAGTGTTAGTCTTTTTTAGTTTTAAATATCGATTGGTAATTGGAATTTTTCAAGTTCGTTTTATGTTTTTGTTTTGTTTTTTTTTTTTATAAAATCATTGAACATTAATTGTTAACACCGTTACTTTAGGAAACACTGTTAGCGAATAGGCAAACCCTCTAGCAATTTCATGGGCTCCACAACCGGCAGAACCGAATTCCTCATCTTTGACTAGGTGTGCAGTTCATAATTCGTTTGGATGGAAAACGGGTTGAAAATTGACGAGGAAGGAAAAGAGCAATACAAATAAATGTTAGAGACAAAGGAAAAGATCAGGAACGGCTTGCATTGAAACTTAAAAGAAACAAAAAATGGCGACGGAGGAATGGTAGTAAGAGTGTCCTTGGGGTAATGGAGAAACGAAAAGAAGAAGCTGCAATAGTTGCAAAGGAAGGGAGCTCACCATGGTTTTCTTTCCTATTTTAACTATAGAGGGGCATTTAAGTCTTTTAAAAACATTCAAAAATTACTAATTAATTAGGCCTCTTGGTCTAATTAAGAATTTGTTAAAAGTTTAGGCCTAATTTTAAATTTTGACATTTTGGTTTGATTTAATTAGGATCCCCCTAAAAATATATAAATATATGTTTGATTAAAAAATTAAGAATGTTAAAATAATGTTAAAATAAGAATGTTACAATAATAAGTTAAAATTTAATTAATAGAATATTGTATTTTACAATAATAATTATTATTTATAAAAAAATTTTTATTATTAATAAAAAACTATAGGGACTTGATTAAAAATCATGTGAAACTTTAAGGATCTGATAAAAAGAAAAAAAAACTACAAGGACTGATAAAAACAAGTGAAATAATAAGAACCTGATAAAAAAGGGGGGGGGGAATCATAAGGACCTAATTAAAAATTAGTTAAAATATAAAGACATGCAGATTAATTATTCCTTTCTATAATTCCTTAACTTAATAAATTGCAAGCTTCAAGTTAGAATTGAGTTGTATTATACCAGTAGTATCAAAATGTTGAGGCTAAATCAATAATTACGAGAAAGTTTTAAGGAAGTAAAAGTTACTTCATGAAGAACCAGGACTAATCAAGTCAATCATTGCCAAAAAACCACCATCAATAACAGATGAAAGATATGTACTCCCTTCCGTCCTTAATATATAAGATATAAATAATTATTGTAATTTATATCAGACAAGTGATGTATTCATGTGTTGGTTTAGGGCAAATTCTGCTATTGTGTTTGGAAGTATCCCATATGAAGGCTTGGCAACTAAGGAGACCTCCACAATCACCAGTCTGGCACCAGCCACAGGCCGACCCGTCAAAGTCGCAATTGGTTCGCATTGAGAACTATCATTTTTGGAACAGCTTTAGAAAGTATAGCTAGCAGTCTCAAGGAAGAAAGAATTAGAATGCTATAGTTGACTTAGACCGTTGAAGAACCTGTCCAGACATTAGAAGGTCAGTCACAGGCCACTTAGTCAACTTTGGAGGCTCTCCGGTATGTTGGACATTGAAGAAACAAATTACCAAGTCAAAATCCTCTACTGAATCGTGATTAGTAAGTAAGAGTTAGAGTATTCCTTTGAAATATTATCTTTTTTTTTTTTAACTTGTAACTTACGCGCACTCATTATACTTCATAAAGGGTTTAAGCTTACAACCTCACAGTCAAAAATATTTTAAAGGAGACAGTTGATGTGAGTTGGGCTACAAAGACCCACCCATCTTATTAAGATATTTCAATTATCAATGGTTACAGTTGTTTATATCAATATACTGCAAAATATTGAAATGAGAATGAATTGCACAACTTTCATTGATAGATTAAAGGCATATATATACATACTAGAATGATGAGTGCCCTAATGTAGAGTATCATAAAAACCATATCTCCAACTAACATTCAAAATATTCAAATAATATAATCATAATATTATAATATCAAATCATTTAAAATGCTCCAATATATATTGATTGCATTCACTCCCCCTCAAGTTGGCGCATGATGATTACGAATGTCCAACTTGCTAGAAAGTTCCTAAAATAGGTCATATCCGAGCGCCTTTGTGAAGATGTTAACAATTTGATACTTTGTCCAAATCTTTAATGGAGAGATTTCCTGAGATAGGACTCATTCACAAACAAAGTAGCAATCCATTTCAACATGCTTAGTCCTCTCATGAAAGATCAGGGTTCTTAGCGATATGAATGGCAGCTTGATTATCACAATATAGTGGAGTTGAAGACTGTTGACTCGTCCCAAGGTCATGAAGGAGCCATCGTAACCATACAACTTCTTTAAATGTACTAGCCATTGCTCGATATTCAGCTTCTTTTGAGGAAAGGGAAACCACATGTTGCCTTTTGCTAAGCAATGACATGGGAGCCCCACTTAAGTTGATAAAATAACAAGTGCAAGAACGTCAAGTCTCATGGAAGCATCCTCAATCTACATCACAATATGTGTTCAAGTCAAGAGGGCATGTACTTGGTAAAAAGATACCTTGTCCCAGGTAGACTTAAGGTACTAAAGGACATGTTCTACTGCATGCATGTGGGGAACCTGAGGATCAACTACAAATTGGTTAAAACCATTCACTACATATGTGAGATCAAGCCTCGTGACTGTGAGGTACAGGAGTGGCCAACCAGTCTTCAATAGCACCCTGGTTTCAATATGGATCACCCTCAATAAAGTAACGCTAAGATGACAGTTTTGCTCCAGGAGAAAATTGCTAGCCTACACGCTATCATTCTTATTTCTTCAAGATATCCAAGGCATATTTGTTTTGGCTAAGTACTGTGCCCTTAGGGGACCAAGGCACTTCAATGCCCAAGAAATACTTTAAGTGTCTAAGATCTTTGATGGTGAATCGGTCTTGAAGAAACTGCTTTATATGGCTTATGTGGTCATCACTAGTACTGAAGAGAATGATATCATCAACGTAGATCAAGGTCATAGTGTATATATCACCAAATTGATAACTGAATAAAGAGTAATCTTCTTGGGATTGCTTGAAAACCAAAATTGTCAACTAGCCAATAAAATTTTCATTCCAATTTCATAAGGCTTGGAAAGCCTATATAGTGACTTCTCAGTCTGCAAACCTATGTCTTTATTTTTGGGCAAAGCCTTCAGTATTTTCATGTAAACCTGATCATGAAGATCACCATGGATGGTGAACTGTAAGGCCCGTTTGGATTAAAGAAAAGGTGGGAATGGAAAGGAATGGAAATGAAAAGAATGGAATAGAATGGAAAATATTTTGTCTCGATGCGTTTGGTTGGCACTTTGGAAAAGAAAATGGGTTGATAGGAAAATTTTTGTTTGGTTGGAAGAAAATAAAGTAGGAAAATGAGGCAAAATACCATTTTACCCTTATAGATAAAATATTTTTTGAGAAAATTCCATTTAAAAAAAAATACATTCATCGCCAACTACGAGACAACCCTCCGTGCCGGTCGACGGCCACCGGCTTAACAATTCGAGAATTGCCGACAATTCTCGAGAATTGCTCGAGCAATTCTCAATTGGAATTGCCATGGGCAATTCTCGAGAATTTCGGCAATTCTCGAGAATTGCCCGGGGCAATTCCCAATTGGAATTGCCATTGGCAATTCCATATGAGAATTGCCATGGCAATTCTCGAGAATTTTCAGAAATTCTCGAGAATTGCCAATGGCAATTCTCATATGAAATTGCCGCATGGCAATTCTCGAGAATTTTTAGAAATTCTCGAGAATTGCCAATGGCAATTCTCAATTGGAATTGCCAATGGCAATTCTCATGTGAGAATTGCCACTGGGCAATTCTCGAGAATTGCTTAGGAAATTCTCGAGAATTGCCCATGGCCATTGGCAATTATTGTGGCCTTCTTTCTTTGTTCAGAGACTGAGATTTTTGCACCGTTCTCCCTGTCACGCTCTTCTCTCTCCTCCTCTCCCAAGCGTCATGCTCTTCTCTCTCCTCCTCTCCGGCATCACATTGTTCTCTCTCTTCCTTTCCTCGGCGTCAAACTCTTCTCTCTCCTCCTCTCCGGCATCACATTGTTCTCTCTCTTCCTTTCCTCGGCGTCATGCTCTTCTCTCTCGTCCTCTCCGGCATCACATTGTTCTCTCTCTTCCTTTCCTCGACGTCACGCTCTTCTCTCTCCTCTTCTCCCGGCATCACATTGTTCTCTCTTCCTCTCCCCCGCGTCACGCTCTTCTCTCTCTGCCATGTGATCGGGCAAAATCGACTTTAGCCCATTTTCATAGCCACTGGAAAATGGGTTCCCACCATTTTTGGTGGGAACCCATTTTCCCTTAAACGCAGGAGAATGGCGTGGCGGCGGAAAATATTTTCCGGGAACGGGTAAGTCCTTATTTGACTACCACAACTAGCAAGGTTCGAACCATAATAAGTTTTGCAACTAGGGCAAAAGGTTCATGAAAATCTATCATGCTAAGTAATAACAAGAATGCAACTCTCTAGTTGGTTTGAATTGTTTTTGTAAACCCATTTAGAGTCAACTAGATGTTTCCCTGGTGAAAGATGTTCAAGTGTCCAAGTCCTATTGGCTTCAAGTGCCTGTATTTCCTTTTGAAATAGCCTCACGCCAATGAGCATGTTTACATGCCTGTTGAAAGGTCTTAGGCTCATCATATAACTCATGGCCAAAAGATAAGCTTTATGTGAGGTAGAAAATCTCTTATTTGAATCATAGTATGATAAAGGATACCTGACCGAGTTGCTTGATGGAGGAGGTGGATCCGCATGAGCTAATAACTGCAGTAAATTTACTTCATAACTATCCAAGTACTGGTGTACATGCCTCTCGCACGTACTTCGTCAAGGCCGTTGTGGATCCTCTGCACTTGTGTTTCTTCTTGGTCGATATCATTATAATGCTACTGATTAAACTCCCCTGAGTTAAGGGAACATTGTTGGTGTTGTGCTCAATATGACCTAACCAAACAGCTTCATCAACATCAATAACTAGGCATTAATGAGGTTTGCTTTGTAATGATTCACTATGGTGCTCTTGTGTGGCATACAGAAAGTGATACTCAAGAATAAAACATCACGTGTAACATGCTTCCATTCATCACGAATGTCATATTCACAATATCTTTTCTTACTAGTAGGGTATCCCAAGAAAACACAAGGCCACCAAAAAACGTAATGCTCAAACAACTTCGAGTATGTGTCTGTGTTTTTGCTTCACGGCCCCATTTTGTTATGGCGTGTATGATAAAATATTATGTAATATTAGAATAATATTACATCATGCACTCAGATTTGAATTTAAGGCCATTATCTGCTCTAATCCGTTGGTTTCGCTTGTGGAATTGTGTTTTCACCATGTTTAGAAAATCAATCAAATACTATATTGTATCTGATTTGTATTTCATCATATAGACTCACGTTCTCTTGCTATAATCATCCACAATGGTTAAAAAATAGTTTGCACCACTCAAAGAGGCTATATGAAAACTACCCCATATGTCACATGTATCGATTAAAAAGATGTAGAAGGTTTTATCAAACTAATTGAGAACTAACTCTAGTATGTTTGGCTCTTACGGAAGAATCATAATGAATTCATTTAAACAAATTTCAAGGCAAGTTAATGCTTTTAAGCTTTTCTCTGAAGGTGCCCAAGTTTCTGGTGCCAAATTTATGTTGTTTGACTTTGCCGCATATGAAAGGTCTTATTTGGTTGGCCCTCTTCCAGCATATAGAGTCCATCACATATTCTACCTGCTCCAACCATGTTCCTCGAATGCAAGTCTTGTATCACATACATGTCTCTAAGAAATGTTACCAAGCACAAATAATCTCTGGTTAGCTTGCTAGCAAAAATCAAATTGCACTTAAATTCTAGTACATGAAGAACATTTATAAGTATCATCCCATTTGACAAGTGGACATCTCCTATGCTTTGAACCGATAAAAGTTTGCCCATTTGATATTTTAACTGGAAGTTGATGCCTTGCTAGAGTCACATTCCTCTCTCATCAAATGTTATTGCATCTTTGCTCCTGTATAAGTTATCCAGGGCTCATTAAGAATAAATTCACCAATGTTGCTCTTGAACATTGCCTCCGTTCTCTTTTGTCACATCCTTCCTTCTTGAAGTCTTATGATGGATAACCTATGATCTCATAACATCGGTGTGTCCAAGCTTCTCACAATTATATGATTGCACTTGAAGGCCCTGTTTGGCACGTGGGACTGGGGGTTGGGACTGAGATTGGGTCAAGGATGGGACTAAATTGTATCATTTGGTACATAGGATTAATAATAACCTGGGATAGGCAATACCACATAAGTGGGATTGAACCAAAACCATCTTCCCCGTAGTATTACTTTTTTAATCCTGGGATTGCAAATTTAAAAAACAAAAATATCCTTATTTATAATAATTTTGAGACAAATTACCCCTCTCAATTTTAACCTATTATTCATCCTTTCCCAGGCTCGCTTTCTATTATCGCTCTCACCCTTACCTGAAGCTTGGCCATGGCTCCCATTGTTGTTCTTCCATAGCAATTCCATCGATATACTTTTGACAGGAAAGAGAATGATGCCATGGAAGAGAAGGTCGACAGTAAATTAAAGTCCTTTTAGGTCTTACATTAAGATTGCAGATTTAAACAACAAGCCCCGCAAAGGAGAATCAGGTGTGATATTTGGGGTTTAATTTTTAAGGAATATCTTGCAGACTAGCTACTTTTTGATTCAGGATTCAGCATTAAGGTCACGACTCACGAGGCAATCAGATGGCATTGCGCAATTGAAACTCGTAGTACTGCATCATTGGAACTTCGTTCAAAAGCACATAGAAGGATTCACGTTTTGAGATAATTTTTCCCCTGCCAGCAAGCGGCTTTCAAAATTAAACAGATATGGTAAAGTAGAAGATTTTTTTAACCAAACTAACGTTTTAATTTTGGCATTTGAGTCTCAGTGCAAGGCAAGTAATTTCAGAACCTTGAACGCTTTGCGAAAATCGATTTATAATCTTGAAAAGGGTTCAAAATTTTTTAGATGAGAGCTGAGATGATTAAGAAAGTGCAGTCTTGCCATGAGAGTTCATTATTTTTCAGAAATAGGTTAATGAGCAGGCCAACAAAGGGGAGCTTTTCAGTGGAAAAGGGTTCTCCTTCCATATCTGTTTTTTCCCATGGACGATGATTTGTGAAGATGGGGAAATTGAGAGAGACAGGGAAAAGAGCTTTTTATTTTATTTTTTGGTTTAATCTTTTATATTAAGAGTATTATAGTCTGTACATATTTTATGTTAAATTATTAAAAAAAAAATAGTGTCATCATTCCCTCAATATATTACTCTAAACCAAGCGTAATTTTAAAATCTCATTCACACTCCCAATCCCAAACCTAATCCCAAACCCAATCCATCAAAATTTAGCACTACATATCAAACAGGGCATAAAGGTTTCTGCTTGCCATCTTGCTTATCTCCATTCTCTTGAGAAGCATTAATGTTATAAGATGTGCCTAAGCTTTTCATGTTTGGATATCAAGAGACCATGCTCTAGTACTATGTAAAATGTTGAAATAAGAATGAATTGCATAGCTTTCATTGATAGATTAGAGGCATATATATACACATGTTAGAATCATGAGTGTCCTAATGGAGAGTATCATAACAATCGTATCTCCAACTAACATTCAAAATATTCAAATAATATAATCATGATATTATAATATTAAATCATGTGATTTTCTCCAAGTTATATTGATTGCCTTCTATATTGGCTCGTTGTTTGTATCATTCATATTGTATCATTATATATTATGGGTTTATCGTTTTGTCATCGTCACTTGACATAAGATTATGTCAGTCACCCTTTTAAAACTACGTCGTTTTGGGAGTTAAGGGAATTAATGAAGGATGTTTTTGTATTTTTTATTTTGTATTTATTATATGAATTTTACCAAAAGATCCTTCATTAATTCTCCTAACCCTAAAACTACGTCGTTTTGAGAGTTCATTAATCCTCTAACCCCAAAACGACGTAGTTTTTGTTTGTATCATTCATATTGTATCATTATATATTATTAATAATATGAGGGTTATTAAAGAATTTATCTGATCGTTGTTTGTATCCTTCGTGCGTTAGTTGATCACGTCAATTTCTCTGCTTTTAGATTGATCTTTTGACATCTCTTTCACAGTAATGCGTGTTTTAATTTGTACGGTTTTTTTTTTTTTTTTTTAATGAAATTGCCATTTTATTCAAAAATAATAATATGAGAGTTATTCGAATGGGCTATGGGTAAGAAAGGTAAGAAAGCTTTTCCATGAGTTCTTCGAGAATTAAAAGGTTATAACACACGGTTTTTAGGCCAAATATATACATAGTTTGGAGTACTCAATCATTTTCAGCCCAAATATTCCTCGTGCACAGAAAGTACATTACTCACAATTCTTTGGAGCCAATTTTGAGACAGAATGGGAAGTATTTTGGAATATGGTTGGATCCTGGAAGAAACAACCTCATGTATACTCTCATGTCATTAATTCCATTGAACAAAGAACTGCTGCTTGGAAAGCCCGATCCCTCTCTCAAGCATCCAGACTGACTCTTATTAAGTTTGTCCTTCGGGAGTGAATCTACATGTGGTCTCTTGTACAAAAATCTTGATATTTTTTTTATTACCTCTATCATTCTTGTTATATACATATATATGATTTATGTTGAAGGATAAAATTCATTTTTAAACTTTCAAACCCACTTACTATTTTCTTCGAGCTTTGGACAATTCATGAGTTGGCTTCTAACCTCAACACATGGAAGAAATGATGGTCCTGAATAGTGAGGGTGAGAGCGAAAGATGATAAAAGAGTGAGAATTTGAGATGCTGAGTTCGGTTAAAAAAGGTATGGTAATTATAAAAAAATTTGCTGAAATATTCATATAACAATTGACGCTTCCCTTTTTGTCTTGTGGCATTTTTCGGGATTGGACACGAGACGGGGGTGTCCTCTAAGTGCTAGTGCTATACTAATGGTCCTTTGACAATTCATTAAGGTGTGGAAAAAAGAAAATGATGAATTATTTATGGGGTCTATCTGTGATTTTTGCAAGTCTAATTAAAACAATAAGCGTAAACTAACCATCTTTATGCTACGAAAGTGTCCATAATTTTTAAAGTCAAGTCAACCATATAGCTAACCAGCTATAATTAGTTCCAAAAATGTTTTTAAAAGATTCTATTTATGATATTATTTAAAAATTCGAAATAAAAATTAGTGAATGCCATAATAATAATATATAATATATAATATATAATATATAATATGGGAATGGTAAATAGAGTAAAAAACATTAAGGTATCATTATTATTAATAAGTCACGTCACACTAATACTTCCTTTAAGTATCATTATTTTTTTTAAGCATGTGAGTTTGATTTTGTGTGTAAGTGACTAAGTTCTTTTGTTAAGTGAATAATTGTTAAAAAATGGTTATCAATATATATTATTTTCTAAGAATTCAAAATGTGATATTTTATTTTAGCCCCTAAATTTTTCGTCAACTATTAAGTTTCTAAACTTTGAATCAAAATAACTTAATAATTAAATTGCGAGCTACAAGTTAACATTGAGTTGCTGTAGAAAAAAATGTTAAAATTGAGTTGTATTATATTGAAGTCAATCATTGCCAACAGAACCATCAATAATATTTTGTTTTCAATAAGATGTGAAAGATATGTACTCCCTCCTATCTTTAATATAAGTTTTAAATAATTAATTTATAAATATCAAGAAAATTATTTGAGTTAGTTACTTATCACAAATATGTGTTGGTTTTCTTAAATACCCTCTTTATTACTAATGTGCGTTGGGATTATCCCTAGATGGAAACCCTCTTATTATGTATGATCAATATGCATATTTTGAGGGAGGAAATTATAAATTTGAGACACAAAGCAGACTAAAACATAAAAATAAATCTCTTGTCTAGCTCTTATATTTAAGACTCGGGGTTATAGTATATTCTATGGCATCTCATCACTAAGACAAATACACACACATCTTTAACTCAGAATCGTCCTGGACATCTGGGCAAAAAACAACCCTATAGTTGGTTGTTTCTCCTTGGGGTAAACTATAAGCATCGGGAGTGATATAAGGCAGTTCATTTGTATGCAATGTTTGAAATAGAATATAGACACAAGTCTTTAAGTCCCTTTGATTTATCTCATTTTGTATTTATAAATAAGGTGTGTGTGTATAAAAATGTGTGACAAGAATTAGGGACATTTCTTATTTGTGTTCTAAATAATTAGTCTGAAGTTTAAAATATTAATTTAATCATGATCCCAACCAGTAGACCATAAACTAGTATCTCAATTGGATCAATAATTCATCATAAATCATATATTAATAATTTATGAATCATGACACGCTTCTCATGCATGCTAATATATTCATTAAAACGTCTCTAATATGAGAGCTAGTTAAGAGTTGAATTATAGTAGGATGTGTTGTAACACCCCCATTTCACATGCAACTAATGTATTGGGTTAGTGAATGAGGCATATGAATTTTTATCAAGTTATAGTTTCAAGGATACTTATTTATTTATTTGTTTTCCTTTTAACATGAATAATTAATTAAAGGAAAAAGGAAGTGAAATGGTAGTTTGAAAATTTATAAATTATCATTTTCCTATGGACAAATTGATATAGGAGTTGACAATGGATTGTGCTAAATAGGGAGGACAATTTATAGAGCCCAAAAGAGAGGGCCCAATTCACATGAATAGAGGGGGAGCATGAGGCAAAAAAAAAAAAAAAAAAAAAAAAAAAAAATTGTGCTCATGAAAAATGGATTTTCTAGAAGCTATTATTTTTTTAAAATTTGATATTTTATGACAATCTCTAGCACATAATCTTCTCTTCATAAATGCAAGAGATATGTGATAAGACATATAATCTCTTCATCCTTCTTTGAAAATTACAAGAGAAAGAGAAGAAAGAAAAATAAAATAAAATGCCATCATATCACCTAGGTGCATCAATAGTGGGGTGTGCAAGAACCAATAGGTAAGGGAAAATCATATTTTTATTCTCCATTTCTTCCTCAACTCGTGCAGCAAGGGAATAGAGAAGAAAACAAAACACAAAAATGCCATCATTTCAAAGTCTAAGGAGGTGTAAGATGCATTGGAATGAGGAGCCAAAAATTCCTCATTCCAGCTTGATTCTAAGCATTCTTGCACCCTCTTCACCAACTGGTGTTTATTTCCTTTATGTTGTTCTTTAACTCCCTCTTACTCCAATCAGTTAGAACCTCTCGTGATGCATTCAAATTTCTCATAAAGTCTAATAAATCCTCCCCACTTCTTTCCAATCTCCAATTTTATTATCAATTCAAGCAAATTTGGGTGATTAATCCATTTGGCATCAAACCGAAAAGGAGGGGGTGTTTTTAACTCAAAATTATCATATTCAATGAATATTCGGCAATGATCTAACCCAATGATACTTACCTTGACCTCTATAACAACTTTTGAATTTTGGAAGCATGCCTTGGTCCTGGTAGAAGACACTGGTGTCTACCCCACCTAAACTTTATCACACCAAAAAAAAAAATTATCTTTATTTTAGATAAAAGAATCCCAAAAAGACCTCCAACATTTTAAAATCTCAAATCAGAAATTTCCCTCTAAAATGAGCTATAATTTTCTTATTAAGTTAGTCGATCTCTTATCAATTGTAAGAAACAAACTTGGTTTGGGATCTTAAATTTTGTAGGTCTTTTTTGAGATTTTCTCATTTTAGATTTTAAACCCATTAAAATAATTGTATTTAAAAATCAAATTTAAAAAATTATATTTTAACAGTCCAGATGCGGCACCGTAACTAGATTGTAGAAACTAAGGTCCCATTTGTTAATGGAACATTTGGGAAGGGGATGGAAGATTGACCATCTTCCTTATGCGAGAAATGTTTGGACGCTCCATCTTCCAGGAACCTATCTTTCGGCAACGGTCCATCTTCCCTCATTTATAGGAAGACTGCTTCCTTCCTTTTTTGGTGGGAACTAATCTTCCCATGGGAGGAAACAAATAACCCTCTTCTTCTTCTTCAATCCATTCATGTCTTTCTTTGTTGTTGCCGCCGCCTCCTCCTCCTCCTCCTGCAAATCCTGTCACCTCCTTCTTCTACAAATCCGTCATCCCTTCTTCTATGTGTCATTGTGTCGCCGCCTCCTCCTTTGCTATGTCATTATGTTGGTGTCTATGTTCATTTCGAACCCACAACCGTGTTGTGTCGTTGTGTCTGTGTAGGTCAAGAATGTGAGGGATGAAGAAGGAGGGGTTTTTTTTTAAGGGGTATTTTGGACATTGCAAACATCATATTTTTATTTTTATTTTTATTTTTAAAAAAAAATTATACATCTTGCATCTTTATTTTATATCTACCAAACAAAACACCCCTTTTAAGTTCTCTTCCTTTCCTTTCCCTCTTCAAACTTTCTACTACCAAACATGCCCTAATGGGTCTAGGCACCGCAATGCAGAATTTACAGTGAGCTTATATCAACGAGCATTCTAGAAGGAGGTCCTTTTGCACCTAAAACATCATCATATGTAAAACTCTTATAGTGAGAATTATCTAGAATATTTGTACCCAATACCAAAAAGCATATTATTTCCAATGGAATTGTTTTTGTTGGTAATTTCTAATGGATTACTGACAAATGTTCCTTCAAAAATTACCGACAGGGAAAATCCGTCAGAAAATTCCGTCAAAAGATAAATTTTCCATATAAATGGAATTTGATGCAGTTCGGTTAAGAGGGAGACGCTTAAGTTGATCACAATGAGATCCCACCTAAGAGATTTAATTATTCAAAAGTCCAATATCAACTTAAGATTATGTAAGGACAAATGTTATGATAAGAAATGACAAAATGTTGATATTCTTTACTTGTTTTAAGACTTCTTGCTGATAATTAAGTTCATTCCTTGGGACTCTAACTCAAAATCTAAAGGGATCTAGTGAGACCATACGCTGCTAGACCAACTCTATTTTAATTTAATTCCTTAGGATCTCATTATAACTCTCCTCAATATTTTTTACTTCATGTAGCTTCCATGCTATCATAGGCGGATTTAGGGGGTTAGGGGTGCCCCAAAAAATTTACATATATAAGGAGATATCTTTCTTTGCGGTCTATTTCAATATTTCGACTATACACAAAGAAACCCACATGCAAGAGAAACTTATTATATATAACATTTTTATCTTTTGATCTCAATATATAGTAGTTTCACATAACCGCTTGTGTTTGATCCTTAACTTTTGAGTTTGACATTGTTGTACTTTCTCATTAACAAAGTATAAGGAGATATCTACATGTATATACAAGCTTAATAAGCTAAGCTTATTTGATTCTATTGTATTTCATCATTTGTATTTTAAAAATCTAGTTAATCCTCATCGGGTCCTAAATATAAGACATATTTACCTAATTTAGATAGATTAAAGAAGTTGGTTGAGTAAATTAATTTTACATAAATTTTTTAAAACACTCTAGTTATCATTTTTCCTAATTTTTTTATTCATTATCTTCCTTGATTATTGTTAATAAATATGAAAACTAGGTCTTATATTTAGGGAAAAAAATAAGTCCCTAAATATGTTTTATATTATGGATTGGAGGGATAATTTGTTAGAATATATATAGTCTATTTTTGGTGGATTAGAGCTGCTCAAACCAAATGCAAGTGGGGCTATTATATAATAGATTTCTTTTAAGTTTTTGTATATTAGGTCTATATTATATTTCAAGTATTTTTATTTATAATATAGTATTTTTTATTTTCACCCCGTAATTCTTGACTCCGCCATTACATACTATCTTAGCTTCCTTACACTATGTCGTTGTGAGAGACTCTTGATTTGACAATAAATTCAAATAATTTGTAATCATTTTAGGGTATGTTTAGTTTGAGAGGAGGGGAGGGGGAGGGAAAAAATCTTTTGAGAAGACATTGACCATTTTGTCATTAATAAGATGAATATTCTTTTTTGATAAGAGTATATTTTAGGAATATTGAAAATTATCTATGGGCAATTTTGTAAAGATGAGAAAAAAATTTCTCTCTCAACTTTCCCTCCCACTCCCTTCTCTCCTTTCCCTCAAACCAAACATACCCTTAGGGTTTATAACTTAGACCTTTTTTCAAATTTCTCATTTTAAAAATTTTACTGGTGAGAAGGATTTAAATTTGACTTCTTTTTTCCACCAACGAATTTGGGTCCTTTTTCTGTTGTTGTGTTGTCCTGTTTTTGGTTATCAATATCGTTTTGGCGTATGGGCTTCTAGGAATTCCATCTTAGTCTGTTAGCTAGTGAAGCCCATTTTCTTCGCATCCTTTAACTTATTCTTGAATAATAAAAATGACTCTCATAAAAGAATACTTATTTTGGGTTTGTTAGGAAAAAAACTTTTAAATTAATGACGCCATTTTGAATGTTTAAATAAATTATTTTTGAAATCAAGACCTTTTTATTTTAAGTTTAAATTATTGAAAAAAAAAATCTATAGTGGATAACATTAAAGTTACGAGCAAAATCACACATCCTTCAAATCAAATTACATGGACATATTTAGACCGGCAGATATCAACCAAATATATATATAAAAATATATATATATATTTGACCAGCAAAAAATCAGAAAATTCGCCTAATAATCTGCCAGAATCTACGAGAATGGTGGCCACTTCTGAAAATAAATTGACTTATATAAATCTAAGCTAAAATTACTTAAAACGCCTTTTAAACCAATATATATATATATATATATATATTATATATGGGTTTATTGTTTGTCATATCATTTGATATAACGTTTTGTCAAGTCACCCCAAAACTACATCATTTTAAGAGTTAAAGGAATCAATAAAGTGTTTTGGTCAAATTCATATCATCAATATAAAAACAAAAATACCAAAACATCTTTCATTAATTCTCAAAACGACGTAGTTTTGGAGTTAGAAGGAATTAATGAATGATCATTTAATAAAATTTATATAATAAATACAAATACAAAAATACCAAAACACCCTTCATTAATTTTCCTAACTCCAAAACGACATCCTTTTGGAAGTTTGAGGAATTAATAAAGCGTGTTTTGGTAAAATTCATATAATAAATACAAAAACAAAAATACCAAAATATCCTTCATTAATTCTCCTAACTCTCAAAATGACATAGATTTGAGGTAACTCGACAAAATATTATATCAAATGACATAACAAACGATAAACTCATATATGTATATATGGATAATGTATGTATGTATATATGTATGTCTGTGTTAGATCAGATAATTAATAACAAACTACCATTTATAACTATCTACAGAAATGTAAGAGTTCAGGGGAATTTATAATAAAGTTCGAACGAAACTGAAGGAATTTATACTAAAGTTTCAAAACCTAAAATTTTATTTATTAATAATATAAAGAGCGTGAAAAGGAATATTGTGATGGAATAATGTGCAAAGACTCTTTGCCTGCTTTCAGGTGAGAAGGGAAGGAATGTGTCTTGGCTTTTCGTGACATGACATTATAGTTATATTGATACAATGATCAATCGGAGGGCTCATTTTGAAAAGGAGCATCTCTCTGCTTCTTTTTGTGGCAGCACAGAATCTCTATCCTAGGTCCAGGGATGTGGATTCTGTTCAAAAGACCTTACCACTCTTGCCAAGTTAGATGTAATCTCCACCTTTCATTTCTTATGCTCAGGATTTCGCCACCATACCTTTTTAATGGGTACATACCACACTCATATTTAATGAAACTTTGTTATGTTTTGAAGCAGCAAATTGAGGATGTTCAGATTTCTTCAATCTCTACTTCGAGTCGGGAATTAGAGTCTGTTTGGTATGAGAGATTTGAAAGAAAAAGAAGGGGAGGAAAATTTTTTATAAGTTGAATTAAGAAAGTTGGAGAAATGAGACCACAATATTTTTAATAGATATAAGATGTAAGATGAAAGAGTAAAAAACTTAATTAAAATCTTTTAACCATACTTCTCTAATTTTTTTTAAATCTAAATTTAAAAAAAAAAAAAAAAAAAAAAAAAAAATAAATCTCTCCACCTACATTCCCTATCCTCCCCTTACCAAATAAGCCCTTAAAGTTATGCTCAATGGGTCAACATTAGAGATTAGACACACACCCCAATTATCACGCGACCCTCCAACGACTCATATAGATTTTTATATTTATATATATATAAAAGTTTTAGAAGAGGAGTTGGGCTTACCCATAATCCAAGGTAAAGCACTGCTTGGACACCACTCGTAAGGAATTTGAGATTAAGAGTACACATACCTCCATATTAGCCTAGGTTACCATTGCTTCGTAGACCCCTAGGATGCCTCCTCCAATGCCTTGACTAACTCCAGAATCGAACTCCCTCCTCTTTGGTAAGAGCATCCAACCTCTTTACCAGTTGAACCCAAAGAGAATGAGTGACTCGGTATAGATGGAACATTATTTTTATAGTTGAATTAAGTTGGATCAAAGTCAAATTGTCATTGAACGAGAACCCTGAATTAAACCAAGAATTGAGTTGGTTTTCTTTATTTATGAGGAAAAGTTTAGATGAGTTGAATCTACGAAGCTCATCAATGTTAAGACATGCCACCAAGCTCAAAAAAATGTTTACACAGGTATTTACAAAAGGGTGAAGGTGCAATTTTGCCAACAAAATATTAGAGGAAGAGCATCTGGCACAATTATTTATTGAGGGTATCTTATATACAAACAAACTATTAAAAGTGATAAAAAAACACAATGGCGTTAGCTCCGTTACAAAACGCTGGTTTGGTGACTCTTTTTTTTTTTTTGAACACTTCTATCATATTGATTAATTCAGAGGGAAGGTACATCAACATCAGCTTTATTGCAGAGAAGCCGTGTCCCACTTACAGCTAAGAATGGCCTTAATAATGCAAAATGGATAAATCTTCACATTACCTGAAGCTCCTCAATCCACTTACAGCTGTCTCGGCGAGTTCAGCTGCAGGAATGCTTCCAGAAGCTCCTTCAGATCAGATTCCGAGCACATCTCCATTTTCAATTTCGAGTGCCTGAAATCCTTGTACGGATCCTCCGACTCCTTCTCCACGCTGTCCACTATCGGACTTCGTTTCGGCAACAAGTTCCTCTTACTCTCCGTTTCCGCTTCCGACACCGTGGTGGGGGTGAAAACTTCGTCGTCGTCTTCCTTGGAATGGGCGCAATTTCGGCCGCTGGAGGTGGCGGTGGAAGATGTCAGGCTGCCGATTGGGTTTGGGATCTAGTGCCTGGGCTTGGGCCTGCCACAGCAGCAGCTTCCATTCACAGTGAGGAGTATTCTGAGAAGAGTTCTCTTCTGGGAAGACATGAGAAACTAGAGAGAGAGAGAGAGAGAGAGAAAGTGTAGTTGAGCAGGGAGATAGAAACAGATCAGAGAAAGAGAGATATGAAGGAGGTGGGGGGTGTTGGTGGGAGTGAATGAGAGTCACTTTCGGACATGTTTGGTGAGAGAGGAGGTTGGGAGATTTATGAAGGCTTGGTATATCTTGGAGCTTTAAGTTGCCGTATTTAGGAGATTAAGCCCTAAGGGGACTCATAATGTGACACAGCTTCTTCCTCACTTCACTCTCATCGTGAGATTCCTCTTTTGGATTGTTCAGTTTGTTGAGTACCATAACATTTCACCACTGTCACAAATCTGGAAGTTTATTGCCGCCACTGATCTGTGTTCCTATCTTGGCTCACGCAAAGAACGATGAAGACGATGAAGAGAGGATGAAGAAGAAGATGATACCAATTCTCTCACCACCCACAGTCAGATAGATAAACGTCCGTTAAAAACAACTAACGGCCATTGTGTTTTTTTACCCCTTTTAATAGTTTGTTTGTATATAAGATACCCTAAATAAATAATTGTGCCAGATGCTCTTCCTCTAATACTTTGTTGGCAAAATTGCACCTTCACCCATTTACAAAATGTCCACCAATAAAATCCTCACATTAACAGTAAGATTTGAATTTGAACTTGTAAGATATGAGTCAACTACTTACCAATGAGACTAAACTTTGTTGGAAGAATTGAAACAGCTTTTTGATCCTGATAAGAAATGTTAAAAAAATATTAAAAATAAAATTAAAAATTTTGACGTTCTCAAAATGTCTAACATATTTTTGTAAACGGTGTTAAAATGGATTAAAAGAACACTTTTCAATGTGTCCTAATCCGGACATTTTGATCTTGGAATCTCCTTTCCTATTCGGGGCCCGGAACAAGAAACAAGATCATCCTTGAGATATTGGTCCTGGCTTCTTTTTTTTTAAATAAAAAAATTTACCTCATAAATTAAGTTATCATTTTATTTTTGTATTTTTTTTACACTACAAATTAGTTAGCCTTTGATATGATGTGTATCACATCTTTAGTTGGAGTTAAACCACATATTTTGTGATATTAATCCTCATTATATATTGAACAAAGATAATAACAAGTATAATAATAACAATCATAAAATAATAAATTGTTATTCTTCAACTCTAGATCAAATTTATGTAATTATTATGGTCTTATTAATTTGTTGTTCAAAAATCATTTTAAACAATAAATATAAAGAACTTAACTAATATAATGATATTTTTTAAGTTCATCATTTTTTAAAAAAATAAATAAGGATTTCTCGATCCTCTCCCAGGACTACCAGGACTAGAATGCAAATTACATCCCGGCCAAAAATCAGGACCAGGAATCAAGATTAGGGAATCTCGGTCTCAACCCAGGTTTTAAACACCCTACTTTATAAAGTTTGAACAAAATAGAACTTATGTAAACTTAAAATACTATAAAGTTTACTTGATCCTTTAAATTATTAGTTCATGAATAAGCATGAGTATAGTTTACGCCCACTCTTGATAAAATTGACTATATTAAGTAACTTGAGCCTAGCCCATAAAAGATACTTATTTGTGTTTAATATAGGACATATTTAAAAAGTTAATCTTGATCTTAAATATAATATTTTTTTTTATATTTGTCAATTTTTCCTAATTTATCCTTATTAATACTCCCTCAATGAGAAGGGGAAAGGAAGGCATTAAGAAACATAAGAAACATGAATATGATGTTTTAGAAAATACTCCATCTAATCCTTAATATATAACATATTTGGACATTTGTTAATCTTGGTCCTAGATATAAGATATATTTTTTATATTTGTCAATCTTTTTTTATTTGCCTATATCAACACTCTTTCAACAATAATCAGAAAGAAAACAAAATGATAGAATTAAGGAGATGATTAGAGTTTTTTAGAAAATATACGTCATATTAACTAATCTAACAAACTTCTTTAATATAATCAAATTGGGTTAATATGACTTACAGTATTAAAGACCAAAAAAGTATATGTCATATTAACTAACTTCCTTAATATAATAATATTAGGTAAATAAATTTTATATTTACAATAAGAGGGAAGGGAGTAACAAATTATTCAGATGGTCTCGAATAAACTTTTTTTCTAATATTTTTTTATTATGGAGACAGCTGAGGAGATGTTATAACTTCAGAAAGAATATTCACATACCGAGGTCTTAATTTGACTTGTAATTAAATGCTAATCCTAATATTAAATAATTGATGGGAATAGAATAGAGAAATAAAGCATCGTGGTACCCTGTTTCAAGCTGTCAACCTTATCATTTACAGGGTCTTACTATCCAATGCCAGCAATGCCCATCAATGTACCGTTTTCAAAAGAAGTTGTCAGTCATTCGATAGAATAATAACATTAACTAATCTAATAATGCATATTTAGTGATAATTATAAAAACATATTTTTTTCTCAAAAAAGGAAAAATGAAAAGGGAAGACAGCAACATTTATATAATACTCCCGCCGCTTCTCATTATAAGACAACATTTAAAAATTGATCTTAGTTCTAATTATATGACAAAGTTTAATTTTTGTCAATTTCTTCCCGAAAACCCCTATATATTCTATAACGTGAGTAATTCTTGCAACTCATTAATGTCACATATATCTTAATTTTACTTTTTTTTTAGTAAAATAATTTTGAGCAATTTTTGTCATATTTAATAATGACATCATTATTAAATTACACTTCCAACCTCTAAGAGTAGACCAAAAGTTGTTGAGGGAGATTGACGATGCCAAACTATGTAAGAAATCGGAAGAAATCATATGTGGGGTACAAGAGGTCGATAAAGAATAGAGAATCAAAGTAAGCGGATGCCATTTTAAATTTTAAATAAGGGCATTTTAGGAAAATAAATTTAATTAATTAATTTAATTAGTATCCTTAATCTCTCTAAAATTAGATAAATATATTTTACGATGACGACGAAAAGATAGTATATCATGATGCCATGTTTGCGGAATACTAAAATGTCAAGCAAATCATCAAAGAGAATTGGTAAGCTAGAATAACATTTCGAAACAATACAACATAATATCTCTCACGATTTCTTTGCTTTCTCCCTCGCAATCGCTTGCAGTCTCTCGGTGCTCAACGTTTTCACTCGTTCGACTCCTGAGCCCATTTGGATATAGTTTTTGGAAAATAGCTTTTGAGACTTACGAAGTAAAAATAATTTTTAAAGAATAGCTTTTGGGATATACGAGGTAAAAATGATTTTTTGAGAATAGCTTTTAGATAAAAATGATAATGTTTGGATATTGTTATCAAAATAGATTTTTCAATCTCAAATTTACTAAAAAGGACATTAGTTTTTTTTTTTGATATAATTGCATATAAAGAATAAGGTTGTATTTTGAATATTATAAACATTATATTTCATAATAAATACCAAAACTTACATAAAATTGTATACAAAATTAAAATACTTAAGGGTATTAACGACCTTTGAAAAATACTTCATGATCTTGAAAATTTATTTTAGGATATTGAAAAAATATTTCAAGGTAATGACTAATCTTGAAAAAAATATTTTAGGGTACTAAAAATACTTAAGGATATTGATTGGTACTGAAAAAATACCGATGATTATAGAGGAGAGAGAAAAATCAGGGAAAAAAATTTATTTTTTCCAAAACCTAGGTTTTGATGTAGAATAGCTTCTGGACAAAAATGTGGGTGTTTGGATAACTTCTGGCAAAACCTAGATTTTGATGCAAAATAACTTATGGAAAAAAGTGGAGTGTTTGACAAACTTTTGTCAAAAAGTTTTGGGAGTGCTCTAACCCTTTTGACGAGTTAACACATGTGTTTTATATACATCAAAGCATCTCCGTCCACATAACACCATCTCATACTCCATCGTGATAGTTTGGATGCCACCATGTCAATTTTGACGATTGTAGTTATGTTATCAGGGAAGTTATGGCAAAAATGCTATGTTTTGTTCATTTTCTAGGTAAAAACACTCCATAAAATTTTTTGGGTTGCCTAATGCTCTTTAGACAACTTTCAAAATAAAAATGGTACTTTATCCTTCAATTTAAGATCTTTTTTTTTTTTTTGAAATCACAATGAAGGATCTAACATCATTTTTCACAAAATGAACTTATTTGACAACTCTTCTCTAAAAACATTTTGGGTAAAAAGCTCTACATATTAATGCCAATAAGCCTTAGCTCAAATTACTTCACCCCATCCCTCTTGTTTTCTTTTTATACAGAGGAAAGGAAATGCAACACATACCTAGGGCGAGATCGAACCCATTTCACTAGCCTCCCCAAAGAAGCTTAATGGCAACTAATGTGATGATCATTGGTATCACCCCACCCGTCTTATTGAGAAATAGAGATGGAAATGCGGGTTGCGGGTTGGCAAATTGTCAACCCTAATCCTGCTAAAACTTGCGAGTTGAGCTCGTTAGTTGAACCTATATTATTAGCTCTATTGAGAAGGTTAGGCGACCTCATTAGCGACTTTCGGGAAAGTGTGTGTATTATGTTTGGGTGCGTGAGTTGTCCCTCCAATAAGGTTTAGGACAATTTTTTTTTTTTTTTAAAAAAAGCATGAATATTATTACAAATTTTTCAAATATTATTGACAAAATTTAAAGAATGATGCAAAATTCTCACACCCATATGTACTATTTAGTCAATTGCTTAATATTAAAGCTAGATAATAAATTTACGAACATCATGAAAATTAGTTAACATATATTAATTTTCCTAAAATACTATCTTTAGTCATGTGAATTAAAACTACCTCTTTATAAAAATACTTTTACTATATGTAATCAATAAAAATACTTTAAGTTATTGCCCAAAAAAAAACAATACTTTAATAAAAATTTATAAATTTGGAAGATAAAGTATCTGCACGTTCTTAACATAAGATATGAAAGGATGCTTGGAGAAGATGGAAGCTTTTGACCGTGAGAACAAAGCTTTTACAAACATTTCCAAGTGCCATGATGTGAAAGGATAGCAAGAGAACTTCAAGCAATTTGAAAAGGGCGACACAACCATTATTGAGGAGCGTATGTTATGAACTCAAAGTCAATTTGTGAGGAAACTGTGATCCCACATTTAGTTTATGATTAGAGTTGTTGGGTGTTATCAAGTTTATTCTTGACAGATTATGACTGAATAGTCAAATTAACGTAGTGAGGCATAATTATTCAAACATAATATGTGAGTTAATATTCAATCATAAACGTAAGACTTAGTTTATAAGTGGTGTCAAAATTGAAAATTGGGAGGCAATAATTATAGAAAAGAACCCAGAGTTTCATAGAATCACATTTGAACCTCATAAAACTTTTAAATATGTTCGTTTTAATCCCTGAATGAAACAGGGACTAAAGTGCAACATAGAAATTTTTATAAGGCTGAAAATTTTCTAAAAATTTGGGTTTTTTTTTCTGTAATTTTGGAGTGGGCCACCCTAACCGCTAAATCCATCCCTGGTCTTATATTTAGGGCTGGAGGTAATAAACTTTTTAAGTTTAAAATCATTACATCATCATTTGGGGATCTATGAGGGTGCCACCCTGTGTTGTTACCCGTGGAAGGGGTTTTAGCTATTCAAATATGGGTTGGTTTCTCTCCTTGGCGGGTTTTTTCCTCATCCCTCCTTATCTCTCATTTTTCAATATCATTTAATAACCTAAAATATATTTTTAGTACTAATCAGTATCCTAAAATATTTTTTTAAAATCATAAAATAATTTCTTAAAATCATGAAGTATTTTTTAGTACCGGTCAATATATTGAAGTATTTTTTTTAGTATCAGTCAATATTTTAAAGTATTTTTTTTAGTATCGGTCAGTACAGTGGTAAAATATTTTTTAAGATCCTAAATTAAGATCTTGAAAAAATATTTCAAAATACTGACTGATATTAAAAAGTACTTTAGGATGAGATAGTGAAGATTAATTCAAATCAACGATCTATATTGGTTGAGAAGAAATATGAAAGGTTGAGATTGGATGAGGAGGGATGATAACAATAAAAGATAATGAGAGGATCCAATGCCACTCAAATAGATTCAAATATAGGGTTTCAAGATTGAATATATATGAGTACAGAAAACATTTACGGGAGAGCTTCCTTAATATGACTCGATTGTACTTTGAAATGACTGAAGAGGCCCCCCCCCCAAAAAAAAAAAAAACCAATTATTGGTGTTATTTACCGTGTGACGTTAATAGACTTCGGATTTTTGTTTCATGTGAGTTGATCAATCATTCCATGGAGTTCAAGGGATGTTGATTTCCTTTTACAGTCATTGCATTGATGGGAAAAAAATAATTGAAGCCCTACATTATTTAAATATGAACAATTTGAATACTTCAAGTATAGAAAACTATATAAATATGAACTTTTTTTTTCAATTTTTCTTCAAAATTTTTATTATAGAAAAATAAATCTTTAAAACACTTCAAAATTTTTATTATAGATTATGTGTTTTATTTTACTACTTCCAATCATTAATATAAAACCATATGAAATTTTAAAACTTTAATTAATTTGAAGTGATTTTAAAATATTGATGAATTTAAATATGCCTTTTCTCCTCCTCCTCTCTCTCCCCCCCTCTAAAATTGTGGTGTTGTTGGTTGTTATGGCGGAGTGGTAGTTGTCCCTAGCAAGGAAGAGAGGCGAATGTGGAGAAATGTTGAAATTGGTGTTTTTGGAGGAAACCAAGAGGTTGAGGAAGAAGAAGGTAAATAGTAAATAATGAGTTTGACAAGTTTCGTAATAGGATTCACAAATTTAGTAATGGTTTTGATAAGTCTTGTAATAATTTTCATAAAAGCATTTTCTGATATAAAAAAAAAAAGAGGTTGGAAAAGAAGAAGGTGAACATTAATCAATAAGTTTGAAAAGTTTCATAATGAGATTAACAAGTTTAGTAATAATTTTGACAAATTTTATAATAAATTTTACAAAAGTGTTTTCTGATTAAAAAGAGATGCTGAGGAAGAAGTGATGAACAATAAATAATGAGTTTAACAAGTTTCATAATGGGATTCACAAGTTTTGTAATGGCTTTGACAAGCCTTGTAATGAGTTTCACAAAAGCATTTTCTAATGAAAACATGCAAGTCGGGATTCACCAACATTTGTTAATCATATTACGAGTCTTGTCAAAACCATTACTAAACTTGTCAATCTTATAACAGATTTTGGTGAAATTGCATAAATGTTGGTAAATCTTGCTTTGCATGTTTTCATCAAAAAATGCTTTTTTTGAAACCCATTACAACACTTGTTAAACATATTACTAAACTTATGAATCCTATTATAAAACTTGTCAAATTCATTATTTACTGTTCACCTTCTTCTTTTTTCAGCCTCCTTTTTCGTCCACTTCCTCAGCCTTTTGTCTTGCGCCTCTCTTTGAGGAAAGCAAGATGTCGGCGGTGATTGGTGAGGTGGTTTGCGGTGCTTCTCACGGTGGAGATAGAAGAGTGAAAGGAGGGTAGTTTGATCTTTTACCCAAATATTCAAAATCTAGATTTCTATAGCTCCTTACCTTTTTGTCTTTTTCCTTTTCAGTAGATATTTCTAGATTTTGGAATTTTATTTGGTATCTATATGTCATTTTCCCATAAGTTTATAACTTGGACAAATTCATTTAGAGAATATTAATAAATATAAATATTTTAAAATATTTTATTTAATCTTTTCAACATAGTCAACTGTGTTATTATATTAAGAACTGTGGTAATAATTCAAAATCGAATCCGACAAGGTTTTAAACAGGAGGTTAATCAAGTTCTCCTTAATTACACAATTCTTTTAGTTCACGTTATTTGAATTTAAAATTTCATTAAATAAATATTGAGTATTTTTCCCTTGAGAATTTAAACAATGCGATTTTGAACCTAAGAATAATCAAAACTTTAATTTATATAAATTAGACTATACCTTTATTTGTTCATTTACGGTGATTGCCGTGAAATATTTCTAGAAGATAATTATTAAGAATATTATCCTTTTTGGAAAGAGAACAAAATGTGGAACTAACTCTTTTTCTTCCCTAAATCTACAATCTATGGTTCCAAAATCTATAACCTATTACCAAAAATTTCTCGTGCTTATTATTCCAATCAATTTAGAATCAACTTCAGATTAGATTTTTCTAAACAAGAAATAAAATCTTTATAAGATTTGAATTGAAAATTTTGCTAAAAAATGTTTGAATGTTTTTCATTTTTCCATATCATCATATATAAACACCCAAGATTGTATCCGCTTCAAAATTTTTAGCTTGAGTGTTTTATATAAAACCTGATTTAGAAGTGAATTTTGATTTAAATATAATATTTTTATTATTTTATCTTTTATATTTATATTAGCTAAAGTATACTTTTAGTCTTTTAAGTTTATATAAGGTATACTTTTAGTCCCTTAATTTTATAAAGTATACTTTTAGTCCTATAATTTTAATACCGTTAATTTTGCTAACGGAAAATGTAAACTCAAGTGATAACGGTGTAAATTTAAGTGATGATTGTGTAATTAAATGTTATTAAACTTAAATTTAAAATATGGGTAAATTGAAAAATATATAAAATTTATGGAATTAAATGCTATTAATTATCATTTGAGTTATTTGCGTCGGCGTTTTTTACATTAGCAACATTAACGTGTTAGAATTTTAGACTAAAAGTATACTTTATGAAGTTAAGAGACCAAAAGTATACCTATGTAAAACTTAAAGGACTAAAAATATACTTTAGCCATTTATATTTTACTTATAGTGATATACTCTATAATCTAAAATGATACACCTTAACAACATGTTTGGTTTGATGAGAGGTCAGGGGAGGAAGGATATTGACCAAATTGCCTTTAATGACAAGAATATTCTTTTTTGTTGAAAATATATTTTTGAAATATTAAAAAATTTTCATAGACAATTTGGTCAATGAGGTAAAAAATTTCTCTCCCTTTCCTCTCCTCAAACCAAACAACCCAAGATATTTCAGATAAATGATGTCTTATATATTATAATTAAATAATTTATTTAACTTTTTTAAACTCTTTTAAATTGGATAATCCCTCATATTCTGAATCGCTTTAAATAAAACACAATAATAGTAAGTCAGGCTTTGTGATCTGTTTGGATTACGCCAAATACAAGAGACGTCAAACAGGCCCCAAAGACACACCCGCGGCAACACATAAATCACTCACACGCTCACTCTCTCTCTCTCTCTACCCCTCACTCTCTCTCCCCCTACTCTGCTTCAAATTCAAGCTGTCTTTTTTCTCTCACCATATAAAGTCTAAACCCTCCCTCCCTCTCTTTTCTCCCTCATTCCAAATCTCTCCGGAAATTCTCACGCTCCCTATCTCTCTCTCCCTCCCCCCTTCTTCTTTCTCTAGAACCTTACGCTCCTCTAGGGTTTTGGCTTGTTGCTTGGTGGTGGCTGTACTCCTTCTAGGGTTTATCACTGCCCAACGTGTTAATTCTTCACTATGGCCGCCGAGAGGCTCAGAGATTTGAGCCAGCCGATTGATGTCGCTTTGCTCGACGCTACTGTTGCTGCCTTCTATGGCACCGGATCTAAGGAAGAGGTCAGGGCATGGTCCCTCCTGTACTTTAACATAACTCGTATTTGTTTTTTGGGAAGCGCGGGAAAATGGTGGGCTTCAGGGGGGCAATTGAGTGCTGGTTGAGTGTCTTTAGTGTCACTGAGCATTTACTGGAACCTTCAGTTTCAGTTTAGTGGGTTCTAGCGGCTCATTACTGTTTTGGTATTAGAGAATGTGTGGGGCAGCGGAATGACGCGAGACTTTCAGTTTTAGGGTTTAATTCTCGTAAGGTTTAGCTTTTTTGTTTTATGTCTCTTGAGGAGATAGCGTCTCTTTCTTTGTATAGTATGAGACTCTTGTTTGTTTACTGAAAAAGTTTTGGCTTGCCTGTGTCATTTAACTCTTCGTAAGCTGGTCTTCAGCAGAATCCTGTAAACTTTCTTTTCCCCTGTTTTCACGCAATTGAATCTAAAAATCGAATAAATGGCTGAATATAATGTTATTTTAGCATATTTAAAATAATTGGTAGGTTGACGCCTTCTACAATTGCTTTGTTATATTTTATCGTTTATATCGTCATCATCAATATGGGTGCATGAAAACAGTAGCCATTAGGTATTTCAGAGGCTGTCTCTAATTTTATTTACATCTAATAATCGAGCCCCCCAATTATTCAACCTTGCAACTTTCAACAATTCTTTCGCTTGCATTGCAGAGAAGTGCTGCTGACCTGATTTTGCGAGACTTGCAAAATAATCCAGACACTTGGCTTCAAGTCATGCATATTTTACAGAACACTCAAAGTCTCAATACTAAGTTCTTTGCCTTGCAGGTCAGTGTTTTTTCGGGATTGATCTTGGCAAATTTTTATGTTATATGGGACGAATTCTATGCCAATTCCCTTTATGCATCTGGCACATAAAGACAAAGCAATGTTATTTCCCTTCCCTGTTGACCCGGAGAATGAGAATAATAGCGTAAAACCAATAATCTAGGTATCTTATTTTGAATATTATTCAGCAGGATGCTCATATGTTGATGATTATCTAGCTGGATTTGCGGCCTGGGTGTCTTTAGGTGTTCGGCATGATCCCATAGCCCACATTTATGTAACTAGTATTAGGGTCTTTGCCCAAATGCTTGTGCTAACTATGTCACTAGCTCATGCCATGTGCTGTAGGAAGCATGTACATTGATGCGGACTCAAGACAAATAAATCTGAAGTATTACTTGGTGCTGTATTTTGTCCATCATGAGTGTCCAATGTGTGTCAGGCAGCCGTTTCTCTTTTTTCTTTTTCAAGCGTTTGTGCTTTGTTGGTCATGATAGATGCATGATATTGTGGCACTGTTGAATTTTTAGTTGCAGCAGCATTCGCTGATTTGATTGAAAAAGGCAACATTCACTGATTCGCTTAAAAATAAGCGACATACTCTATTTGGTTGGTTTTGTGGTTTGGATCAAGATAAAGATATGTGTGCTATGTTGATTGTAATGGTAGTGCGTCATATGCTTAAGAAATCTTTATCTAGCGGGCTTTCAATTAGGAATAGCAGTTGTAATGTGAGGTTAAGCAGATGCAGTTTGAGTTGAATTATTTGAGGACTTGCGTAATGGCTTGTGTAGAATCCATATTTTTGCTAATCTCTAAACATGAATTTTTAATTTTGAGGGGGCTCATGGCATCAATGGTCTAGGAATTTATCTTTGTCTATCAGCTAATTCTTATTTAGCCGATGCCTTTTGTTATGGGATGGCCATTGCCCAATTGCATGGGTGAGGTCCAATCAAGCTCATGTCTAATAATGTGTGGAGAC
The DNA here is from genome assembly GCA_019022655.1 of Acacia acuminata. Lineage (NCBI taxonomy): Eukaryota > Viridiplantae > Streptophyta > Magnoliopsida > Fabales > Fabaceae > Acacia > Acacia acuminata. Next base: position 613,904 of record JAFJYI010000131.1, read on the forward strand.
AATTTGGTGGTTATTCAAGGGAATATGGAGTGGACTTCCCAATTTAGATAATTAAAGAGAATTTCAGTCTAAACATGAGCCAAAAATGGAGTTTATATTTAGTGCCACTTTTAGAAATGAGGTTTTTTTTGGGTTTAAATAGACACAAGTTTGTAATATATATTTTTAATGGAAATCAGTGTTGAAAATTGATTAGGGAGACAAAAATGCTAAATGTGGAGATTAGAGAATGGATAGGTCAATGGATTGGGCCTTTTTGCCTCGCTTGGCTCAATCTTGGCACAAAAAGTTTGTGTGGGAGTTTTGCCAGGGGTTAACCCATTAGTCTAGGGCTTGGTCAGTTCTTTGATGGTAATAACGTTGGACCTTTAAATGATTGATCCCATTTGGTTATTGTTGCAGTGTCTTTAAAAGCATGAAGTGCTAGGTGTTCAATTATGTTTTGTTTGAGAATCTTATAATTTTTAAAAAATTTATGTATTGATTCTCTGTCTTGCTTATAGGTTCTAGAAGGTGTAATTAAATACAGATGGAATGTTCTACCTGTTGAGCAGCGAGATGGAATGAAGAATTTTATATCTGATGTTATTGTAAAGGTGTAAGCCATAATTAGAGAAAGTTAATCTTTTGTTATCAAGAGTTTTCTGAATGCCTGTTCACATTATTGATATATGTATATCTATTTGTTCATGTAGCTTTCTTCCAATGAGGCCTCATTTCGGACAGAACGCTTGTATGTCAACAAGCTGAACATTATATTAGTTCAGGTATAATACTGCAGCTCCATTATATTACTTTGAAGTTCATTATTCTTATGGTTTACTTTTTTATTCGTCATTCAATGAGTATATTCTATGCTTTTCCTCTCCTTCATAAATTTTAGATGCTCAGAGATCTCTATCCTTCTTCCTTTTCCTTACTTTTTCTTGTGATGTTTTATGTTTGCTATGCTTGTTTATCATTGTCATAATGTTATTGTCTCGAACCTTTAACTTGTTATGTAGGTTGTTGCTTTGCCCATTCTCATTAATTTGGATTGACAAACTTGCTTTGAATGGAAATCTCAGCTGTGTTCTTGGTGGTACATGTTGTATCTATTGATGACTATTTGCTGTACATAATGTTTGGTGTATCATATGCAGATATTGAAGCATGAGTGGCCATCAAGATGGCAAAACTTTATTCCTGACCTCGTTGTAGCAGCTAAAACCAGTGAAACAATTTGTGAGAATTGCATGGCTATATTGAAAGTGAGTCTATCCTGCTTTTATTCCTCAGATTTGATTCCTTAAATCAATACATAACCTACGCTTGTTCTGTCAGCTTCTGAGTGAAGAGGTTTTCGATTTTTCAAGAGGAGAAATGACTCAGCTGAAGACAAAAGAGCTTAAAAATTCATTGAACAGGTAACTGTTGACATTTTTGTATTCTTGAACATAACTGGTCATACAATTCTAGATTATCTTTTCAATCAGGGGATTTGCAGTGACTGAGAAACTTACATGGCTGCTTACAGTGATTTTCATCTTATCCACGAGTTATGCTTGTATGTCTTATCGGCATCCCAACGGACTGAACTGATTCGCGCAACACTATCTACATTACATGCCTTCCTATCTTGGATTCCCGTGGGATTTGTATTTGAATCACCCCTGGTTGGTACCATCTTCTCCTTAATCAATATCTTTGAAGGAATGAAATTTGTAATCTCTCTGGTATATGTCTACTTGACAGCTTGAGACGCTCCTCAAGTTTTTTCCAATTCCGGCATATCGGAACCTGACATTGCAATGCTTAACAGAGGTACATGTTCTGAGTACTTGTGTTTTCTTTGTTCATTGTCTTTTAGGCTAGTTTTGTTTTGTTTTTTTTTTTTTTAAACTGTCACTCATTTTTCTGTTTTTCCCCTTTTGCTTACAGGTGGCAGCACTTCAATATGGGAACATTTACGGTGCACAATATGTTAAGATGTATAATATATTCATGGTTCAATTGCAGGTTTGTTGGATTGGTTTCATTCCCATGAGTCATACGCTATGTCTTTTATTTTCTCTCATGCCTCTGCTTCAGTTTTTGTTTTATTTTGCTCGATTTATTTGGCTTTATGTACAATTTTGTGGGTGGTTGTTAGATGATCTTTTTCTTTTAATTTTTTTAATGTAGAGCATACTTCCTCCTACAACAAATATACCTGAGGCTTATGCACATGGTTCCGGTGAGGAACAAGTGAGTGTCCATAATTCGCTGATGTGAAAAAAATCTTGATTTGCTTGTGTATTATCTGTCTGAGTCCTTGGCTTGTTTATTTTAATTTTAGGCATTTATACAGAACCTGGCGCTGTTCTTCACTTCATTTTACAAGGCAAGTGTTTTCTCCCCTCGATTCTTATGATTTGACGAGGATGTGTTTCTTGTTTATTTTTCTGGACATTAATATTTTTTCATAAACAGTGGTATCATCTGTGTCATGCATGGGCATATTTAAGAATTCATCTACTTTTTCTTGTATACTGGTTTCTAAAGCAGCTTCTGTTCGCCAGTGGCTGCTCCTTTTTTCACTTATCCTCTCTCTCTCTCTCTGTTTTGTTTTGTTGTTTTAAAAAATTTTGTTTCCTAACTGGTGATTCAGTTCTTTGTTGATGTTTCTTTTGGTGCCCTTCTATATATTCAGTCTCACATTAGACTTCTGGAAACTTCACAAGAGAATATATCTGCTTTGCTTTTGGGTCTGGAATATCTGATCAACATTTCATACGTGGATGACACAGAAGTTTTTAAGGTATGTTCAGGCTTACATTTGGCTTATATTTGTTCACACCCCATCTGTTATGAATATTCACTTATCCATGTGCAGTCCTCTTTCCCCATTCCTCCTTTTAATCTCTATCATCTGCTAGGGTGTTACTTATTTCTCTGAATATTTTTTATTTGTCGTGTCTTTGCTTTGCTAAAATAACAGGTCTGTCTGGACTATTGGAACGTTTTGGTATTGGAGTTGTTTGAGGCACATCGCAATTTGGACAATCCTGCTGTAGCTGCAGCAAACTTAATGGGCCTTCAGGTGTGTCTATCTTGATGACCTAAATCGAATCATGAATTTGGTTGCCAATCTCTTGCATCTTGTTTTGTCTTTTCCCTGTTATCATTGATATATTGTTCGTTGGTGTAGAATTAGTGCTAGAAGTATAGTTAGAACTAATGGGCTTAGTCCTAGCACAAGTCAGTGCTCGAGTATATTGTTCTGTCTTCACACACTGAACCATATATAGAAAATTAGTTTTACTTCAAAGTTAAGCACATTTCATGTCATTCCAATCTCAATCGTTTTGTTTACTGACATTTTTTGTAGTAAAATCAAGATTTATCTTGTGTGATTGGTATATTCGAATTCATCATGTCTTCTTCACATGGAAGCATTACTTATCATTGAATTTCAATGGATGCAGGTTCCATTAATGATACCTGGTATGGTTGATGGTCATGGTTCACAGGTTCTTCAGCGCCGGCAGCTATATGCTGGCTCAATGTCAAAGTTGAGGATGCTTATGATCTGTCGTATGGCAAAGCCTGAAGAAGTTCTTATAGTTGAAGATGAAAATGGGAATATTGTTCGTGAAACAATGAAGGACAATGATGTTCTTGTACAATATAAGGTAATAAGATGACAGTTTGTGTTCCGTTAGAATTGCCGCTGTGTATATTTTATGCATACAAATGTGTCTGTGAGTATACATACATACATACATAGATGTGTGTGTGTGTGTGTGGTCACACAAACATACACACTAAACTTAGATCTTCATGGTAAGGCCCTTTTGCGGAGATTAAATCTTTGATTAAATCTTATTCCTGGCTTTTAATCATACTTTTATTAAACAGAGTATGAGGGAGACTCTTATCTATTTGTCACATCTGGATCATGAGGATACTGAAAAGCAGGTACGTGATTCTAAAAGGAATTGGTTCTTTTGCAGTTTGAATAGATTCAACTGATATGAAAGCATAAAATGTTTGTTCCTTGAGTTCTGTTGACTTAAACACAATATTTTCTCTATTTTCAAATTGTTTTACATTTTATTAAATGGTTACATTAGAAAATGCTTTATGTACTTATGTAGCTTCTTAAAAGTTAAAATAAGTGTATCAAGTTGTTTAATGTTTCATGAAATATATTATTAATTGAAACGAAATAACCAGAAGATATGAATGATGTCTGTTTATCTATGTTTTTGTTTTGGGTGACATGACTTTTTAGTAGATACTCCTTATGAAATTGTTGCACTTCTTTGCCTACTTAGAATCTTGATGTGGGATTGTCCTTCTTTGTTGGGTAATATGCAGATGCTGAAGAAATTAAGTAAACAATTGAGTGGTGAGGATTGGACATGGAATAATTTGAACACTCTGTGCTGGGCAATAGGGTCCATATCTGGTTCCATGATGGAAGATCAGGTACTGCTGGATGTTTCAGGGTTAAAATTGACATCATGACCAAATATACATGTTAAGAAATAACTTCCAGACTTAAACTCCTTTTGTCATTTCTTATTTGTCATGACTTCATTTATAATTTGTTCACTTTTTCTTACGTTTTGATAAATTGTTTGAGTTATCAAACGGCTAACTTTCTGGTTTATGATTGCAGTGATTTATATTGCACTCCTTTTGATTTAAAAGAATTGATGTATCTGAAAAATCAACTATCTAAATGATTAAAATCTTCATATATGTTTTGTAGTTTTAATAATAGCCTTCTCTTTGTACTGGTGTTTCTTTTATTTCTTATTCTCTATATTTTGGATCTCGCAGGAAAACAGATTTTTGGTTATGGTCATCCGGGATTTGTTGAATCTATGTGAGATCACGAAGGGAAAAGATAACAAAGCTGTTATTGCAAGTAATATCATGTAAGTATTGTTTATTCACACCTTTGATTTTTGAAATTTTGCTTTGTTTCTCTTAATATTGAATATTGCAATTCTCTCTTTTTCTATATAATTGCTTCTGTTGGCAGGTATGTTGTTGGGCAGTATCCACGGTTTTTAAGAGCCCACTGGAAGTTTCTAAAAACTGTTGTTAATAAGTTGTTTGAGTTTATGCATGAGACACATCCTGGAGTTCAGGTTATTTATTCACCCTCATGGCTTTATTTATTTATTTATTCATATGTCCTTGTGTTTGGGTTTGGAAGTGATGAATTTGATTAAGCCCAGAATTTGATACAAATAACTACGTTAACTCTAGAATTTGATACAAATAACTACTTTAACTAGTTTCTATATCTATGTGACTTAGTTATCTAGCTTCTACATTTAATATTTGAGGGATTAATAAATTATAAATATGCCGAATAGAAGCAGCCAGTTTCTGTTATCAATTAACTTTTTAATATGATGGGATACATTTTATAGTTTCATTTGAATATATATGCTGCTGAAATTGTTTTTACTGACAGTACCTCTATCCTTCATTTTTTCAGGATATGGCATGTGACACTTTCTTGAAAATTGTTCAGAAATGTAAACGCAAATTTGTAATCACCCAGGTAATATGGACTTCAAATCCCCCCCCCAACGCTAAAAATAAAATGGAAGACAGAAGTCAAGTGTCCTTGTGCACAGTGCCATAATATTTACCATCATTGTTTTTTCAGGTTGGTGAATCTGAGCCATTTGTATCTGAACTTCTCACAGGCCTTCCAACAACCATTGCGGATCTTGAGCCCCATCAGATTCACACGTTTTATGAATCTGTATGCCTCTTTGATTTCTTAGATCTTAAATACATTAAGATTGCCCTCCTTGTTGTATTTATTAATAGTGCTTCTTGTGATAGGTTGGCCACATGATTCAAGCAGAATCTGACGCCCAGAAAAGAGATGAATATCTTCATCGACTGATGGAGCTTCCAAATCAGGTCTTGAAAATCTTGTTTGTCCTTTCTTTTTACCCTTTGCTTCATCTATGGACTTGTGTCATTTTTCATGAATGTTTTTTCATCATGCTGTTTCTGGCAGAAATGGGGTGAAATCATTGGGCAGGCGCATCAAAATGTTGAGTTTCTGAAGGATGCAGATGTGATCCGGACTGTGCTTAATATATTACAGGTACATCTTTCTAATCTATCAATGGTGTATATGATCATTGTATAGTCTATTCTGTCTTCTGTGTTAGGATCAGATTTGGTGAAGTAGCCTAGCCTGTCTAGTGTGATAAGGCTTTATTGTTGTTACGATCAGATTTGGAATTATGCGACTACCTGTTTTATATGGGATAAATTGTTTTAGTTGCAAACTTTTTATATTGTTTGGTTATATCCCCTTTGCTAATAATAATCTATTTGCTTTAGTTTCCATTGTGTTGGTGTGCAATGGGATATAGTATTTTCTAAGGTCTTTATCTTGATTACTTTGTTGCCTTGTCATAACTGAATTGTCACTTGAATCACCCTGCAGACAAACACAAGTGTTGCATCTTCTTTAGGAACATATTTTCTGCCCCAAATTACGGTGATCTTTTTGGACATGCTGAATGTGTACAGGTATGTTTAAGTAATATTTAATTTGAAATGTTTGTAGCATTGTGGATGCTTAACAATCTGTTTGATTTGTTTCTTCTTTGCTGGTAATTATTAATGGTTTTTAATTTTTGCTGCAGAATGTACAGTGAGCTTATATCAACAAGCATTTCCGAAGGAGGCCCATATGCATCTAAAACATCATATGTAAAACTCTTACGGTGAGATTAATTGAGAATGTTTGTACCATACACAAGCCATGTAACTCTCGGAATACTTTTTCATATAATGGCATTTGATGCAGTTCTGTTAAGAGGGAAACACTCAAGTTGATCGATACATTCTTGGACAAAGCTGAAGATCAACCACAAATCGGGAAACAATTTGTGCCCCCGATGTTGGATCCTGTTTTGGGAGATTACTCCAGGAATGTGCCAGATGCCAGGGAATCAGAAGTTTTGTCACTTTTTGCTACAATTGTGAACAAGTATTCTTCTCATTCTTTGTTTTATTAATCATGTTTTCTTTTTCCATCTCCTATACTTTTATATGATTGTAGTATGGTGCTTTGGCATGTCAAGTTTTCATATTTAGTTGTGTCATTATTTGGCACCTAGCTCACTGCAAAACTGGAAGGGGTAGAGTGATATTTTCCCCCATTTCTTTCATGTACTTGTAGATATAAAGCTGCAATGATTGAAGATGTACCTCGAATATTTGAAGCTGTTTTTCAGTGCACACTGGAGGTAAAAATGTGTGCTATTTAGCTATAGTGTGAAAGAACTAGATTAGCATTAGATCGTGATGTGTGCGAGTACATTGATTGATTGGTCTTAATCTTTTAATTCTTTTTCTATTGGCTTCTTGATGTGCCTGCAGATGATTATCAAGAATTTTGAAGATTACCCAGAGCATAGGCTTAAGTTCTTCTCTTTACTACGTGCCATTGCTACTTATTGTTTTCCTGCATTAATCTGCTTATCAAGTCAGGTGTTGTTTCTTGTGTCCTCACTTCCTTCCCAAAACAAACTACATGTCAATTATTTAGACTTAAATGATACTAGGACACTAAAACTATGTTGTTTGTGATCACTGGCAGCAACTAAAACTTATCATGGATTCAATTACATGGGCATTTCGGCATACTGAAAGGAATATTGCTGAAACTGGGCTTAACTTGTTGTTGGAGATGCTGAAGAAGTTTCAGGTATGGTTTGTGTATATTATTTGTTTTCAGTATTTCATATTTATGTGTTGCCAGCCGAGCTCATATCCCTTTTTTTTGGGAATCAAACAGGCATCTGAGTTCTGTAATCAGTTTTATAGGACATACTTTTTGACAATCGAGACAGAGATATTTGCTGTTTTGACAGACACATTCCACAAGCCTGGGTTCAAATTACATGTTTTAGTTCTACAGCATTTGTTCTGTCTGGTATAGTATCATAGCTGTGATTCATCCTTGTTCTGTTTTACGTTGTCATGGAATATATTGATAGACGAGTTTGAATTTCTTCAGCTGGAAAGTGGTGTCTTAACTGAGCCACTCTGGGATGTGACTACAAATCCATATCCTTACCCAAGTAATGCAGCGTATGTACGTGAGTGCACCATAAAACTTCTGAGCAGTTCATTTCCTAACATGACTTCATCGGAGGTAAAGTGAAAGATAAATACTAATTAATTTTTGGCTGGTCAGAACATATGACTCATTAAGAAATTTTCAGGTCACACAATTTGTCAATGGACTTTTTGAGTCTACCAATGATCTCTCTATATTCAAAGATCACATTCGAGATTTTCTTGTACAATCAAAAGAGTTTTCAGCTCAGGTAATGCTTCATGTAATATTTAATTTATTGTACTATATAGATGCCTTCCTTTGACCCAGGAGGAGGTAAGTCTGGACTTGTGTGGTTGTGTCTAGGATTTTCAATGTTGCATTTTGCTGGCAAAAGTCTTCAATTATCACGGAACTAGATATGTGGCAGTTTTCTGGTCTAGGCCCCCCCCCACAACACAAAAAAAAAAACACATGAAGAGTTTTGACGTTTATAACTGATGAATATTTCACGTGTTCTTTTTTATTGCTTAATACATGCAAACATGTGTAAATTTTAAACCTGTTATAGCTTGATCTTGACAAACCTGGTTGGTTCAGGATAACAAGGATCTTTATGCTGACGAGGCTGCGGCTCAGAGAGAAAGAGAACGTCAAAGGATGCTTTCTATTCCTGGGCTTATCGCCCCAAATGAGTTGCAAGATGACATGGTGGACTCATAGATTGAGTTGGAGACTTTGTTTTAGCAGGTGCCTGAGTTGAAGTTATAGAGACTTTGAAACAGACGTGCGCCATTTCCCCACAAAGTTTAGGTTTTACCTCCCATGATGATTTCAAGTTGGGATTTGGCTTTGGCAAAAGATGGTTGCTTATTGCAGAGGTTTGGTTGGGCCGGCGATACATACTGCCTTGTTTATTGGGTGAGTGTAGATTATTTTAGTGGCTAATTTATTTAGGAAGGTGATATTGAGTCCTCTCCTTTGCTATAGAATTTCACTGGATGGGATTGGATGTGACTCAATTCCTAGTATTCATTACTCCTCTTAGATCTGACCTCCCTAACCTCTGGCGGTTTTGTGCAGAAACACCCTTTTGTGTTTTGATATTTTTGTAATTTTTTTTTTCCTGGCCTTTTTTAACGATCAATTTTTAGGGCAATGATGATGATGATGTACACTTGCTGCATTTAATATATGGGTTTCGTGGTATTAGTGTTTCTTTTTGAAACATATATCCTGCCCCCCAATTTTTTGTTTTTTTGAACTCTTAAAACCTCCAAGTTTCGTCTTGGCCAAATCTTGTGTTCAATTATTGGATACACTCTGTAGGTAACAACGATGTATTGAATAAGAATCAATTTGTTGATTGGTGAGACTTGTAAAAGTTTGCAAATCTATGTAGGTTACGCTGGGTTTGTTGTTTCCTTCAAAAGATCTTCACTTGCGCTCCACTTAATTAAATTGCTACTATCGAACACCTAAATTGTCTTCCCATTAATTAGAATTACGTTTGCTTTATGTATTTCTAAGTCGGGATGTGTGGTTGAACTTTGAGTAATAATTTAGCTTGATAGACAGATAGTTTGGTTGTAAATGGAAATAATTTAACGGAAAAAGCACTCGCTCTAATTTTATCAGAATATAGAAATGTAGATGAAGAAACAAAAGAAAAAAAAAAGAAGAAAAAGAGAGACTTTTAATAAAAATGAATATGATAAAATAAAAGATAAAACGTTAGATATGATAATAGGACATGAAAATGAGACTTTTATTCAAAAAGTAGGAAAGAAAATAAAATGAAAGAAAAGTGAAAAAAGTGCATGTGTAATATTAGAGAAAAACATCCTATTGAATCTACTAATAAGAGTGCAGTTAGGTTATATGTTTATATGCAGTATGACGATATGATCTATCATAAAATCTCAAGGGTTGATTGAATATGATTGGAGTCATGGAAGAAATCATGTCCTCTTTCTACTGGAATTTTTTTTATAGAGTCTCCCAACACATGGGACGGATAGAGCCGTCTGCTATTATGACTCAGACCTGGCACCTTCATACCATACTAGTCATTTTCTATGTGAGGTATAATTGGACTTTTATCTTTTAGTTATCATTAGTATCATTAGATCATAATCAAACCTTAGACCTAGATAAACATATAACCATGAACAATTCTCGTTTATAGGATCATAACAATCATATATGATAATATGCTCCCTAATTTGACCCCTTGTGAGTTTAGCAACTCATACCTTATAATATGACTAATTAAAGTTTCGAAAAATTCTTCAAGAAATAAAATGTTGAAACTTAAACTTTTATTACTAAATTTTTTGTAAGTACAAGAGAGGAGAGAATTGAGCTGAAAGTTCAAGCTTGGTGTGTGCATCTTCGAATACTTACAAGGCTTTTATATAGAGTTGGCATTTCAACCCGAGTTTAGATAACCCTGATTGATTTTTTCAACTCTAGTTACTAATATCTACGACCTTTGTGTAAATCATTAAAACAACATTAAAGCATCTTCCTATCATGGTAGTGAAAACGTAGATTCTACCTGAAAATGGAAGAAGAATGAAAAATTGTAAAACGTAAAATCGTAATACAAAACGTAGATTTTACCTGCATATATATAAAAAAAAGTTCAAGAAAAGTAAGGCATCTGTCATCATCTATACATATACTGATCAATGCAATATTGATAACTTCTCATTTTTAATAGATTTGAGATATGTTTTGAGATATTTTTGGAAGTCATCAATGCTAAATTAAAGAGATTTTAAGAGATATCAATTTGGATGCATTATTTGGGGGATTTCAATTTAAAATATAAATTTCAATAAAATAATAGTATTAATAATAAATAATAATGATTTAAGATTTTGAAAAAGAAAAATGTTTAAATGGAGTAAGATAAGGAAAAGATTCTTCAGATCTTATTATTAATTAAAAAATATAATACAATTAAATAGATATTAAAAATACTCATTTTAATAATAAAAAATATTTTATTATCATCACTAATACCAAGCCCATAGCCCAATAACCATTGTACTCCCTTACCCTCAATTAACCTAACCTTCTGCACCAAATTCTTCATTTTTGCTGCTTGGTCACACCACCCATCACACGTCCACATCGCCAGCTTGCTCACCCATTTTCTCTCAACAACTTTGTCCTTTCCTCTCTCTCCCTCCCCAGTCTCTTCTCCGCCCCTTCATCAGCCTCACGCAGTCACGCCCTTTCATCACGCCCTTTCATCACGCCCTCACCTGCTTCACTTTAATCTCTTGCAAATCCATCACGCATGGTTACAACTCACAAGCGATAGATCTACAATACCTTCACCAGCAAAGGCGAGCCTTCAATCGGCGAGTTGATCGTGTTTTTAGATTTCTCCAGTCTTCCATCTTCCCAGGCGACTCTAGGAAAAAAAAAAAAAAGTCTTCACAGGCGACGAGTCTTCAGATCTCTCTCTCTCTGTCCCTTTCATTCTCCTTCTATGTTGTCTTACCAGCGAGTTTTTAAAAAACGCTTCGTTTTTGCGTTTAAACTCGGCGTTTTTAACGTTTTTACCTTGTCTGTGTTTTATACTGAAACGAAACGCGGGATGCTCCAAATAAAACGTAAAAACGTGTTTTTTGCGTTGTAAAACGCGTTTTTGACTACCATGCTTCCTATCAATGTAACTTATGAAGACTTTTTCCACTTCCATCTTACAATGTTTATGTAAATCATTTTACATATTTGTACCTTACAAAGACTTGTCACTCATTTATTATACGTTACAAGACACTTAATATTACCATACAAAATTGTACTTTATACCTTCTAAGACTTTTTTATTATATTTTCCAAGACATCTTTCACATGTTCCTTATTAAATTGTCGGCATAAAACTTCTTTGTCTTTTTCTTCCTGTCTTCAGAGTATAGTAGCATCCAAGGCAGGTTTCTGGAAATCTTCAATATTTTTTTTCTCTTTCGTCACAATATTTACCTTTATGATTGGTATACTCGAATAATAAATTACAAATTTTTTCTTTTGTTTCCGTAGTATTTTCTAGACGATCATACCGTTGGCTAACCAATTTCTTATTTCTTGGAGCTTTTCCAAGGAACAATATTCATGTTGTAAATACATAGGAATAAACCCATGGTTCTTCTATTGCTGCTGCAAACCTATTTTTTCCTGGTAAATTATATGGTAATCATGGGCTCTAATATTGGACATTTTCTGCTGGAATTCTCTACCATCTTCTATATTTTCGTTGAGTTCTTGTTCCAATTCCGTTGGTTTTCTGGTTGTTCCAAACCTGATTATGTTTATAGGATAATAAAATTTATCTAGAGTTATCTCAGCAATTGTTGAGTAACACCTTATAAAAATGATATATTGGTGCACAATTTTTACATATGCTTCTATGGCATTCCTTAAAGTACAAGGTAATTGAGATACTTCTTCTAAGGTTGATGAATGATATATGGCTTGAATTGAACTATACTGATATAAGACTTCCACTAGAGTTGGTGAAGTTCCTGTATATAAAACAACTTTATTAAATGCAAAGTGAGATATATATTTTATATGCTAGTCTTTTAAGGCCATACTTCCAGTCTCTTGGGTTAACATTCTGAAAAATTGATATTGTCCTAATGTATTAAATGACGGGTTAGGAATGTTTGTAGATAGTGGGGCTTCTTGGGATTTTCCTTCGGCTTTTTGTTAGGCTTCTGGGGCTTGAGCTTTTATAATTTCATTGAATAGGGTTATTTTATGAAGGTTTTGGGCTGAAGGCCCAATTACAAGGTTTCTTAAGCTGACCCTTTCTCTGGAGTTTGGATAGGTGACCCAATTATATTTTGTGCTTGGGTTGTTGGCCCAATTACACTTACGTGTTTATATCAACAACAAAAAATTTATATCAAAAAAATTAAACTTACGTGACTATTCTCTGTTTGTACTCCTGATTCAGTAGTACTTATAAGTCTTATTATATTTATTCATTCAAGTATTTCCAACCTTTTAAAGATATCTTCTATCTTTCTGGATGAATCTTCTATTTGGAGTTTTATATGTACTGTAGAACTTAATATGTTCTGTACAATATTATTCATTTAATTAGTTAACAAACTTAGATTTAACTTTAAGATGTTAATTTTGTTATAAAATCATCTAGACTCATTGGTCTATTACTAGACTGAGAGTTCGAGGACTTGATTTTATCTGCTCATAAAATCAGCAATCTAAAAACTTAGGGAAAATCCTTTTCAAGGCCCACATTACCAAAAAAATACTGAAAAAGACCCCAATCTGAAAATTCCAAAAAAGGGCCCAAGAAAAACTTTCCACTTGCATATGTTGTTATTATTTCTTTTCCAGTATTTTTTTTTTCTTGAAAAGGATTTTCTCAAAAACTTTCCACTTGCATATCTTGTTATTATTTCTTCTCCATTTTCATTTTTATGATATAAAGTTTCATCCCAATACTGATATGAGGATATGAGGCATCTGTATAAATAATTCATTTTACATTTTCTTTAATTGGTATAGTTAATTTTTGGAAAATTCTTTTAAGTTGTTTTACAATTTCTTTCATTTTTTTATTTCCATATCCAATCATTTTTTTCTCATGCTAATTTATAAATCTTTGAAGTTAATTTAGCTAAATTTGGTACATAATTTCTTACTTGGTTTATTAATCCTAAAAATGATTGAATTTCTGTTTATTTGTTATTTATTTAAATTCTAAAACTTTTTTTTTTTACTTAGATGGTCTTGTAATTCTATTACTTTTTCTGTTATAATTTGTCCTAGAAAAAGTATTTCATTTTTTTTTTTAATATTGGTTTTTTAGGTGAAATATTCAAACATTTATCTTATATAATTTTTAACAAATTGATTTAAATATTTTTCATGTTGTTTTTCATTTTCAGAAAATATTAGTATATCATCTATATATATTATAGCAAGATCTCTTATAGATAGTAATAATTTGGATACATATTCCTAAAATATACTTGGGCTATTGTGAAAACCTATTGAGAGTACATTCCATTCATATAATCCATGTACTAGAAACTGTATTTTTGTTACTTCTTCTAATTTTATTTAAAAAAATCCTGATTCAAAACCGAACTTACTAAAAATATTTTTTCCTCTTATAAGATTAAATAATAATTTCATTTTTGGTATAGGATATCTATTTCTTATAGCTATACTATTTAATTTCTTATAGTTAATTACCATTATCGATTTTCTTCTTCTTTTTTCACTACTAAATTTCATTACAATCATTGTAGGTGATGAATATTCACATCTAATTTCTCTTATTAAATTACATTTTTTCATTTTGTTTATATGCATTACAAATTCTTCATTGTCCTTAGTTGTTCAATGATAAGGTTTACTATTAATCCTTTACTATAATCTTTTTTTTCTATTGGTTTAGATTTGTCCCAATGAATTAAAAGATTTTCATAATAATTTTCTAAAATTCTTTATTCAATAGTTTTTTCTTCAATTATTGTTAAAGTCGCTAACATAAGTTCTATCTTTATTGGTTCATTATTTTGTAGAAATTGTACTTTTCTTTATGTTTCTTCTTCTGAAAATTTTCATCTTTTCTTTTATAAGAATTTGTTATTCTAATTCCCCATGCTTGTGGTTACATAGTGTTGTTAATATTAATGCTTTCTTTATAAAATGAAAAGGATAATATTGTTCTAAAAAGTCTAATCCTAAGATTATATCACATGAAGGTTCGTTATATTTATTTAGTTCTTGGATTTTTAATTTGTAATTTCATATTTGTATTAATATATTTTTTTGCTTATAATTCTATCATATGTATTTCTTTCCCTGGTGATTTCATTCTTATAATTTTATTTTTTATTTTCCACATTTTAGGTGGCAAAACATTATATTTTGCTATCGTTAAATTTGCTCTTGTATGTACAAATGCATGATGTTTTCTAGCTTTATATTTTTCATGAATAAATTTTATGAGTATGTAGTATAATGATCTTGTCATATTCTTGACAATACTTCTAATTTTTTTTCAATGTATTTTTAATATTCTTGCTCTATTGATATGTTCCTTTGTTCGATATATTATTATAGGGTGTAAATTTTGCCGTCTAATCCTCATGTTGTTGTCTAATTTATCTATCTATACCTTTTATCATTCTTTTTAGAGTAACTTTATCTACATTTGGTATTGCTACTCTTTGGTTATATCTTGCTATATATCTAGTTATTACTTCTTTTTCTATTTTTTTCTTTTTATAATACAATAAATAATTTGTAATTCTTATTCTATTCATATTCTTGATAATAATTTTAATTTTGGGAAAATTATAATAAAGGACCTAAGAAAAATAATATTTATTAAGAAGGACCATAAAAATGGTAATTATTTTGAAGGACCAAAAATTAAAACATTAAAATAAAAAGAGTAAATTGCCCTTGGTTCTACAATTTGTGCGTAAGGGTAAGAAATCCAAAAAAAAAAAAAAAAAAAAAAAAAAAAAAAACGCGTTTTACTTTTACAACTTCAAGTCTTCGTGCTTACCATCCATTGCCCCAGGTCTTGAAAAGAGATAAATTCATAAAAAAATTCCTAAATTCATAGAACACGGGGGAGGAGGCTTGGGAGATCTTTGTCAACGGAATAACCTACGGTTCCTCCACGGAGAGGTAAAAAATTACTAGTAGAGACTCTAACTTACATATATTCTAGATTCGATTTGATCTCTATTTATCATTTTCATTTAGTCACTTGATTTCGATTAAATTAGAGATAATATAGAAAATTTGAGTAAGGGCAACTCGGTCTTTCCATTTTAATGTTTTAATTTTTGGTCCTTCAAAATAATTATCATTTTTATGGTCCTTCTTAATAAATAATATTTTTCTTAGGTCCTTTATTATAATTTTCCCTTTAATTTTTTTTATACATCTTCCTTGAATAATATCTTCTATCCATTAATTTATAAACTTTATTATTACACTTGGATGAAATCTTTGTTCATATAACCATCTTTTTGTTTTTCTTTCTATTTCATCAATTTCCCTTGTCCTTTTTTTTTTTATCATTATTCTTATTAAATGCTTACAATTATTTGGTACTATTATTCTCATATTTTTAATATAGTAATAATTTATAGTTCTTCTTGGGTTCATGTAATTTATGTAATTCATATCCTAGATAATAATTCTAATTTCTTTTTTAAACAAACTTTTAGAAATCTTTTATTATTATAATTTGCTTCTACATTATGTAATATAATATGTTGCCTTTGAGTTATTTTATCTATTCTTTTATTATATATCTCATAAAACTTTTATCTACTTTTAGTATAAATATTCTTCGATTATTTTTTCGGTAGTAATTTCTTATTGTTGTCTTATTCATTTTAAACCGTGTATTATAATTGTTTGATGATTTATCTTAAACATAATTATTTCATGTTGAATTCTATATGGTTTTACTTGTTGTAGAAAATATTTTCCTAATATTATTTCATACATATTATCTGTATCATCTTTTACCCATAATTTTATACTTAATATATATCTCTTATTAAATCTCATTGTTGGTGTAGATTTTGGTCCATCTTCTTCTATTTCAATATTATTTTCTGTATGACTTATTTCTATAGAAGGTAAAAGTGTAAAAATACACATGTATTTTATCCCGAGTAGCGCCTAATATCAAATGCTTTTTTTATATGTAAAAATATACATGTGGTTATAAAATATGTGCAAAAATCACACTCCCCCTTATATAAAAGCTAACTCTGTAATCTGAATCTAACTAAGGAGTGGGCTTTTGATTTCTCCATCAAGACACCTTGCCACGTGTAATAACTTCATCATCATCTTCACCTTTTTGGCTCAAATCATCATCTTCACTTAAGAAAGTGGAACAAACCAGCAAGCTAGGGAACTATCTCTTCTCTATGATTCCCAAATCGCCTTCATTGTCTTCTCCCAATTCAGCAAGGTCTTCTCCTCCAGCTACACTGACCTTGACACCGTCATTCGCCGCTACCTCTCCGACGTCGCCTCCTCCTCCTCGTTCTTGGACCCTACACCGGAATCGTACTATCACAGTTGGAACCTTCACATTTCTGTGCTGCTATCTGTATATGATTAGTGCATTATCTCTTATTTTGATATGAAAGGATGATAAACTCAACCCTTCAACAACAAGTGAGTCGGGTGCAAAATTATGTGGACACATTAGATTCTCTAAAGGCAAGGAATGCCAATCCGTTTGACTCTGTGTCGGTAACAACCGAATTGGTGACCTTTGACTCCAAAGAGGAAAATGTGAATGCCTCATCGTCTTCAAATTCACTCAAGATTGGGTGCAGTTTGATTAATAATTACTCTGCTCATGTTGGAATCTGTATGGAACAGAAACGCTCTGCTATGAGTCCTCTGCAACACCATATTATTGTTGGGCCTTGCTTATTATTCATTTGACCTTCAAATTTTTAGCTTCTTATGATATGAGCTGAACCCACTCCTTGAAACAAAGATCCACCTTTTGAGTTTATATTCATTTCACTTTTATAGTTATTGTATTCTCTATCATTGTTTCTCATTATTTAGTTTCTAATCACCGCCCTGTTTCATGATGACCATTACCAATATCAACTTTAATATGCTCTTGGGATGCACCCCATAATTTTACAATCTCTTTCCATATTCTGGAATCACATGGCTTGGCTTCTGGTAGATCGCCTTTTTTCAATACTCTACTTTTTTTTTTGAGAAAATTACACACAGGTCCCAAGAAAGACCAAAAAATACAATAAGGTCTCTCAAAATAACCAAATTACACAGAAGTCCCTAGGGACTTCTGTGTAATTATTTGAGATGAGTAAATTACCCTTTTGGACAAGGAAAACACACGACTCTGAGGCCACCGATCTCTCTTCTCTCTCTGCTCTCTCACACTTTACTCTTCTCTCTTCTCTCTCCCTCTCTCTTCTCTCTTACTCGCTCTTGCCGTTGCTCAAAGCCGTTCGCCGTTGATCTTGTGGTCGGGAATCTGAGGCCTCAGCCTCACCGACGCCTAAACCTTGCTCGAAGAATCATTCCCTCCCTCATCCCGTTGGCTTAATCTTTGATTCTAAATTTGGTTCTTTGTTATAGTGTGGCATAGTGTTTTGTGATTTCGGGTTTGCCAATAATTCTTTGGAGTTGAATTGGTGGTCATTGTTAGAGTTCTATTTTGGTAGAGTTTGATTCTGAAAAATGAATTGTTTGTTAATTTCAATTAGCTTCTGTTGTTGAATCTGTTGTTAGAACTGTGAAAATATGATGCATGTGCACTTAGTACTGTCATGTCTTACTTCCAGGGGCGATTAACAACACAAAATGCATAAATTAACAACACAAAATGCATAAATTAACAACAACTTCTGAAAACTTTGAATTTGTCATGTCTCACTTCCGTAGGAGGCGATTAACAACACAAAATGCATAAATTAACAACACAAAATGCATAAATTAACAACAACGAAAACCTTGAATTTGTCATGTCTCACTTCCAGGAGGCGATTAACAACACAAAATGCATAAATTAACAACACAAAATGTATAAATTAACCACAGCTTCTGAAAACATTGAATTTGTCATGTCTCCTTCCAGAGGCGATTAACAACACAAAATGCATAAATTAACAACACAAAATGCATAAATTAACCACAACTTCTGAAAACCTTAAATTTTTTATCTCTCACTTCCAGAGGCTATTAACAACAGAAAATGCATAAATTAACAACACAAAATGAAAAACTTGAAAATTTGTAAAATGCAAATCAGCGTAGTTAGTTCAAGGTTTTCGAGAAGTTGTGGTTAATTTATGTATTTTGTGTTGTTAATTTATGCATTTTGTGTTGTTAATCGCCTCAAGAAGTGAGACATGACAAATTCAAGGATTTCACAAGCGTGGTTAATTTATGCATTTTGTGTTGTTAATCGCTCTACGGAAGTGAGAGATGACAAATTCAATGTTTTTTAAGTTGTGGTTAATTTATGCATTTTGTGTTGTTAATCGCCTTTGAAAGTGAGACATGACAAATTCAAGGTTTTCAGAAGTTGTGGTTAATTTATGCATTTTGTGTTGTTAATTTATACATTTTGTGTTGTTAATCGCCTCCGGAAGTGAGACATGACAAATTCAAGGATTTCACAAGTTGTGGTTAATTTATGCATTTTGTGTTGTTAATTTATGCATTTTGTGTTGTTAATCGCCTCTCAAAGTGAGACATGACAAATTCAAAGTTTTCAGAAGTTGTGGTTAATTTATGCATTTTGTGTTGTTAATCGCCTCTGGAAGTGAGACATGGCAAATTCAAGGTTTTCAGAAGTTGTGGTTAATTTATGCATTTTGTATTGTTAATTTATGCATTTTGTGTTGTTAATCGCCCCTGGAAGTGAGACATGACAGTACTAAGTGCACATGCATCATATTTTCACAGTTCTAACAACAGATTCAACAACAAAAGCTAATTGAAATTAACAAACAATTCATTTTTCAGAATCAAACTCTACCAAAATAGAACTCTAACAACAGCCACCAATTCAACTCCAAAGAATCATTGGCGTAGAAATCACAAAACACTATGCCACACTATAACAGCAACCAAATTTAGAATCAAAGATTAAGCCGACGAGATGAGGGAGGGAATGATTATTTGAGCAAGGTTTAGGCGTCGGTGAGGTTGAGTCCTCAGATTCCCGACTACAAGATTAACGACGAACGCGAGGCTTCGAGCAACGGCGAGAGCGAGTGAGAGAGAAGAGAGAGGGAGAGAGAAGAGTAAAGTGTGAGAGAGCAGAGAGAGAGAGAGAAGAGATCGGTGGCCTCGTAGTCGTGTGTTTTCCCTTGTCCAAAAGGGTAATTTACTCATACGAAATAATTACGAAGTCCTAGGGACTTCGTGTAATTTGGTCATTTTGTGGGACCTTATTGTATTTTTTGGTCTTCCTTGGGACCTGTGTGTAATTTTCCCCTTTTTTTTGCTCAAAATTTCAATACTCTTTAGGGTCTGAGAATCATGAACCAGTGTAGGGTCCGAGAACGAGGAAAAGGAGGAGGCGGCAGATGACGGCGTCAAGGTCAAGGTAGCCGGAGGAGAAGACCTTGCCGAATTGGGAGAAGACAATGACGGCGATTTGGGAATCACAGAGAAGAGATAGTTCCCGAGCTTGCTGGTTTGTTCCACTTTCTTAATCTCAATCTTGTGGCTACCGTTCCCGAGCTTTCTAGTTGTTTTCGGTGAAGATGATGATTTGAGCCAAAAAGGTGAAGATGATGATGAAATTATTACACGTGGCAAGGTGTTTTGATGGAGAAATCAAAAGCCCACTCCTTGGTTAGCTTCAAATAATGGAGTTAGTTTTAGGTAACGGAAAGTGTGACTTTTGCACCTATTATATAAATAAGAGGTAGGATATTGTCACTACCTATATATGTCACTACCTTTTTCTCACCATCAGATTATTATTTGATCCAACGGCCCTGATTCAACCTACTTAAATCAGTTTCCTTCTCCACATTTCTCCCTCTCTCTCTCTCCCGTTCTCTCCATCGGCTAGCCAAAGCATCTCCTACAGGACGTGGCCACCGTCCCTCCCCCTCCTCTGCGCCCCTCTTACTCACTCTTCCCACCCCAGCCATCGTCCCTCTCCCTCCAGGTTTGATTATTTCATATTCTTTCTCTTGTGGTGACATTCGATTTGTTCAGTCCAGTGTTGAATCTATATTCAAATTTTTTTTCGAACGTCGTATTCCTCCACGTACCACATATGCATATTTTCATTTTGATCACTAGCGACTTTCATGCATCGGATTATAGCGACTTTCATGCTTTATACTTCTAGTGAGAGTTGATCTGAGAGGAGCGCTAGAATGTTCTTTCCTTAGTGATTCAGTTTCATCGGTGTGTGAATATTGTTCTCCAGACAAGGACAAAAAGAATGACTCAAAGAGGATCTCCTTTTCTTGATAGGCACTTTGAAATGAAACCACTAAAGCCTTGACACATGTTTTAACCTCGTTTGTCAATAGAAGAGCAAGTAATCAATATCAAAAAAAAAAAAAAAACACAAACCGGTTTAGTTCGCTAATCCTAGTTAGCTGCAAATCAGAAAGGAAATAAACACCTTTTCGTGTCCTGAAACAGGCATGACTGCGAAGCTTGCCAAAAGATATAACCCTTCTTTCTAAGGTCAATATTATAATTCAACAACAAAAGCAACTCTTCAAGAATAAATGAAGTAGATTAATATTCTGATATGAATTTACGGTTGGTAGACATACGTTTCTTCAAAAGCCTGCTCCTAGACAACTAAACTTTATTTTCTAGGGTTATTCACACTTCAAAGTGGGAAAAAACAAAGGCGAAAGCCGTAGTCACGATAACTGCAAAACACAAAACATAAAGGCTGCAATATCGGAAAAACGCATTTGACTTTGAAGAATCAAAGTAAACATATAGAGCGCAAGTCATAAACTTGTAACTATAAATCCGGGAGCATGAATAAGGAAAAAAATTTATCGGATCCAAATCTAACTGATTGCACAATCAAAATATACCGTAAGATTAGTGAATACTTAAAAACAAAAACAAAAACTGTGCATGCAGAGTAAGCAGAACAGAAATTCAAGAAGAATATCATATAGCCTTTCACATCAAGTGGCTGGTCCGCAAATGAACACAACACTAGGTTATACCAACAACACGTATTTGGAAATACTTTGAGAATTGAGATTGAAAATACGTGAAAGATACTTACGGTAGTGTAAGATCCAAGCAAGTTGGCTACAACGGTGGGAAAAGGTCCTACAATAGACACAAAGATAGACCTTCTTTGCAAACAAAGAAAATAATTCCAATTATCGAAAGCCATGTTCCTCAATTCATTCATAAGCTACAAATTAAAACGAACCCAATAGAAAACTAGAAATTCATCCCCAAGCACGTTGCTTACAGTTCCGTAACTACTAGACCAGATCAGGGAGGTAGATCGCCATCTCCACAGGGATCATCATTGCCGCTCATGACGGCGGAAGAAAACCCTAGCATGGAGGGAGAGGGACGGTGGCTGGGGTGGGAAGAGTGAGTAAGAGGGGCGCGAGGGAGGAGGGGGGAGGGACGGTGGCCGCGTCCTGTAGGAGATGCTTTGGCTAGCCGATGGAGAGAACGGGGGAGAGAGAGAGAGGGAGAAATGTGGAGAAGGAAAGCTGATTTAAGTAGGTTGAATCGGTAGTTGGATCAAATAATAATCGATGGTGAGAAAAAGGTAGTGAAAAGGTAGTGACATATATAGATAGTGACAATATCCTACCTCTACTAGATTTAATTTATTATTGTTAAGGGTAAAGGAGCAATTTTACACATGTAATTTGGCTCAGGGGAGCGCTCGGACGCCACGTAAAATTTTACGGACCAAAAATACATATGTAATTTCATTTTGGAGCGCCTGACACCATGGCCGTTAGTTGGCCGTTAACTTGGATGGGAAGCTGACGTGGCACGATTTGGACCGACGGCGACGTGGACGATGACGTGGAATAAAAATTCAAAAAAAAATTTAAAAAAAAATCGAAAAAAATTAGAGAAAACTTAGAAAAAATTCAAAAAATTAGGAAAAAAATTCAAAAAATTATGAAAAAAATTAAAAAAATTAGAAATAAATTAAAAAAATTAGAAATAAATTAAAAAAAATTAGAAATAAATTAAAATAATTAGCAATAAATTCAAAAAATTAGGAAAAAAATAAAATACCCGGCTAGTGAACCCCACAACCGGCCACCCTACCGTCATTTGCCGTCGGTTGCCTGTGGTGGGGACCGACCACAAAATTTTAAACTTTATTAATTCTATCACAAAATTTAACAATTTTTTTAACTTTAAAGCTATTTAATTATACATTTTTTTCAAAAATAATAAATCATTATATATGAAGCATTCAAAATAATTATTATGTAGATAATTATTTTTTTGAAAACAATGTATATTTAAATAGCTTTAAAGTTAAAAAAATTGTTAAATTTTGTGATAGAATTAATAAAGTTTAAAATTTTACTTCGGTCCCCACCATAGCCCGATTATCGCCCTAACCGCGGCTAATATTAGGGTGGCGGTTGTGCGACTCACTAGCGGGGGTATTTTAATTTTTTCCTAATTTTTTTGAATTTATTGCTAATTATTTTAATCTTTTTCTAATTTTTTGAATTTTTTTCTAATTTTTTAATTTTTTCATAATTTTTTGATTTTTTAAACAATTTTATAATTTTTTTTCCTAATTTTTTGAATTTTTTCCCTAATTTTTTCGAATTTTTTTAAATTTTTTCCGAATTTTTATTCCACGTCGTGTCGGTCAAATTAGCGCCACGCGTCGGCGTTCCATCCAAGTTAACGGTCAACCGACGGTCACCTAACTGGCCATGGTCTTCGGGCGCTCCAAAATGAAATTACATGTGCATTTTTGGTCCGAGAAAATTTTACGTGGTCGAGCGCTCCCGAGCCAAATTACATGTGTAAAATTGCTCCTTTACCCTATTGTTAATAACCATTCTGGATTTTCCACTTTTTTTTCACTCAATTTCATTATAATCATTGCAGGTGATGAATATCCAGGTTTGCTTTCTCTTATTAAATCATATTTTTTTCATTTTGTTTATATACATTATAAATTCTTCTTTGTCCTCAGCTATCCAAGGATAAGGTTTACTATTAATTTCTTTACAATAATCTTTTAATTCTATTTTTGTCATTGGTTTAGAATTATTATAATGCTTTAATGTCATGCAATATGAATGAACTTTCAGGTAATTTATTATATTCAATTTCATAAATCCTAGGTTCTAATTTCTTAATTATATTCATTTTTACACAACTATAGCTTATACAAATATTAAATAAACTATAAGATTTCTTTTCTCGTGTAGCAAATCAGATTCAAATGCAACTACAGATGATACTTTGAAAAACTTTAAACAATTGGTAAAGAAAACTTAAATAATCAGTAAAATAAAGAGTTTGAAACAATAATAAATATTAGGGATCAAATTTCAGTTTCACATTACCATTAATCCTCGTGCTCTGTTACCCTGAAGAAAGTAGAATGTATACATACATATAAAGCCTAGCAACACTTGATCAAGAAATATACATACATACCAGGACAGGCGGCATACATGATCAACAATCAGTAAAATGTATACATATATTACCATTAATCCTTATCCCCATACACAGACATAGAGAGTGGTGGACCTAGGAATTTTATTGACGGAGGACAAAAATAAAAAAAATACTATATTAAAGAATCATTAAGGAATTGGTCTTTCATAGTATTTTGAAGCTTGTTTTTTTATTATATTCATAGCAAAAATAAAAAAAAAAAAAAAATCTTTCGCATTAGTTCTTGTAGAAACGGAATTCAATTACGAAAGTTATTAAAACCTAATGAAATGTTGTGAATTCCTTAATAAAACTTGTGAATGATCTGATTGTGTGCATTTTTTACTTTGTAAACAAAAGTTGTTAAAAGCTAATGAAATTTCATAATAAAACTTGTGAAATGGCTTGAGTTAAAGATCAAAAGTTAACATATCCGGTCATAAATATATGACAAATTTTGTTGTGGAAATTGCACTACAAACTTTGTTCTATATTTAGGACCGGATGAAGTATATATTAAAAGCCATTGGGCTGTTTAGAGAGAGCTTTTGAGATCTTTTACTGAAAAAAAAAAAAAAGCTTAGTGGTGTTTCAGTATTGAAAAAAGCCCACATGAAATGTTTGGGTTGGTTTTTTGGTTACTGGGCTTTTTACCTAGACACACATTGGAAAAAAAACTCCCCCCTCTACCTTTTTTGCTATCGAAATGCTGTTTTTTTGTGGGGTCCGTTTTTTGACAGACAGAGGGAGAGAGAAGGGAAGGAGCATTTTTCTTAGTAGGGCCCATTTTCTGACCGGGAGACAGAGGAGGAGAGAAGAGAAGGGGCATTTTTCTTAGTGGGGCCCATTTTTTGACCGTGAGACAGAGGGAGACAGAAGGGAAGGGGGAAAAAAAGAGAGAGAAAGTGGGGGAAGTTACAGTGAGTTGAGATTTTCTTTTGTTAATTAAGGACTTTATTTTATTAATTAATGACAAAAACCTTAATAAATCATGATTTATTGGAGGGTTAAATACCAATTTTGTCATGGAAGTATTAGTAAGGGGGCATTCAACACTCGAAAGTTTTTTGGTATCATTTTTGCCCGAAGTTTAAAAACTTGTAATCGGTTGATCGATCGATTGATCTTTGACCGTTAGATCGTTTCTCTTTACAAAAAACTTAGGGGCATATTTGCTTCTTTTTGTAAACTTCCGTGGCAAAAATGGTACCAAAAAAAAAACTTTTCGCGTCCGAGTGGTATTTAACCCTTTTTGGGTTATATATTAGTTAATTAGTCAAACTAAGAAAAAAAAAACAAGAATAAGAATACTCTTGAATAATTTAATTGACTTCCTGAATATCTAAAAAAATCTCAATTTTGTCTTATATTTAGCTTTAGGGGGCGTATTCAATAAAATTTATGCATTTTTCAATCATTTTTCATTTGAACTGACTTTTGAAATAATTATCTAAACACTCCTCAATTTAGAAAAAAAGTACCTTCTACAAAAGCTAGCGGGCAATCCAAATTCCAAACATAAATCACATTTACAATCGACTTTTTTCCTACAAGCTTCTACAAAAGTTAGATAGGCTTTGCCCACCGCCGACCGCTAACCTAAATAGGCCTATTGATGGCCCAATGACCACCAACCTTTTGGGTAAACTAAGTGATGGGGGTTTGAACCCCACCCCACCACTTTGGGAATATTAATTCGATAGAATATTCCCATGGAGCTCGGACCACCGGCAGAGGGTGGTCGCTGGTGGGGGTAATCTTTTGTTTTTAAAAAATAGATGTAAGGGTAATTTGATCATTTTCCTTTTTTTTTTTTTTTAAAAACAAATTAAACCTAACATCTTTCTATAATTATAAACATTCACAACATATTTTTATCGTGTAAAATTTTAGAAGTTTTTTTTGATATAAAAATTTTGGGAAAGGGGTTGGGCTCACCTACGATTCAAGGGCGTACGAGCGCATGGAGCCCAGTTTACAGGATATATTGGGTTAGAGAGTAAACATGCCTCTACCTCTTCCCAGCGTTTCCACTGCTTCATAGACCCCTAGGATGCCTCCCCCAGTGCCTTGACCAACTCTAGGATCGAACCCCCTCCCTTTAGGTGAGAAAGTTTGACCCCTCCACCAAATGAACCCAAAGACAAGGAGTAAATTTTAGAAGTTATTTATTAGGGATTTTCCCACTTTATAACTTTTAAATAGAAAGTATCTGTTTTTTAAAGGTTAAATACCTAATTTGTCACGGAAGTTTTGTTAAGGGAGCGCTCAGCACTCAGAAGTATTTTGGATATCATTTTTTCCCCGGAAGTTTACAAAATGGAACAAATATGCCCTGAAAGTTTTTTTTATGAGCAAATTTTTTCCGGAAGTTTTGTTTAGTAGCAAGTTTTTGTAAACTTCTGGAGTAAAAATGATACCAATCCAACGGTCAAGATCAATTGATGGGCAAAATTGCTATGTTTGTAAACTTTCGGGGCAAAAATAATGGAAATGATGCAAATAACGTCTTTCGGTGCTTTGAGGAAAAAAAAGCGCACTTTGCTGATACTTTTGTTTTCTTTTTTTCAAAACAATGTTTCATGTTGATATTAAAAAGATATTTTAGGATACTTATTGGTATTAAAATAAATATATTATGATCTTGAAAAATTATTTTAGGATTTTGAAAAAATATTTGGTACTAAGCTGGCATTAAAAAGTAACTTAAAAATCTTGTTGATATTAAAAAAATATCTCATTATCTCTTGAAAAGCTACTTCATGATCTGAAAAAAATATTTTATAATCTTGAAAAAATATTTTAGGATCTTGAAAAATATCCTGTGATATATTTTTAATACTACAAGACAAAATAATTTTTCAAGGAATTTTTTTGTACTCGTCAAGTATTTTAAAGTATTTTTTAATAATTCGTCAAGACGAAATATTTTTTAAAAGATGCTAAACTAATTTTTCAAGATTTTGACGTATTTTTAAGTACTATTCAAGATTGAAATATATTTTTAATAGAGTAAATACCCTTTCTGGCCTCTCTAAAAAAAACACGAACCCCTAGGGACTAAAAGAGGATATTTTTATGGGTAAAAATGGGTTTTGGAAATTTTTGAGGATTAAAATGTTCACCAATCAATCCTTATTCGTCCTTTTCACATGATTAAAAAGTCTTTGTTTGAGGGGCCAAAACCCATTTTTAATATCTTCTAAAACATTTTTTCAACAAAAAAAAAAAAAAAAAAAAAAAGCATCAGTAAAGCGCCAAAACGGCACCGTTTTTCCACAAAGGACCGCAGCGGACGTTAACTGCATCGGATAGAAGCCAAATCCAAAAATAATACAAAATATTAGGATCTGACGCTCCCTTAACTTTAACCCGTTTTTAATTCTTACCATCATTACCATTACTTCCGCTTTTGGTAGACCATAAAGTCGCGAAGGTGTAGAGACGAGGGAGAGAGAGCACAGCTAGGCGGTGACCTTAGTTTTTGGTCGACCATAAAGTCGCGATCTTGACTTGAACTTGTTTTCTGGCGGTAAACATAAAAGAAAAAGAAACCATTGACGCCAACAAAGTCACAGAAGCGAGTGGAAGAGAAGAGAAAAAAATAATCTCCATAACTATTATTAAGCAGCGATTATCACATCTCAGTGAATCAAGCATGAACTTGTTCAGGTTGGCTGGGGATTTCACTCACCTTCTCAGCATAGTGGTTCTTCTCCTCAAGATTCGAACCACTAAGTCTTGTGCAGGTCTCCCTCTCCCCCCCTTTTTTTTTTTTTTTTAAAGTTTTCAAACTCTTATTTTCCCTATTTATCTTCATACTTTATATTTAGTCTTATCTTCTATTGCTTCCACATGGGTTTTTGCAGATATAGTGATAAAATAAAATGCAGTTGAGTGTTCTGTTTTAGAAGCTGCCTTGTTGCTTCTTATTTTCCAATGAGAGGCTGTCAATTAGATGATTTTAGTATCTTCTGAGTTCAAGTACTATACTTTTCTGGATTATAGGTCTAAATTGTGTCATAAATTTATGGATTGCCGTATAGCTACTGATAAATCTAAAATTAAGTGGTCTTTGATGTTTAGTAACTGAAGAAAATGGTGATCACGCCACTTTGTGTCGGTATTAATTTAAATTTCCGAAGTATGTTAG
Organism: Acacia acuminata; assembly: GCA_019022655.1. Classification (NCBI taxonomy): domain Eukaryota; kingdom Viridiplantae; phylum Streptophyta; class Magnoliopsida; order Fabales; family Fabaceae; genus Acacia; species Acacia acuminata. The sequence continues at coordinate 642,349 of JAFJYI010000131.1, forward strand.
GCCAACCTCCCTGAGCTGTTTCTCTTTATATTGGTTTATTCTTGTGGTTGATTATTAGTTTCAGTCTCATTGCATTGCGCAGCACATTTACAAAAAAAGTTTGTTCATGGAGATATCCCATTCTTGAAACTGCATACCTATGTACTGTTTAAGTCCTCTTGGTCATAATGTTCTGCATACCATAGTTACACTTTTGAGGCTTTGAACTTTGGATGTATACACTATTGAAGTAATTGTAATTTGTTTTTTCAATTGTCTTCTCTTTTACTCTCAAAAATAGAATCTCCATATTCTATTTAAATAACTGTAATATGAGTTCTCTTTTGTGGCCTTTGTTTTTCTTTTTATATATTGCTCTGTAAACCTTCTGTAAATTTTGAGGATGTTAACCAACGTAAAATTGAGATTTGGTGTTCTTATCAGATACTGTTAAATAAACTTCTTGGACTTTTCTGCTCATGCACTTTATGCATAATACTCCCCCAGTCCTTATTATAAGACACATTGGGGAATTGATCTTTGTCCTAAATATAAGACATAGTTTTCATATTTGTCAATCATTTCTTAATCTGCCCCTATTGATGCTCTTTTAACAATAATCAAGGAGGAGAGGGAGGGAATTAAGAAAGATGACTAGAGTGTTTTTTCAAATACATGTTATAACAACTAACTTAACTAACTTTCTTAATTTAATTAAATTAGGTAAATATGTTTTGTATTAAGGACCAAAGGAGTATTGTTTACTAGTGCTCCTAAAATGACGTTTTTTTTCCTAGTTTTGATGACAAGTCCCTTTGACTAGTATATTATAGAGATGAGAGTTATGTATCTATTTGATTTTCATATCACATTACTAAGTGGGAACATCATTGCTTATTTGAACCAAATAGATTCATGCATTTGATAGGCTTCAGTTTATTGTGAGCCATATTACAACTAAGAGATGAAAGCCTTTTGCTTTTGTTGGATGAATTTAAATGATCTGTACACTTTTCAAATGTATTGATTCCTTACCTAAATTTTACCGTTGCAATTGTTATTTGGTTCAGGAATTTCACTCAAGACTCAGGAACTCTATGTTATTGTTTTCATTACCCGATATCTTGACTTGTTCACAAGAGTTTCCATCTACAACATTGTAATGAAGCTGATTTTTATTGGAGGTTCAATTGGTATAGTCTGGTACATGAGGTACCATAGAGTTGTGAAGCAGACATACAACAAGGATCAAGATACTTTCAGGCATTATTTTCTTGTTTTGGCGTGCTTCTTGCTTGCCATTTTGGTACCCCTCAAGTTCACTGTAATAGAGGTTAGAAGTTTATTTTACATTGTTGTTTTTCCTTTTATGCATCAAACAGGGTTAGCCGATTCATTATAAAATTCAAAATAATTTCACAAAGCCTAGCTAGGGATTTATAATGCCTTAGATGAAATTGAACATGTAGATACTGAAATTTTACTATTTTTATATATGACATCGTGCTTCAAAGTCATAACAAGCAACCAAATGAAATTGGCAAGTTTTAACTAGTCATATGTTTTGCAAAAAATTTAAAAAAAGTTTTATTTGGTTCTGGGCCAACAATGCTTAAAGCGTCAGTGTTTATAAATGACCATATGGTTATGGCTGAACTTTTAAAGGTTGTTTTTAGCTTTTCTATCCTTCTGTAAAAAGGTTTTGGGCATACAAGACCTTTTCTATGGTTTTGTGTGATGATGAAACCCAAGGTTAAGATATATATTCCATCAAAATGTCCAGTGAAACTGAATCCATCTTCTACATCGTTTATAGCAAACCCATAATTAGTTTTAGTATCTAGAATAAAATTCTGCCACATGATGTTCAAACTCCCCAAGTTCCTCCATAAAAGAATCAAAATGTTGTGCTGAAGACAACAAACACATTTTTAAATTTTATTAATTGCTCACACAGCGGAGATATGGCACAAGATATCCCATCCATCTATTTTCTTCTAATCCACTGTATTGCTCTGAGATTTTTCCCCAGGTATTTGTATATGTATGATGTATTTGGGTTTCATTTCTGATGGATGCCTGTTTTTCCTTGGGTAGGTATTGTGGACATTTTCAATATATCTTGAAGCAGTAGTTATTGTGCCACAATTAGTTTTACTGCAAAGGTCAAGGAATATTGACAATCTCACTGGGAAATATGTATTCCTGCTTGGGTATGTGATGCCTTTTTAATTCTTGTGAATCGTCTTGGCTGAAATTCTAGATTCTACTAAAGGTATAGTTATGAAAAGCTTTTCAGTGGTGAATCTCCATTATATATGCAAGTAAAACCGTATATCTCAGTAGCTCACCTGGGTAAGAAAATAACTGTGCCCTTCCAGTGACAGTCCAAGTAAAAGGGGTTCAGATTTTAACACTATTATGAAGTTGAGTTCCTGATGCTTATGGGGCTTAAATTTAAGTGATGGTTTAGTTCATTTCATGCTTGCCTGCCTTCAATAAGATCTCGTTGTTTTATGTGCTTTTTATTTTTGAGCTTAAAAAAATACTTTCTCAATTACATGTGTATGAAATCATGGGCTTTAGGTCTCAAAAAAAAAAAAAAAAAAAAAAAAAAAGCACAATTTTAGAGTTTTCTTCCTTTGAAAAATCGTAAGAAATTCAAAACCTGTATTATTTTATACCCATTAGATATCAAAATATCACTTATTTTATGTACTCTTCTAGTCCTTAATGTTGGACTTAATTGGTGAGTTCACATTGTCCTAATTGTAAGACATATTTCACATATTTATCAATTGTTTTCCCAAATTAAGTTTGTTGATATTCTCTCAACAATAATCAAGTAGGAGAGAGAGGGAGGGAATTAAGGAAGATGGTTAGGAGAAATAAAAATGTTATATTAACTAGCTAAACTAACTTTCTTAATCTACTCAAATTAGTTAATTAGGTCTTATATTAAGGACTAGAAGAGTAGAATCTAATGATCAAAAGGAAAAAAACACCTTTGAGAGGTAGGGCATTACAGTATTAGAGGGAGGCTCATTAGAGGCTCCAAGCCCTGAAATCACATTACAGAATGATAAGCAAAGGCAATGAAATCATGAGCTTGAAAACTTCTCAATGAAAGTAATTACAATGATGAGTTACAGGATATATGAGTATTGTTTGAGTTTGAGATACGGGAGGATGTTGAGATCTTGAAATGCTGATCCTATAGCTTCAATTAAGGCTTCTTTTTTTTTTTTTTTTTTTTTTTTTTTTTTTTTTTTTTTTTTTTAAATTTTTTCGGGTTAGATGAAGTATACTTTACAACATGGTATATACTCATATTATGATGTGATAACATTTCCTGGTTGATGTTCTTGCAGTGCATACCGGGCTCTATACATCCTCAATTGGATTTATCGCTACTTCACCGAGATTCACCAAATTCGGTGGATACGTAAGCATAATCATTTTTTTGGCCCTTAGGTTATGAAGTGTATGGTTTTTTTATTTGCCATTTCTACTGATGATGAGTTTTTTGAACGTTAAATACAGCTTGGATCTCAGGCATAGTTCAGACTGCTCTTTATGCAGACTTTTTCTACTACTACATGAAGAGGTAAATTGCTTGCCTCATTAATCCATTTTCCCTCATAACTTATGTTACTTTTTATCTTTCATCTAAACTATATCATGACAATGAATAGCAGCCACTAAACTGATTAATTTTATCCCTCTATATTGCATAACAAAGTAGAAGATGCAAGAAGCACTGACACTTTGATGTGTGTGTGAGTGTGTGTTTTTTCTTTTTTCCCTTACACCTTTGAGTTTTGGTGAATTGCATATTATTTCTTTATTTTCAACACATACCTAAACCTCCAAAACAAGGAGTAAATTTTATGAACTTTCCTTGGATTATGTTGAAATTACATAAATTCTCTAATTTATTTTAAAACATATGCACATATGTTGCTTGAAAACATAAGGGAGCTTTGTGTAATTTGAACAAAATTCAGAGGACATGTTTACAATTTCTTAGTTGTAATGGAGGTTTATATAGGTTTCAAAAATATTTCGGATGTTTGTATAATTTTGGCATAACTAAAAATGGATCTCAATAATTTATATTTTGTCTTTTGTCTCTAAGAAAAGGAAAAATTGGTAAAAAGTCTCAATTTGAAAATTTTATTGGCCAGAACGACTTAAGTTCAACTATTGATATTTTCTATATATGAAATCCTGTAGAGTATCAATGCTTTCTATGTATATAAACATATCAAGTCTTTCTGACGAATAATATCTCCAAACAGAAACCTTTTACCAATTTTCCCTTTTGAAGAATAGAATAGAGATTCGTTATTTTTTAATGTAATTTAGTCTAAGTTATACACAAACATATCTATCCATCTATAAATATTTTATCTTTCTGTGTAAAAGCATTTTTGAAGACAATGTTACACTTACAATTGGTTTGTTTTTATTCAGCTGGAAAAACAATGAGATGCTAAAGCTTCCTGCTTGAAATGTTGCTGCTGAGTCCTGACAGTACATTATACAAAACTCTGTTACAAAGTTTTTGTAAACAGCCTTTGCTCTCTGCTCAAAGCTGTTTTGTTTGCCTTTGTAAGATGAAAAAAAAGACAGTGAAAATATTCAGTCATGTCACTTTCCATTAGAAACTACCTCTACTTGAAGTTGCTGCTTTTTGGCTTAAATTAATGCAACACTGTGAATCAATTCCTAATAATATTATTAACAATTACAATCATCCTTAAGTTACATGAGTATATGTAGTCCCTTTTTTTTCCAAAAACAAAAAAACAGAGAGAGAGTAAATTACTTTAATCTTTGTTGATAGTTTCTTTTATCATGGAAGACAAAAAAAAAAAAATATATATATTTTTTTTTTATCTCTACAGATATTTAAATTAAAAAAATACAAAATTTGACTAAGTTCAGTCAAGTAAAATAAAAATGAAAATATTATTTAAAAGGATTGTTTCTAAATGTGATCTCATGACTTTAGTAATCAATTTATTGTCGATTAATTCAAGTGTTGGTCATCGGAGTTATAAATTAGTAGATATATGCAGTAATACAATCCTATTATAGGTATATTTTTCCATGAACGAGAGTAGGAGTAGCAGGTGGGATTAAATCCAAAATAAGACATCACTAGTTAAAAATTAGGGAAAATCTGCCTTAGGGCCAAATTAAGTAAAAAAATGTCAAAAAAAAAGACCCCAAAAAATCACATGTCAAAAAAATGTCTTAGGCTTTTTTCGATATTATTTTATAAACGTTAATAACTATATCGTAGAACATTAACAACTAAATCGGTAGAGATTAACAACAATATTTTAACAACTAAATCAATACCGTTAACAACTATATCACTATATTAGTGTCCGTTAATAACTAACTTTTATAAAATAATACCAAAAAAGGTTTTCGGGTTTTTTTGACATTTTTTTTGGGTTTTTTTGATTTTTTATTTTTTTGTTAATTTGGGTCCTAAGATGAATTTTCCCTAAAAATTAGACATAATCACCACGTATCTTCTCACTCCCCAAAAAACAAAAAATAAATATGAGAATCTTCTGCTAGGAAAGAAATGCAGCCATGGAGGAGTGCTAGAATCTTCTGGACTCTGATCCCACATCCTATCTTGATGGATCCACCAGAACTCCCGCAGTCAGGGGCGGATCTAGAAAGTAAGTGAAGGGGGGCACCATTGATCGGGGTTCGGAGGCAACGCCCCCGATTTTTTTTTTTTTTGGACGGAAATGGCCTTAATTTTCCCACAAAATAATGTCCAGGACAAATATTGAGGGCGGACCTCAAGCTCACGGAAGAGAAAAAAATTAAATATTGGGATATGAGTATTCTTCTACTAAAAGAAAGCAGCTAGTTTTCACGGAAAAATATTCATACTGTAAATACAGGACAAAAAAAAGAACATTAAACTAGGACTCGAGAGGTAAAACACAAGATAATCGAGGAATATCTCTAAAGATTAAACAACGAGAGGGAGAAAAATTTGGAAATTGAAAAACTAGGAGTAGGAATATCTCTAATTTCAAATTAGGATCTAGGTATAACAGAAACAACAAAAAGAAAACATGAAGTAGATCTCGAACGAAAGAGAGAGAGACTACAGCGTGGGATATGCAATTTCTCGTGACTGAAACCTATATTTGTGGTTTTATCCTGAATTTTTTTTTTTTTTTTTTTTTTTTTAAAAAAAACGTTTGGATTATTTTAAGGGGGGCACGTGCCCCCCTAACCTAACACTTGCATCTGCCCCTGCCCCGCAGTGATGCTTTTGATGGATATTTAACATTCTTTTAGCATTCCTAATTATAAGAGTTAGTTAACTTTTTTTTAGCTAAATAAATTTTAATCATTTTATATGTTATGTATTTTTAGATTATATATTAGTTTATTAGTTAAACTAATAAGTTTGAAAAAAAAAATAAAATAAAAAACTTTAACGTAATTTTAATTAAAAAATTAGCTCTTATAATTAGGACCGGAGGGAGTAGAATTAATTTTTTTATTTTTATTTTTTTTTTTTTCTAAACTAATTAGTTGATTGATAATATGATATGTAGTATAATTTAAGGATACACAACATATGATATGATTAAGTAACTTATTTAGCTTCCTTAATATCCCAAAAAAATCAACTATATCTTATATTTAGGACGGGGGGAGTATGATTTTATGGCACCAACATCTGTTGGGATTTGTGAGTAAATGGAAAAGGACTTATACTCCATTAACCACATCCTCAATTCGAGATGTGAGAATGGAGAAAATAATGTTTGCAGTTCTTTCCCCACGATCGTGGGCTTAACTGGGCGAATCCAATTAGTTTGAACCAAAAGTTTTAATAAACCAAGGTGGGAAACCAAAAAAATAAAAAATAATAGAAAAAACTTGTTCTATTATTTGTTTAAAACTATGTTTTTATTCATTTTTCTTGGTAATATTTTTATTTTTGTGTGTAAAAGTATTCAATTTTCTTAAATTTATAAAAAAAAAAAAAAATAGATAAGGGGGAAATACCAGCTCTATTTTCAGAGCTCTAGCCTTACCTTAATTAATAAAAATAATTTAAGCAAGCCATAGTAATTAAATAAAAGTTGATCATAGTAATATAAAGGATTACATTTATTCAAATTAAATCCTAATCTTTGAAGGCAGGAAAAAAATTCCTAATCCAAATCAAAGCTAAAAAATATTTCTAGTAATTCAAGAAATCCTAATAATTTAAAATATAACATTCAATAAATATTATCTTTAGTCTAAATATAAAATCAAGTTGATTTTTTTTAATAGAAATTAAGAAAACTAATTAAATTAAAGCATTTATATTTATCATTTTTTTTTAAAACTTTTTTCCCCGACTTATAAACCGATACCCCCTTTGGTTCTTATTATAAGACACTAACTAAAAATTCTCATATACCAATAAAAATAGTTAAAGTCAATAAAGTTGTCCTAAAATTTAGGTAATTTTCAATATTACCCTACTAATTGTACTAAACTCTAATATTGTATTAATTATTACTCTCATCCACTACCTTTATTAATTATGGACATATATGAAGAAAAAAAAAAATTTTCCTTAGAAATAAGCAAGTGCCTTATAAAAAAAGACTAAATACATTTGTTATTTAATGTCATATAATAAGGAACAGAGGGAGTATATAAATAACACACAACAACATATGATATGATTAAATAACTTATTTAATTTCTTTAATATCTCTAAAAACTGTCATTTGGATTTTATATTTAGAACTGGAGGAAGTATAAGATTCCAAGGCCTTCCATCCTTTATTATTAGGGCCCATTTGGTATGGGTAAAATTTGAGTGGGAAGGAATTTAGAAGAGGGAAAGGAAGGGAAGAGAAGATTTTGAAAGATGAAGGAAGGTGAGTTGTTTGATAGGAAGAAAATGAATAGGTGATAGTTGGTAAAGAATAAAAGAATATCTATTTTATCCTTAAAAGTAATTAATTCAAAATAAACAAGAAAAATAATTTTTTTGTTAAAAATATTTTTTAAAAATACGCTCTTATCAAGTTCAAAAAGTTGAATGGGAAATTTTTTTTAGGGCCAAAAAAATAAACATATTGAACTACTCCCTTTAGTTTTTATTATAAGGCACCAACTAACAAGTATATTTGGTCCTTTTTTTATAAGGCACTTGCTTGTTTCTAAATAGCATTAAATATTTTTATGTATACCATAATTAAAAAGGTAGTGAGTGAGAGTAATAATTAATAAAAATTAATTATTTCTCTTTTTTGAGCAAAAAAAGAGTAATAATTAATATGATATTAGAGTTTAGTATAATCTAGTAGAAGTAATATTGGAAATTACTCAAATTTTTAGGACAATTTTAATGACTTTAACTGTTTTTATTGATTTGTGAGAATTATTAGTTGGTTTGATAATTATAAATCAAAACAATATGTAAGATGATACTAATTTTTTGGTATCTCAAACAAGAATTTTACATTCTTTTTCACCGCTCAATGAGTAATGAAACAAACATTATTTTTCTGAGAGAAGATAAAAAATTAGGTGGGGCCAAATTTGTGGCCAAATAAAATATCATATAATAAATACATATATATTTTTACAAATTTTATAAGATCAGTCAGAGCCCATCAAAGAGTTCCGCCACTAGTTCAAACTTGTATTAAAAAAATTCAAAGAGTTCCGCCACTAGTTCAAACTTGTATTAAAAAAATTCCGTCAAGTTCGAACTCTTCCACCATGTTCAAACATTCCCGCCAAGTTCAAATTTGAGGGGTAAATTTATAAAAAAAATGTGACCGTGTGACGTGGAAACTTGAGATCTCACCAATTTTGGTAGGATCTCGATTTTCCCACATATAAGAGAAGATTGGTGGGCTGGAACGGCGGCTTCCTAGGAAGGTTTGTCCAAAATATGTATTAAACAGAGGAATTTTCTAATTTTCCTTTTCTCACCGAATCCATATACCAAATGGGCCCTTAGTTCCTTTAAGTAGTTAGATTCAAATGTTACTCATTAAATTTAATTAGAATTGGCTTTTTTTCTAAGGTAGCTTTTATATTTGGAGCTAGTTTGAGTTAAGGTTTAAAAAATATGTTTACGTAAGTCGAGATAAAACCTTTCTAACATGTTTATATTATAAAAATGATTTATGCCACTAATCTAAATATATACTTAGAAAATTCGAAGTGTCTTCTTTTAAATCCAACCATAACTGATCAAAGAAACAATTCTATTTTTTTATTCTTGTTTTACATCTTATAATTATTTAAAAGGTAATCTGTCTTAATTTTTATGCACCTAATTTAGATTTTTAAATCATTTGAATTTCGAAAAATTAATTATTAGAAAATAACAGTCACATCAATAAATAATAAATGAAAACTATAATAACAATGTTTACCCTTTTTTTTGTTGTTGATACCTATTTTATTTTTTTAACATATTGAGATACTATTTTTAATTTTTTCCAACGGTCCCCTCATTTTTATTTTATTTCATTTCATTCCCTTTTTTTTTTTTTTTTGCATTTTTAGTGCTAAAATCCTCTTTCAACTTTTGATTTTTGGTTCCTCCAGTAAGGACCAAGGAGACAGTAAGAAGGAAATAAAATAAAGCGAAAGCCCAAGCCGCCAGACTTGTTTGGTCCTCCTTTTTGACACTTCCTAACAAAGATTTTTCGGAAAAGGGGATTCACAATTCACGAATCTAACTTCGCGTAAGCCCTTACTGATTCGCGTTTCCGACGATACCACTCTCAAATCATCGACAGAATTTGATCGCATATACAAATTTCAAGGAAGAGTTTCAGAATCTTGGTCACGAGTCGCGGCCATGGGTCAAGCTTTTCGAAAGCTCTTTGACACTTTCTTCGGGAACTCCGAGATGCGGGTACTTCTCGTTTTCTTATTTTTTCTGTGATGGATTGATTTGTTGTTGTTTACCCTCCTTCATGATCTCCTTTTAACCCACGAATTTGAAAATTACGACTTGGGTGAATTTTTCTGTTGGTCATAATTCATGTCTTTTCCCCCTAATGGACATGGCATTTACGTTTTATCTGTCGTGATCATTACTTTATGAGCTTTTAAAGAGGTATAGAGTCATGTATTGTAAATTTGTAATTATTGTTTGTTTAGTTTAAAAAACTGAGGAGTTATTGCTTTAATAACGTCCTTACCTTACCATCTGGAGTGAAAGTCTTGATGATTTTTTCATTATTTCTGAACTTTTGACAAAAAAATGAAGGAAATTTCATGGGCATCTTTCTTCTGCTGCCTGTACCCTCGCCGATCCCAGAAGAAGTGCTCGTTTTCTGGGCTTTAGTTGAGTGATGTTGTCAACGTTTGAAACCTTTGGTCAACACTAGGGGCGGACCCAGAAAATTATTTAAGGGGGGCACCATTGGTGGGGGATTCGGAAGTTCGGGGGCAGTGCCCCGAAATTTGTTTTTTAAGCAAAGTTTTAAATACATTAAAAAATAAAAGAATATAAAGGAGAAGGAGAAGAGTAGACCATTGGTACTTTATTCCGTGTATGTCGGTTGCTTTTTATCTCCTTACATTCTCAATTTCATTAGGAAGAAAAACAATGGAGAGAGATGATAATTGGAATAAACAATTCAAAAACCAAGTGAAGAGAGTTGTTTTATGCATCGGGACATCAACTATCACAGTATAAGGAGAATTAGCAATGCAAGATTAGATCATCTATATGGAAGAAAAAAAACTATATACTCCGTATTTCACATGAGGCAGAACACTTGCAAACGAAATGCAATAAGAAAAAGATACGAATTCTCCATCTATTATCCTTCTCCCACAATTTAGAGTTAAATCATGCAGTTAACAGTCTTGAACACAAGATACTTAAGCCTTCATTTCCACGAGTGCCATCCTGACGGAATTCTCCATCTATTACAATTATCGAATTTAAGATCTTCCAGACCACCAGTAAACAAAAAGATACGCCCATCCACAATCCATTCAATCATTTTCTTTTTCATTTTTTGTTTTATTACAAAATAAGCAGAGCCACTGAACCAGGAAAACAAAACTGTTTATCAAGCGAGGAAGCAACGCAACAGAATAATGCTTATTTATCGGGCCCTATCAACGATCGTTTAGGGAATTGGATTTACTGAAAAAACAGCTTGAGATTCCGTGAAGCAGGAAAAAGGTTTGAGTGGAGAGGCTGAGGGTGAGGAAACGGCGAACAAGCAGAAAAGACAGCGAGCAAGTGGGTGAAGTTGGAAGAGGTTTGAGTGGAAGCTGAGGATTGTGCAGATGGAGGCGACGACCAGTGAGAGACCGAGGAGGGAGGGAGGGATCTGCGATTTGAGACTGAACTTTTCGATTTTAGAAAAAAAAAAAAAAAAAATCGTTATTTTAAGAAGGTGGGGGGGGGCCTCTGGTCAACACATCGATAGCACTATGGAACTATTCTCATAATTTGGCTTTTAGTCCTCGTGCTTGTTGAGGATGATCTTACTCTCTAACAGAAACGAACAGTGGAATAAGACTATGCATTAATGTGTTACAGTTTATCACTTTAAGTGACTTTTAAATGCATCCTTCAGTACATGGTACTTGGCCTATGGGACTATCCATTATGCGTAATACTTTATCCTGTTTGTCGGTTCCTAGTTTGTAAATGTGAGCTATTAATGATTGTTGTGACCCGTTTAGGATATTTGTGATTTTTCTTCGTAGTAACTGATCCTTGTTTCCATTTTTTGAATTGTATTTCCTCTGCAATTTATATTTCAAGTTAATGTTTATAACTATTGCTGCGATTGCATTCTTTCTTCCTCATCATCTGCTCTTTATTTCTTGGCTAAATGTTCATAGCACTTGAAATTTTCTTTATCTTCAACACATTGTTGTGGTGATATGAGGAATTCTTGTTAATAACTGATTCAGAAAACTTCTATGAGACTTCTAAATTTCCTGTGATTTGGCTTAGGTTGTGATGCTTGGTCTTGATGCTGCCGGCAAAACAACTATACTGTACAAGCTGCATATTGGAGAAGTTTTATCGACTGTCCCTACTATTGGTGGGTGCTATTTTACAAAGTCACGAATCATGACTAAATTTATTGATTAGTTTGTGAAATTTAAACAAAACTTTATTTGGTCATCTTTTGTTAAGATAAATTATTTATTTCTGTCTTGAATCTTGATAGCAGAAAGTTGTTATGATTACGTTTGTTACTCTTATTTTCTTCATTTCCTTAATTTTTTGGGTTTGCCTATATATTCAGATGTTAGCAAAGTTATATTGTTGCTCTTCTGATTGTTTGATGACATATGGAGCTTTTTCGTTATATGAGCCCACTTTTTTTGAAAGTGTATTTATTTTGATTGTGATTAAAAGAGAACTTTCCCTGCAATCATTAGGGATTAAATTAAGCAGCATGATTTATGCGTGAAATGCTGGAATGGAAACATAAATGTGATGTTTCAATTAATTTAGAGGAATGAATATTTAACAATGTAGATATATTTTTCCAATTGTATTGAGTAAAAGATCTCAATCTTGTTAGCATGTCTGTGATTAATGCGTGATTTCAAATATTGAAAATAATGGTTTCAATAATTGATTTTGGAAGGATCAGTCTGATGTATGAATTGATGGGAATGTTATTTAAAAAGATCTGAGAGTCTTTTTTATGTCTATTATTATTTTTTATGGTTATGAAGCCTACCTATTAACATTAGGGGGATGTGGGAAGTGTGATATGCTTATATATTGCTCTCTTCTGCTGAAGGTTTTTTGTTGCTGGTTAGTTACATCCCTTGGAGGCTTGGAGGGTTTTATTTTCAATATGGACAAACACTTGGCAATTGCTTTTTACACTGGATTATTATTTATGATTTCTGTTATTTGATTTGATGTGGTTTGTTCCTTGGCATTTTTGTCAAGAAAATATGAAGAGACCCATGTTGGGTGGGATTTCATGAGGATTTCTCTTTTATGGGCAAAACTTTTATTTTCATTCCATGGAACAATGTTCCCATGATCACTTTCATTAGGGCTTTCTGATCCCCTTTAGCATGTTCTTGCTGTCTGTCAAATGGGTGCGTACAAGATGTTTTTCAGTTCCATAAATTGGTCTCCATGTTGCGTGGGATTTCACAAGGGTTTCTCTTTTATGGGCAAAACTTTTGTTTCATTCCATGGAACAATGTTCCCATGTTCAATTTCATTAGGGCCTACTGATCCCCTTTGGCATGTTCTTGCTGTCTGTCAAATGGCTGCTTTTCAGTTCCATAAATTGAAAGTTGTGTCTGCAGTCTTATGGTCTGTTTTGGTCTTGTAGGTTTCAATGTGGAGAAAGTTCAGTATAAGAATGTTATGTTCACAGTTTGGGATGTAGGAGGGCAAGAAAAATTAAGGCCACTTTGGAGGCACTATTTTAATAACACAGATGGTTTGGTGAGAATTAGTTTCTATTCTTTTATGCCTTTTGATATATTGAGTTGTTCTTTCAATCATGTTGGTTTTCCCTTTTCTTAACTTTTTGACAGCACTTATAATTTCAATGGAACTTATTGTAAGGGACTATTAAGTTAAGCACGTACATATATGCTGACTTGTGCTTGTTTGCAGATATATGTTGTTGATAGTTTGGACCGAGAGAGAATTGGAAAGGCAAAACAGGAATTTCAGGTGGTAAAATCAGATTCAATGCTTATTATCCCATAAAACTGTGTAACAAGCTTCGAGTTTATCCATAAATTACTTGCAGGCTATCATAAATGATCCTTTCATGCTCAATAGTGTCATCTTGGTTTTTGCCAACAAACAAGACATGGTATGTTTTTGTTACTTATTTTATTTATGCTCTTTTACTGAATTATAACTTTTGCTTTTAGATTTTACTGTTTTTTCGCCTTTGAACGTCTGAATAGTAACAAGAGAAGGTGTTTCAAGTGAATAGATGACTTGAACTTTTGAGGTAGTTTTAGGTTCCAAAAGACCTTTCATAAAGGAATGGATCCCCTAAGCATGACAGTGAATAGAAGGATCAAGAGCTGAGATAATGTTGTCTGAATTTGGGAGAGACATAGGGTGAAAGTGAAGCACAAGGGACAATTTTTTTACCTATTTGTATTGTTATTGATATCTAGAACAGATTCAAAAGAAATCCATTTTTGTTATAAGCAGATGGCTGAAATGAACTTCTAAAACTACTTATCTTTCTAGCCCCCCCAAAAAAAAGGAACCTTGTTTATTTTCTTACTGTTTATCCCTCCCGGTCAAGTGTATGCTGGATGTCACTGATGTATCCTGTAAAACTAAGTTTTACCTGGTAGATTGTTCCTCTTCTAGAAAAAATTACCCCAACCCCTAATTAATCCCAAGAGTTCTGCCCCATGTCCATAGCCGCCTTCTAATTGTTAAAATTTTCCATTTTCAGAAAGGAGCAATGACGCCGATGGAAGTATGTGAAGGACTAGGTCTCTTTGAACTCAAGAATAGAAAATGGCACATACAAGGAACTTGTGCATTAAAGGGAGATGGCCTTTATGAGGGCTTGGACTGGTTGGCTGCAACTCTGAAGGAGAGAAATGCTGCTGGATACTCTTCACTAGGAACCTCATCTTTCTAATGTCCCCCAGGTTTGAGCTACAACTTATTTGCTGCTTTTCAATGCCACCTTCTCATTTATCATTCAATTGCATGTTTACCTTTGTGTCTTATCGGCTGCAGGTATTTTGGTCCTCTATCAATCGATCAGTCCAACAAACATGAAGTGAAATGTCGAAATGTCGGCCATTTTCATCAATGACAGTGTGAATTGTAATCATATTTTTTCGGGCTACATCGGAAGCTGCTGATGAAGTATATAGTTGCTTTGCCGTGCCAGGCACTTTAGATTATGTGACTTGATCCCATGTATAGAGGTTTGAGCCTGATAAATGATTAACCAATATGATATCAGCATATGGATGTCCTTTGTTGTGTGCAAGAGCATCTTTCAGAAGTTGAGTGGCTCATTTCTTCACTTCCCTTTGATAATCTACCTCGTCCCCTTTCACCCATCTTTTTTCTCTGCTTCACGTGCTCCTAACATCTAATTCATGAGATTGACATGGTTTCTTTCTCCCGAGTCCTGGACGATAATGTGTTATTTTCCTCCAACATTAAATATTTCAGTTGGTGTGGTGGAAGGTTGTGTTGTTAGTTGTTATGGTTCAGTTTTGCTGCAATCACCTTCCTCCTTTTTGCTGTTTAGAAATTAAGAGGTTCATGAGTTGTTGCCAATTAAGAAAATTCATTACTACCTCCAAACGAAATTTTATACTCGTATTTAGGACAGGAGGTGGTATTGGCTTGCATTCTCAGCTAAACGATTGACTTTTAATTTATTTAGATTGTCTACTAATTGGTAGTTTTTGAATGATATTAGGCTTCTCATAAAATTTAAGCTTGAGCCACCTTATCCCTCTTATAATTAGTGGTCTAACCGTCTAAATTTGAATAGCAACCTTTCAAATCACCAACCTAGACATCTTTGATCAGCCACTTGCGTGTATGTGTGTGTGTGTCTGGCCACTCGAAAAAAATTTAAAAAAAATTAGAAAAAAATGAGGAAATAATTAAAATAACAACATTCTAATTTTTTTCAATTTCTTCCCAAAAGATGCCTATTGATATAAATGAAGGATTATGTGAAATCATTAAGGCGGTTGAGGTACAAAATTTATATAAGGGCATTTTAGAAAAATAAGTAAAATCAACTAATTCGACCTCTCAGTCTTTGTGGCCGGCGGCGTAGGGTGGCCGGTGGTGGGGCCCCAATGAGGGGTATTTTAATTTCTTTCTAATTATTTTAATTATTTGAATTTTTTCCTAATTTTTTGAATTTTTTTCTAATTATATTAATTTTTTTTGCTAATTATTTGAATTTTTTTTAATTATTTTGAATTATTTCTAATTATTTGAATTTTGTTTCTAATTATTTGAATTTTTTCCTAATTATTTTAATTTTTTCCTCATTTTTGAATTTTTTTCTAATTTTTTTAATTATTTCCTCATTTTTTAAATTTTTTCTAATTTATTTTATTTTTAAAATTTTTTCGAATTTTTTTTAATTTTTTGGAATTTTTTCCTAATTTTTTGAAATTTTTTATTCCACGTCATGTCATGTCGTCCACGTCGTGTCGTCCGCTGGGGCTACGCCACGTCGCTCGCTCCATCCAACCGACGGCCAACTAACGGTTGACTAATGCCCGTGGGTGCTAGCGCTCCCAAAAAACGTAACGTCGTGTGTATTTTTGCTCCAGTTGAAAGGTCGTGGTGCTGGGCGCTCCTAGAAGAAAAGGTTATGTGTATTTTTGCTCCTTTACCCTTTGATCACCCACCCGCGTGTATGTGTGTGTGTGTGTGCGGCCACCCTAAAAAAAAAAGAAAAGCAAAAAGCGCTATTCCCGTATTTTAAACACTAATGTGTTCCATGTTAAACGGTCTGTAGCCTAGGAGGATAATTATGGGGGCAAATGACAACCAGGTTGAAAGTAAATATAAAGTTTAATAATATAAATATATTATATTAAAAAAATTAAAAATTAAAAATATTTTATAAGCTGCATAACCATCACTTAAGTTTAATGTATCAGCATCTTCTATTAGCAATATTGATGGTATTAGTTACAATATAAAAAAAGGTAGTAAGAGATTAAAAGTATGCTTTAAGTAAATTTTAAAAAATCCTTAGCCCTTATAAGAATTGTTTAGAGTTTACTTGAAAGCATTTCAAATCACAAACAAATAATATTTATACCGCTAAGGGAAATATTGAAGCTCTCGTAGCTCAGTTGGTTAGAGCACCCGTTTAGTAAGCGGGAGGTCTTGAGTTCGACTCTCAACGAGAGCATTTTTCACGTTTTTAAGTTTTGTACTTTCGGACGGACACAGGGAATATTTGTTCGGTTCTCCAAGGTTACCCAAGGACGCTCTGACATGTCCTTAGCTTTTCTGACACATTTAATTCGTTTTCTTCAATATAAAAAAATCTCGTTGCTGATTTCTATGAAATTTATGATAAAAAAGTTCATTCTGTTTGAATATTAAGATAAAAAAGTTCATTCTGTTTGAATGGTAAATGTATCATAACAAGGGGGAAAAAAAGACACATAGAGACTAACACAAATAGGAAGAGATAGAGAGGTGCTTCTAATTTTAAGAATCTAATATGTTAGTATTCTATTTGTCTTTCGTGAAATTAAAAGGAAATAACATAAATGTCACTCATAAATTTTTTTTTTTTTTTTAAAACAACATAACCCCTACTCCTGTTGTCGGCTGTAGCCAGTGACAAACACCGTGGGACCTTTGGCCACCGAGCCAAAGCTTCTGCAAGATTAATTTATCAGTTTTAAATGAACATTTATCATTTTCATATCTAAAGTTGTTATTTTCAAATCAAACTTAGTAAACCTATATCGAATTTAGTAACTAATCCATATATGCCTTCTCATTTTCACAAGTGGCTATTTTTAAATTGATAGTTGTTATTTCCCAATTCGAAGTTGCTGTTTTTAAATCCAAACCTGATAAACCCATATCAATTTTAGAAATTAATATATGATAATCTTCTAATTTTCATAGATAGTCCTTTTTAAATGGATAGTTGTTATTCCGATATCCAAAATTGTTATTCAAATCACCTTCATCACCGAGCCTTACTATCTCCAACCACCACCACCACCAGCTTCGATTACTTTTTTCATCGCCGACGTCTTCTCCACCACTAGAGAGGAAGTACACTTCGAACCTAGCTTGGACCTGGAGATTGGAGGCTAGAGTTTGGAACGAAATGGAGAAGGGAAGAGGAATTCAGACCACCGTTGACAGCACTGTCGAGATTCTCCACCACCAACTTCTTTTTCGTTCTCACATACCATAGTCATAGGAGATTGTGCCTCTCACTCCACCACTTCCAAACAAACTTGGACGGCGGCAATGGTGTTTTCGCTGGGAATCTTCTCGATGAATTGAAGGAGCTCTGGCCATCGAATAGATCAGGAGTTCTAGGTCTTCTGTGAGATTGGGGTTTCGGCGAGGAATGAGATGACAAAGAGCAATTTTTCATTCCCTTTTAATTTTAAAAAGGACAAATTGGGAACTCACAAGTTATAGGGAAAGAGAGTATGTTAGGACAAATCCGTTAGGACCTGTAAAATTTTAACTGTTTTTATTTGCTTTTTGTTTTGAGAATTAATAATTGATGTTTTATAATAAAGATAGAGAGAGTATGTTACTTCCTTTGAACTTTTTTTTTTTTTTCTGAATAAAAAGTTTGTATAAATTTTTAAGATGCTAATTGGAAAAAATGGGAAAATGGGGGAAAGTCACCTTTTACTAATTTTATTACTTTGTACAAAATGTGCATAGCACAAGCACTTTTTCTGTCAAAAAATTTATTAGATAATCTTTACCAATAAAATCTGTAGTTTGGGATTTTCCTCAGGTTTCCCAAATGGCTGGGCTTTTTTATTTGTGAAAAATGCATTTAGTCCAGTGCTAGATGTAAAACTTTATACAAAGCCATTTTTTAGTTGTAAACATAAAATTTCAATCCGTCTTTTCTCTTAAGTTTATGATTTAGTACCCCTCGTTTTTGATTCAACTGGTGAAGGGGCCAAACTTTCTCATTAAAAGGGAGGGGTTCGATCCTGGAGTTGGTCAAGATTGTGGGAGGTATTCAAAGTCTACGAAGCAGTGAAAACGCTCGAAAGAAGTGGAGACGTGTACTTTTTAACGCAGTATATCCTGTAGATTGAACTCCAGCCCCTGCGCTCGGGTATAGGTGGCCTAACCCATTTCCTAAAATGTATTTATATAAAAAAAAGTTTATGATTTATTTTAAAAACTTTTCCTAATTGCATATAAGGGTTCTCCATCAAATCATAAAAAATATATTCTTCTCTAAAATAATTTTTTTTAATAAATAACCATTTTAATTGATTTTTTTAATCTTTATAAATTATTTATACATTTGGATGTGAAAAAACAAGAAAGATGAATACTTTCCACAAAAATCCCAGAAGGGGGGGTTACTTCGGGCCCTCTTCCTTCCGTTCTCTTCCCATCCTCTTCTTCATCTCAACCGTTGGATTGAAATCTTAACCGTTGATTTAATCTTTTATAAAACTATTATTTTAAATATTTTATTAATATTTTATTAATAATTTAATTTTTAATTACTATTTTTATAAAACATTAAATTTGAACCGTTAATCTTTCAATCTAACTAACGGTTGAAGATAGAGATATAAAAGAGGATGGGGAGCTGAAGACAGACAACAAACACTAACTCCGCTCTGACAACCCCTCTAATCATAACCTTTTTAAGCTGAAGACCAGACAACAAACACTACTAGTACCGAACAAAAAATTTCTACACAACTCTCCTTCGCTCTGTAACCACTCATTCACACCCCTCTAATCATAACCATTTTTTATTGCCGGGAAAAATAACTGCCACAACCACCTGCAACACTCACAGAGACCCACCCACACACAGCATGCCCTCACCATAGGCGTTGACTGCTACATTATTTCTCTGGGAGCAGTAGCGTCTAGTTGAAATCCATCAAGGATGTTTGGTTAATTAATTTAGGTGGGCAACTCAAAAGCTGTTCAGATGAGTGGGTTGGGTGATACTAGCGGGGGTAGTGCGGTTTGAAAAATGACTAGCATATTTGAATTTGTAGATGTCCTACAGAACGGGTTTTATGAATTTCTTGAAGGAGAAGAAAGAATGATTGAAGTTTTTGACTCTTGCTATAATGGATTTGTCTCGCAAATTTGAGGAGTTATGCCGTGCTGTCATTTGACATTTTCCCAAAACAGAAATCTTGTGTTTGCTCCGGTTTCTTAGTTGTTATAGGTGTAAATAAGTCCCACATTTAAATTACAAGAGCATTTAAAATTCATTTTTGGTATAAATTTCCTTTTTCCCCATGGTCAAAATATATGACTTCTGTTGTATTTGTCTCTTGCTTTTTCACATCCTTTTTTCTTCCAGAAAGAAAAAGATTGGCCTTGGATAGTTCTTTCACTTCTTGGGATATCTATATTTTGTGTGAGGCTTTTAGGATTAATGGATCTATCTTGACCAGATGAATATATTGAAAGAAATGATTACCAAAAAAAGAGGATAACAAGTCTTGTCATTCCCTGCTTTATTGTAAATTCTGTTCACGCATCTGATGTCCCCTGTTATGTATATCATATTTTAAAATCTTAGGTTTTTTCCCCAAATGAACTGGTAAAGCTGTGCAGTAATTTTGTTTGTAAGTTTCCTGCATTTCAGGATCCACAGTATGTGCTACGATGTTCATTACTAACCTATTTCAGGGTAGAAAATTTCATGAGTTTACTCTTATAGATTCTCACATCATGATTTAAAGAAGTTTGGAGGCTACTAGTGATTTATTTTCATCTGACCTTGTGGCTTGGAACCTATGATGTGGCTAAGGAAGTAATGTAAAATGAAAATTTTGTTAATTGGTGGAATAAAGGCTAGATAATAAGCAGATCGAAGGTTTGTTGTGGTTATCTGGGGGGAAGAATGATTCTCCTCAAATTTGCCCATCCCAACTATGTTTGGACACATTGGTGCTGTTCTGGTTTCTGTCAGTAGTATAAAGTTGTATAAGCAAGTTGGACATGATTAAAATCCATGATCCAACTTGAGGGGGAGTGTGAGAATATTATGCATTTATTATGATTATTATCTTATTATTATGATTAGATATAGGTATATTTCTATCTTAGGATATTTCCCATTATATCTCAATTAGTTTGATTTACTTTTATTTGATTAGATTTTATGAGATTCTAGGTTTAGCTCTAGGTTTGCCTATATAAAGGCTTATATGTACTCTTTCAGATTTAGAGATTAAATAAGAATTATATTTTTCTCTCAACGTTCATAGTTTCATTAGATGATTATTGCCGGTGAGTTTTCATCTTATGCCATGATTCCTTGATTTGCTGCCACCTGCCGTGGAAATGAAGGAAACTGCCATTTTGAAGAAGTGGTGCCACTTGTTCTCTGATTGAGAATCAGTGGCCCCATTCTCTTTTCCCTCCTTTCTTGTGGACTTTACTATCATAATACGTTTTGCAAGCCGAAAGTGCTGGTTTGAAGTCTTATACTTCTGATCCAACATATATTGAAGGCTTTGTTGGTCTGCCTTCATGGGTGAAGCCCCTCCCATCAAAGTACAGGTGCCATTGCTCCACTTCCTGTACAATTGCAAGCAGCTGCTTTTTGTGGACTGAGAGGGACGCATGCGTTGGTGATAGGGCTCTACTGTAGAAAGCTATGTGCAGTTTTTGTTGTATAAGAAGAGCAGCCCCTTTGCCACGCGGGGTAGAATTTGATTCAATTATGAAGGGCAAGTATTGGAGCTATAGTCGACTCTTCTTTTAATCGTTGGAATGCTTTGGTGGTTTTGCTTGTCCATGAAAAGTTGCTCTGCTTCAGGAATTGTGTCAAGGGCCTTGCATTTTCTCCATACCTCTCTATTATCCTTCATAGTAACTAGGTAGGTCCAGAAATGACAGCTTTTTGAGGGTTTCAGAATGGCCATTGCATCGTTGTTTTGATTTTTTGAGGATCTATTGAAACTTCTTTGGAGCTAATGGTGTTGAGCGAGGAGAGCACTCAATGAAGTTATTGAGTGAGACCTTTTGATTAATAATTTATTCAAAGATTTGGCTGTTGATAGAGCACAATGACATTGTATGATGCAAATTCTATTTGATAACTTTGTTTCTTTTTGCAAAGAATCCTTTCCAACATGAATGGAACTAACATGTTTAAGCACTTTATTATGGGAAAGATTGATATTAGCCTATTTCAACTTAACCTCAAGCCACTAAATGTTGACTAATGTGTAATCAATTTTTAGTCGGAAATATTGTAGTGCTGGCTTTGGTAATTAACAATAGGTTGTAATTATGTAAATTTAATCATGGCGTAATGGTGTTAACAGCCATGAATTATTAACATGCAGGTGCCATTATACAGGATGGAGTTGATATTACTGGCTATCCTATATTCAATGATGTGAAGGTTTACTACCTCTACTTGCTTTGTGACTTGTTCTCATGTTACATCATTAACATACCCTCTTTGTGAAGGCAGGTGCAGAAGGCTATTGCTTTTGCAAGAAAAGCTCACCATGGACAAATGCGGAAAACAGGAGACCCTTATTTAACACATTGCATTCATACTGGAAGAATTTTGGCAGCTTTGGTCCCATCTAGTGGGAAACGAGTATGCACTTTTCTTAGTAGTGTTATTTAATCTCTGAAATTTGCAGAATTTGTTTTCTGTATCATGTAGTTCAGTTATGTTTTCTTGAACTAGGTGTTTCTTATGATGCATCTATGTACTGAAAAAATTGAAATTGAAGAACATTACTTTGGTATATAGAAAAATTTATTTAATAATAAAAGCAAATTGATTTAGAAGGTCGAACTTAATACCACACATTCTATCAGTTAACTAATCAATATATTTAAACACAAGCACTCAAAGTTCTGATTTTCTTCTCTGTTGAAAATTTATTTTGCTTTACTTCATCTTTCCGGTTTTTTAGGTCAAAACCTTTATGGGCACCTTGAAATTCTTCTTGATAAATCAACAGAATAACATCATATGTAATTTTGTGCAGAACAACCCGTATATTGTAAGATTATATACAGGATTGTGATATGTCTACATCATATCTTATGCATCTCAGTTAGGTGTCCTAGTTATCTTTACCATTGCTGAACAGCCAGATTAAATCTATTCTACCCTGAATTAGAATTTATTAATATTTTCAAAGTATTAATGTTTTGTTGTTTCTTTGTTTTGAAGTATCTATTTAACCGAAAATTTATGGGTCAAAACATGTCTACTTAAAGCAGATTCCTTTATTTGAGACTTCTATGCTCTTTTCAGGCTGTTGAGACGGTTGTGGCTGGTATTCTCCATGATGTGGTTGATGATACATGCCAAGGTCTGCAAGACATTGAAGAAGAGTTTGGGGAAGATGTGGTTAGATTGGTAGCTGGTGTTTCTAGGTTAAGTTATATAAATCAGGTATCATTTAGACTATGAATGGCTTTTTCATTGTTATTTGGTTTGAGAAGGTGACACATATAAGTTAGTCTGTTATCTTCAGCTAATCTTTATATTTTAATCTTCTAAGCATCTGGTTGGAGAATGAAATGAGGAATTTAGATGAAAATTCATAACCTCTAAGCGCAATTATTTAGATTAGGGCTCTGATTTTTACTAATCTTTGTTTTGTTTTTTCCATGTGGCTGTAATCATGATCTTGGTAGTTGTTGGCTTGTGTCTGGGTGCTGGATTTCAAATTGTTTGTGCAAATACTGTTGGTGATCTTAATTTTTATGGCAGGAAGCATTCATTCTTGTATGTGGTATTATATACGATACACTCCTTCCTCAATTTATTGTCAGTTTGGAGAATGCCACATCTGGACAGTGAGAGGAATGGAGAGCCTTGCTGATTTGATTATCAAGTTTAGAAGTTCATCAAAGAATTCGTATCTTGATTTTATTTAGCACATTGCTTGTTCTCTTGTCACTCCAATTCTCCTTCGTTTATTTTTCATCAAAAAAGGGTTGTATAAAGTGTCTGTCAACCTCTGCATTTTTGGTTCTACCATCCTGAACTGGAATTCAGGAATTTTCTTCAGGAATTCTTAGTTGTTCTTCTTTGATCAACTGTTTGTCAATCACCACATGTTTGGGTACTATCATCCTGAACTGGATTTAGGGCCATACTTAGAGATGCTTTGCTACCACAATAGAGTCTCATTGGGGAGTCAACCTCAACTTTTATTTCTCCGATAACTCTTCAGCCATAAAGCTTCCATAATTCCTTGAGCTAGGGCTCTTAATTCTGACTCAGCGCTAATTTTTAAAGACCACTCGTTTTTTACTCTTCCAATTTACAAGGTTACTCATCACTAGTTGGTTACCAATTATATAAAGCTGATCTCATGCTGTTTTTGAGTTGATAGAGGTTATAATTTCATTGTGCATTATTAAGTCCCCCTCTAATTACATTATGTTTTCCAGCTCTTACGCCGGCATCGAAGGGTAAATGTAAACCAGGGTGCCCTTGGCCAGGAAGAGGTAAAGGATATATGTTTGACATATGCATCAATTAGTTACTTATCTCACGTGGATGTCAATTATCACTTACAATTAAAAAAGATAAAATGATTGATGCCTATCACACCCATGATTATTGTCAATATCTGTATGTGAGTGCTGATTGTAACATATTTCCCTCTGATTGTCAATACCAGGCAAGTAATTTACGAGTTATGCTTTTGGGAATGGTTGATGATCCACGTGTTGTGCTGATTAAGCTTGCAGATCGACTTCACAATATGAGAACTATGTACTGACTCTGAGCTTCTTCAGTCTTTAGCCTTTGTACATAATTATTGGTGGTTTTCTTTATTTTGCCTTTTCCCTTTCACTTTGGATGTTTCATGAAGAAGCTATTTTGGTCAATTATCTTTAAGCTACATAATGCTTCAGTTATTTGTTTTAGTTATCCAATGAAAATGTTTGGAGTTAACAATTTTGTGTTGGTTACTTCTTGCTGATGTATTTCCTTTACAGTTATGCTCTGCCTCTACAAAAGGCTCAAGCTGTTGCAGAGGAGACCTTAATTATTTGGTGCTCACTGGCTTCTAGATTGGGTTTGTGGGCATTGAAAGCTGAATTGGAGGATCTATGTTTTGCTGTTCTCCAGGTGGACCAATAGTTTCCTCTCTGTTGTTTTGTCACAAAGCTTTTTGTATATACATGTTTCGAGAAGTCAAAACTTTGGATTAGTGAAGAGTAAGTTCTCCTAAGTGTTTGGCAAAACCTGCTTATGGTCAGAAATGTCAATATTTTTTCTTCATAGATGGTAGAAATGGATTTCTGGTTGTTTTCTACTGCCACATTTCATTCTTAGTTATTATCGATGTTAAAATTAAATCTTGGTTTGGAGGTGAGAAGTAGATGAGCATGAAGATCCCCTTTCCCCTTGTTTGTTAGATTGTTAGGTGAAATGAGAGTAGGAAGGAGGAAGATTGGAGAATGAAAAGAAAGATGAACTTCATCATCAACTAAATAGTGGGATTTGGTGCTGAAAATGTGGTATGACAAAATATTGCACAGTTAACTAAATAGTCCGAAAAGGCCTTCATCTATTTAGTTGGAAGGTTTATTGTGGATCCTAGAATAAAGGGGGCTTGGTGTCATAAAACATTAGCTTGTCAACTAAATGGTGATGGCGTTTCCCATCAGAGGTAAGTGCATTGTGGCATAAGGTTATATAAAGTTAGTATGGCTTAAATTGATCTGGGTGGAATGCCTAATAGTCGTGAATGTAAGTCAACCAACTCCTTAGAAATTTAGTTTACAAGAATTTCATCTTTTAAGCCATTATTTTCTTTAAATTGGGTGATGGCTCAAAAATACTACTGCCTCTGTTCCTTATTATAAGAAACTGTTTAAATCAGAGACAAATTTCACTTTGAATATGATGTCATATTCAACCTAGAAGGGTACAATATATAGGCTCTGCTTGTGTATTCCTTGGCATTATCACTTCGTAGTACCTTAATGGAAGTATTGAATTGGGTTCGCACAAAGTTATAGAAGCTTTGAAATACTTTGGCTTCTTCTGACTTTTCTTTCATTAAGTAAACTCAATGGGTTCTTGTGTGGTCATCTATAAAAGTAACAAAACATCTAGCAGTAGTGAGGGTTTTCATTTGTGCTGCTCCCCAAATGTTACTATGGACTAGTGTGAATTGTGTGGAACAGGTGTAGGGCTGTTTGGGGTATGGGGATCGAGTTTGTTTTGCAAGTTGACAAGTTTCACAATAAAAAGGATCATAATTTATATTGAATAAACTTGGAAACACGTTTTACATAATCAAAACTAGGGTGACCTGAACGACAATGCCATAACAATACTTCATTGTTTTGAGAATTGGAGCTAACCAATACTCTACTTGCCTTCCATGCATCTTTATTCTTCAGACTCAATCCTTCAAGGTAGAATAATCCATCCCATTCTCTAGAAGTCCCAATCATCCTCCTCGACCTTAAATCCTGAAAAACATAAAGATCATCATCAAAGATTACTCGGCATACACGACCCTTAGTCAATTTGCTCACAGATATTAGATTACAAGTGAGTGTAGGCACAAACATGACATTGTGGATTTCCAAGTGATTAGATAATGTGACTGTGCCAATTCCCTCAACCTGTGTGAAAAGACCATTAGCTACTTTTACTTTGAGGTGTTTGTGACAGAATTGAAGGTTGTGGAATAAGTTTTTGTTATCGGTCATGTGATTTGTAGCTCTTAAGTCAACAATCCAAGTATCTTTATTAGTCATCACAACATTGAGAGCTACAATGGAATTACTGATTGTACGAGATTCACACTAAGAATGGAGTTTGAATTATTTTGCTTCTCAAGTAGCTTGCGAAGCACTTGTAGTTCTTCTTGGCTCAGGTGATCACCATTCCCAATTTTCTGCTCAATTGTGGTAAGGTGACTTTGGGAGGTCTGCTTGCCATGTAGCTTCCAACATTCTTGTTTGATATGGCCTTCTTTTTTTTTGTAGTAGTTTCACCATTTGTTATTCGTTCGTTCACCTTGTGGTCCTCTCACAGCAAGTACTGAGCTCTCAGTTTGACTTGGACCACTTTGGTTCAAGAGTTTTATGCTTTCTTCAAATTGCACAAAGTTGACAACATCAAATAGAAGTGGTAGAGGACGCAATCCCATGATTGTACCCCTTTTCTCCTCGAAAAAGTCGTTTAGACCTAGCAAGAAATCGTGTATCCTTCCGTCTTCCACTATTTTCTTGTATAGTTGAGCATCCTCAATGTTCTTCCATGGGTGGACCTCAAACAAGTCCTGCTGTTGCCATAATTTTAGTAAAGCATTATTATATTTAGTTACCAACATGTTACCTTATCTTAAACCCCGAAGTTGCCTTTTCAAATGAATCAAGGTATCAATGTTATCAAGAGAGGAGGAGGTTCTCCTGGCTGCATACCAGATTTCTTTGGTGGTGTTTGCAAGAAGATAGCCTTCACTAATGTCCAGAGTCATTGAGTTGCACAACCAACTCATTACCTGATTATTTTCAGCAAACAAGGTGTCCAAATTAGGATCATTAGGGGCTGGTTGAGGAGCTTCACCATTAATATACTTCTCCTTTCTCTTGCCACACATATATCTCAGTACACATTGGGACCATTGAAGGCAATTCATCCCATTAAGTTTATGATTTATAATCATTCCTTGATTTTCTTCAAGAGATGCAAATTTTGATGTCACCTCAAGGGTTTTAGAGTGTCCAGTAGTGGTATATGAAGAAGAAATAGTGCTGCCTTGTGTTGAATTTGTTGGGATTTGAGGAACAGATCTGAAAAGAGGAGGAAAATCATGTGAATCCATGTTCTAGATGAAGAATGACGGCGGTGCATGGGCAATAGTGGTGGTGCGTGAACTCGTGCAGAGGAAGAGGTGGCGTGTGGGGCCCATGTGCAGCTCAGATTGGAGTAGTACCCCCGGGGGTTTGCCGATCAGCGTTTTTCAGTCCTTGTGGTGGTAGCGGTGAGACTTCACTCGCTCTCTTGCTGGAACCCTAGGCGTCGCTCCCTCTCTGCCTCTCTCTCTCACTCACTATGTTCTCTCACTATCTATCTTTCTCTCTCTATAAGTCCAGCTTGAACTCAAAGGCTTTGATGCCATGTTTAAATTAGAGACAAATTTTACTTTGAATATGATGTCATATTCAACTAGGAAGAGTACAATATATAGGCTGAAGAGAGTAATCAGAGAAGTAAGTGAGGAGATTACGATCAGAAATTATTTCCTGAAAAATGAAGCACTAAATCAGGGATCATGATCGATGAGAGATAATTGTGGTATTCTCAAATCTGATTTGATTTGATTTCCAATAGAAATGTTTAACCAAATCTCACGGTTCAAAGTAGCGGTTATGAACAATAAGTGTGTCAAAATTGTAACCTTTTTGACTAAAATACCCTTATTTATATGGAGATTGGGAAAGAGAGAGAGAATAAGGAAATTATTGTAATATGGAGGATTGTAGAAGAGAGAGAATAAAAAAATATGGTAGAAGTAAGAGTGATAAAGATGATTGTATAAGAGAGAGAATGTGTGGTGAACAGAGAGAGCAAGTGTGGATTTAATATATTGACATTAAATAGGGTAATTAAATAAGGGCAAAATGGGAAAGAAAGAAGTAAAAAATAAGACATTCTATGAAAAGGAACAAAGCATGTGTGGCGTTTGTTTCTTATAATAAGGAATAGAGGGAATATTGCAGGAGTATACTTGGGTAAGAAGTATTCTGTTACTGGCATATCCATGCGATATCTATTGGTTTCCTTCTATGCATACTTTCCTCGTGATTTTCTATTGCCTGTTCAACTTGCTTTGGAAATTTAGATTTTTTTCTTACGAACTTGAATGGGGGTGGAAGTAGAGAATTTCAGTCTCTTTTGTCTGTAATATTGTTCCTTTTTCCTTCGGGACATGGAAGTTTGGAATCTATATTCTTGTATTTTTTCATGCAAATCTTGGTTATAATGCCTTATTTATTCTCCAACAAGGAAAAGGTTTCTTCTTGATAAGCCAATTAGTTCTGTTGTTTGTACGGAAAAACTAGAAGACAGGAATTTGTGTCAGAATTGGCACTGAACTTGCCATTCTTTGGCGTTGCATATATTTTCATCAGCCTCAGATATTTCGGAAGATGAGGGCAGAACTGGCTTCAATGTGGAGCCCT
Source organism: Acacia acuminata (assembly GCA_019022655.1). Lineage (NCBI taxonomy): Eukaryota > Viridiplantae > Streptophyta > Magnoliopsida > Fabales > Fabaceae > Acacia > Acacia acuminata. Next base: position 671,261 of record JAFJYI010000131.1, read on the forward strand.
AGGAGCAGAACAGGAAACATGAGAAGGTTATCTTCAAAAGGGGGCCTGCTACCTTTGGACAAGAACAGCTCTACTTCTTCCTCCGATGAATCCTTGATGTTCAACGAGGATGTCTCAAACATGAAGGTGAGAAGTTTCTCGTGCAGAAACTCATTATATCTATTTGGGGTGACAATGAGGTTTACTGCTTTTCTTCTCCTCTCTTATCCTTTGATACTTGCTTTGTAGGTGAGGCCAGTGTTTAATGTAATGCTAAAATGACACGATTTGACAACATTATGCATGTTGTAGAAATTCATGATTTGATTTTCTCTTGAATTTGCTGTACTAAATAAAAATAATTGAACACATAGGGAAGGAGGTAACAAACCTTGCCTCTCGAGTCAGAATATTTGAAAACTCTTATTACTAAGGTTCCTATTTTCTATAACTAATTATATCCTAATCAAAGTAGAATGCCCAAATAATCCCGAAACAACTGCAAAAAGTTAACTAAACTAGCTAAAAGTAAGTAAGCTTTAAATAAAACAAAGGAAGTAAATTATATTTAATCTTCATATCAGCCTGAAGCTTGGTATTCCGAGTTTGGAGTTAAGTTCTTCAAATTTAATCCTGATTACAGCCTTAGTCGTCAAGTTGATCAACCAATCACCAGTGATGCAACCCTCCACTTTTTATCCTTTGATATACAAAGTGTTTCTTTCCCCACCAATTCATGGCAGGCTGGTTGGGCTATTTCATTGGCTAACTCCCCTTTTTCTGTGCTGAGTGCTATGACGCACTGCTATTTTGCATTCTTTCCTTGTAATCTCTAGTACCATAAGAATCAGGGTTTAATATTCCATTTTGGAACTTATTGTAGTGAATGATACTAAAATGCAATGTGGAAGATAAGAGAGGCTTGAGTTCTATTTTATCCAAACCGGCTAGAAACAAATAAAATGTAAGCATCTTAATGAAAATAGACCTAAAAGAACTCAATCTCCTTACATTATGAAAAAATTAAGTTTAATGTTTCTGCATATGATATATCTCGAAGAAGTTCTTTGTAACAACTGCAGTAATATCTTCAACACTTCACCATATCCAGTGAAAAGAGTAAGAGTAATTATTTATATCATTTCATCAGTTGTTTTCTCCCCCTCTTTACTTCCAGGATCTTTTGGAGGCTGTAGTTCCGTTTGATATCTTGTTAGATAGGAGAAAACGAGCTACCTTTCTCAGCAGTATTGGGACTAGCCTTGAGACTCATGTGAAGCCTAAGGTGGTTCAGGATGCTGGGTTAGCTTTGGCCTCATTGGCAATTTGTGAGGAAGCACTTGAAAGGGAACTTATTATATCAACTTCGTATGTCCTGATTCATTTTGGTTTTGATAAGCTTGCTTTACTTTTTGTTTGAGGTGTTGTAACAGTGTTTATTTGGTGATGTCTGTTATTGGTATTGTTGCTCTTGATAGTTTCCTTCTATATTTGCAGTTATGTTCCAGGGATGGAAGTAACACTATCAAGCCGATTGAAAAGCCTATATAGTATTTATAGCAAGGTATTGACAATGTTGATGTCTTGATTTTTATATCTATTACAACAATAACAAGCCTCATCCCGCTTCTTGATTTTTATAGACAAATATATTAGTTGTGAAAACTCTGCTGATGTGTAGGGATATGAAATTACTTTAGGACTTCACAATAGATTATTTGTGTGGTATTTAGTGGAGTAGAACATGAATTCAGAGACTAACAAGAAAACCAACAAGCTATTGGTTGAAGTGGTAACGGCCTCACCCCCATACGGAAGGGAACATAAGTTTGAAACCCGGGAAGCACACTTGTTGGTAGAGGCGAAGACCCTTTAATACACTCCAAGCCTCAAAAGGGATTACTCTCAAGCCCAAAGTGGCTGGGGGACATCCTTGGAAACTCAATAAAAAAGAGATTAACAAGAAACTCTGTCAAAATTGAAAATGGAAATCAAAGAAGAGCAATGAATGGAAAGTGAATGATTATGCATACTTTTATGATGAAAATTTTAAATTTCCTGTTATTCATTATTCCGTTAGTGTTCTCATAGTGATGGATGATATTTGATTCATCTTACTTTGGATTTCTTTTTCTTTCATGTGCATGCACTAGTTATCTTAAATCAGTTCTTACAGCTTACAAATTCTTTTTCATAGTCAAAGTCACGTTCTTATGTTGTGCAGATGAAACGAAAGGATGTTAGTATAGATAAAGTATATGATGCACGGGCATTAAGAGTTGTTGTGGGAGACAAGAATGCAACTCTACATGGACCTGCAGTTCAGTGTTGTTACAATCTTCTTGAAATTGTACACAGGTTGAAGGTCGATTTTAATATATATTTTTTTCCAATCAGATTAACCTAAAAGATACATGATATTTTGCTTTTGTGAGCCTACGTTGATACTTGATAACATAATCTTGCTCTTGGGGAAGATATAAATATTTTTGCAAAGTACTATGAAATGGCTGATTTTTAAATATAACATATAACATTGAAGCCCTCCAATCTATTTTAAGCCTTTATGATTTGGAATTTCAGTGAGGTGGTTTAGACTTGTTTCACTGACCATTTGTTTCAGTTTTAAAATAGGGTGTTAATAGGGGTTTGGTTTGGACCTAGTTAATAGGAATCGTATTACTCAATTAAAACTACGGGTACCTGATATTGCCTTATAATTGATATTGGTCTACCTATTGCAGGCTTTGGACTCCTATTGATGGTGAATTTGATGATTATATCATCAATCCTAAGCCTAGTGGCTATCAGGTTAGACTTTCCTTTTCATATTTTTCTGATTAAGAATTGAAATAAGCATCTTGTTGCTCTTTAATTTACACATGTATGTCTATGAATGTGGTTATTTATTCATTAGTGAAAGTTAACATTCCATGATTGCAGTCCCTGCACACGGCAGTACAAGGTCCCGACAACTCACCTTTAGAAGTACAAATACGAACACAGGTGCCAAAATATTTCTGCTTTAATTTGTTCAGGTTACTTTCTCATACGTAGCTCTTGAAGTTTCTGGTTATTATTTTGGTCTACTAGAGGATGCATGAGTATGCTGAACATGGACTTGCGGCACATTGGCTATATAAGGAAACTGGAAATCCTTTTTCCACTATAAACAGCATGGATGAATCTGAAATAGAAGCATCCTCCTATTTCTCCAAAGATATAATGGAGGAAAACTCTTCAAATAACATTTTATTTAGCAAGTATAAATCACTGAAGGCTGGGCATCCTGTTCTCAGAGTAGAAGGAAGCCACTTGGTTGCTGCCGTGATCATCAGGTACATAACAATACTTTTTTCTTTTTGTTTTTTCTTGCATCTAAGGGAAGTTTCTATATATATATGTGTGTGTGTGTGTGTACACACACACACATGTCAATAACTGATTCCTGCTCCTGCATTCCCATTACTTCTTAGAGTAGAAAAAGAGGGAAGAGAATTGCTTGTTGCTGTCGACTTTGGTGTAGCAGCTTCAGAAGCAGTGGCCAACAGAAGATCTTCCCAGAATAAGCGATGGGAAGCTTATGCACAACTATACAAAAAGGTTGTTTCCTAACTTTGATACCCCATTTCATTCCCTTACTAATAGATTATTTTTCAATTTAGTCATTTATAAAAGTATCTTCTCAATTTCCTCTTTCACTGGTGGAGTATTTTTAAATTTAATCTCATATAATTGTATTCTTAAATTTGATCTCTTACATGTAGGTTTTTCTTGGTTTGGCCCCTTACAAACGAAACACCTCATGTGAATGTATCATATGTGAAAAAACTGTAATGACAATAAATATTTGTGATAGATCAGTATTATATAATATGTGAATTGACTATCAGTTTTATTAACAATAGATAAATTGAAGGCCATTACAAGGGTCTTGTTTGTGAAAGACCAAATTAGGAAGGTAATTTAATGAGGGAGTAAATTGAAAAGATAATTAGTTGGCCAAAACAAGTTAAAAAGGTAATTCAGTGAGGGACTAAATGGAAAAATACTGTGGGGGATCAAAATGGGATTTTAGTCTTTTTGTATTTTATTTTGGTACGACCTTTTTTGTATTTTATTTCAAATCACATAACTTTCTCCATTACTACTGGCCTACTTAGGTGTCAGATGAATGGTGGTGTGAACCTGGACATGGGAATTGGTGTACCTGCCTCGAGAGGTATATATTATGTCGCGATGGCATGCATCACAAGGTACATTTAGCCAAAAATCTAAATTATAAATATATATGGTTTCCTATCTAGTTTTTGTTTATGTTTTTTGAGCGAAGGTGCAAAACAAAATTTTTCACAAGGTGTGCTTGGCACGGATCCAAATTCTCTCAGCGTCATGTCTCTCAGAATCCCTCAGAATCTTTACATCTTAGCCGTTCAAATATTGATCTAAGTGTTCAGAGAGAGACACATCATTTATTTCAAATTACCGCACGCGGTAGAGATGAAAACTTTAAAAGTAGATGACGTGTCTCTCTCTATATATTTAGATCAATATTGAACGGCTAGGATGAAAAGATACTGAGAGATAAGGAGAGATGAGATACTGAGATAATCTGCCCTCGCTTGGCACCATAAAGTTATTTTGGGCGTAAAAATACCTATTAACTCTCTAAAAAGGAGCAAAATTGACACCACCGTTGACAAGGAAAAACGTCCGTTACTTTTAGCTCTAGGTGGTTCCCACTTGTGCCAGCCACCTCACCTCTTCCTCCTCTTCCAGATCTCCTCCGACCAGATGGCTCCTACAGATGTAGAGCATCACCCGAACACCAGAGTGTCGCCCCCTGCCCCTCCTTCACTCCGGACCACAGTGACTCTAAGTCTTGGGTGTACTGTTTGTGCATTTCATTTTTTTTCTTGTCTTAGCTTTTCACGTTCATCCTTAATAAAACTTGAAACTGACATCTTTTCTTCTGCTAAGAACTCCCACTCTGATTCAAACTTTGCCTTCTCAACTTTCAACTTATCTGCCTCAGCTATAAGCTCTGACTTCAGATTTCTTACAAAGCCAAGCTCTTCCTTTAGTTTAACTTCCAAAACTGAGAAGTCATCTTTTTTCAGTTTTCATGGCCTCCAATCTCTCTTTTGCAGAAGCTCTCAGTCTTTGATCCCTTTGGTTTACGATTCCCACATTGATAAATTCCAAGTTCTGTATCGGTGGAGGGCCACCCTGCGATATATGCATCCAAAATAATTTTATGGTGCCAGGTGCACCCTGCGAAAGAATTTGTTGTTAAATTTGCACCTTTCACTTTTTTTTCCCCATCAATTTTCATATATGTAGAGGCAATGCACTGGGGTTTTTTTTGTTGTTGAAAAATTTCTGTTTGTCGACACAAATCAGTGCCTTTTGCTCACTAACTGTATTCTTATTCACAGTACTGTGAAGTTGCATGGTTTTCCAAAGAATAAAATAGTTACAGATAGTCAGATAGATGTGCTTGGTTGTGTGGGAAATTTTAGAAGAAACTTTTTAGGCTATATGAAGTCAAGCTTTATTGTTCTTCATCCTCTCATCTTCAAATGAATAGTCAAACCGAAGTTGTCAACATGCGCTTAGAATGTTCCCTAAGAAGAACTGCTGAGTTGCGATACCACACTACTTATCACTCATTTATTGGTGTCTCCCCTTATGAGCCGGTCTACGGATTGACTTGAATTGCTGGGAGGTAACGTAACTAGTTGAGGAAGTTGCTTGAGTATGACTAATCAGATTCCTTATAACCCGCATATTCTAAAACTAATCTCATTCTAATAAAAAAATAGAATACCAAAAACAACTACAACTAATCTTTCCCTACTTTTCTCGAGTATTTGGCATCAAAATTTCAAATTAATCCCAATCATAATAGAATACCAAAAATGAACCTTCCATTGGTTGTGACATTTTGCTATGTGACCTCTAGGGAATCACCTTATGTGAAAATTTAAAGGCTGATAAGGCTCCTCACTTTCCTAAAATCATAATTCATGCACTTGTATTTTCTATAAAAGAAAATAAAATCTCATATATATTACATAAATTTTGAAAGTTAACTTCATCTTTCTGAATACAAATAATATGATAATTTCACTCTGTACTACTTTGTTCTTGATTGATTGAGTTCATGTCAGCCGGCCCATGTATGTCATAAATAATACGAAAGGGATAACATTATGCTTTTGAAAATGAAGTTAGACTGTACCATGAAACTATAGGGGTACGTACAACTAATTACCATAATTACTTTATTTAAGAATTTAGGTTCTCTAGTTTTTCGCTTAAGATCCTATAGTAGGGTACTGAAAAACTTTATACTTGCAGCAAGACCAATATGGGCGCCTCCTGCCTACTTTCATCCAGGTCATCAATTTTACAGAGCAAGAAGAATCTGAATATTGGACTGTTGTATCTGCTGTGTTTGAAGGCAGGCCAGTTGATAGTATTATGTCTACATCAAATTCGGAATCAGTTTCATTAACTCCTGCAGAATCTTGCATCAACAAGAAGGTTTTCTTCTACCTATTTAAGCTACCTCTTTCAGCCACTCTATGTTGATAAGAAAATGCTCATGGTTATTGTGGGAATATTATAGTCTTTAAAGAGTCTTTATTATTCCTTTAAGGAGTCTTTATTGTTTCTTTGTAGGAGTCTTTACTATTCATTGGAGACTTTACTATTAGTAGGAGTCTTTACTGTTACCCTTCTCTATATAAACCACTGTTGTATTACAAGATACACAAGCAATCTGAATACATTTCCTATCATATTTCATCCAGTTATTCACTTTTTGTTTCTTGACATGCCAATAAATATCATAAATGCTTTACATGAGAATTATACATTTTCTTATGTTTCGCATCTTTCCCCAGAATAACTCATGTTTTCTTTCACTGTTATTGACATGTAGATACGAGAAACTGAATTAGTCAGTTATAACCATTTACATGTAATGAAAAGTTGTTGTTGTGCTGGTTTGATTAGTTGCTCTGACCAGTGGAAACTTCATATCTGGCTATATATTATAATAGACTTTTTTTTAGTAATCTTGGCAAAGATTGCGTAAATAAAATTTAAATTTTAAAGTGCAATTTGCAATGATTCCATTCTACCCCTTCCTCGATGAATGCAAACACCGGAGGCTATGCAACAAACAATGACTATATTGGTTAACAAGTCCATTGAATTGGATGAATTTCCCTTGTATGATCCAAGTGACTGCAAAGATGATTGTAGAAATCTCGATGACATTTTGAATTTCTAATGTTCATGATTATATTTACTTCTTAGGTAAAATTGTTGAGGACAATGCTCTGTTGGGAAGAGCAGCTGAGGTCCGAAGTAAGCATCACACGAGAAAAGCTCAATGGAAAATCTGTTGACTCACCCGGTGCTCTTAACCTTAGGGAAGTGGTGATCATATGCTGGCCTCATGGTGAAATCATGAGGCTGAGAGCTGGTAGCACAGCTGCTGATGCTGCTCAGAGAGTTGGTATGGAAGGAAAGTTGGTTTTGGTTAATGACCAGTTGGTATTGCCCAGTACAGAGCTCAAAGATGGTGATGTTGTGGAAGTGAAGATGTAAATAATTCTACATGGGTTATATATGGTCAAATCCCCAAGTCCATGTCACGTGATTTAATTTTTTCTCTTTCTAATATAGAGGGGATGGTTCAGTATATGCAAGAAAATGTAAACAATATGTCTGATGTATTAAGTTGGCTGTAAAAATGTAGGCTTTAGGGGTTGATTTACACAGAGCACTGAAAATATATATCATTTTTGTATATAAGAGCTCAAGAGTAATGGAAAGCTCTTCCAAAGTGTCTGATACATAGTGTTGGATGAATTTGGGTGACCCACACTTCATGAACTAATCCAAGAGATTAAAACGAGAGAATGGAGAAAGAAAGTTCTAAGTAGTTTCAACACTCAATTATTTATAGCTTATATTCATTGAACATGCAGAAGGAATGGGGGCTCAGAGTGAAACGACAATATGTTATTATTTGGCTTCAGAATCTTCTACTAAAACCATCTCCTGGTGGGAGGGATTTGAAGGGGAGGTTAAAGTTTTATAAGTTTAATTTAAAAAATTGAAGTGAGGTTAAAAGAGATGTATGATAAAAGAGTAGCAAAAACTAATTGAAAATTTTTAACCACTCCTCACTATTATTTTTTTTTTAAAAAATTCAACTTAATTTTTTCCTCTCCTCTTACTTTCTCTCCTCTCCCCTCATACAAAACAAGCTGATAGGATTAGAAGAATTAAAGATAATAAAAGGGAAAAGAGAGACAATCTAGAGTAGAATCTGAACTCTAGCCAACACAATAATTCTGAATATCATATATTTCCTTCCTAACTTCATAAAACACAATACAAGTATATATAAAAAGAGTTGCCTACATAATTGCCTATACCATACATAACTGCCTATATAATTATCATTAAATAGATAACATACAGTAACTCCCCTAACTTATAATAACTATCCTATCTTATCCTAATTCTTCAACTTCTTGCATTTGGAATAAACTAACAGAGGCAGAGGGAAGTTATTCTCCTTATTATTCCTACCAATACCATTCCCTTGAAAATCAGCCTTGTCCTCAAGGTAGAAATAAGGAAATTTCAGCCAACTTTGTGTTTGCAAGGTGTTCTTCTTCTGCATTTTTGCTCAGACCATCTACTTGATCAGAGACTTCCATTATTTTCAATGTTGATGATGAACAGTGATGGCCAGGGGTAAAATTGTCACCACAGCGAAAGCAGAGCCCCTTTTCACGTTGTTGTTGTTTCTCACCTTTTGACAGCTTGGGAGTATAAGGATGCGTCTGAAAATTTTTCGAGTTGGCCTATGGAAATTGTTTCAGAAAATTTGAATTTTGGAAATTCAAATTTTGTTGATAGCCCATAGATGTTACACCGCTTGGATGAGTTGAAATCTCATTTGAATTAATTCTGGGAATACAAACTGTGCCAGAAAATTGTGTTACAGTCTTAGAACCAGTTGGCAGATGAACATTAATTGGAGATATAGACACGTAGGATGAAAACAAAGCTAAGGAACAACACACATGATCAGTTGCACCAGAATCAATGATCCAAGATACAGGCGAATTGGACAGAGAAGTACCTTTAGCAGGGATAGAACAAGTGGTTTACTGAAGGTGTTGAAGGAGATGGAGATTCAAGGAGATTGAGGTGGCGAGTGTATTGAGCAGCGGACAACTCGAGAAGAACAACAGCTTGTGAAGGAAAGGTTGCTGGAGATGAAACCATGGTAGGGGAAGGTGCTTGAACAAAACCAGAACCAGAATCCTTGGTAGACAGATTATTCATCGTAGGCAAAGAACCAGAGGACCCAAACTTGAATCTAGGAGGAAAACCATGTTTCCTGTAGCAAGTTTCCTCAGTGTGACGTGGTTTGCCACAATATGAGCATAGTTTGGGCTTTCAACTAGAATTATTAGGAAACCGAGAGCCCTTAGCAATTAAAATAGACGACTCAGGAGAAACAAGAGGTATACGCATCTCACGTTCTTGTTGAACGATCAGTGAAAAAACACGAGTAATTGGGGGAAGAGGATCAAGTAGCATAATCGAGATTTTACAGAACCAAAAGACTCATTCGGGCCTTTCAAGACGAATTACATGATCCTCATCCCTGATGATGCGCTCTGATAGAACCACATGTACATGGCTTTAACGAACGAATATTTTCCATCTCATCCCAAAGAATCTTCATACAAGTGAAATACTCACTGACAGTCGAACTACCTTGTCGAATATTGCAAATCTCCTCCTGTAGATCAGCGATACGGAAGAGGTAGACGGATCGATTCTTAGGAAAAGGAATGGCAGAGATGACGGAAGGAGAATGTGGGTGGAGGGTTGATCGGAAGTGGTGGCCGACGCCATAAGGAGCGATGAGGATGGAGGTCGATTTGGTGGAGGTCGACTGGTATTCACAGTGGTACCCTGTAATGCCGGTGTGCGACCTCGACAAGAGGGCACCGCATGCCAAGGAGGTGTTGGGTATTGATGTGGTGGTGTGGTGGGATTGAAATGAGAGTGCTTGGAAGGTGTTTGATAACACATGTCCTCATAGACTGGCTCCTTTGTCTGAAGGGCGGATTGATCAATGGGGAAGGTTGCAATGTGTCTACCATGGCTGGTGTTTTGATGGCTTTGGCGATTGCAAGCTCATTCCTCAAGCACCTCGTGATGATCCCTTGATTCACACGTTCAAAAAAGCCTGTGTAGCTGCCTATCCAAGTATTGTGCAGGATGATATCTTGTGGTTTTGGCCAAATGCGGATCCTCGGTACAAAATCAGCCTAATGTCTGTGGTAACTGACGCATTATTTCTAGGATTTGATAAATTGAAATTGCCGAATTGATTGTGGGAAGAAAACGGTAATCTCGGTCTTGGTTGTTAATTTCGTTGCCACGTGGATTAGTGAGTCGCTGGTTGAGGGGCTGGGTACTTTGAGAATGCAATTTCAACTCAAACTCTAGTGCGAGACTTACAGCCTTATAAACAGTACAAGGTTTGTGAATCTTCACGTCTGACTACAACTCTTCCTTAAGGCTGTTGATGAATACTCCTAAAAGACAATGCTCAGGCCATCTTTGTACTTGGGCTTGCCTCTTTACAAACTCTTGCTTATATTCGCTGACTGAATACAATTGCTTTATGCTACATAGATAAACATCCGGGTTTTGAAACTCAATAGGACCAAATTGCTCCTAAATTATCTACACCAGTTCATCCCAATATCGTATGGTCCTTCTTGATGATACCCAAGTAAACGTATCCAATGCGTCCCCCTCAAGATTTATTGCAGCTACGTCAACCTTTAAATCCTCAGAGTGTCTGGTAATATCGGAAATATTTTTCAGCCCTTAAAATCCAACCTCTAAGGTCCCCTCCTTCGTATTTTGGAAACTCAATTTTTGAATGAGAGCGTCTTGAAGTATTTCTATGCCACCAAGGATCATCATCTTTGTAATTATTGTTGTAAGTTTCCCTGTTGATCTGACTTGACTCCCCTTGAGCAAATACAGGTGCCTTTTGCTTCTTCAATGAATTGATTTATGTGTTCATCTAATTTAATTGTGCCATAATGGCTGCCATTTTGGGACTGTCAGTGTTATGTGGTGCTTGAGATTGGGGTTGCAACATAATTCTTGCTGGACCGTTATGAGGATTGGAAGTGGGTGGTATTTCTGGGTTTTGGGGAGGTTGCCGTGGAGAATTTTCCTCATATGAGGAATTCCGAATATTAACCATGGTATTTTCTGGTCCACGGATGCACGCTCTGATACCAATTGATAGAATTAGAAGAATTTAAGATGAGAAAAGGGAAAAGAGAGACAATCTAGAGCAAAATCTGAACTCTAGCTAACACAATAATTCTAAATATCATATATATCCTTTCTAACTTCATAAAACACAATACAAGTATATATAAAAATAGTTGCCTACATAACTGCCTATACCATACATAACTGCCTATATAACTATCATTAAACAGATAACATACATTAACTCCCCCTAACTTATAATAACTATCCTATCTTATCCTATTTCTTGCGTCTAGAATAAATTAACAAAGGCAGAGGGAAGTTATTCTCTTTATTATTCCTATCACAAGCCGTTATGACAACACAAGGATGCAATCGTCAATTCTCTCACAAAGGGACGATGCAATATATTAAAAATTTAAGAGATAAAAGGAGTCATAGGAAATGGGTATCGTATTAATTTTTAAAGGTAAGTGTATCTTATAAACTTAACCCACTAACATGAAACGTGAACTTAAACAATTAAAAGTATAATATAACCTATTTATATAAAGGTTATGGGGCAATTTTATCTCGGAAGTTATCACGATAGACAATTTTGCCCCAGAAATGTAAAAAGGGAGTATTTTTGCCCTGGTCATTATCCCATTTAATTTTGATCATTACTTAACTAAATATATTGAGCTAACGGTCTACATGACAGCTACATCATTTTTGTTAAGGTGTAAATTTGCTCCAAAATTTTAAATCTAACTTTGAAAAAATGAAGTAGATGACACATGGACTTCCATGAAAAAATTTCCACCTTAACAAGAACGACGTGAATGACATGTAAACTACCGGATCTACATATTTGGTCAAATAACAATCAAAATTAACTGAGATAACAGGTAGGGCAAAATTACTCCAATTTGACACTTCGAGACAAAATTGTTTTTGAAAAACTTTGGGACAGAATTGTTTCTTAACCCTTTATATATTAAAAAAATGATAAAAATTGAAATTATTTAGAAGGATGAAATGCAAAAATATAAATATAAAAATACACAAACTAGAATTAAGTTAAAATTTTATTTTTAAATTTTTAAAATTTTATTTTTAAATTTTTCATATACTTTGAAATAAAAATAATATAATTTTAGTAAAATTTGCAAATTTCTTTTATAATTTATCATATATGTTAAATAAAGATACCAAAAAAACTCCGGGTCTTGGTGCCCCCTTACACTTCCGTGGTAAAAATATGTCTAAAAATAAATAATTTTAAAAATTTGAAATTCTTTTATAATTTATCATATATGTTAAATTTTTTTAAAAAAGCATTTTTTTTATAATTTATTTATTTGTATTTTACCGAAAATTTATGTTAGTTTTAAGAATAAAACATTAATGTGATGTTAGCAAAATTTAACAAATTCAAATAATTTATTAGTTTTTTTGGAAAATCACACCAAGGTCTCCGTTAAGAAAAATAATATAAAAAAAGTTCGTAACTTGTCAATGATGGTATTTTCACTCAAGATTTTGAAGCCGAAATGACCGTGTAACCGGTTGAGGGTATTAGGTCACGAGTTATTGGGTTAGACGAGTCAACTTGGAGCTAACCCGAGGCAAAACCGATGAGAAATTGAAGATTTTAGAGTAATTAATATAAAATTTTAAGAAATCAATTTTATTTTAAAAATATTGAATAAGATTGATGCCCGGACTTTGACCGATTTATTGACTAGTTCGTTGGTTTTCCAGCTTTTAGAACCTGTATATAGCTTGTTAAGATAAACAAGTTATGAATATCAATTTATTAAACATATGTAAATAAAAATCTCAGTTGTAAGATGAGAATTAATTATATTTTAAAATTAATATAATTAAATATTAATAATCTAATTATATATTATTAATTGAACCTAACTCTCATTTTCTGATAAATAAATACAATTGAAATGATCTGGAATGATTGGCGTTATCGACATTATTTTTACCAGATGGCGTTATCTACATTAATAATTGGCCGAATATGGAGAAAAATATTAGATTACATGACCATAATGATAGTAATAGTTTTTCTTTTCTCTTTTTTGTTTTTTGTTTTGTTTTTTTTATTTTTGTTTTTTTTGAGAAAAGCAATTCTGAACACAAAGGCTGGGAGCCTGGGACTTCGTCAATTTCATATCAGAATGCTTGAATTTGAGCAATGGTTGGGATTTGGGAGTGTGGAGGTTTTATTTTGGTAAAATGCCAGATATATGGATCCCTATAAGGTCCTATACTATCAAGATGAAAATTTTGCACCCAAACGACGTTGTTTTGAGAAAAGGAGGGGAGTGGACGGTAATCTCAGCAGAGAGAAGCCAAGTCCTTTTGAATTTTGAAAGATGAATAGTATGTTAGTTCTCGTTTTATATGTTTTGATAATAACAAGACTTGTAAATGTATTAAGGTTTTGAATCAGTGAAAAGTGTTAAAGTTAAAAGCTTACTTGAGCAGGAGCTTGCTCGAGCACATAAGTGGTTGCTCGAGCAAAACTCTTACTCGAGCATATTGAGAAGCTTATTCAACAAGCTTCATACTAACTTTATTATTCAAGTCATTGCAGGTTCTTACTCGAGTACATCCAGCGAGCTTACTCGAGCATAGAAGAATTGTTACTCGAGCATGCTTTGAGGCTTACTCAAGCAGAGACCTGTTACTCGAGCAAGGCTGTTGCTGTGAAGGATTCTCTCTGCTTCAAAAAGTATACTCGAGCAAGAAGTAAAGTTTACTTGAGCATGATGCTCGAGCATAGGTAAAGCTTTAATCGAGCAAATATTCTCTCATGACTAATCTCTCTTCATTGGCGATGTTTACTCGAGTAAACCTTAAGCCTTATTTGAGCATGGTACTCGAACATAAAGAAATTTATACTCGAGCAAAAATGTTTTGCCGCTGCATCTGAAAATGATCTCATAGGTTACTTGAGCATGGTAAACCTTCTACTCAAGCATGTTACTCAAGTAGGTCCAAATACTTACTCGAGCAAGCCTATTGTTGAGCCTTCTTTGTGAAGGATTTTGAATGTTACTTGAGCAGCCAAAGAATGTACTCGAGCATAGTTCTTACGGAAGCTTCAATCACTTTGTCTTCTCCTTGTTCATAAATTCAAATATATATGATTAACTTTTTGATTTCGTTTGAATACTATTCATTATCACTTACAATGCTATTAATTATCTTATTGAGTGAGTTTCATATCATTAACAAAAGGTTTTCATGCAAATTGTTGAAAAGCAACAAACATGTAAAAACATCAAATACGTTCCAAAAAACAGAGCATAAACACGAAAACTAATTCAAAGCAGACAAATGATCATATGCTTAGAAGACCCATTCTGGTGAAAGGCTAAAATGACTCTTCCTCAGTCAAATACTTAGACCAAAAGCATGTCAATCAAATATTGCCAACAAAGGCGATATGAAAATGATAGTTTGTTAAATATTTCAACGTCTCCGACTTGTGTCTAACGAAAAGCTTTGTATGTCTAATGGAATAGTTGAAGACTCATAATAGCTAACTTGAAGCTTTAACAATGATCATTAATGGTGCTCGACTATAAATATGAAGAGCATTAATTCGGAGCCAACAACCAACGACGATAATATTGATTGCTCATTAATTCTTTGTGAATTATTTTTGAGATACTCATATACTTCAGATTTTATTCATTTACTCTGAAAGAGATCGAGTTATATACATTCAATTAAGTTTTGTAAAATCTCGAGGTAGTGGGACCTTAAGCGGTTGTTCGATTACAAGTTGTAAGGGGTGTGAATCTAGTGAGATTACTTTGTGCTTGTTGTGAAAGATTGGAAATCTTAGAGGAGCTTTTATTGTAATTGGTTTGATGAAAGATAGTCGAAATCTCGTGAGGAACTTTTGACTCTTCTTTCCTATTTCAATTATTCGTTAATTTCGTTTAAATTTTTATAACATCCAATGTGCACACTAGGAATTTTGAAAGATGATGAATAGTATATATTATATAATTAAACTGTAGACATATGAATTATTAAAAAATACTACTAATATTTACCAACAAGCAGATGGTTAAGATGGTGAGTGGTCTCACCCTATAAAGAAGATGACACAAGTTTAAATCCCATGAAACGCACTTGTTAGGAGAGGCGAAAACCCTTTGTGCTTCAAGTCTTGAAAGAGGAAACCTTTGATCAAATAAAAAAAGAAATAATAATATTTCTATAGGGTCAAAGTGCTAAAATAACCTTAAACTTTTATCAAAAGTGCAACAATAATCATAAACTATTTTTTGGAACAAAAGTAACCATAAATTTTCAAAATTGGGGCAAAACCCTTAAAACTAAACTAATTTCTATCTATTACAACAAGAAAAATTAATCTTTGAGAAAATTCCTTTAATGTCCCAAGGGATCAAGAAAATATCAAAAAAGTCCCAAAGAAAATTCTGATGTCAAAAAGGTCCCAAGGAGTTGTTAAAACTCACAAATGAAGTTGTTAATGCCCTACTGAAGGAGTTGTTAATGAGACATTTTTTACATCAGAATTTTTTCTAGGGCCTTTTTGACATTTTCTTGGTCCCTTAAGACCTTAAAGGGATTTTTCCTTAATCTTTTGGCCCTTAAAGTTTTAACTCACTAATAACTCAATCCCTAAACTTTAACTCATTTGCAACTTAGTCTCTAATATTTATGAATCATCCTATATGGCAAAAAAAAAAATGTTAAAATGTTGTTAAAAGTTGCTTAGGTGGATTTCACATTGAATTTAAAAATAAAAAACAGCATCCTCGTCCCTTCCAACTCACATCCCCTCTACCTCGCTTTCCGAAACCTCAATGGCATCCGCCGTGTGTCCATGACATATCCTTTTGAAGTACTAGAGGGCATCGAACGACTCGGATTGGAGAACAGGTTGAAACCACTTATGATGATTTTAACTATGATAAATCACTCAAGTATGCAAGAAAAAGTCATTTTAGAGAGAGGGATTTCTTAACTTTTGAATAATAAATGATGAATAGCGCTTGAAAGAGGATGAGATTAGAAAAGTTGAAGCACACCCATTTCACAACATACCTGGTGCACAATATCTCCTTTTAATGACAAATAGAACTATAAATTCTTTACATGATATTCATAATTTTGAAGGCCCTTTAATATAAGAAAATCAATATCACCTTATACTTGAAACGAGCTTGTGAAGGATCTGTCATGGACACCACGAGATAACGAAGTTTCGGAAAACATGGGCTAAGAGAGATGCGAGTTGGTGGAGATAGAAACGTTATATTTTATTTTTAAAAAAATTATATAAAATCAACCTAAATAATTTTTAACAGTATTTTAACCACTTATGATGACTCGGAAATATCAAGGATTAAGTTGCAAGCAAGTCAAAAGCTCATGGACTAAGTTATAAATGAGTCAAAATTTTAAGGACTAAAAGATTAATTTTCCCATTGTAATATATGTAAGTTAGTTGAGTTTAACGGTTTTGTCACAATTTCAAAAGCTTATTGTTATTTTTGCTATAAAAAATAATTCATGGTTACGTGTTGCCCTATTTAAAAAAAGTTGAAGGTTATTTAAACACCTTAACCCTATTTATATATAATTTAAAATGGGAAAAACACTTCTCATGTTGTAGGAGAAGTGTATTCTCATAACACACACATGAAATGGTGGGACCCACATATATATATAATTAACATTATATATATATATATATATATGTGAGTCCCACCATTTCATGTGTGTATAGGAATCTTCTTCTTCTCATGCAACATGAGAAGTTTAAACCCTATTTAAAATTTAAGTTGTCAGCTTAGATAAAAAAAATTAAGATGTCAGTTTCACAAAATTAATTATAAATGAAGTTGTATCTACTACCCATTAAAAATAAAACATGATTAGGTATGAAACTGACTCTCTCTCTCTCTCTCTCTCTTAATCTCCTTGCAAGTGGTTTATACACAAAATGACAAATTGAATGTATAAAAAAAGGACAAATTTAAAAATATATATTAAGTACAATTATTTGTGATCGTAGACAATATAAAAGATACCAGATCAGACCACAAAATTGCCTGATAACTTTATTATCCACCATCTGATTAGATATGTTGATCTGATCTAAATTTTATTTTTTATTTACGATGCTGGAAACAACATGCATGTCTCAGCAAGAAACAAGTAAGAAAGTGGAGAAAGCAAATTAGGGTTAACTTGTTAATATTGTGTCGTGAACGGTGTTGCGTACGTAAAATTTTCTTCAATCCATATCTTAAGAGCTGCATTTTGGTAGGCTGAAAATTGGAGGATAGAAAAGGAAAAGGAATTCATTTCTTTCACATAACATGTCCGTTTGGCGGCCCCATTTTTTTTTTTTTTTTTTTTTTTTTTTTTTTTTTTGGAAAAGGGAATTCCAGCTGCTAAAAATTTTACCTCATCTTTTTAAACCCCCCCCCACAAAAAAAAAAAAAAAAAAAACCCTAAGTGACAACATTCATCTTCCTCCTCTATAGTCAAAGGTCATTTTGCAACCACTGCTTGAGCAATTTGCTTGAGTAATTGGATGGTACAGTTCCATCGTCAAATAGACTCTCACTAATTAATTAGTTACGAAATTCCATCGTTAATTAACTATTCTTTTGTAGTATATCACCTATCTCCATATATAGATCTACGTGTGTTTTGCTAGCGGGTTACAAGTAGGTTACTTATGGGGAAACATTATTCATGCCGCTACAAGTCATAAGGACATTGGCAAAATAGAGGGTACTTCCTTCCTCTCCTTTTCATTTTCTTCGTTCCTCTCAAGAAAACTCAAATATCTCTATCCTACTCATCATCTCTGTCTCTTTTCCATCCCATTAATCGACACCCTGGAGATTAATTTAACGGACACTTCCTGATCACAAAAAGGAAATATACAGCCAATAAAAGTTTGTCCAGTTGATAAGGAGTTGGCTAATAGCTTATAAATTCGTTAATTCAAACTCGCTGCTGATGTGAGGCCTTTGTTATTAGACGACCTATATAAGCGTCCTTTGAATTTGGAGGTATATCCTAACTCTAATGATCGAACCTTAGCACGCAACTCAGCTAAACTTTATTTTGTTTATAAAAAAAAGGAAATATACAAATTTACGTAATTAAAATATTTGAAAACTCATTAATCATGCCTCCTCAGTCACTTCCTCCACCATTGTTAGTCAACCGTGAATGTGAAAATAAGACTAGATAAGGAGTAAGGACACTCATGGGATGAGGTTTCCACATAACAGCACTTAGCACAGTATATTTTGTTAGGCAGTAAGGAAAGGGACGTTAGCACAATAATGGAGGATTTTATTCTAGAAAATTCACCCAGCGTTTTTTATTGAAGCATTTGTTGATCTTATCAAAGAAGAAGAAAAATAAGAGAAGTACCAGTATTATATTTTGCATCTGCTGAATTGGTACTTTTATGAAATAACGTGTTATTATTATTCTTAATAAAAATGTTTGAAAAACAAAATATTTTAATGAATAAAGATAATTTATTTTTGAAGGTATAAATATGCAAGTTACGTTATTGTTATTTCTTAAAATCATGACCTATGCTTTTTAAAATTATAAGCTCTAACTAGCAAGTTCTTAATTTAGGTGGTAAGTAGCCTCCTCTCTGTAAGGAGTAGAAAATAAGCTTTCAGAAGTTGTTAGAAAAGTGGAAAACTCTTTATAAATTTTGAACGGGACTATATGCTTGACCAAATCAAACAAAAAATGATAAGCTCTTTTTATTGTGGGAAGAGGATCTATGATAAAAGAAGAAGAGATACAGCTATAGTAAACACACACACACATATATACTGCCTTTTCTAATTAAGAAATCTGAATTCGGCCTTGGCATATAGTTTCATTTTGAGACAATATAGGAGTCAAAAACTATTTTAGAAGGTAACCACGAGATAACATTAAAAGTCCAAGAAATAATCATTTGTATGAATAATTACTAAATTATGACATTTCCTCCTAATTACGCTTAATTCAATACAACTGCTTTAACTCAAATTAGTGTTTAATTATGAAGTAATGCCTTAAGAAATACATTAAAAATCTTAATTTAATTATGAAAGATTTCATAGAAATACGGTTCAATTCTCATGTGACGTTGTTTGATCACAGATATCATTACGTCATTCTTCTTTTCGTCCTGTACTGCACATGAATCATGATCCATGTCGAGGATGTGCATTATTAGTTTATAGGTGCACGTCATTCATACCTATAAGTTTAACCCAAATAATGTAAGCTTCCATGCACATATTCCATCCAGCACCATAATCAGCTTCACCATAAGTTTAGGGTGTTTTAAAGGGATTATTAGAGTCATTAGTGGATGTTGGGGGTGGTACTTTCATAGTGGCTAAGGCTATTACCAAAGCATTTCCAGAAATACAATATTGTACTGTGTTCGATCATCCACATGTTATTGATGGCCTCCAATACAGTGGGAATCTCAAGTTTGTGGGATGAGACATGTTCGAGGCTATTCCTCCTTCCCATCGGAGAACCAGTTTTGGTGCCTATCCAAAGGCCTTCATCCTATCTGGACCATCCGGATAGGATCTGGATGATCCTAATTTTTTTAAAGGGTGATCTTTGAATAAAAATTTATTGTTTGAAAAAAATATTTGTTAAGAGATTATCTTTATTTTAGATCTTTTACCCATTAAAATATTTTTATTAAAAGAAATAAAAAGTTACAAAAAAATCAAATATGGATGGTCCGATGGGACGAACCCTACCGCCTATCCAAAGGAGAGGTACCGAAATTGGTTCCGATGGGATACTATCGAAGGTGGCTATAATCTATTTATATCTATTCATTTCACAAGGCCCTTTACTTTTGAAGAGTAATTAACTAGCTAATTGTTACTCCATTTCTTCCTTTTTATAAGAAACAACCGACACATATATTCTCTTTATCTCTAAATATAAACTTCAATTTTATAGTTAAGATCTCTTACTGAGGCTTTTGATATTCTCTGCTGGTTTTAGTGACTACAAGATTACTCCTCTTCTTGCCTTAGTTAAGATCTCTTATTGAGGCTTTTCCCTGATGAATAAATAAGTCTCTTGTTATGGCAGAGAAGAAATATATAGTTAGCTCTTCAGTATTGATGTTTGTGTTAATTTACTAAGAGTTGGAATTCATATGTATGTTTTCTACCGTTTTATGATGCAAAAAAAATAATATTATGGTCGACTGAGAAAAGCCTAACAGGACCATCATTAAAATCCAAAACCAACACAATGAGTCCGAAGCCGAATCCATGTGAAAAGAAAGAGAAATCACCCCTTTGGTGATTTTCCCTTAATATTAGAGTTTTCACCTAAACTTAAAGCCATATATTTTTATAAAAAATAGAATAATTCCTCTACAGTATTAAACTTTAATTGCCATGTACTACCTCTATTCTTAATATAAAATCTCGTTTGTCATACAATTTACACTATAAATAAATTCTTACACATTAAAAACTGGAGGTAGTAATAACGAACGTGGGTTAAATTTGAGCGATGTTGCTGGATTACGTTCTTTAAGATGTCAATTGCTTCTAGAGAGATATTTTAAAGATAAAAATCCCATTTAACCCAATTATTTTTTCAGTAGAAATGTCATCATATTATAAAATTTTGGGTTAAGGTGCAAATCTACCTATAAAGTATTTCACTAAGAGCATCAAACACCATCAAATTTTCTTTCGTTTAAAATTACACTTTAAGTTTTTAAAATGGTGCAAAAATATCATGGCCATTAAGTCAACTAATGTTTACCGTTTAACAAACATGTAGGTTAAGAAAAAAGGTGCAAAAATATACATGAAATTTTCAAAATGGTGTGAGAATGCCACCGCCAGATGAAAATTTCATGTGTTTTTTTTTTTTTTTTTCACTATTTTGAAAATTTCATATGAAAACATATGGCATATGGCACCCATTAAAAGAAAAAAAGGTGTTTAGTGTTTGGTGCCCTTGGAGAAATACTTTATTGTTAGATTTACACCTTAACCCTAAAATTTTATTAAGGACACAGTGATAAAACAAAACTGCAGGTTATATATAAAAATATAAGAGAATATGAAATTCCACATCTCCTTAACTAGGGATCACCGCACAAAAAAAAAAAAAAGGCTTTAGAACGCATATGGTTTATTTAACTAATATCGGTTCCCCCATTTTTTAATGTGAATGAGCTTTTCTTAGAACTAAAACTAGTGTGTCCCTTTTATTTTTCAATGTCGTGATCGAACTCAAAAAAACAGTTTTTTTTTTAAAAAAATATAAATACCAAATTTGGACTTGGTCTCTTTGGAATGTGAGGACGATAAGGTCAATGGGTTGAACCTTGCTAATAAGTACTGTTATTAAATTGACTAACACCTTATTAGTGTTTAAGGTGTTTTGTTATTTTTTAACATGTTTTTACGTTTGTTAGAGCTTAGCAGCGTGAACGTGAATAACTGAATATATATATATATATATATATATATATATATATATATGCCCACTGTGTTTGTGAATAATATTCAGACATACAGTACATGGTGTTTTGCAATATAATAATGTAATAAACAAAATTGTATTGACAGTGCTTTGCTTTAAGTTCAATCACTGAACGACTTTCATTTGATAATTAAGTTTATATAATTGAAAAAGGACATCCATGGTAGAAAAAAGAGATGTGGATCTTTAAAACTCTATTACCTGTTTGGGTTGGCATTAAAAAAGCACATTTACGTAAGTCAAAATAAAATTTATATCACAAACTTACATTGTATACCGTAAATCAAATTGAAAAGTCGGCTTTTACCACTAATCCAAACATGGAAAAATTTATGAAGAATTTGAGTATTAAAAAAAAACAATAATGCTTTGTATCTTTTGTTTTTACGAGGCCATTGAATTTAGTCATTTACGGTAATAAGGGTTTTTAATTCGATTTTTCTTGACAGGTACGGTGTAACACCCCAAATTTCATACTTCAAAGTGTGTCGGTTGACACTTAGTTTTAGAAAAATCGACAGAGTTTGAGGTGCTACAGCTCAGCGTAACGCGGAAGGAGATCATGCACTTACGTTTGGACAATGAGTGACTGATATAAAATGCCCAGACATATGCTGGTGTCCCGACATGAGCTGATATATTAAAAATTTCCCGAAGGAATATTCGTGTGATACAATTACAGAACTTGTATAATTACATTTCTTACATGGTAACTATACAACCTTAAACCAAACCTTAACTAGACTTGGGGCAATGAACCTAACTCAGTTAATCAAACAATTTGGCCAGGCCGGTGTCTAGTGGAAGTGTCCCCAAATTCACGGCGACTTATCGACTGAACCACATAAACGAACCCTTTTGAGACACCAAATAGTTTGAAATAACTTTATTAGATTCATGCCAGAACTAGTCCCTGTTAAGCTTTTTCTAACTTTCGTCTCGGCTGATGCCTATTCACGGCTCCATTCATCAGTGCCTCTCTTCGGCTCCGTCCTTCGGTGCCTCTTCTTGGCTCTGGATCCTTTCCTAAACCTTTAGTTAGGGCTGAGATTCAATCGAATTGAATCTCAGGTAACAGTTAACCTCTATAGGAGATATAGCAGTATATGACAGATATTCATTACATATCAGCATCAACCATACATAGCATACAACAGATGTAAGGTTACAACAATACATAAGCACACAGCAGATGTAATGTCAACAGCACAACAGTACATAGCACATGTAAAGTTTGCAACGTTTGCACTAACTAGTGCCACGACAGCTCCTCGTGTCCTCAGCGCTAGGAAAACTCAACGGCATTATCAAGACTATAACTCGTATAAAGCTGAATGTATAAACAGATAATCTAAACCCCATAAACTTAGTCACAATGCATGACCCAAGACCTAGTTTTGTCCATCACTTCATGAATCAATCAATCATACACAATCATACAAGATATAGGCGATTAAAGTTACTAGTATGCGAACGTACCTTTCACCGTGTAATGGTCAACATGCCTGACCTTCTGAATCCGACTCCGGACTTCCCGGATATCCTATACATTATCGTCGGATTATTATATGATATTGTGATAAATATCATATTGCTAAGAATAATATCCTAAAGGTTTAATTTACCTTTCTACCCTTGGTGGTTTGTTATTACAATTTTGCCCTTACATTTTATTAAAAACGCATTGCTGGATTTTCTGGACAGATTTTTCAGTAACTTTGAAAAATCATAATTAATTCTAAAAAAATTGAAAACGATGATCCGTAAAATTCCCCAGAATCCTTAGGAAGTCCATTTTTGAGGAAAAATACTGGTTTTTACCCAGAATTATTGAATCATTCCCAGTTTTAACGTTTTCAACCTCTACCCAGAATTTTTCCAGAAAAACGTAGCCCAACTTTGGGAATTTTTATCTCCTTGTAAAAAAGTCAAAATGACACTCTATGGGTATATTTGAAAAGCCCTAGATGTCTACTTTAACCATGAAAAATTTCATAATTTTATAATTCCATCTTCTATATAAGATCATGGCCTCTTTATTAATGTCTCTGGGAAACTTCCAACTGACAAATTTTGCCAGAGTTTCGCTACTTTGATCTTCAACTTTCAAGAATTTCGCTCCATCATATTTTTCATAAATTTTTTGAAATAAGCACATTTTTAACCATAAAAACATGAAAACAAAACTATATTGGAAGATTAAAGATCAAAGCACTATTTATCTATGAACTTAAGGCTAGAGCTCAAGAACTAGAGAACTTACCCTTGAAGCTTCTCTTCCTTCTTGCTTCCCACTAGCTCTCACTTCTCTTTAGAAAATCACCTCTTGGGGTTGATTTTGGTGTGAAGAATGAAGAGACCCAAGGTCTCTATTTATAGTGAAAGCTCAAGGATTTCAACTATTGGATTTTACTCCCTTATCAATGGTTCATGTTGCTTTTTCGTCTTCAAGACACATTCATGACTCAAAAAGGTTCCCATTGGCTAGATTTTATTTCATAGGATTTAGCCCATTTTCTATGGATTTTTCCTATTGGTTGGTTTAATTAATATTGAATTAAATAAATATTCTCTCACACACACACACACACACACACACAACCGTCCTCTCCTTCATCCAATTTTCATTAAATGATCTTATCTTATCTCTTCCATAATCCTATCCTCTTCCATTCATTAATTATCTTATCTCAAGTATATTATCCTCTTCCAATTTGTTCCCTCACCCCATGTGGCTTTTTATCCCATGTGTTTTGATTTAATATTAAACAATTATACTTCCTCTTTCTTAAAAACAAAACCGTGCCCCCCCTCCCCTTCATGGCTCAAGAATTGTGCTTCATTTAGTCTAATAGATTGTGTTTAAAACTCCCTCATTGGTCTATAAAATTTCACATGGATTTAGCTTAATTATATAATTAATTAGAACCATTAGATTTAGCTTTATTAGGTTTAATCTTGTCCTTCCATTTGTGTTAGAAAAATCCTATTTACTATTGAAGATCTTTTACTTAAACACATGTGCTCTTATCCTATATAATATCCTAATTATAATAATATAAATTCTCTCTCTATTTCTCTCTCTCTCATGAGCCATTTTTGTTGAATCTTGAGGCTGAATATTTAATCCCCAATTAGCACTCCTAATGTGGTGGTTTGTATGTTGTTAGATGTAATTGTCAAAGTGTGATTGGTCTTTAGGTTGATTATGATCATTAGCAACTCATCTTATGCTAATCTTGAACTCTTATTGGCCCTTGATTTTTAATTAAGCTAAAACATCCATAATTGATGACTTTTAATTGCCACTAGATTAATTATGAAAATTTATACAATTATTTTAATTAGTGCAAATTTGATTGCCTACTAATTGTTGTTAATTTTCTTTAATTTGTGTCGAGTGCTTTCATAACATTTTCTTGTTTCACTTGGTTACATAAAAACTATGGTTTAATATGACAATCATAGTGTATTTTATGATCCCTAAATATGAAATATTAAAATTGACCCTTCACTAGTGCAAAAAAGGCTTTTAAGAATAGGACAAAAGAGGCATCGTAAGACCGGACCAGCGACCGGTCTTGTTCTAGCCGGTATTAAAAGTCGAACATTTAAGACCGGACTCGGACCGGTCTTAAAGAAAATCTTTTAGACCAGACATTTAAAACATTGGGTCTTCAAAGTCGTACTTAATAAACCTGAAATATTTTTTGTCCTAAAACTCAACTTTTAAGACCGGCTAACAACTAGGCCGCTCTTAAAAGATCGAAACTTTAAGACAGGACAAAACTAAATACGGTCTTAAAAATAGCGGCTTCTAAGACCGACGACTAATTATACGCGGTCTTAAAAGACCGACTTTCAATTGGATGATAAATAAATCTGGTCTTAAAAGGTTTATTTTTAGGGCTTATAAATATACCAGTCTTAAAAGACCAACTTTTGAAACCGGGCTTAATATCAAATGTATACACCTGTCCTTTAAGACCGGACATATAAATATATCCGGTCTTAACAGTTGAACATTTAAGACTGGCGTATTTATTTCTGGTCTAAATTTTCCCGAATTTTTCCATTCTGTTCTTCCCGATTATATTACACACAAATCCACCACCCAAGCCAGCACATAAAAGTCGATACTTTAAGCTACAAGCTATGAACAATTATGAATAAATTGAATTGGGAAAAGAATACAAATATTATTCACCACGAGTTATGTGGCTTTTAATTAATGATTATACTATGACTACAACACCTAAATTAATTAATACAATAAGATAACTTACTTACAAATACAATAAGTTACAAATACAACATACATGATCAAAATAATATTCACCATGCCTTCATCTGATTCCCACCCAACAACGTAAATCCTCTTTTATAACATGCCCATTTGGATCGGATCCTGCCACAAAAATAAAACAAGAACAAACTTCATAGTCGTGACATTGTTTATGAACATAGAAGGAATATAATATAGGTAAAACCTTAAAGTTTTCAAAGAATTATGCATATGAATATTACCTTATGAATTGACTCTTTTATAAAGTGATATCCTCCCATATCCCTTCTTGATGATCATTTCTTATGCCGGGTTCATTATCCGCTTCATCTTCTTCATTCATGTCCGGTAGACCCCTTGAAAAAGGAGTACTCTCAGGAAGACCATGATTTGAATGACTTTCCTCATCAATATCAATGACCCTTTTTCCTTGGAGAGCTACAAATCACATTTTATGTTCTTGATCGGTGATATAAAACACTTGTTTCGCCTGGTCTGCCATAATAAAAGGTTCATCTCCAAAACTTCTACCATTGACATCGACTAATGTAAATCCCGCCCGATCGATCCGAACACCATTATTGACATTAACCCATTTGCATTTGAAAATGGAAAATCTAATTTTCACATAGTCCACCTCCCAAATCTCTTCAATAACCCCATAATATGGCATGACTGCCAATAAAGGCCTCTTGTCTTTCGAACTGGAGAAGTGCATAGATTCAGCCTCTAACATAACACCACTGTTTTGGACTATGCTCGTATCATCTAGGGGCTTCGTGTAAAATGTATAACCATTGATCACATACGAATTCCAACTTATGACATCAACCTCAGGACCACATGCTAACCATTTGATTGTATCAGAAACACATTCCTCTCCCTCGACCTTTTGTTTGAACCGGTGTGCAAAGTTTGTTATGCTCCCTAATCAACTTTTGTTCGATCATTCGATGATTTTCTTTCCTTACTGACTTCTTTATGTGCAACTATCTTTGGCTTGAACTTCATCAACATAATTGAAGATGTATAAGTGGACTTGTGACAATTCATCAGGATCCACACTCTTTGTTGAAGCCCCTCATGTACCCCCTTCAGCATGCTGACGTTTTGGAAGCCCAATATGTCTTACTTTGGCCAAATAATTTTGACAAAATTCCACGGCTTCTTCAAAAACATATTTCTGAACAATTGATACTTCTAGCCGGTATGCGTTCTTCACATACCTTTTTAGGAATTTCATAGATCTTTCAATTGGGTACATCCACCGTAAATGGATAGGGCGCACAACTTTATCTCCCTCACTAGATGAACAATCAGATGAACCATGATGTCAAAAAATGTAGGAACAAAAAGCTTCTCAAGGTGGCACAAGATAAAATATCCTTCATTCTTCAATTCATTCAACTTTTCAATCTCGAAAACTTTACTACAAACCGCATTAAAGAAGAAACAAAGTCTAATCAAAACAACCCGAAGATTATATTCGGCGATGCCTCGAATAGCTATTGGGAGTAGCTATTGCATCAAGACATGATAATCATGAGACTTTTGGCCTACTAATTTCAAGTCCTTCATCGATACAAGCCTCTTAAAATTTGAAGAATACCCCAGGGAACTTTTGTGCCATGTAAACACTCACAAAAACTTCGTTTCTCATCCTTAGACAAAGTATGAGAAGCTAGGGGGGACAATAAGTTCTGTTACCATGTGGCCTTGGATGTAACTCTTCACGTATTCCCATTGCTATCAGATCCAATCTTGCCTTCACACCATCCTTGGAACTACCTTGTATGTTGAGAAGCGTGCCAACAATACTATCACATACGTTTTTCTCTACATGCATGACATCAATACAGTGTCTCACATCAAGATTGCGCCAATAGGGAAGATCGAAGATTACAGATATCTTTTTCCATATATTTGTTTCTTTTCTACTCTTTGCAGTCTTACCAAAAATGACATTGATATTTTTCACATTTTCATAAACTTGCTCCTCAGTCAATGCCACCGGAGTATCTTCATACGCTTGGCCACTAAAAAAGGCTTTCTTTAATCGACCATATGGGTGGCCCCGTCTAAGAAATCTCCTATGTCCAAGATAAACTGTCTTTCTTCCATGTTGAAGTTGATGGTAGCACATGTGCCTTCTTCACAAACCTAGGACATGCTTTATGGCCTTTTACACTATACCCTGACAAGTTCCCATATGCTGGGAAGTCGTTGATAGTACAATATATCATGGCTCGCATTTTAAACACCTCTTTCTTGAAAGAGTCATAAACATCGACACCTTCTTCCCATAATTCCTTCAAGTCTTCGATCAAGGGCTCAAGGTAAACATCAATGTCATTTTCGGGTTGTTTTGGTCCGGAAATCAACATAGACACATGATGTACTTTCGTTTCATGCATAACATAGGAGATAAGTTGTAAATAATCAAGAGTACAGGCCATGAACTATGTATGCTACTAAGGCTTCCATATGGATTCATGCCATCCGTGCTAAGGGCAAGCCTAAGGTTCCTAGGTTTTTCGCCGAAGTTCGGAAATAATTGATCGATTTTCTTCCATTGTGAAGGATCGGCCGGATGACGAAGCTTTCCATCAGAAATCCTCTCATCTGCATGCCACCACAAATTTTTTGCATCAACCTCATTCGCAAACAACCGCTTGAACCTTGGAATGATTGGAAGATACCACAACACTTTTGCAGGCCCCTTCTCGACTTGTACCTTTCGGTTTCACATATCGGACAATACCGCTTCTCTTCAAACTCTTTTCTATACAACACGCAATCATTCGGGCATGCATGGATCTTTTTGTACTCCATCCCCGTGGACAAAGTATTTTCTTAGCATCATAGTATCGATGCGGCAACACATTATCATCCGGAAGCATGTCCTTAAAAGCCTCAAGCATTTCAGAAAAAACTCTTGTCGCTCCATCCATGACGTGCCTTCAAGCTTACCAATTTCAATACAGCGTTCAACAATTGGTATTGTTTACACCCACGGTATAGCGGGGTCTCATCGCATCACGCACATATTACCATATGCATGTGATTGATGAAAAGCCTCTTCTCCTACATCACGAATAATGTCCTCTATGCGATCATCCATATCCGTGTCATTATCATCAAAGGCCACTTCCCCATGTTGAGACCCACTTGGTATTTTTTCACCATGCCATACCCATACTGTATAAGTCTTACAAAATCCTTTACAAATTAAATGTGTGTGTATAACTTGAGGACTTAGTCGCCTCTCATTTAAACATTTTACACAAGGGCAATAAAACTTCCCACTATAATCATGGGCATTTTGTTTAGCAAATTCTATAAAGTCTCTTACCCCATTATGATATCCAACACTCATCCGTAAAGCATTTATCCAACTGTGATCCATAGTAGAATTCCTATAGACGGAAAGATTTAACATACATAATCCAAAAAAATTGACACTTGCATATAAAATAAGGCAACACCAAATGCATATTTATGCTCAATGTCGGTTATGTCTTTTTTTTTCGGAGAAACTTGCCCATTAAATGCATAACGAAGAATCACGTTTGGTCATAAATGTATCTCAGTGAATCCAAGAAGCAAAATAAATGCATGACGAGGAAATTAAACGCATCGCATGAAGGTCTTGTGGACTCACTTGTAGCATATAAAATCAAATGCGTTTCGAGTCTTTCTTCTCCCGCCACGAACGTTGATGTTGCGGAGTATCCTACCGGCAAGAGTATCCTAAAAACATTTGTTGGTCAAGTTGGGTAGGTCTAAAGTGTAAATATAATCTTCAAAATACAATATTCATTAACAACAGAGATCCGATAAATTAAGACCGTAGGTTTATTAAGACCGATAAATTATAACGCATCCGGTCCTAAATATTTTTTATTAATTTAATTTTTAAGACCGTAGGTTTATTACATTTTATTCAATTACTTTTAAGATCTTCCTTTTATAATATATCTGGTCCTAAAAGTTACTTTCAAGACCGAATTCTTTTCCGCATCCGGTACTAAATATATAATTAAATTCTTAAGACCGTAGTTTTAGAAGACTCCGGACCTAAATTTTTATTATTCAATTAATTATTACGCGCGTAGATTTTATTAAGACTGGTTAATTATAAAGTAGCCGGTCCTAAATGTATAACTTTTTAAGACCGAAGCCTCCTAAAACTCCGGTCCTAGATTCTCATTTTAAAAAAAAAAAAAGGATTGGCTTTGGCGAGCGCAAAGAATCGAATGAATAAAAATTAAGGGAAAACCGGAGTTTAATTTCTTCAATTACTGGAGAATATGAACAAAAAAAAGACACAAGCTTAGTTCTTAATGCTACATATATTACTTGAATATGCACGTACACAAGAAAAAATATAAAAGAAAAACAAGCAGAAAATTATCAAAAACAAGAATCTGACTATATATACATCCTAAAGTTATTATCCTCCAAAGCCTTGGCGATATCGGCGTGAGTAGCATTAACTTCCCGCTGGAGATCAGCAAGTTCCTATCTTATTCGCATCAGCGCATCATGGTCTGAAGGCTGGGGGGCAGCAATCTCTTCATCATCCGAAATAAAAATGGGTCCAACGACCCGAGACTCTTCTGTCTCAATAGAACGCACTCTCACTGGAGGAGGCGCACCGTATAACGATCTACGGAAGACATGAGCATCACCAGTAAGTCTACCTCTACGAGCGGTTCTGTTGTATCTAACCATTGTTTGAGCAGTTGGGGAAGAGAGCCACGTAGTGTGACTGTGGAGTTACAAGTTGGTGAGGAGTTAACAAGGATAGAGATCGAGGAATGAGGAGTTAATAAAGGCAGAGAGGAAGCAGATTTTATAAATATGCGGTCTAAAATGTGGAGTTACAAGGTAGTAAGTTAATAAGGACAGAGATCGAGGTTATGAGGAGTTAATAAGGATTGAGATCGAGGTTATGAGGAGTTAATAAAGGCAGAGATCAGGAGAGACGCAACCGGTTAATTAGAATATACTTTAAGAGCGGAAATTTCTATTATTTAATTTTTTCAATTCAATTGATTTCAAGACTGACCTTTTATACAATATCCGGTCCTAAAAGTTTATTATTTATTTTTTTAATCAATTCAATTTTAAGACCGACCTTATATCTTTCATCCGGTCCTAAAATTCATTTATTTTTTATAATTCAATTTCTTTAAAGTAAGAATTTTGTCTTAAAAAATATTAGTTTTAAGAATGGATCTTTTACAATATCCGATATTAAATCAGAGTATCCTTACACTCAGTTCAAATGAATGATTCAGAGTCCCTTCGGCTTCTAGATAAACTTCCCAACTAGCCGTCTCCTCGTATTGTGATGAACTATGTGTCTCCTCATTAATGTTTCCTGCGTTTCACATTGTTCATGAAGGGTTCTCTATTTAAACCCGATGTTACTTTACTTCCTTCACTGAGAACATTCTTCTCCATCACTTCTTTTTCCTCCACAAGAATGGCTGCTCCACCACCACCACGAGGTCCTCAACCACCCCCAGGTCCTCCTTTTCTCGATTAATCCTCTTCGACCTCCATACCCTCCGCCGCCTCCGAACCGACCCGCTACCGATGCTCGCAAGACCTTTGGCCCGTCGTTTATATAGACCGACGCTTGGGCCAGTTGTTTCAGGTCTATCACACCGTCAACAACAAGCTAATTGCGGTACTCGACACCCATGACATTGAGTACCATCCTTCGACGACAACGACGTCTCGACCTCTCCGATGACTCCTTCCCCTCCGACAACGATGGGGAGGAGTAAATATTTTTATGTTTTGTTTTTTTTCCCTGTTTCTCGTGGGGGCAAAGCATAAAAAAAAATATAATAAATTTTTTTCTTTCCTATTTCGATTGCCTTGTCCTTCTCATTAGATTCTTTCTTTTTCCGACAAAAAAGGAAACAAACAAAACATTGTCCTCATGTGTGATCAACATTAAAAACTCGCACAATACGGTTAAGATCGACCATACAAAACAAAAACATCGTTTACCTTATTCGAATAAAAACAAACACATTGACAATTCTTCTCAAGGTTGGACCGTCGTTGTCGTCGGTTTTGCCTTGCCCCGATTTGAAACAAAGTGTCCTTTTCATTATCTTCCTTCTTTTTCCAACAAAAAGAAAAAAGACAAAAGAAAAGGGACACCGATAATGCTACTCAAAACCAGGAGAGGTAAAAACGACAACAATGAAGGACCTAGCTTGAGTAGAACGCCAGAACCTCGGTTGTCTTGAACCCTATTGATTTGTCTGAAAAGCGAGTCAACATTTCTATTTAAAGGAAGACTATTAAGACCAGAGATTTAACAAAAAAATGTCCTAAAGGTAATAAAGAATTTTAGGAGCGGACAAACAAATTATACGATCCTAAAAGTAATACTTTTAAGACCGATCATTAAACAAACAAACGGTCCTAAAAGTCTTCGAATTAAATGAAGACTTTTAGGACCAGACTTATAATAAATATGCGGTCCTAA
Source organism: Acacia acuminata (assembly GCA_019022655.1). NCBI lineage: Eukaryota > Viridiplantae > Streptophyta > Magnoliopsida > Fabales > Fabaceae > Acacia > Acacia acuminata. The sequence goes on from JAFJYI010000131.1 coordinate 703,957, forward strand.
AAGTTACGCCATACTTTTAAAATAAACGAACACTTTTAAGACTGGACTTTAAACGAATATACGGTCTTAAAAGTTCAGCCTTTTTTTAGGACTTTTAGGACCGGACTTTCATCAAATATATGGTTCTAAAAGTCTAGCCAACTTTTTAGAATTAAACGAGGACTTTTAGGACCAGATCTTTAAAAATATGCGGTCCTAAAAGTCACGAATTCTTTTCAGGTATAGTCTCGTATTGCTCATTGACAACATCCCGTACCTCAAATTTTAAGCACTAAATAGCTAGAACGAATGAATGAATTCTTCGAAAAAATAAACAAATTTATTATTAAATTACACATTGCATGTATTGTTCGAAAAAATAAACAAATTTATAGAAAATTATTGTTGCTACAGCATATATTTACAAATGAATTTAGGTCATTAATTATTGTCCTGACTGTTAATCAGGTCATACAGATATTCACAAAACAAATTGCGTATGTGCTCCAATTCATCATTAGGAAAGGGATCGGGACGGGAAAACCTACGTAACATCAAAGATTTAAACCGAATTAACTTGCGTGCATATTTCATATGTAACATTAAGCCAGAAACTGAATTCAGCCAAACCTCTAACATCAAATACATTTACCTTTACAGTTAATTTAGTCCTTCCTTCCGTGATAATATCATATATGTGTTTCATGACATACTGGCCACATAAGTTGGACTCCGTTGGTTGCCGACGGGTCTAAAAAGAACAAGAAATATATATAAGAGCATATATAGCTTACTGACCAAGTTCACAAGGTAGTGTGGTAGTGTCCAAATATGTACCAACCTTTGGTGTGTGCCATGTTGGATTAGTGGCCTGATACTAATGTTTGTTTTTTACCTCGATTTGGAAGGTCCTCATGGCACTATCATCAAAATCACAAATTTATCAATAATGTTCACTGAAAATTCACAGCAGAGATTTCAGACAAGAGAATCAAAATGACATGCATACTTGTTGATGGTCTGCACCAACGTAGTCCCTGGATCGCTGTGAGTGGAGCATAAGAAGATAACTTTATGCTCCTCCATGCACATGAGGACAACTACCAGTGGCGGCTGAAAGTTCACAGTAGTAAAGTACTCAGTGATATATGTAGCAGAATTAAGTGAATTGCAGATAATAATTGTGATATGTACTTGTGAAAGTATGGAAACATGTACACCTTTCTTCTCACTTTACACAACCTCGTTGGTATGTACTCCTGTCTCTCCTCCTTGGATGTTGTACTTGCATAGACTGGGCACAAGAATCCAAAATCATTGATTTTGCCCTGTTGATCCAATACTTGATGCATGAACCTACAATAATGACATCGATCAGGGAATTAGTATATATGTATGTGTGTATAAACGATGCATTTAAATTATGTACTCATAGAAGAAGATACCTACTTCATCCACATTTGAACAATTGCATTAGTAGCTCCTGTCGAGGAAGCAGCAGGGACGTTACATCATCGGTGTCAACGTAAACGGGTTGAGGATTAGTGAGGCCTACTACTTCATTGACAGGACATGATTTATCTTTAAAATATCCACTCTGCACCAGATCGGATATTTTTTCCTTGGCAATCAACTTAGCAGTAGGGGGATAAAGCTTGAAGAGGGGATGGAGCTTGACGAGGGGATGGAACTTGAGGAGGGGGTAGAGCTTGACGAGGAGATGGAACTTGAGGAGGAGGGGTGGAGCTTGACGAGCGGATGGAACGATGGAGCTTTAGGAGGAGTAGAGACATGTACAAGCTTCACTGGCCAAGAGATGAAAGTTTCCTTGACATCACTCATAAGCTTCAGCTGATCAGTAGGGAGAAGGAAAGGTGCATCAATGATCACCTTTTCAACTGACACTCTGACTTCATCATCAGCCATTTGTTGGTGGTGTACACTTGATCCCAAGTTGTGGATAATCCCTTTTGCAACTAATTGTCTATGACTATCACGATCCTCCACATACAGATCACAAGGTTGCACTGACTGTCCAACAATGCAGCTCTCTCTAGTGCTCTGCTGTCTAGGTGCAGGTGAATGTGTGAAGGGAACACTGATCTCTGGACAAGAGCTCAAAAGCAGCCTCATCTGATTCATTTCCTCCTTCATCAATTTTATCGGGATTGAAACATTGCTTCTTTAGCCGCTTCCTCACTTAATTTGGCCGCGTCACGTTCCATCTCCTCCGGGTAACCATACTTTGTTTATGGCATTTGGATTTACCAAAGTATTGCTTTATGCCTACCCGTCCTCCAATCCCCCTTAAGTCAGAACATCATTCCTCTCGTCCGACACAAAAGATCCCTCTGCTTCTTTCTTTTTAAGATCTTCCTGTAAGATACAGATAACGAGAAGCTTAGTAATGAAACTTGTTTAGTAACTAAAAAATAACAATAATGATACTTACAATATTTTCAGCAACTACACGAGTTTGTTCACTCGAGTAGGCGCGCTTGGCTTTTGCCAAATATGCAACCACAACTTCTCGCGACGTATTGGAGATGGCTGATCAACTATCGTAGAAGGATTGGATTCCGCTTCATCTTCCAATCTCTTCCGCTTGGCCGCCATCAATTCTTTTTCAGCCTTTTCATATCCGCCGCGAGAAGCCCTATGCAGGCAATCATTCTTTCTCCCTATCTCCTGTGCTTGTTCCCTTCTTTTCTGTGAATCAGAATTGAAAACAACTATTAGTTTTGAATTCCAGCCATGTCACTAAGGTGGTCTTAAAAGTTAACCTTTAAGACCTAGGTCCTTTTTGGACCTCCTAGGTCTTAAACTTAATTACTTTTTTGGGAACCGGTAGTATTATATGTCCGTCGTAAAAGAATAACTTTTAAGATCGGTCGTTAAATATGTGCGGTCTTAAAACTTTTAGACTTTTTATATTTAAATTTTTCCTTATTATATTGGACCTCAGAAAATATAAGGACTAATTTGTATGAGATTTCTCTATTAAGTAATTGAAATTTCAATTTTCTTAATAACATTTTTAAGACCGGTTGTTGTTTTGTTCGGTCTGAATAATATATTTAAGACCTAAGAAAAGATGATCCGGTTCAACAAGTTCTTTATATTTACGGAACTGCCACCGATCATTGCTTTAAGACCGGGTCGTTCGATTCTCGGTCTAAATGAGGTGGTCTTAGAGCCCTTTTTTGCACTAGTGCTTGATTGATTTAATTTCAAGGGAAAATTGCCCAAAAATTATAATAAATAAATTACAAAGTTTGAGACAACATATTCTCCTTTATTTATCATGTATTATTTACCAAAATATAGTATTTATGATAAATAAGAATTTTAGGGTATTATATACGCTGATCGAGAAGATTTCTTTAAAATAATCTCCGTTGACTTTTGTTTAATCATGATTGTGGGACAGGGTCTTCTATTTTTCAATGTTTTTGCTATTGTTAGAGCTTAGTGTGAACGCGAATCATGCAAGATTATGTATATTTTATTAATTTGCCCACTGTGTTTTGAATAATAATATTCTGATATGGTACATGGCTTTATTGCAATAAAATAATGTAATAAAAAATTGTATTGATATTTTGACTTTTGTTTGCTATAAGTTTGATCACTGAACGACTTGCTTATCATGTGCTAATTAAGTTTATAATTAAAAAAGGACAATCGAGTCTCTTGTGACATATTGATGAATAGGTATATATTAGAAGAAAGAGATGATATGGATCTATAAAATGACAATATGATGGTAGGCTTTTACTTTAAACGAATATATATATATATATATATATATATTGAATGCTTGTATTTATTTGAATCTTTTTTATATATAGAAAATATAGTGATTATGTTGTTAATATTTGGGAATTGGGATGGCTTAGTATTGTGGGGAAAGTTGTGGATGATAGTTGGTGCAAGAAATCAAGTTAGAACGCAGGCGTCGAATTTGTAGTCTTTGTTTAAACGTAATTATAAATTGCCTAAGAGAATAGGTGAATTTTTTACTTAAAAAATAAAAGTTGTGAATTCATTATCTAAACTTGTCAATTATTTATCTAAATTTGTGAGTTCATTATTTAAACTTGTGAATGGCTTGAGAGAATAAGTGATTTTTTTACTTAAAAAATGAAAGTTGTGAATTCCTTATCTTAAATTGTTAATGGGCTTTTATTAAAGATCAAAGGATAATATATATATATTTTTGTTTGCATTATTTATATTAAATGGTATTGGTGGTCCAATGATCACTAACATTTTGTGCAAACAAATTATATGGGTTTGAACCCACTCCACCACTTTGGGAGTATTTATTCCAATGAAAAGGTGACTGAGACTTCATAATTGGTGATAACAATTTGGCAATTAAGGTTATTGGCGGGAAAGAGATTACATTAAGGATAACCAAGGAGAAGGTTATAAAATGACTAATTATTATTTACTAGCAGAAGTAGGCCTGAGCGGAAGTGGCTCTAGTCACTTAAGCAAGAGATCTCGGTTTCGAGCATTTGTGAATGCAAAAAAAATTCCTTGAGAGGTCTCGCGGTGCCGATTTAATCTCGTAGTCGTTGCATATTTTACCACCATTTTTAGTATATAAAAAAGATGACTAATTATTTTATTATGAATTAATAAGTGGTATGGTAAAGTACTAAATTTTTATACATATGATCTTGGAAGACAAGAGTATATATCAAATTCTTTGATGGATTTAGGTATTATGATGAATATAATTTTATCGACTTCTTTAACTACGTAATACTCCATATGTTGTATTCAAAAAATAATTACTGCCTTATATTGGAGATAAAATCACACACATGACCCATCCATGTTAAAAAGAAAATTACTCTCAAGCAAAAGTTTTACAATATATACAATAAAATATCGATTTATGAATCATCAAAAAACTTAATATAATGGTATATCTCTACCATTGGACCTGGTTTATCTGCTAAGCAAAGTTTAGCAGGGAGAGCTCAATAGATCTGAGCCATCTGGATTAAGTTGCAAGAAATTCACAACTAAGTTATAAGTGAATCAAAACTTTAAAGGCTAAAAGATTAATTTTTCCATCGTAATATATGTAATTTAGTTGAGTTTAACGATTTTACCCCTATTTTAAAAGTTTATCGTTGTTTTTGCTCTAAAAAATAATTTATGGTTACTGTTGCCCTTTTTTAAAAAGTTGAAGGTTATTTAAGCACCTTAACCCTATTTATATATGATTTAAAATTTAAGTTGTCAGCTCAGATAAAAAATAAAAAAATTAAGTTGTCAGTTTCACAAAATTAATTATAAATGAAGTTATATCTACTGCCCATTAAAAATAAAACATGATTAGGTATGAAACTGACTTTTTTTTTTTTTTTTTATCTCCTTGCAAGTGGTTTACAGTTACACACAAAATGACAAATTGAATGTATTAAAAAAAATGACAAATTGAAAAATATATATTATGTACAATTATTTGTGATCGTAGACAATTTAAAAGATATGAGATCAGACCACAAAATTGCCCGATAACTTTATTATCCACCATCTGATTAGATATGTTGATCTGATCTAAATTTTATTTTTTATTTACGATGCTGGAAACAACATGCATGTCTCAGCAAGAAACAAGTAAGAAAGTGGAGAAAGGAAATTAAGGTTAACTTGTTAATATTGTGTCGTGAATGGTGTTGCGTATGTAAAATTTTCTTCAATCCATATCTTAAGAGCTGCATTTTGGTAGGCTGAAAATTGGAGGATAGAAAAGGAAAAGGAATTCATTTCTTTCACATAACATGTCCGTTTGGCTGCCCCAATTTTTTTTGGAAAGGGAATTCCAGCTGCTAAAAGTTTTACCTCATCTTCTTACCAAAAATAATAATAATAATAATAAGAAATTCCCTCGTCCATGCCGTGGAGGACCCATGATTTTAAGTTTGTGGGTGCACAATTAGTGGTGGGATTCGGGGGCAACACGCCCAAATTTTTTTTTAAGGAAAGTTTTAAATGCATTAAAAAAAGAAAAGAATATAAACAATAAAAGAAAAGAAAACTTCAACTTACATAGAAAAATAATAATCAAGAGTCGACATTAAATTTAAATGGTTATAGCGATATTTTATAAAATTATAATTAAAATATTAAATAATAAGCTTAATTTGTTCAAATTTGATTACAACAAATCACAATCATAGAAATAAAGTAAATACAAGTATTCACTTTATGAAAATATTTTAATTATATATAGTCTTTGGCTCTTTGCAATACAATCATAAAACTATTCAAATTTAATTTTAGTACATGATCATTTAAAATCTTAATAATGAATTTTTAAAATATTAAATTTGCATAATTTAAAATTACCCGATCTAATATTTAAAATAAGAAACCATTAAATTCAGCAAAAGAATCCAATCTTACATTATTAAGGGTGAAACAAGGGCGGGCCACTAGAATTGACTACCCGGAAAACACTGCGAAACCTCGCGCAGTTTGGGTCATCGGAGTCCTCGGGTGTGCCCTTGAAGAGGCCATGTATCTTGAGAGAACTTTTGTCATGCCATCAAGGATGTGTAGAAATCCAATGCATAATAAGAAAGGGATCTTTCAGCTGTCCAATACCTCCAGTTCAGAGGCAAGTTGGCACTACTACAAAATACTTAAAAGACGACCTAAAAAAGACCCAATTAACGTCCTTATTCTTAGGGACGTTGGGGAGAGTGTAGTAGTATATTTCCATATGAGGAGACCTGAAATGGGTTCAGGTCGCCTCATATGAGGCGACCTGAAAGAAGTTCAGGTCGCCTCATATGAGTATGAGGCGACCTGAAATGGTTTAAGGTCGCCTCATATGAGGCGACTCCGAAACCTTTTCAGTCGCCTCATTTCTCATATGAGGCGACTGAAACCTTTTCGGGTCGCCTTATTTCACGACACGGGTTCATATGTGGCCTCATATGAGGCGACCGAAATGGTTTCGTGTCGCCTCATTCTCATATGAGGCGACTTGAAACCTTTCAGTCGCCTTATTTCCCATATGGGCGACCTGAAACCATTTCAGGTCGCCTATTATCACCCAAAGACGCCCTGAAATCGTTTCAGGTCGCCTTAATGTATTTTTTTTTTAAAAAAAAATGCGCTTGCTGTTTTGTTTGGCCAATTTGCTGCAAATGCTTCACAAAATAATTAAGCGCATATTATATTATGTATGTGCATTCCATCAAGAATACAAGAGTGGTTCAATAAGAAAATTGTAAAAGTGACTTCAACAAAAGAATTGGCTCCACATACAAGAGAAACTTTCAAAGCAACTTCAACAACGAGAATATAAGAAGGCAAGTTCGGGAAAGTCACTTAAGAAGGCAAATCGAAACTTTCAAAGAACTTCAACAATTTAAAAGAAAGAATGTATGACCTAGATTTTGGTTACTAAACTAGACCAAAAACAACAAACAAAGCACCACCATGACAACAATTTTTTCTCACATTTGGAGGCAATTAATCTCCAAAATTTCACAACGGCTTTCACAATTTAATGCAGCAATTAGATAGCATCAACATTCCCTTCAATTGGCAAATAACACCGATATGCGACAAGAGGCAAATATATATAGCGAAATGACTTTTGAACACGAAGCTTAACAGAATTTCAAGGTTTCAGCTAAAGTGAATGAGAGCCACCTTTAAATCACAAGTACCACACAAGCGAATCAAACCCCTCCCAAGCAAAAACCCCACATAAAACTTGCAAAGCAAATCGTTATGATGGTATGATTCAACAAAATTCTCAAGTCTTGGTTATTGGAAAATCAAATGCGTAAGGTGTAATGGCAAAATCAAACCTCATATGACAAGTGATCTATTTCCAGAATTAAACAAGTGATCTAACCTCATATTCACACAATTATAGTGGCAAATTCAAGAGCAACACCAATAATTTACGTAAAACCGATGTCATCATGACTTAATAAGTTTGACAATGACAATCACCCTAACAAGTAATGACTTGCCTATATATTCACATTGAGCCATGTTCAAGAAGATATCTAGCCATCATGTCTCGAATCGAATCGATGTCATCCCGTGAGTACGGATCCTCGCACGAAAAAAGCGTAAATTGGAAAACAAGGTATAATTAACAACGAAGTACCACAACAAAAAATATCATCATTTGAGGATCACGGAGCATTACGTACATTTTGCAAGCCGGTAGTACGTCCGCGGAAACGATAGATTGCATCCAATTGATAACGTAGTATCCGCACTCGGTGTGGCCTGGTTGGTGATGGCACTATAAATAAAAAACAAATTGTTAAACAGAAAGCTACTGTGTCTCAGAAAAAACTTGAATTGAAACTACTTACCTTAGGATAAAACCACTTCGGTCCACCCTACTCCCGTGCTCCAGCAATCTGTCTATATGTCCTAAGACCACTATCATTAAAATGGAAATTAACAAACATGAAAACAATTCATTTAAAAAAAGAATCGATGATTTAGACAAAAATTTACTTACTCGGCAAACATGGTTTTGATATCCTCGGTTGGCTCGCCACCTATGGAATCGAACCAATAACATGCGTTCTTGGCGGGACAAACAACGCACAGGGTCCAATGAGCACTACAACATATACATATTAATATTAAACTAAGATAAAAAAGTATTTTTTCCTTAAAAATCTTATATAGACAAAAAAAAAATACGCACCCTTCATGTATTGGCGCTAGATAACAAGACGATTTTATGTCGCCCATTGTTAAACCAACATAAATGGCCCTCCCGGCTAAGATATTGCGAGCCGAAGCCGTGGATCCAGGACATAAGAATCCATACGAATCCAATAGGTCTCCTTTTTGCAGATGTCGTGGCGTACACTACGATCGAAATAAAATGATAAGTGTTGTTGAATATATTAAACAAAAAAAGAGTATTGACATAATTAAAGGGTAAAAAAAACTTACAAGATTGCAAGTTGAAGCCACTTTGTATATCTAAACAGTCCATATGCATAAACTCGTCAAATCTTTCCGTCAATTGATATCGGATATGTCTTGTCTCCGCACCGACAATGCCCGGAGGCATCGCAAGCCGATAGAGACGATGTCCCTGGTAGAGCTCTCGCGGCGTTGATAAGTATGGAAATCTGCCCGCAGCTTGTTCATGCTATGAAAACATAATAAACAAATTATGAGTGGGTTAGCAATGAAAATCAATCTTAAACCCTACTCATCGTCAATCGTAATGTATTTCTTACCATTGGAGGTGTCGTCCCCACCTCAATAAGATGATGCGGCCAAAGGATGAACGATGTGGTGGCGGCGTCTAGCGTGCGAACCTCCTCATCAACAATAGGGATGGCGGTCTTTTCTTCCCCTCTCGCACACTTGTCGAGTCACCTACGTTGGTCTTGTGGAATTTGCATATGGTGGTGTGTGGTTTGTTCGGGTAAACAAGACCATCTCGCAACAATCCGCCGTGTGGGTCATCCAAATATAGGCGGCGGGGTTGTCCCCCCGTGGAGTGTGAGAAGGCTCGCCGGGCTCGTCAATAAGTACATCCGGGAGAGTGATGAGAAGGTTCGCCAATAGGTACGTGCGGAGCGTGAAAACTTTCCTTGCTTGCTTGGGAAGGCCGGGGATTCCTCGTTTGAAGGTTGCGTTACCTTCCCTTGTATCATCTCCCTCATTTCACCCCGTAGTTGTGCCATAACCTCATCTACGAGGGACGCTCGAATTTTGGCTACAAGCTGAGGACTAGGGTTGTCATCGTCATGCGAACAACTCGAACGCCGTCCAAAGTATTTCGCGACACTAACTCCCCTCGGCTCCCCACGAACAAAGCATCAAGGTAATCGGGCTTCCCAATCGCCGTGGACAAAATGTCCATCCGTGTACCGGCGTGAATGAACCTTGGCCGCTTTGTCTTTGCTCAAGCACATCGTATCATAGGATTTTTCATAAATATTAACTAATTAAACTCTAAAAATATGAAACAACCGAAGCTATTTAATACTTCTAATTTAACTACTTACAATCTTTGAAGCAACCTCACCACATCTTCATTTATGTATTTCTCGCCCTTCTTCCTCGCAGCTATCCATTTTTTGTGGCGAGGAGGACGCTCGAGGGCCGGATAACGGTGGAAGGATCGGATTGCGCAGCTTCCTTCATTCTCTCGCAACTCTTCTTCCATCGGCCTCCGTTCAAGCTTCTTATAGCCACCCCTAGACATGCAATGCGGATACTTATTTCTCGCTTGCCTCTCCCTATTGGCCTCGACTTTTTTCCCGTGACACGAAAACAAATAAAACGAGCCTTCAATGTCAAATAGATTCAAATAAAAGATAAGATATGAAAGAAATTTTACAAGAAATTCGGGATTCGGCGTGACGCCACAAACTCCCTCCAAAGTCCTCCGGACTAATGTAATCATAGTCCCGACATGGGTCCTTGTCCCTCTTTGCCCCTCGAATATACTTTCTAGTGAGCTTGTTCTTAAAGTCTTTCCAACGTATACGAACCTCGCCCATCCAATGCTTGTACATGGCCTTATTGTTAGGCACATCATACGTTTCTTTGCAAGGTAAAAGAGAAGATATGAAAGAAATCAAGTGATAAAACTAAAGATACAAATGCATAAGATATCGAAAGTGAGATACCAAAAGTTGTGCCCAGATCAACTCCTTCGTTTTAGTAGGAACCAACTTCCAATGAGAGAATACAATGCGAACTTTGCTTCGAGCCGATAGCCTACGTAGCTAATGAAGTTGTCCTCCTCTCGGACCAATTGGATTCATATTGGCATCGAACTCCACATGCAGCCTCTTTTTTTCGATCGTCACGACGTGCAATTAACGCACCCATATGTGTGCTACCTCTACCCTTTCTCCCCATCGGTACATCATTCCCACCATCACTCGATGACTCGTCGATCTAGACATATTCCTGTTCATCAAAGACAAATGAATAATGTTAGATAGGGTTATTATTAAATAATAAACAAATGAATAAAATGAACTAACATGTTAAACCCGTACAAAAATAACATAGGACTTTTTCATAACTTAAGACCTTACTTTATATGGTTTCCCATATTCCTTCGAATGATCCTTCCTTGGAGCATATTCTTCATCATCTACCAATTCTACTTCACGTGTTGTAGGTGGATTTGTTGTGAAAGGGAGTGTATCGTCCGGTTCAAGGATTCTTCACCATACGTCTGTTTTTTACTTTGAAGTACAATGGACATTTTGTTATTTGGTGGTCTCGTAACATAAAACACTTGTTTCGCCCGGCTTGCTAGAATGAATGGCTCGTCTCTATGACCAAGTCTTTGAAGATCAACCGAGACAAATCCAAATTTAGGATCTATTACAACAAGCATTATTGTTAACCCACTTGCATTTAAATAAAGCAACTTTGAACTTGGTGTAGCTCATCTCCCATATTTCTTCAATAACTCCATAATAGGTCATAGATGCTAACACCGGGTTTTTGTCTTTCGAACTCGAAAAGTGCATGGATTCAGCTTCAACCATCACCCCATTTGTTTTGCACGAACTCCCGTCATCTTGGTCTTTTGTGTAGAAAGAATATCCGTTGATATCATAACTTGTCCAAGTGATGACCGATAAGAAGGCCCCCAGGCTAACCACTCGATTGTAGCCGACACACCGGTCTCGTGCAATACCTTCTCCTCGAACCACTTTATAAATGTCTTCTTTTGCTCATTAGCTATCTCGCATGTCATTCTTCCTTGGATTCATATTCTTCAAACTCTTTCGTGTTCATCAATGTATGGTTGAACTTCTTCCGTATTATTCAAGATGTACGGGTGTGCTTGCAACACCTCTCGCACGAAGCATATTCTTCAGTTTGATTCCTCGAGTTCCCTCACTTATCCCCTTATCATGCCGAGATTGTAACGTCGCCCCGATAGATAATCTTTACGAACTCCATAGCCTCTTCCACTACATATCTCTCAACGATTGAGGCTTCCGCCGATAAGGATTTTTAGAATACCCTTTTAAGATCTTCATGTATCGCTCGAAAGGGTACATCCACCTTAGGTAAACCGGACCGCAGAGCCTTACCTCCCTTACCAAGTGCGCTATCGGTGCACCATTACATCGAAAAATGCGGGAGGAAAATGCATCTCTAGTTGGGACAAAATAATATAACCCTCGTTTTCCAATTCATCCAACTTTTCAATGTCAATGACTTTGTTACATATAGCATTAAAGAAAATACACAATTTTGTTATAGTGGTCCGCACTTCATCTTTCATAATGCCCCTAATAGCTACCGGTAATAGTTGTTGCATCAACACATGATAATCATGAGACTTCATTCCCACTAACTTCAAATCGTCCATTGAAACACACCTTCTCAAATTTGAAGAATATCCTTGTGGAACCTTAATGTCATATAGACACCCACACAAACTTTTTTCTCCGCTTTTGATAGTGTATGAGCCGCCGGCTCCATGTATGCCCTCTTACCATCTTCCGTTACTCGTGGATGTAACCGTTCTCTTATTCCCATATCAACCAGGTCTAGTCTCGCACTAATTCCATCCTTAGTCTTCCCCGGTATGTGCAAAAGAGTATCGACAAGGCTATCGCAAACATTTTTTTCCACATGCATCACATCAAGATCGTGTCTCACATCAAGACTACGCCAATATGGAAGATCAAAGAAAATTGATCTCTTCTTCCATATATTCTTCTCACCCGCAATCCTTTTCTCGTTTACCCAATGTGACATTGATATGCATCACCCGACTATAGACTTCCTCTCCGGTTAATGCCTTTGGAGCCGTTCTATGCTCCGGTAAGCCGTTAAAACGCTTTCTTAACTTACGATATGGGTGGAACCGATCAAGAAACCTCCGTGACCGAGGTAGACCGTTTTTTTTTTCCATGCTTTAATTGCTGGAAGTTTGTGTCGCTTCACATATTGGACATGCTTTATGCCCCTTCACACCGTACCCGAGACAAATTTCCGTATGCGGGAAAGTCGTTGATCGTGGTAAAAATCATTGCACGCAACTTGAAGGACTCCTTCTTATATGCATCAAACACATCTACGCCTTCCTCCCACAATTTCTTCAAATCCTCAACCAAGGGCGCCAAGTACACATCGATATTGTTCCAGGGCTGTTTTGGTCCGAGAAATCATCATAGAGAGCATCACATACTTGCGTTTCATACATAGCCGGGAGGTAAGTTGTATATTACAAGGAGAACCGGCCATGCACTATGGGTGCTTGCTAAGAGTCCGATACGGATTGAAGCCATCTGTACAAAGCCCTGACGAAGGTTTCTTGGCTGTTTTGCCAAATTGAGGGAACATTTCGTCTATTTTCTTCCATTGCGAGAGTCACCGGGTGCCGTAGATATTTTCCATCGGATATTCTCTCATCAGAATGCCACCTCAACTTCTTTGCTGTTGCTTCACTAGTAAACAGACGCTTAAACCGAGGAATTATGGGAAGATACCACAACGCCTTCAAAGGTTGCCTTTTTTTTGTGTGATCTCCAGAACCACCACCTTTCTTCACTTTGTATCGTGAAGTTTTACACTTCGGACAATTACTAAGGCCTTCATACTCATTTCGTACAATATGCAGTCATTAGGGCAAGTTTGTGTATCTTTTTATACTCCATACCCATCGTAGATAAGATTTTCTTGGCCTCATACATACGATTTGGAAGTACATTATTATCGGCAACATATCACACAACAATTCAAGCAACGTCGTGAAACCGCTATCGGTCCACCCACATGTTGCCTTTAAGTTGACCAAATGTAAGGTCCCGTCAACCGTGTATACTTAGTACACCCAGGGAACAAAGGTGTCTCGCATCACTCCGCACGCTATCATATTCATGCGGTTGTGCAAAGGATTCGACCTCAACATCATGAATCATTCTCTCCATTCCATCATCATCTACCTCAACTTCATTTTCGTAGGATGCACCTTTGGGAGTTACCTCCTCACCATGCCATATCCACGTTGTGTATCGAAGGTTTATTCCATCACAAATTAGGTGGTCCCTTATATCAGCAATATCCCTTCGAACCCCATTTAAACAATTAACACATGGACAATAGTACATCCCATTTTTTGTAGCCACATTCCTTCTAGCAAATTCAATAAACTCTTCCACCCCATTCTCATATTCTTCACTAGTTCTCAAAGCATTCATCCAACTATGAACCATTTTCTTATCACCTAAGACATTTCCAACAACAAGTCAAGTTCATAACAATTTCAATAACGACATGGTTTTTTCTCAATCTTGTAAAATAAAATTCGGCAGCATTTCCCCTCAACAGTGAGACATCCCAAAATTTCAACAACAAACCATTTCAACTTAATTCAACAAAACTTACTAACTAAGGCAATTTAGAAAATATCAGCTATTAAATCCAATAATTTCATCAATACAAAAAACTAAAATATATCTAAGTTGTCTAAGTCATAAACTATAAATTATGGACATCTAAGCATCATTATCCATACTACAAAGATTACCTAGTTCAATGCACATCAACAACAAAACAATATTTAACTATAATTACCTCAACTTTAAATTCCTCTCCTTGAAATTTATTTGCTCTAGTCAACCTAAAGACAACAACAATAAAGACAACATTAGAATTATTCAAACTAACATTGAACTTAGGATATAACATATGAGAGGGAATAATTGTATGACAAAAGCAACATGATTAAAAATACCTACCCTAGGACCCCTCAAGCTCTTGTGGGTTGTTGTCGTGGCCAAGTCACAAACAAGTAGTCGGTATAAGATCAATATTTATCAACTAAATCCCCCAACACCGATTTGTTCCATTTCCTTGCAATAAAACAACCATTACAAAAGCATGAGAAGAAAGCATGGATATGGCATGGTGAGGAAGTAACAAGTCTATTATTGAAGTAACAAGTCTACCAAATTAAAGTGGTGTGTTTTGAAACTAAAAGCAACATGAACACAAATAAAACTAAATACTATGAGTTCGAAAGTCGACAAAACACTTAACTAAGCATATCAAATAGTGAGGAATACGATTTTGTTTGTCCATCTACATTATTACCAAGAGCTATAGTCATAGTGATCATCCTTATCCCATGTTTTAGATGTTTGTTAGTATGAGTGAATAGTAAGTGATATACAGAGAAGGAGGAAGGATAGAGAGAGAGAGAGAGAGATGGGGAACACCTTCTGCCTTTTCTGTATATGCGTTCAGCAATCGAATATAGGAGTTGTGGAATGAATTTGGATGATATTCAAGACTTCGGCGCAGCTTTGGCTGTTCAAGGAATGAAAGCCTGGGAGAAAATGTGTAAAGGAGCTTCAAAACTAATGGAGAAGTATTCTGTCCAAACTTGTGGATATTGTCCAGAGGTGCAAGTAGGGCCTAAAGGTCATAGAGCACGAAATTGTCAAGCCTACAAACACCAGATGAGGGATGGGCAGCATGCTTGGCAGGAGGCTACGATCAGTGATTTGGTACCTCCAAAGTGTATGTCTATCATATTCAAGATCCACAATCTAGTGAAGCTTTGGTAAATGGGTTGAAGAGGTATTATGGAATGTTGCGGCAGCGGTTGAGCTATTTGCGCAGTGGGGCACCAAGTTGGAAAGAAATATGCAAGTGTAATGAGGGAAGATGTTGTGGTCCCTAATTTGGATGAGGAAAAGTGGGTTGTTTAAAATGATGAATTGAATAGCTTGCCGTACATGGAAGGCCCTTTCATGTTGTGAAAGAGTCTAATATGGAAATTTGAGGTTTAATATATTTACAAAACCGTGAGATGGTGAGGTTGCTAAAGCTGTGTTGGAGGAACTTGGAAAGGTAATGGGAGAATATGGATATAGCATAGAACAAATATTGATGGTTGATATTATTCCTGATAAAGCTGTACGCTCGGCAATGAATGAGATCAATGCAGCCCAAAGACTGCAGCTTGCTAGTGTGTACAAAGGAGTAAATAGATTTGTTGTGAGCACAAGGAAAGCACCTTTGGATAGAAAGCATGAAGAACATGAGGCCTGAAGACAAATGCAACACCCGAAGAAATTGCGGCTATGCGTGCCGTCCCGATGCACATATGAAATATGAAATAAGTGGAGCCGAGATGTTGAAGAAGCAGGGCAATGAACTTCACATTAGGGTAGATTCCATGAAGCTATGCAGAAGTATTGTCTTGCCAAGCAAAACCTTGGAGAAATTCCATCCTCCCAAAGTAGAAAGCTTCTTTTAGCATGCTCACTTAATTTGATGTCTTGTTACTCCGAAGACAGGGCGTATGATGAATGTGTAAAAGAAGGTTCCGAGGTTTTGGCTTATGATGCTAAAAATCTTAAAGCTCTTTATCGAAGAGGTCAAGCGTATAAGGATCTTGGTCTACTAAAGGATCTTGATGGTGATTTGAGCATGGCATGTGAAGTTTGCCCTGATGATGATACAGTTTCGAATGTGAAAGCGGTGAATCTTGCTAGTGATGATTCAACTAGAGGGAATGCATCTAATGGACAGTCCAGTCAAGACTAGTATGAAGATCACGCCATATATTCTTCTCAAGTGCAAATTTGTAGACATACCGACAAAGGGCTTGGGAATAGAAGCTCACAAGTATTTGCCTAGCAAGTTAGGTGCCATATGACATACGGCCCTAACTTGAGGGGGAGTGTTAGTATGAGTGAATAGTAAGTGAAGTAATTAGTATTGTAGTATTGTGTCTTTGTGTATTAAACCCATACGGGAAGTATACAAGAGAGTGTGTGTGTGGTCCGTGCCTATATAAGGCTAACACCGTACGGTTGGTTTGATTGATTCAATATAGTGATCCATTTAACAATGTTCAACAAAGAAGCAAAATAAAAAAAGAAAAGAAAAGCATTACGAGCTTACCGTAGAGATAGTCGTGAGAAGGTGGGCGGACGCGGCGGAGATGAGGTCGACAGCCGACGGACGCCGAGAAGAGAGAAGACGGAGGAAACGACGGACGATCCACGACCGAGTCGATAGGGTTCGCCGGCGATGAGGGAAGATGACGGAAACAAGCTTGACCTAGATATCAACTGGGTTTTTGACGGCGACGAGGGAACAGAGGAGTCGCAACTTCGAAAACAAAAGAGAATACATT
Organism: Acacia acuminata; assembly: GCA_019022655.1. Lineage (NCBI taxonomy): Eukaryota > Viridiplantae > Streptophyta > Magnoliopsida > Fabales > Fabaceae > Acacia > Acacia acuminata. The sequence goes on from JAFJYI010000131.1 coordinate 721,106, forward strand.
CGCGGGTTGGAAAAATAGGGTTATGAGAGATTTTAGGCGACTGATTAGGCTTCAAGTCGCCTATATTAGAAAATAGGCGACTTGATCCCATTTCAGTCGCCTCTTTTTTCAATAATAGGCGACTGAAAAAGGATCAGGTCGCTTTTTTTCAAATATAGGCGACCTGAAACCTATTCAAGTCGCCTATATTTGACAATTTAATTTTTTTTTTTGTAAAAACAACTTGGCATTGAAAATAGGCGACCTGAATGCGTTTCCGGTCGCCTATATTAGAAAATAGGCGACTTGATCCAATTTCAGGTCGCCTATTTGGGAAAAATAGGCGACCTGAAATTATATCAAGTCGCCTATTTTCTAATATAGGCGACCGGAAATGCATTCCGGTCGCCTATTTTGACAATTTTTACAATTTTTTTTTTTAAAAAACATGTCCCTTCAATGCTCGGTTTTGGTTTATGGCAAAATTTTTTTTTTTAATTGGCAAATAGATAGGCGACTTGAAAATGTATCGGTCGTTTGTTTTTGGACAAATTATTCTTCGAGTTGCCTACTTTTTTCAATGCTTGGTAATTTTCCGCGTAAACAAAATATCCCCGGCGCCATATTTTTTGGCATATTTCACTCGTCTTGAAACATTATCGGGTCGCCTATTTTAGAAATTTTTTAACAATTTTTTTATAAAAAAAACCCTATGTCCCTTCAATGCTCCGTCTCTCGGTTTAAGAAAATTTTCTTCTTTGTAATAGATTTATAGGCGACTCGAAATGTGTTTCAGTCGCCTATTATCGTACTTTTTACACATATGGCGCGCAAACAAAATATTCTTCCATATTTCCCCGGCGCCAAATTTTTTAGCAGATTTCAGCGTCTTGAAAAATTATCGTCGCCAAAATTGATTTTTTTTTCAAAAAAAAAAAGTACATACCATGGCTCCAAAGGCAATTAAAGCGTCCTTAAAAAAATTTAGGATGTCAAAAATTAATTTTAGAAGTCTGAACAATTATTCAGGATGTTGAAGGCTCATTTTCCTTGTATATAATTACAAGATTGCCATTGGCCTCATTTGTTACTACCTATTTCTTATTTAGGACGTCTCACCAATTTTGTAAGGTGGGAAATTCCCTCGTCAAATAGGCTCACACTAATTAATTAGTTACGGAACCATCGTTAATTAAGTATTCTTTTGTAGTATATCACCTATTTCCATAGATCTACTTGTCTTTTGTTAGCGGGTTACAAGTAGGTTACTTATGGGGAAACATCATTCATGCCGCTACAATTAAGTCATAAGGACATTGGCAAAATAGAGGGTACTTCCCTTCCCCTCCTTTTCATTTTCTTCGTTTCTCCAAAAGAAAACTCAAATATCTCTACCCTACTCATCATCTCTGTCTCTTTTCCATCCCATTAATCAACACCCTGAACATTAATTTAACGGACACATCCTGATCACAAAAAGGAAATATACAGCCAATAAGAGTTTATCCAAGAGTTGGCTAATAGTCTATAAAATCATTAATTCAAACTTCCGTTGCCGATGTGAGACCTTTGTTGTCGACGATCATGAAAGTACCTTTATAAGTGCCCTTTGAATTTGGAGGTATACCTTAACTCGATGATCGAACCTAGAACCCAACTCAGCTAAACTTTATTTTGTTTATAAAAAAAAAGAAGGAAATATACAACATTTACATAATTAAAATATTTGAAAACTAAAAAATCATGCGTCCTCAGTCACTTCCTCCACTATTGTTAGTCAACCGTGAATGTGAAAATAAGACTAGATAAGGAGTAAGGACCCTCATGGGATGAAGTTTCCACATAATTAACAGCACTTAGCACAGTCTATTTTGTTAGACAGTAAGGAAAGGGACGTTAGCACGATAATGGAGGATTTTATTCTAGAAAATTCACCCAGCCTTTTTTATTGAAGCATCTGTTGCTCTTATCAGAGAAGAAGAAAAAAATAAGAGAAGTACCAGTATTATATTTTGCATCTTCTGAATTAGTACTTTTATGAAATAACGTGTTATTATTATTCTTAATAAAAATGTTGAAAAACAAAATATTTTAATGAATAAAGATAATTTATTTTTGAAGGTATAAATATGCAAGTTACGTTATTGTTATTTCTTAAAATCATGACCTATGCGTTTTAAAATTGTAAGCTCTAACTAGCAAGTTCTTAATTAAGGTGGTAAGTAGCCTCCTCTCTGTAAGGAGTAGAAAACAAGCTTTCATAGTTGTTAGAAAAGTTGAAAACTCTTTACTCTATAAATTTTGAACGGGACTATATGCTTGACCAAATCAAACAAAAAATGATAAGCTCTTATTATTGTGGGAAGAGGATCTATGATAAAAGAAACACATACAGCTTTATACCAAAAAAAAAAAAAAAAAAAAAAAAAAAAAAACTTACAGCTATAGTAAACACAAATATATATACTGCCTTTTCTAATTGAGAAATCTGAATTCAGCCTTGGCACATAGTTTCATTTTAAGACAATATAGGAGTAAAAAACTTTTTTAGAAGGGAACCACAAGATAATATTAAAAGTCCAAGAAATAATTATTTATATGAATAATTAACAAATGTTGACTTTTTCCTCAAAATTACGCTTAATTCAATATAACTGTTTTAATTCAAATTAGTGTTTAATCATGCAATAATACCTTAAGGAATACATTAAAAATCTCAATTTAATTATACAAGATTCCATAGAAATACGGTTCAATTCTCATGTGACCTTGTTTGATCACAGATATCATTACGTCATTCTTCTTTGCGTCCGGTACTGCACATGAATCATGATCCATGTCTAGGATGTGCATTATTAGTTTATAGGTCCACGTCATTCATACCTATAAGTTTGACCCAAATAATGTAAGCTTCCATGCACATATTCCATCCAGCACCATAATCAGCTTCACTCAGAAAATGAAAAGGCCATGGAATCGAAAAACAAAGAGCATTATACAGCAAGAAGAGACTCTTAATGCTTGAACCCGCATATGGAACCGCATCATATCTTCAGCTCCAACGATTCAATGTCCCTCAAATCTGCAGTTGACTTGAATATTCCTGACATCATTCACAAACATAGCAAGCCCATGCCTCTTTCACTTCTCATCTCTTCCCTTCAAATCCACCCTTTTAAATCTCAAAATATCTATCGCTTAATGCGAATCCTAACTCATTGTGGCTTCTTTTCACTCCAGAAGCTTCCTGATGAAGTAGAAGAAGATTATGTCCTTACGGATGCATCCACACTTCGGATAAAAGATAACCCTTTAAATGTCACCCCTTTCTCGCTTGCCATGTTGGATCCCATCCTAACAAAACTGTAAAACCCTAAGTTCTCACTTATGATGAATATCATATTTTGGTAGAATTGCCTATTTTGAGATAGGAGAGTATGTAGTCTCTAAATCTTGAGATAAGTTTATCTTATGTTCTAGGCAATTTTTCCCTAGAATTAGAGTAGCCAATAGGGTAATAAATTATATTTGGCATCATAAAATACCATAAATGAAATAAATACTATATTTAAATTATGATTCATATGGAGATGAAAATACTTAGACAAATTTAGAGAAAACAATGTCCATTAAATTAACAACTAAACCTTCACTAAATTAAGTAAATTGTCCTAGGTTTCACAATTAGTTAAAGAGCCTTAAATACCCATTCTCATAATTTATTAAGAGATTAAATCTTCTAACACCTTATAATCTATAAATAGCTCATGTTTAGTTTATAAAAGGCCATAAAGAATTATCAAAACATTTAAACCAATTAAGGGGCAATTACCAACAATTAATGAGCAATTAAAATTACACTAATGGGATATTTAGTTAATTCTCTACAATTAATACTAATTGTTATCAACCAAAGATATGTTAAGCTAATTAAAAACCAAGAACCAATGAGAAGTTAAGATTAGCACTAAATGAATTATTAGCACTCATCAATTACTCTAAGAAACCACTAATACAACAACCAAGAGATAATTAAGCTTATGATTAAGATGATTAATCAAATATTAATCAAGAGTTGAAAAGTCAACAATTTCAAACTATGATCTAAAGGCCAAGGTTTGATCTCATAAAGTTAATCTAAGGGCTTGAATAATTAAGAAGCTTAATCCATGTGAAATTAGAAGAGCCAATGGGAGGAATTTCGGTTTTGACTAAGAAAAGAGAGAGAAAGAGTTGCTGAAACTTCAAGTTGTCCACTTGCATGTATAGGATAAGGTGGTGAGATGAAATATCAAGAGGAAATATCCAACTTTTAGCCAATGAGGTGTTTACACATAGGATGATTAGGATAATCAAGAGGATTAATTCAAGAGTTAATCAAAGGGAAATCTATACAAAATAAATTGTATCTTGAAATCTACTAATCATAAATCAAAGATACAAAGTGGTTATGAACAAGCAAAATTCAAGCTACAAGATGATGGTAACCAAAGCTATTTTCTCCACTTTTAAAAGTTTGCCAATGGAGAAAGATAGTGATCTTGGTCTCTAATTAAAGCTAAAAATCCCAAGAGTTCAAAACCAAAAAGAAAATTTGAATCCAACTTCATTAAGACACTCAAATGAATTTTTATCTAGTGGTTATCAACTCAAAAATTGAAGAGGCAACTTGAGTGAGCACATGGGGTAAGGTACTATTGGATAGAATGGAAGAGGATGAGGAGAGAGAGTGGGGGATCAGATTTGAGAACATGAAGGGCTAGGATTGGTGCTCTAATTTAACCTAAATCCAAGGGTTAGGAATGAAGGAGAAGGAGTTCCATTTAATTACCAAGTTGCCATAGAGTTTTCCTATAAATAGGGGCCTTTGCTCTCCATAATTTTCACACCAAAACTCACCCAAAGTAGCTGAGTTTAGAGAAGCAAGAAGGAGGAGCAAAGTTCTTGGTAAGTTTTCTAGTTCTAGCTTGAAGTTCTTTTGGTTTTAGTTCTTAAATTCTTAGATAGAGATAGCTTAGATCTTAAATATGCTAGGATGAGTTTATATAGATGTTTTTATAGTTAAAATTGCCTTTATCTCGAAAAATTGATGAAGTAGAGGTTATGGCAAAATTTCTGGGAGAGATCATGAAAGTAACGAAGTTCGCGAAATTTCATCGGTTTCGGGAATTCTGAAGTCAGCCATGAAAACGCCAGGATTTCATGTTGAAATGACGATCCCAAAATTCTGATAAAATTCATGGTTAAAGTATACATATAGGGCTTTTAAATATGTCAAGAACATGTCAAAATGATTTTTGTACAGAGAGTTAAAATTCCTCAAAGTTGGGCTACGAAATTCTGGAAAAATTCTGGGCAGAGGTTCAAAACTTTAAGACTGGGAATGATCCGTGTGATCTGGGCAGAAGTGGTTATTTTTAAATGAAACTAGACATCCTAAGGATTCCAAGGAATTTTACGGATCCTCATTTCGATTTTTGTAGAATTAATTATGATTTTTCAAAGTTAGACAAAATGCTGCCCAGATTTATACCAGCGTTGTTGTACGAATTTTGAGGGAATAAAGTGAAAAATAAAAATTGTAAGGGCAAAATGGTCATTAGGGGCCAAAATATCTCTTAGGATATTACTTACAAATTAATAAATACGGTATTACCATTATAGGATCAACGCGATCACAGTTCGACGTCAAGCGTACCGACAAACGCCGACGAAGGTACGGACGCGCATCGTAACACTAACTCGATGTTTATTGTATACCTATATGTGATGAGATGTGTTTTTTTTTTTTTTTGAACTGAAATTCTGTTTTCAAAAGTTAGTGCTTGTGCACATACAGTTATACGGGTTATAGTCATGATAACGCCGTTTGAGTTTTCCTAGCGCTGAGGACACGACCGTACATCGTGGCACTGGTGAATAGTGCAGACTGTAATAACAATCATATGCAGGGGTATATGGTGTGTTATTACTTGGTATATGTGAATTTTACTGTGGTATCATGAATATCTCGTCATACATGGTTGTACTTGAACATGAGGTTAACCGTTACCCGAGGTTCAAATGTGGATTGAACCTCGCCTCTTACCATAGCTTCAGTTCCGGAGTGAACAGGAGCGGATACAAGGGTAAGCAAGAAGCTTAGGACTGACTGGTCGGACCCCTTTTGAAATGTACTTTGAACGTAGAACCATTTGAACTATTGTACCGCTGTTAGTAGCAAAACATACGGTTGATGTTATCGATACATATCTTTTTGGAAATACTATTTTTACTTCCGGTGCTCTACTCTGATCATGATACCGTTTTAAAAAAAAAAAATCGCTTCCGAAATTGGGATGTGACATTTTTGGTATCAGAGCAGACATCCTGGCACGAGTTAACTAAGTTACTCCGAACAGTCTGGTGTCTAGAAAGAAGTATTGTGGTTGGCAATCAGTCCCGTGAACTCGGCGAGCCTTCCATAATTACGACTGCCTGGCCAGATTGTTTGAGTAGCGGAGTTAGGTTCTGAGCCTTCGAAAACCATTTTATCTGGTATGAACCCGACTCAGTTATGAGAAACCATTGGTGCCGAAGGCAAGGCTAGTCTATGTGGATCAGCCATTGAGTCACCCTAGCAGGGTGAGGCTCCCATGATAGACACTTACCTGGCCAATCGGTTGATTAGCTAAGTTAGGCTCTAAGCCATTGTCTCAAAGAAAATCTTGAAAACAAGTACCGATAAATCCCGATATTGTTGTAGTGATGGACAACGAACCCTACGTAGATTACTACGGGATGCGGAGGCGCGTAGCGCATAGGACGCCTGCTCCCGGAAACCTTAGAGTCAAACCGAATCCCGAACCAAGTAATTCACCTTCGATGATTATACCCGAGCCAAATTTTTCGGAACATCATCTAGACCCCGATTATATGCCTAACTATCCCGATGATGAACCGAACTGTAATACCACCCCGACCGCAGTACTTACCTTTTGATCCCTTACCTATGAATGAACCCTATTATCCCGCCCGATCCTATCTTTTTCCTAGCACCCGAAGAGCGAGTACCACCCCAAGACCCGAATACCCCGACAATCTATATGACCCCATATACGCTGAACCCATAAATATAGTATATCCTCCCGTACCGCAAATCCCGATACCCACACCACTCCTCGCAGGAGACAACTTCGATTTCCCCGATATCCAAACACTTGAAAACAATTCTCGCCGCCAACTCCGATGACTTAGACTATGTCCTAAATGACAACACCCTTTTGACCCAAGCATTAGGATTAGACTACGCTCATGCCAAGCAAATTGCGTATACCGAACGAGAAAAATACCTGATTTACCTAAGACGAGTGAAAGACTACTACTTGATGAATTCCTCTTTTATAACCCTCGACCCCCGAGATTGGGTTAGATCCACTCTCCACCATTTTCCCGTACTCCATTTTTGGATAGCTAAAACCAATGAGATGTTAGCCGAGGGCAACCTCGAGGATATATGCTCATGTCTCTCTTACCTCAAACACCTAGTATACCGTAACATGTAGTTTGACAAGGGCAATCCCGTACCACCCAAGAATGACGTGGAAAGAGTAGTAGTAGTAGCTAGTAGTACTAAAGGGTTATGATGTATGACTTGTTGTTGAATTATGAGACTTGTGTAAAATATTTGTGATCAATATAGATATGTGTTGTGTACATATGTGTGCAATGTTTGAATCTGTGTTTTCTGATGTTTTCATCTATTAACCTCCGAAATTAGAATATGGCAACCTTAAGAGGTGCCGGTGCTCCCCGAGGCCGAGGCCGAGGCCGAGGCCGAGGAAGAGATAGAAATAGGTGCAGAGGTAGAAATAGACAACCACACATAAAACCAATTCTAGTACCTAGAGCAATACTTTTTCATTGGGGTCTTGATCATCATTATGAACCCGGCATAATCATAATCAAGGCATCATTGAGGGCCGTATAGGTGGTCCATCTTGCTCTACCCCTTTAGGCCGTTTGACTCCGTAGACAAGACGAGATATCTTAAACAAGAAGAAACAAAGTTAGCTGGTAGTGAAAGACTCTTTATAAAGTATATACTCAAGGAAGAAAAAATATTAGTGGGCTAATGCCTAAGTATACACTAAGAGACAATCTAGAAAACAGTTAGTTCGTTAACCTCGTTGGCATCCATACCGGTGTTTGAATAAAAACTTGAAAATACATAAGAGGAGAAGTGAAGTTTATGTGGTATATGATATTGAGTTCCGCTTTTTCCTTGTATGCATGATTGATTTTGTTTTTAAATGTTTTAGATATATCTTGCCAAAACTCAAAAATCTCTTTCTTTATGTTGTTATGAAGAGATATGTCTTATTGAATAGAATTTAAGCATCATCATGAAGTTTATGATAAATCAAGCAATACTTTGTATGAACTCCCTCTTATCATTTGGACCATTTGCATGATTAGAATCTAGTGTTCTCTAGTTCGACATTGAAAACCTTTGTGATCATATGCTTACGGCTGAACATGTTTTGTACGATATGAGATTGCAATAGATATTTGCGCTTTAAGGTTGTTGTTAAGACTTGAAACTTGTATGATTTAGTATATTAAGTATGTTACACATATGTTTAAATGCTTACTTTATTTCTGAAAATTTCCAACCAAATATAACTCATAGACAAGATGTTGACCAATTGTTTGTTCACTTAGAAATCTAACTGAGCATTTCACTTAAATTTTCCAAATTAAGCTAGTTTGAAACTATGTTTTTGAAAGTGATCCTTCTTTAAATTTGTTAAAAATTGTTAAAGAGAAAATTGTTACGGTATTTCATTAAAGTTTATGTCTACGTAATTATTGTAGTCCAACCAAGCCTAGCCGTAAGAACTCTAAATGGTGACGCTTACATAGGGTGTTAGTCATATGTTGGAAGTAACACTTAAATAGTTAGTTGAAAGTCTAGGTGTTTTGTGTTAACCTACTCTAAAAAGAGTTTGCATGTCTAATGATGCTATGACTTGTACATCCTTGTGATATTACTTGCTTCATTTAATTATATTGGAAAACTGAGTTTAGAAATTTTACTTCATTATACAAGAAAATCTTTAACAAACTAAATTTATGAAAGTGGCTTGGAGTATACTATATTAAGTTCCATTTTGTATGTGCATTATCACTCTTTGAATTTCTACTATCACACCGTATGAAACTTGGACGAATGGATGGGGTTGATATCATTTCTCTCGAACTCCCGATCGACTATTGTTTTTGGTAATCTCTCGTTGTTGTAAACTTGATTGTTAGTCATTGGTATGCTAAACAAGATAAGCTTCAAATGGCGATGTTGGAATTAGATGAAACCCGAGGGATAAACTGGTTTTGATTATTGAAATGACACTTGGTGAAATTTTGTGGCATACTTTGCATTGGAACCCCGTTTTGAAATACATTGTACTTTTGATCAATTGAACTTAAGATTTCTTATCACTATATCATAATGAGATAACCATGCATTATATATCCTTGTTTCATTTCGAAATTTTGATGAACGTCTTCAAGTTAACATACATGAACTATTTAGCTTGACAAATTTGAATTTATCTTTGGTGCTTGGTAAGAACAGAAACCATAAAGATTAGATTCCTGGATTTTAAAGACATAAAGCTCTAAATATAAAATTTTGAGTGTACACTCTAGTAAATCTGGATTAATTAAGATTTAGTATTGTTGTTGTTAATACTCCCGAAATTCTACTTTAGTACACCACCGTACGAATATGTTGTGTTGAACTCCCGTCCAAACCATTAGGTTTCAGATATATAAAACATAAATTGGAATGTGTGGGTTCGTAGTAATTGAAGTTGAATTTTTGTCTTCTTGTTATTTGCATCTATTGATAAATATTGGACATGAAATTTGTAGTAGCATGTGGAATTCATGGAACCTAAGTGGAACTTAAAAGGTTGTTCAGGATTTCATTGAAACTATCTTTCGATTACTTTGTATGTTGACTTCTCCTCACTCCTGATAAAAATATGGAACATAAAATCCTCATTTTATGATAGGAATTTGGCGTAGTAACTACCTTAGCAAAGAAAAGATTTGTCCTTGTAGTCAATAATTCTTGTATAGAAACTAGTATCAAGCCTTTAATATGGTCTAAGAGTTAGACTTGGGAGAGATTTAGATAGAACAGACGGTGCGGATGCTCGAAATCTAGGTGTACGAATGTACACGGGCAAGATCCCTAAGCCTTAAGACAATAGTACTTATCACCGTGTGAAATGTGAATTGTTATAGTGACCTTAGACTAGTATGTCTACAAGTACGTCCCGAGTCTAGCAAAATATTTACTATACCAGGCGGTTGGGCTAAGGTCCCTTGTGTTGTGATAATGAATTGAGTTTTAAGGCCAATATGTGTTAAGCCGAGAGGCTGAATGAGTCGAGCGGTAAGGCCGCGTAACCAAGCACGATGAGGAAGGACGAGAAGGTCCTATGTTTGAATACTGTACCTAAGTACGAAATGAATAAGATTATTATTTGAATATTAGAGTGCATGCTAAGCAAGCATGCATAGTAAGGAAATAGACTAGATGTCTAGAGTTTTCTCGAGTTTATACGATCGAATGTCAAGGGCAAACGTGTCGGTCACCCTTATCTAAGCGAAATCGCTTGGGTCGATCTGGTTGACTAGACCTCGAACAAATCGTTTTATTCAAAAGACAACTTCTAGCAGCACAAAGCGGACGAAGAGCTACGATGACAAAGGGAGAAGACCGCTAGAGTTCGAAGTCGACGATCACATGTTTCTAAATGTATCCCTAGTAATCGGTGTCGATTAGAACGCTTTAGAGCCAAAATTTAGTCTACGCATTACGTAAGACCATTCGAAATTTTAGCTAAACGTGAAACGGTCGTTTACCGATAACCTTACCCCGAACCCGATTAATCTCCATAACATTTCCTGTCTTTCTCAATTATACCAATCGACCGCAATCGTGACATAGAGTATGAGGTGTTTTAAGTGGCCACCGTATGTAGGCGCCACGGAAACATTTTTGTTGTGTCAAAATACGACATAACAAATACCTTCGTAATTTAAGCTGAAGCGGATTCTCAAACACCGAGAAAAGCGGCTTAGATGTGAAAACATTCTAATATGGTACATTCATAGAATTTATGGTTCAAAGTCTAGTTAGTATAGAGCAAATTTCGAGGACGAAATTTTATTTAACGGGAGAAATGTAAAACCCTAAGTTCTCACTTATGATGAATATCATATTTTGGTAGAATTGCCTATTTTGAGATAGGAGAGTATGTAGTCTCTAAATCTTGAGATAAGTTTATCTTATGTTCTAGGCAATTTTTCCCTAGAATTAGAGTAGCCAATAGGGTAATAAATTATATTTGGCATCATAAAATACCATAAATGAAATAAATACTATATTTAAATTATGATTCATATGGAGATGAAAATACTTAGACAAATTTAGAGAAAACAATGTCCATTAAATTAACAACTAAACCTTCACTAAATTAAGTAAATTGTCCTAGGTTTCACAATTAGTTAAAGAGCCTTAAATACCCATTCTCATAATTTATTAAGAGATTAAATCTTCTAACACCTTATAATCTATAAATAGCTCATGTTTAGTTTATAAAAGGCCATAAAGAATTATCAAAACATTTAAACCAATTAAGGGGCAATTACCAACAATTAATGAGCAATTAAAATTACACTAATGGGATATTTAGTTAATTCTCTACAATTAATACTAATTGTTATCAACCAAAGATATGTTAAGCTAATTAAAAACCAAGAACCAATGAGAAGTTAAGATTAGCACTAAATGAATTATTAGCACTCATCAATTACTCTAAGAAACCACTAATACAACAACCAAGAGATAATTAAGCTTATGATTAAGATGATTAATCAAATATTAATCAAGAGTTGAAAAGTCAACAATTTCAAACTATGATCTAAAGGCCAAGGTTTGATCTCATAAAGTTAATCTAAGGGCTTGAATAATTAAGAAGCTTAATCCATGTGAAATTAGAAGAGCCAATGGGAGGAATTTCGGTTTTGACTAAGAAAAGAGAGAGAAAGAGTTCTTTGAAACTTCAAGTTGTCCACTTGCATGTATAGGATAAGGTGGTGAGATGAAATATCAAGAGGAAATATCCAACTTTTAGCCAATGAGGTGTTTACACATAGGATGATTAGGATAATCAAGAGGATTAATTCAAGAGTTAATCAAAGGGAAATCTATACAAAATAAATTGTATCTTGAAATCTACTAATCATAAATCAAAGATACAAAGTGGTTATGAACAAGCAAAATTCAAGCTACAAGATGATGGTAACCAAAGCTATTTTCTCCACTTTTAAAAGTTTGCCAATGGAGAAAGATAGTGATCTTGGTCTCTAATTAAAGCTAAAAATCCCAAGAGTTCAAAACCAAAAAAGAAAATTTGAATCCAACTTCATTAAGACACTCAAATGAATTTTTATCTAGTGGTTATCAACTCAAAAATTGAAGAGGCAACTTGAGTGAGCACATGGGGTAAGGTACTATTGGATAGAATGGAAGAGGATGAGGAGAGAGAGTGGGGGATCAGATTTGAGAACATGAAGGGCTAGGATTGGTGCTCTAATTTAACCTAAATCCAAGGGTTAGGAATGAAGGAGAAGGAGTTCCATTTAATTACCAAGTTGCCATAGAGTTTTCCTATAAATAGGGGCCTTTGCTCTCCATAATTCTCACACCAAAACTCACCCAAAGTAGCTGAGTTTAGAGAAGCAAGAAGGAGGAGCAAAGTTCTTGGTAAGTTTTCTAGTTCTAGCTTGAAGTTCTTTTGGTTTTAGTTCTTAAATTCTTAGATAGAGATAGCTTAGATCTTAAATATGCTAGGATGAGTTTATATAGATGTTTTTATAGTTAAAATTGCCTTTATCTCGAAAAATTGATGAAGTAGAGGTTATGGCAAAATTTCTGGGAGAGATCATGAAAGTAACGAAGTTACGGCGAAATTTCATCGGTTTCGGGAATTCTGAAGTCAGCCATGAAAACGCCAGGATTTCATGTTGAAATGACGATCCCAAAATTCTGATAAAATTCATGGTTAAAGTATACATATAGGGCTTTTTAAATATGTCAAGAACATGTCAAAATGATTTTTGTACAGAGAGTTAAAATTCCTCAAAGTTGGGCTACGAAATTCTGGAAAAATTCTGGGCAGAGGTTCAAAACTTTAAGACTGGGAATGATCCGTGTGATCTGGGCAGAAGTGGTTATTTTTAAATGAAACTAGACATCCTAAGGATTCCAAGGAATTTTACGGATCCTCATTTCGATTTTTGTAGAATTAATTATGATTTTTCAAAGTTAGACAAAATGCTGCCCAGATTTATACCAGCGTTGTTGTACGAATTTTGAGGGAATAAAGTGAAAAATAAAAATTGTAAGGGCAAAATGGTCATTAGGGGCCAAAATATCTCTTAGGATATTACTTACAAATTAATAAATACGGTATTACCATTATAGGATCAACGCGATCACAGTTCAGACGTCAAGCGTACCGACAAACGCCGACGAAGGTACGGACGCGTACTGTAACACTAACTCTGATGTTTATTGTATACCTATATGTGATGAGATGTGTTTTTTTTTTTTGAACTGAAATTCTGTTTTCAAAAGTTAGTGCTTGTGCACATACAGTTATACGGGTTATAGTCATGATAACGCCGTTTGAGTTTTCCTAGCGAGGACACGGCCAGGTACATCGTGGCACTGGTGAATAGTGCGGTCGTAATAACAATCATATGCGGGGGTATATGGTGTGTTATTACTTGGTATATGTGAATTTTACTGTGGTATCATGAATATCTGTCATACATGGTTGTACTTGAACATGAGGTTAACCGTTACCCGAGGTTCAAATGTGGATTGAACCTCGGCTCTTACCATAGCCGTAGCCGGGTTCGGAGTGAACGGGAGGCGGATACAAGGGTAAGCAGCGGGCTTAGGACCGGTTTGGTCGGACCCCTTTTGAAATGTACTTTGAACGTAGAACCATTTGAACTATTGTACCGCATTGTTAGTAGCAAAACATACGGTTGATGTTATCGAGATACATATCTTTTTGGAAATACTATTTTTACTTCCGGTGCTCTACTCTGATCATGATACCGTTTTAAAAAAAAAAAATCGCTTCCGAAATTGGGATGTGACAAAAACCATGGTATCAATTAGCTAGCTGGTTCCAAAATGACGATCTGACGCTCTTTGACACGGCACATGGAAAGAAGCTTTGGGAGTATGCTGGGGATGAGCCTTAGTTTAACCATTTTTTAAAATGAAGCCATGGCTAGTGATGCGAGGTGGGTGACAAGTGTGGCGATTGATAAGTGTAAGGGTGTGTTTAAGGGATTATTAGAGTCATTACTGGATATTGGGGGTGGTACTGTCACAGTGGCTAAGGCTATTGCCAAAGCATTTCCAGAAATACAATATTGTATTGTGTTCGATTTTCCACACGTTGTCGATGGCCTCCAATACAGTGGGAATCTCAAGTTTGTGGCGAGGCCATTCCTCCTTCCCATGGGGAACCAGTTTCGGCGTCTATCCAAAGGCGCTTGTCCTATCTGAACAGTCTAGATGGGATCTAGATGATTCATATTTTGTTAAACAGGTGATTTTTGAATGGAAAAAAAAAATCATTTTTTTAAAAAAATGTTAGTCAAGAGATTGTCTTTATTTTAGATTTTCTACCCATTAAAATATTTTTTAAAACAAATCAAATCTGGATGGTACATATGGGACAAGCCCCTGGTGCCTATCCAAAGAAGAGGCATCAAAACTGGTTCGGATGGGATACTATTGAAGGTGGCTATAATCTATTTATATGTATTCATTTTAGAAGGCCCTTTACTTTTGTAGAGTGATTTTTTTTCCCTCAAAAGGTATTTATATTAACACTACAAAGCGATACAATAATGAAAACAAATTGAACATAGAACACAAACAAAGGCAAAGCAAACAAACCAAATACAACCAAACAAACCAAATACAAGGGAAACCAATCACCACCCATTGAAGAGTTAGGAATAGAAGTAGAATCATGGACAACATCGATCTTCTGGACATCCAAGGTTTGAAGATGAAAGAAGGTTTTGGTTGCAAAACCCACCCTATAGGGCACACCTCTTTATAAGCATTAGTTGCAATTAAAGTAGCTACATAGTTGCCCTGTCTTGGGGTAAAGATCATAGAAAACCCAACCTCAGAAGAAAGAAGACCCATGATATCCTAAAAAAAACTTCTGCTCCTCCTTTCAAGCAAATATGGTGATGTCGACCACACACCAAACAACACCTCTTGAACCCTTCTCCTAAGAACGTGAATCTAAGCCACCAGGTGAGGATCGGATCTAGTAATGTTTAGACAACCATCCAACCAAGAAGTATCATAATCAGATCTCGCAGATCTGTTTATCACCCGAGAACCGAGAACATCACCACACACGAAGAAGAAGAAGAAGAAGAAGAAGAAGAAGAAGAAGAAGAAGAAGAAGAGGAGGAGACAAACATTCCCTCCCCCAACAAAGATCACCGAGGAGGACACTGGCTCGCACAAAGGCAAGGAAGAGAGCTCTACTACCTCAAGAAAGATGCGGAGAGGCGGGGAGGAAGATGTTGACACGGCGGCTCGCACAAAGGCAAGGAAGAGAGCTCTACTACCTCAAGAAAGATCTGGAGAGGCGGGGAAAAGCTCGCCCCAAAGGTGAGAGAAGATCACAACCAATAGAAATTAGAGAGAGGAGGCCGCATCTGAGAGATCGGAGCTCTGATCTACCTCTCTGATGCAACAGTGGTTGAGGATGATGCTCGACAACGACATGTGAAGGTGAAACATGATGCTGGTGAGAGAGAGTTGCAGGGATAGTCGGCGAGGCAGAGATGTCGAGAGAGAGGGTTTGTGCCGACGCGAAGTGCTTTTCTAGTGAGTCATACTCACGAGAGATGAAAAAGTGGGAACTCTTGAAGAGTGATTAACTAACCAATTGTTATTTCCTTTCTTTCTTTTTATAAGAAACAACCGACGCATATACTCTCTTCATCCCTAAAGATAAACTTCAAATTTATAAGGCTTGTCCTAAAATATATGCTTCATTTTATTTGACTGTATTTAGTGCATTGATTATCTTTCTCTCACTTATCCTTTTTATAAATAAAGGCATTGGAATATCTATATATATATATATATATATATATTGTTCTTAACTAATTTAAAATGTTTTTTAAGCACAACTCAGTTATTTCAACTTTATTTTTAGAGATAGAGGGAGTACCTCATTCCTATTTATAAGACAATTCAGAGAATGTTTTAATTTTTGTTTGTTACTTTCCCATTTTGCATATATTTAATTAGCCATATTTCTCACATTCTCTCTCCACCACACATTCTCTCTCCTATACAATCCTCTTTATTACTCCTAAAATCCTCTTTATTATAATAATTTCCCTATTTTGTTTCTTACTTGCTATGTCCTCATAAATAAAGGTATTTTGTCAAAAATATTACAATATTTACATATTTATTGTCTTTAACCGCCACTTTAATCTATTAAGTGTTCTTTATAAAAAAAACGAACGGAGGGAGCATTTGATTGTGTGTCTGATAGTAGTTTGCTTTCTGAATTGGCAAACAGTGGATTCGACATGACTGGAACGATGAGGAATGTGTTAAGATACTGAAGAGGTGTAAGGAGGCAATTATCAGCAAAGGAAAAGACGGGAAGGTGATTATAATAGACATGATGATGGAAAATGCTAAGGGAGATATGGATGATGAATCAGCTGAAACACAATTGTTCTTCGATATGTTGATGATGGTTTTGGTCACTGGAAAAGAGAGAAATGAGAAAGAATGGGCCAAGTTGATATTCTCTGCTGGTTTTAGTGACTACAAGATTACTCCTCTTCTTGGCTTAATTAAGATCTCTCATTGAGGCTTTTCCCTGATGAATTAATAAGTCACTCGTTATGGCAGAGAAGAAATATACAGTTAGCTCTTCAGTATTGATGTTTTTGTTAATTTACTAAGAGTTGGAATTCATGTTTGTTTTCTACCGTTTTACTAAGTATTGATATTTTTTTCTACCGTTTTATGATGCAACAAAAATGGTATTATGGTCGATTGAGAAAAGCCTAATAGGCCCACCATTAAAATCCAAAACCAACACAATGAGTCCCAAGCCGAACAAGTTATTATAATCCGTGTGAGAAGAAAGAGAAATCACGCCTTTGGTGATTTTCCCTTAATATTAAAGTTTTCACCTAAACTTAATGCCATATGTTTTTATAAAAAGTAGAATCATTCCTCTACACTCTACAGTATTAAACTTTAATTGACATGTACTACCTCTATTCTTAATATAAAATCTAGTTTGATATACAATTTACACTATAAATAAATTATTATACACATTAAAAACTGGAGGTAGTAATTAATAGTGAACGTGGGTTGGGTTAAATTTGAGTGATATTGTTCGATTACGTTCTTTAATATGTCAATTGCTTCTAGAGAGATGTTTTAAAGATAAAAATCCCATTTAACCCAATTATTTTTTGTTGGAAGGAGAAAGGGGAAGGGGAAAATAGAGCAGATTAGAGGAAGGGAAATTGAGAAAGGGAAGGAAGAAGAAATCTTGTCAAATCAATCTTTTCTTTCATTCATGAATATCACGCTTTTAAAGAGTTCAAGGAATTCAAATAATGCAAATAACAACTAATCCTATGTTTAGGAGATATCCTAACAACTAGCCAACTAATAGCTTTATTTGGGGAACAAACTGTTGAAGGAATTAATTTAAATGAAATACTAATTGAAATGGGCCCAGTTACTGCGTCATGGACTATAGGGCAAAGTCCTTAAGATGTGCTGGGGTCTTCCGTGCTCGTGTGGGCCGGTTACTGGGGTAATGGGCCGCTACATTTTTCTTAGTAAAAATGTCATATTATACAATTTTGGGTTAAGGGGTATATCTGCCCATAAAGTATTTCACCAAGAGCACCAAACACCATAAAATTTTCTTGCGTTTAAAATTACACTTGAAGTTTTTAAAATGGTGCAAAAATATCATGGCCATTAAATCAACTAATGTTGACCGTTTAACAAGTATGTAGGTCAAGAAAAAATATGCAAAAGTACACATGAAATTTTCAAAATGGTGTGAAAATGCCACCGCCAGATGAAAATTTCAGGTGTATTTTTTCACTATTTTGAAATTTTCATATGGAAACATATGGCATATCGAGCCATAAAAAATAAATAAAAAAAAGTTTAGTGTTTGATGCCGTTGGAGAAATACTTCATTATTAGATTTACTTCTTAACCCTAAAATTTTATCAAGGACACAGTGATGAAGCAAAACTGTAGGTTATATATAAATATATAAGAGAATATGAAATTCCACATGTCCTTAAGGATCATCACTAAAAAAGAAAAAAAAAAAAAAAAAAAGGCTTTGGAAGGCATATGGAATATATAACTAATATCGGTTCCCCCTTTTTTAATGTGAATGGGCTTTTCTTAGAACTAAAACTAGTGTGTCCCTTTTATTTTTCAATGTCGTGATCGAACCCAAAAAGACAGTTTTTATTTTATTTTATTTTATTTATATGCCAAACAAGGACGTAGTCTCTTTGGAATGTGAGGAGGATAAGGTCAATGGGTTGAACCTTGCTAAGTACTGTTATTAAATTGACTAACGCCTTATTAGTTTTTAACGTGTTTTGTTATTTTTTAAAAATGTTTTTACGTTTGTTAGAGCTTAGCGTGAACGTGAATATATATATATATATATATATATATGTATATGTGTGTGAGTGTGTATGCCCATTGTGTTTGTGAATAATATTCAGACATACAGTACATGGGGTTTTGCAATATAAGAATGTAATAAACAAAGTTGTATTGACAGTGCGACTTCTGTTTGTTTTAAGTTTAATCACTGAACGACTTGCTCAATTGATAATTAAGTTTATATAATTAGAAAAGGACATCGATGGTAGAAAAAAGAGATGTGTATCTATAAGTTTGGGTTGATATAGGAAAAGCATATTTACACAAGTCGAAATAAACTCATCTCACAAACTTATCTTGTAACGTAAAGCAATTTCTACTGTTAATACAAACAGACAAATATTACGAAGAAATTAGAGTATTCAAATAACAATAATTTTCCATTAAATAGGGGTGTCTACTCCTTATTTTCTTTCCACTTTGCTCCCAATAAAAAAGTTGGGTTGCTGAAGGTATTTTGTGGGGGATATGAGGATATCAATCAAGGGAGTTTTTTCATTTAATGCTTTGTATCTTTTATTTTCCTGAGGCCATTGAATTTAGTCATTTAAGGTAACAACTAACAAGGATTTTGATTTTGCCCGACCGGCCAGGTACGGTGATCGAGAAGATTTCTTTTTTGGGGTAACATTAGATGAGAGAATCTCTGATTAAGAGGATCTGATCATCAATAGAGATTATTTTAAATATATCACCAGTGACAGGGTTTAATTTATGAGATCATTTCATTGTTTAATCATGATTGTGACAGGGTCTTCTATTTTTTAATGTTTTTGCTATTGTTAGAGTTTAGTGTGAACGCGAATCATGCAAGAATTTGTATAGTTTATTAATCCGCCCACTTTGTTTTGAATAATAATATTCCGATATGGTACATGGTTGTATTGCAATAAAATAATGTAATAAAAAAATTTATTGACATTTCGACTTTTGTTTGTTATAAGTTTGACCACTGAACGACTTGCTTATCATTTGCTAATTAAGTTTATAATTAAAAGAGGACGATCGAGTCTCTTGTGACATATTGATGAGCAGGATATATATTAGAAGAAAGAGATGGATGATGTGGATCTATAAAACGACAATATGATGATGGGCATTATTTGTTTTATGAAGTTTAAGTTTAGTTGTTTAAAAAATATCGATTTTAATAATTATTTGTTTTATGAAGTAAAAGTTTAGATAAGGAATTTGTAACTTTCTAATTTTATTTCGGTTTGCTAAAATATTATAAAAATAATCAGAGCATTTAATTTGAAAAAGGGCATGAATTATGTAAGTAGCTAAGCCACAACGTTTTTTATTCTAATTTTGTATATATATTTCAAAATGTATTTTGTATGTCTTTTTTTGAAATTTATTTGATATGTAAAGACAACAAATACGAGGAACCCGGCTATTTATGTGTACACTAAAGGAAACAAGTGAATTAATGGTAGGTTTTTACTTTAAACAAATATATATATATATATTTATATATATACATATAGGGATAGGATATTGTTACTACCAAGTCACTACCACTTTTTCACCAAAATCTCATCTACCTTTATCATTTCTCTCTTCTATTGAGATTTGATTTAACGGTAAAAAAATGGTAGTGACTTTTGCTTGAATTATTTAAATTCAAATATAAACAACATAATCACCAATTTTCTATATATTATCTTAAATTGTTAATGGGCTTTAATTAAAGATCAAAGGTTAATATATATATTTTTGTTTGCATTATTTATATTGAATAACATTGGTGGTCCAATTGTCACTAATACTTTATACAAACAAATTATGGGGTTTGAACTCACTCCACCACTTTAGGAATATTTATTCCAATGAAAAGGTTATTGAGACTTCATAATTGGTGATAACAAGGTGGCAATTAAGGTTATTGGCGGGAAAGAGATTACATTAAGGATAACCAATGAGAAGGTTACAAGATGACTAATTATTTTATTATGAATTAAGTTGTATGGTAAAGTACTAAAGTTTTATATATATGATCTTGGAAGACAAGAATATATATCAAATTCTTTGATGGATTTAGGTATTATGAAGAATATAATTCAAAAAATAATTATTGTCTTATATTGGAGATAAAATCACACACGTGACCCATCCATGTTAAAAAAAAAAAAAAATACTATCAAGTAAAATTTTTACAATATACATTAAAATATCGATTTATAAATCATAAAAAAGCTTAATATAATGGTACATCTCTACTGGTGGATGGACCTGGTTTATTTGCTAAGCAAAAGTTTAGCAGGGAGAGTTTAGCGGATTTGAGCCATCCGGATCTAATCTAAGCGGTTTAGATTTTAGTTTTTTTTTTAAAAAAAAATGATAGTTTTTAAAATAAGAAATCATTTTTCAACAAGTAATATTTAAGATATCATCTCTATTTTAAATTTTATACCCATGAAAATATTTTATTAATATATATATAAACTTTTAAAAATATCGGATCATCCGAATCAGATCTGATCATCCGAATCTGCCTACCTGCTAAAAAAATTTGCTTAGCTGGAAACCAATATCTGTCTTCCGGAACCCGGGTCCACCGCCACTCAATTTTAAGGCAACACAAATTAAAAAATGGAAGATATCCTGCTCGTAGTCCTACGGTATGATAATACAACCATGAAAGCCAAAGTTTTGGTTGTTAGGGCTAATAATTTATTTTATATGTCGCCATAACTTCAAAAACTTTATGACTGTCCATTCCCTCGCATAGATTGGTCCAAATATATTCACACACGCACATACATACATACCCCACACACACACACACATATATATATATATATAATGATAGCTTCCATGTATACCACCACCACCAAATATATCCAGTTCAATCTAGCTCTGCTGATTCTCTCAGCAAAATCCAGAAAGTCATGGGATCTCAAAACGGAGAGCATTATTCAGCATCAAGACTCTTTCATGCTCAAACCCACATATGGAACCATATCTTCAGCTTCATAAACTCAATGTCACTCAAATCTGCAATTGATTTGAACATTCCAGACATCATTCACAAACATGGGAAACCCATGACTCCTTCACTTCTTATCTCTTCCCTTCAAATCCATCCTTCTAAAACTGACAATATCTATCGTTTAATGCGAATCCTCACTTATTCTGGCTTCTTCTCTCTCAAGAAACTTCCTAGTGAAACTGAAGAAGCCTATGTTCTTACCGATGCATCGATCCTTCTTTTGAAGGACAATCCCTTTAGTGTCACCCCTTTCTTACTTGCCATGTTGGATCCCATCCTAACAAAGCCTTGGTATCAGTTGGCTAACTGGTTCCAAAACGATGATCCGACGCCGTTTAACACGACACATGGAAAGACGTTTTGGGAGTATCTTTGGGGTTGAGCCTAAGCTTAACCATTTTTTCAATGAAGGCATGGCCGGTGATGCGAGGTTGGTGACCGGTGTGGTTATTGACAAGTGTAAGGGTATATTCAAGGGATTAGATTCATTAGTAGATGTTGGGGGAGGTACTGCGGGACGGTGGCTAAGGCTATTGCCAAAGCATTTCCGAAATACAATGTACCGTGTTCGATCTCCCACACGTTGTTGAAGGTCTCCAAGGCAATGGGAATCTCAACTTTGTGGGAGGAGACATGTTCGAGGCCATTCCCCTTTCGATGGCATACTTTTGAAGGTGACTGTAATCTACGTGCTTCGATTCTTAATATAAGATCCAATTAATTTTCTTGATAAAACGAAAGAATTTGAATAAATTACTTTAAAGTATTTATATTTATTATTTTTAAATCAAACTAATTTTTTTGACTTATAAACTAATATATAATCAAATAATATACTTGAATATGTTTAGATTAAGTTACTTATTTAGTTTTATTAGTCTCTCTAAAAAAAAGTAAATTTGATCTTATAGTTAGGACCGGTGATGCATTCAATTTACAACGTGTTTTGCTTTCTAAGGAATAAACTATACTAGGTAGTTATTATATTGTTTGAAACATGTGTATGTGTATGATGATAGTTGCTTTGTGAATGAAAAACAGTGGATTCTGCATGATTGGAACGATGAGGAGTGTGTGAAGATACTGAAGAAGAGTAAGGAGGCAATTACAAGCAAAGGAAAAGAAGGGAAGGTGATTATAATAGACATAATGATGGAGAATTCTAAAGGAGATATTGATGATGAATCGGTTGAAACACAATTGTTCTTTGATATGTTGATGATGGTTTTGGTCACTGGAAAAGAGAGGAACGAGAAAGAATGGGCTGAGTTGATATTCTCTGCTGGTTTTAGTGACTATAAGATTACTCATGTTCTTGGCTTAAGATCTCTCATTGAGGCTTTTCCATGATGAATTAAGTCTCTTGGTATGATGGAGAACAGAAAGTTATTAGCTCTTTAGTATTTGATAAGTTGTGTGTTATTAATTTAGTACTGAAAGTTGTCACTCACGTTTGTTGTCTTGTGTTAATGTCTTATTTCAGATTGTCATTAAAAACTTGTCATGTTTGTTTATTGTTAATTCAGTATCGATGTCTCCTGTGTTATGCGTTGCGACAACAACAACAATAATATTATTACATGGAGGTGTGGGCAATTCTTTTGTGATTAGTACTCCCTCCCTCCGATCCTAATTATAAGAGCTAGCAGACTTTTTTGGAGAAATTAAGGAAGCTAATTAAATTACTTTTAGAGTATTTTTATTTTTATTTTTTTCTTCAAACTAATTATTTTGACTAATAAACTAATATATAATTTAAGGATACAAAACAAATAAAATGATTAAATAACTTATTTAGTTTCCTTAATCTCTTCAAAAAAAGTCAACTAGCTCTTATAATTAGGACAGGAGGTAGTATTAATTAAAGGTTTTATATTTCTCCTATTACAGGAGAAGAATTTTTCTCCTGCAAGCTGAAACAACGGTGTCGTTCACATGCTAACCCTGTTTTAATCAATGATTGCTTTTGGTTGTTCTTGGCCTCCAACTATCAAATCAGATCACGTCCCCTCCAATTAGAACAATATAGCCAAACAATCAATTAAATCCCCCAAAGGGAGTTCAAACAATGCCATCCGATTCACAGATTCAACGGAAATTTCCGTACACCACAGGCAACGCATAAACTTGGGGCAAATACGAACACCAACCGAATCTCTCCTGGTGAAATCATTACAAAAATGTGGCTCTGCTTCTGACCAGATCAACGAAAAAAATCTGACATGATCATTGGCTATGGAATTGAACGAAACGCGGCTTGATTGAAAGTTAAATATTTGAAGACGCCAATGATTTTGTGCAGAAAGAATCAAATGAAACGGCAAAAGGAATGAGGATTACGATTACAAATTACAATGTATTGCACGAAAGTAAAGTTTGTGAATCGCTTTTTGTGTAACTGAAAAATTCTTGGCGCGCGAAGGTATAAAAGATTAGTCTGATACAAGCTTTTCCATAGTGATGATTAGTGACGGTTTTTCGTGAAGCTTCACTCTGTTCGTTCGTGTTCGTGTCTGATTCCCTCTGCGAAACGTGTCACTCCCAATTATTCTTTTGTCGTTTATACCAGAGCCTCCTCCTCATCCTTCCATTCTTGACTCTGTTCGTTTGTCGTTCGTGTTGCGCGTTAGAGTCCCAATACCAGTTTCCACTTGCAGGAGAAAAATCTGTAACAGGAGAAATATAAAACCCATTAATTAATTATCAGAACATTTACATTGTTAATTGGTTAATTTGGTAATAACAAATATTTTTGTATTATATATGTACGTACTTTTATATTCCTTTTTTTAGCCCAAAGCCATGCTCAGGCTTTATGAACATTCTAAAATTTGTTAGTATATATATGTATTTATTATGTGATATTTTATTTTGGCCAATAATTTGACCCCCTACTAATCTCTTATATTTTCTATAAGACAATATTTGGTTCATTACCTATTGGGTTGTAAGAGGAAAGTAAAATTTTTGTTTGAAATACCTACTGAAAATGTTAGTGTCATCTTATAATCTTGTTTTGATTTATAATTTTTGGTTATTATTTATTTGAATTTTCAATGTTATGTTTATTTGAAAAGGTTAGTATCAATAAGTTTATTTTTCACCCAGACAAAAAATATTTTCTTGTTCTGCCACTACTTTAACCCAACTCACTTCTACTTTTTCTTACAAAAAAATTAGAGTAAATACCTTTTCGGTCCCTAAAAAAACATAGACCCTATTTTGGTCCCTTACACAAAGAAAACTCATTTTTAGTCCCCCGAAAAGGACGAATAAAGGTTGATTGGTGAACATTTTGATCCTCGCAAATGTCCAAAAACCCCTTTTTAGTCCATAAAAATGTCCTATTTTAGTTCCTAGGGACGAAAACGGGTCCGTGTTTTTCGAGGGGACTAGAAAGGGTATTTACTTAAAAATTTATTTGTGCATGTGTATGTATGTAGTGGTGGAGTCAGGACTTTTTATTTGTGTCTGCACAATTAGTGGGGACATTTGGGCGTTTGGGGGCAACGCATCCAAAATTTTTTTTTTTTTTTTTTAAAAGTTTTAAATGCATTAAAAAAATAAAAGAATATAAATAAGAAAAGCAAAGAAAACTTCAACTTAACATAGAAAAATAATAATTAAGAGTCAAGTAAGCTATTACAACAGAATGATTATAAAAACATTCTTCGATTCTTCATTTCTTGAAAATATTACATTATATCTTTATCATCAGTTTTATCAAACATATCACGTTCAACATAAGTGTGTCAAGAGTTCATACAAGGTGAGTTTGAAATGTCTACGATAGGAGAATTAAATTTCTTCTTAGGACTTTGAATCAAGCAATAGAAGAATGGAATATTTATTTCCCAAACCAAATACCTGATAGAGCTTCTTAAGAAATATAGAATGGATCGGTGCAGAGTTGATACCCTATAAGCTCAATAACTTTTGTAATATCCTAATTTTTACTTTTAGGATTTATTTATAATTAAGAGTGAAATTATATATGATAAATGTATTTAATTTATAATTTTTAAAAATATATAAAAAATGGAAATAGTGGGTATTTTCTTGTAATTTTTAAAAGGAAAAGGAGAAGAAGAATTGCAAAAAGGAAAAGAACAATGCACGGGATTCAACTGGGGTCTTTACCATGGCTGGGTGCTATTTTACCACTAGACCATTGGTGTTTCTTCTTGAGGATTTCCTTCAATATATATATATATATATATATATTCCTAAAGTTTTGTGTCTGCACTTGCACACATAAAAACTAACATGGCTCCGCCAATGTATGTATGTATATGTATACATGTATGAATGTTCGTTCTAAGTTAATCATGAATATTGAATATGTGAAATTTTGTCCGTCTGTTGAATATAATAGATGGTGACGTGTAGTTTTTATAGCAGTTTTCTTTTCTTTTTTTTGCCAAACTGTAGTTTTTATAGTAGTCGATGAGTTTTCATTATTATAAGACTAAATTAATAGAGAATAAGAGTTTATTGAATGAATTAATATGTTGTTTTATAAAATGATACCGTGGCCACTATTCAATAATATGCATGATCTAATGTTAAGAGGCAAGACAAACAACATGCATACTAAAATAGAGTTGGTCTAATAATGTAATCCGTTAGATTTTTGTGGGTTTCAAGTTTCAGGCCCATTGAGACATCGTGCTAAGAGGGGTAGTCACGAACTCCGAAATTGAAGTAATCGGTTTCTTAGATACTTGGTTTTAAAAAAAAAAAAAAAATCACCAGATATTAGTTGATAGTATGAAAAAAAAAGGGAAACAACATGCTTTATACTAAACAACAGGGTTAGGTCTAGTAGAAAGGGCTAATCCCTTACAATGTAGTAAACTAAGGTTTAAATCATTGCTAGGAGAGATTCCACATTTATAGTATCCGGCAGTGCCTCGAATAAGATTGCCTACAATAGGAGGATACCTATACCTAGAAAAAGGAAAAAAAAGTTTTATACTAATTTACGAAGGAGATGATAAGGGAAGAGTGGAAGTTAATGTACCATAATTATTATTACTTTAAGGAAAATTGCAATTGATATAATGACAAATACTCTCTATGTTTCTCAATATAGGTAATATTTTAGCCTTTTGGGAGGGAGTTGATCTTTATCTTAAATATAAGAAATATATAGTTTGTTATATTTATCTTTCTTTTTTTCTCATTTACCCATATTAATGCTCCCTCAACAATAAGGAGGATATGGAATGAGAAAATTAAAGAAGATGATTAGGGTGTTTAAAAAAAATGACACATCAACTAATATAACTATAACTTCCTTAGGACCGGAGGGAGTAATGATCAAGTCTAAAAAATTAAATTAATGATAGTTAAATTTTTTTAAAAAAAGACAATCGATCAATTTTATTCTTAAAAAGTTGTAATACTCAGTTCCATTAGAAATGGGTTGGACCAATCCTTCATTAAATCTACCGTCTTAAATTTTAATTATTAATCATTGACAAAGTAAGTGACTTTCTGATATTATTTTTTTTTTTCGGTAAAAAAAAAAAAAAAAAAAACATTGTCCATAAAAAGCTTCCATATAATTATTTATAAAATAGCCCTCAAAATCTCCAAGCAAAACCAATCAACCTGCCTAAAAAACTCTCAAAAGAAAATAACCCTTGAAAGGCACGGTAAAGGCCAATCTTATCGTTCAACTCCGTTTGACATCCCCATATTGGAGCTCCATTTTAACCCACGAGAGACAAGTTTTTTAAGTTTAAAGAAAATATGGGATTTGAAATAACGGCTAATTAGGAATTTCAGATATTTCATATATTTAGACATTATGAGGGAATATTTTGTTTTGATGGTGGGTTGGGTTTTGTCTTTTATAGTTAATTGTTATTTGCATTCAATTTTAAGATTCAATGTTATAGGTTAGGTTTATGTTTTTGTCGTTGTTGTTATAAATGCACTAATTAGTGATTCTAGTTTGTATTTTTAAGTAAAGGCGTGTTTGAAATATTGTTGGGTGTTGTCACTATGAATTATGAAAAATAAATGACAAGTTGGCTTGAAATATTGTCATTCCAAATTCTTATTTTAGAATGAATACAAGGTTCTCAAGGAATAGTGAGGTCTTGTGACTATTGACGTACAAGGCATCGCTCCAATAAGCCTGTTGAAGGCAATGGAAACTTATTGACGTTCTACTTCTCATAACAATGCTTGTCATTGCAAGAGACAATCCCATTCTAATGTGAAAGGCGATTCATCTCAAATTTGCAAATATTGGATCAATGGAAATTGTGCATATGGTGATCACTGTTGGAACTTGAAATTGGCCTTTATATGCTCACTATGAAAATGATGATTGAGGATGGCAGTGGACATGGGTTGTTGAAATTGGCCTTTATATGCTCACTATAGAAATTATGATTGAGGATAGCAGTGGACATGAGTTGTTGAAATTGGCCTTTATGTGCTCACCACAGAAATGACGATTGAGGATGGCAGTGGATATGGGTTGTCGGGGTTAATGAATATAGAGATTTGTTGTTCAAGGTGGAGAAGGCAAGAGAATGAGATAAAAGGCAGCCACATACAAGGGTGGATGGACAAGAAGCATGGTGATTTTATCAGGGAGCATATTATCTCAGTATCTTTTTATCTTAGCAGTTCAATATTGATTCAAAATGGATTTCACAACCGGACTATATGTCTCATTGAAATTGATCCCTGGCACCTGCTGGAACCCTTTAGCCACTAGCCGTGCCATGTGTTTTAACAGTGACCTGTCAGCTCGATACTTCATCTTAAACACCCATTTGTTGTCGATCAACTTCTGATTTTCATAAGGCACCAAGGTCCACGTCCGATTTCACAGCAGAGCTTCGTACTCTTCACGCATCGCGTTGAACCATTATGGTGAAGAGAGAGCTTCTCGTGTCATTGATGGCTCTGTCAGCATTTGTGATCTCAATAGGGTATTAGTGTTGAGTTGGGTGGATCCGACAAAAGGGACTTTGGGCTTAATGATCCCAGACTTGGCCCGAGTTGTCATATTGTGTTGGTTATTGGGCCTAGTGTCTAGTTGACCAATGACCCCTGCTTCTTCACGAGAGTTACTGGGCTCAGTGTTTTCTGAAGAAGTCGAGCTCTGCGATTGACTTTCTGACGAAATAATAGGTTCAAAGGATGAATTGTCATCTGTTACATCAAATTGTTTGAGACTTGAACCAGCTTGAATAATTAAGGGAACTGAGCTTTCTTGGTCTGGACAGGATTTATTCTGATGCAAGAAACCTGTTCGAAAGGGAAATAAGCCAGAATCAAACACAACATGATGTGAGATAAAAATTTGACCTGTCGAACTTAAACATTTGTATCCTTTTTGATGAGACGCTAGACCGAGATATACACACTTCTGACTGTGGAATTGGAATTTGTGCTCATTATACGGCTTAAGGCACAGGTAACAAGCACACCCGAAAGCTTGTAAACCAGAGTAGTCAGGTTCTGTTTGCATGAGCCAAAACAGAGGAGTCTGATCCTTCAAGATTGGAGTGGGCAATCGATTTATTAAGTACACTGCCAATTGAAAAGCATCAACCCAATATACTAGTGGCATTCCGACATGGGCACGGAGAGTTAAACCCATTTCGACTAAATGGCGATGTTTCCTTTTAGCCCAACCGTTTTGAGCTGATGTTTATGGGCATGTGAACCTCATGTTAATACCTGCTTCTTGAGCTATAGGGATAAAAGTCTTATATTCGCTCCCATTGTCACACTGTAAGGCCTTAATTTTGGAATCAAACTAATTTTAAACTATAACTTCTCCTTTATGCTTCAAAGGACGACTAAAATCATCTATGAAATGAATATAAAATCGATGTCCACTATGGGATTGTTGAGGAGCTGGTCCCCATAGATCGCTACGTATTAATTCAAGCGGAAAATATGCTTGTGAAACAGAGTGTGAAAACGGTAAGAATTTCGATTTTCCAAGTTGAAAGGCTTCACAAATATTCTCATCGATAGTGAGATTGTGAACCTTTTTGTTACATTTATTCAGAACTTGTTTCAAAACTTTGACACTAGGATGGCCTAATATATGATGCCAATACATGAATTCAGATTGAGCCTTGTCGCTGGTAGCCATGTATGCTTGTAGAAGAGCTTTAGCTCTTCTTTCCGTCAGTTGATACAACCCTTCCCTTGGAGTTCCCAGAATTAGAAGGTCGTCTGTCACCGAATCCTTCACATCACAGCCACAATTAGTGAAATTAACATTAGCACAGTTATCATTTATTAGCTTGTTAACGCTCATTAAGCTCTTAGTGGCCGTAGGAACATAGAGTACATCCTTAAGGAAGAGCTTAGAAGATTGATTACAAAGTATTATAGTAGTGCCAACACCAGTGATTTTATTCTTCTCACTGGTACAAGTAGTCAGATATCGAGACTTACCCACAGAGTTGATTTCATCGATGTGTTCTAGATGTGGAGTCACATGATAGTTGGCTCCACTGTCCACATACCAGGCAAGATCTACAACAGAGTAAGGACTAGCATAATAAGCTTGTGGATTTGAGTAATGGGCCTGAGGATTAGAATAACTGTTTCAGCTAGAGTTATAATCTTGGTAGTAACAAGTTGTTATGGTGTGTCCAGGCTTTTGACAGTGAATGCGAAAGGGACGTCCACCACCATGACCACCCCGTCCACAAAAGCGACCACCTCCTCCTCTTCAACGATAGTTACCTCTCGAATGTCCACCATGTAACATCCCCAATTTCATGTAAATTGATGTATTGGATGAAATAATGAAATATATGAATTTTCATCAAGCCTTTAGTTTATGGTATTTAATTTTCAAGTGAATAATTAAGTTAGAGAAAATGATGTGGAATTATTTGAAAATTTGGGTAATTAATGTGGCTTTGGACAAATTAAGATAGGAGATGACAATGGAAGTCAAAATATATATTTTCCCTTTTTACCATTGTATTTTTGGCCAAAGGGGAAAAATAAGAAGAAAATAGTGAAATTTCTAATATGGGCCAAGAAGAAGACGTAAAAGAATCATGGATTTGTGGATATTGGGCTAGGAAGGAAGCAATTTTTGGAGCCCAAACTAAGAGACCATTTTGGCCTAAAAGCAATCATGGAGTCAAGATTTAAAATTCAAAGTGGGAGCTAAAAATTTAAATTTGAATTTGGAGCCAACTTTGAACTTTGAAATTTGAAAATGGGAGCCAAAGTTCAAATTTAAAATCATGAAGTTATTCTTTTTAAAAGACACTTCCCTCTCATTTTAGCTCTCACTTTGATTTAGAGAGGAAAGAAAAGAGAGAGCAAGAGGCATTTAGCTAAGGCACAAGGATTCAAGAAGGAATTCAAGTAGCAAGAAGGAGATTGAAACTAGGGTAAGTATGTTGGATTCATACTCTACTCTCTCTTCTCTCTTCTTCTTCATGATAAATATTAACAAACAAACTCTTCCTTGATGATGGAAGTGAAGCCCAACAAAGGAAGAAGGAGAACAAGGATCAAGATTTTCAAAGGTTCAAAGGGGAGCTAAGTCAAGTAAGTGGTCTTTGAACCCTCTTGTGATTTCTAGCTCATGGTGTTGATGATAGTTATTCTCTTGAATATTTATGCATGATTTGGGATGGTGAAAAGGTTAAACATATGATTGGAGTCTAGAACTATGGTTTAAGAAGTCAAGCAAGCATGATTAAGAAAGAGTATGTTGTTAAAATAAGAACTTGGTGTTATTTATTCATTATGATTTTCGGCCAGCCCTATATACTTGTAGATTTGAGTTGATTTTGGAGGTTTTGATGCTTCCAAAGTGTTTAAAATGAGATTTTGCATAAGAATGAACTTGGATCATGTTTTTGGAATAAGGATAGAAGTTTTAAAAACGAGGAGAATCTGTTTTTGGTAGAAACAGTGGAGTCAGTCATCGTTCCCATAGTTTTTGACCTAGCAAATGAACTCGAAAAATTATGAAATTTTATATGCAGAAATTAGACATCTTAAGGATTTATTTGATATATAATTTATAATTTTTTGATGTCTGGATTAGGAGAAATAAATATTTGAAAATAGCCCAAAAAACTGGACTCTGTTTCTGACCAGAGGTGGAGTTCTGGCCTGCAGCTGGAGTTTCAGTTGTATCTGACTCAGATGGATATTTTTCATTGAAAATAGACATACTAAGGGTCAGTTTTACTTTTGAACCACATCAATCGGATTTTTCTAGATTTAGTTATGAATTTTTGAATTTCAGTCACCGTTGCTGGAATTTTCTATGTAATCCGAAAATGAAAAGGGTTTTTGCAAATAATGGATTTCCAATGGAGAGAAGGGATTTATAGATTATAGAAGCTTGAAAAATTCTTATTTCAAGTCAAGAAGCCAAATATTTATTAAAGTGAATTTTCATTATTATTGAGAATTTATTTGCATTATTGTTTATTCTAGGGTTATTTTGCCAATTGTGCACCGAGAAAATTTATTGATACTTGTGAGTAACCGCCAGGTAGTAACCTTAATCCTCATATGTATTGTGTTACTTTGTATGTTTGATTTTCCATGATTGTGGATCCGTGTCCCGTGAGAGACATGCGTTTGTTGTGCATTCAGTGTGGTCTGGGTTTGAGGCCCGACCACTGTCATTTTCCTAGCGTTGTGGATTCGAGGTTTGCTATGTTGAGCAGTCCTGCGTTTATTAGGACTTCGTCCTTTCGCAGTAAATATTGCATATGTGTGTGGTATGCTTTTATTTTACTGCGCGTGATTACTGAATGTTGTATGATTTATTGTTTTCCTGATTGTGGTGACATACATGCATTGCATACACTTTTCATATGAGATTAATGGTTACTCTAGGATTCGATTATGAATCCCAGGCTTTTGTAAGGGTTCAGGTAGTTCTTCTAGGACGGTGCCTGGTGATGAAGGTAAGCATGCGGAGCGGGACTGAAGTGTGCTGTTGGTGACTCCCTTTTTGGATGATTATTTTGGTTTTATCCCAGATGACTGTATTCATTATTTTGGCCTGTTAGGCGCTATGTTCAGGATAACTGTATACTAACTCCTTTGGGGAAATATTTACCTTTCTGCATTTTATTTTATCAGTATCTTTGTCCAAACCGATGTGTGCTCTACTGTTTACACTCTGATGCATGACGTAATTAACCTGGGAAATTGAATTAAAAATTGAATTAAGATAAATGATCACACTACCCGCCACCTGAAAAGGGCGAGGCCGGTAGGCTGTGACACACCATTGCTACTAGAATCTCTGTTCAGTGCTGAGACGTTGGAGTGTTGACCATCAGCAGCGTTGATCGATAGTTGAACAGAGAGACTGGAGAAATGGGTTAGTTGATTCAACCGAGCTTCAAATGAGAGCAAGGCTCCCTGAGCATCCACCCATGTCAAATCTGGTTGGTCTATCAACTTGACTAAAATGGCGTTGTATTATGTATCTAGACCATTGAGTGTGTGAAGTATTAAATCATCCATTACTATCGGAGATCCAGCGAGTGCAAGCTCATCTGAGAGATTCTTCATTTTGTTTAGGTACTCCTCCATCTTTAGTGCATTCGTATGGGTATTATGCAGTTCGCTTTTGATAACCATTATCCGAGCTTTGGTTGAAGCGCAGGTGAGGTCTCGAGCGCCACTCCATAACTCACGAACAGTCTGGCAATGGAGGAGTTGAACAGCTACTTCTTGTGTCATTGTATTACGCAACCATCCTATAAGCATCCGGTCGACCGAGTACCATTCAGTATACTCGGGATTGGGTCTAGTTCCGGTGGGTGCACCAAACAGAAGCTTCGTCGAAGCTGACATTGAGCCATCGATATGGCCTTCGAGTTGGTTTCCTTCAACCAGAGGAAGCACAATAGATTCCTAGACTAGGAAGTTCGCGCGATCCAACTTGATCGCAATAGTCTGACTTGAGGAGCTAAACAATGAGTAAGTTTTGGTATTCATTATGGTAGCAGAGTCGATAGAGGAAGCAGAGGAAGCATCTTCATTGCTAAACCTAAGCTCTTGATACCAAGATAGAAAATATACTGTATTGTGAATCATGCCCAGCGATTCATTCATATTTATAGGCAGCTATCCACAATTCTAGAAGAATAATTACAGTTGGGAATTCTCTAACATAGCCTATAATACAATGACACGTACACAGCTAAATATCATGTACAATATCAGCAGGATTTACAGAATCTTCGTACAAACAGAATGCAAGGCGTAGGCACTACTATGCAGGACCACAGGGACCACTAGTGCAGGACTATTAGTGATTAGCAGTGAGTAATACAAACATAATTACATTCTTCTAATAAAGACCAATATGGGTGCCTCCTGCCTACTTTCATCCTGGTCATCAATTTTACAGAGCAAGAAGAATCTGAATATTTGACTGTTGTATCAGCTGTGTTTGAAGGAAGACCAGTTGATAGTATTATGTCTACATCAAATTCGGAATCAGTTGCATTAACTCCTGCAGAATCTTGCATCAACATGAAGGTTTTCTTTTACCCATTTAACCTACCTCTTTCAGGCACTTTATGTTGATAGGAAATTACTCATGGTTATTCACTTTTTGTTTCTTGACGTGTTAATAAATATCATAAATGCTTTACATGAGAATTACATATTTTCTTATGTTTTGCATCTTTCTCCAGAATAACTCATGTTTTCTTTCACTGTTGTTATATCATAAATGCTTTACATGAGAATTATACATTTTCTTATGTTTCGCATCTTTCTCCAGAATAACTCATGTTTTTCTTTCACTGTTGTAATTGACATGTAGTTACGAGAAACTGAACTAGTATAACCATTTACATGTAATGAAAATTTGTTGTTGTGCTGTTTTGATTAGTTACTCTGACCAGTGGAAACTTCATATTTGGCTGTATATTATAATATTAATATACTACTTTTTGTGTAGTAATCTTGGCAAAGATTCTGTAAATAAACTTTAAATTTTAAAATGCATTTTGCAATGATTCCATTCTACCCCTTCCCCGATGAACACAAACACCAGAGGCTATGCAAAAACAATGATTATATTGGTTAACAAGTCCGTTGAATTGGATTAATTTCCCTTGTATGACCCAAGTGACTGCAAGGAGGATTGTAGAAATCTCAACGACATTTTGAATTTCTAATGTTCATGATTATATTCACTTCTTAGGTGAAATTATTGAGGACAATGCTCTGTTGGGAAGAGCAGCTGCGGTCCGAAGTAAGCATCACTCGACAAAAGCTCAATGGAAAGTCTGTCAACTCGCCTGGTGCTCTTAACCTTAGGGAAGTGGTGATCATATGCTGGCCTCATGGTGAAATCATGAGGCTGAGAGCTGGTAGCACAGCTGCTGGTGCTGCTCAGAGAGTTGGTATGGAAGAAAAGTTGGTTTTGGTTAATGACCAGTTGGTATTGCCCAGTACAGAGGTCAAAGATGGTGATGTTGTGCAAGTGAAGATGTAAATAATTCTTCATGGATTATATATGGTCAAATCACAAAGTCCATGTCACGTGATTTAATTTTCTCTTTTTCTAATATAGAGGGGATGGTTCAGTATATGCAAGAAAATATAAAAAATAGGTCGGATGTATTAAGTTGGCTGTAAAAATGTAGGCTTTAGGGGTTGATTTACACACAGCACTGAAAATATATACTACCATTTTTGTATATATGAGCTCATGAGTAACGGAAAGCTCTTCCCAAGTGTCTGATACATGATACATAGTGTTGGATGAATTTGGGTGACCCACACTTCATGAACTAATCCAAGACATTAAAACAAGAGAAAGGAGCAAGTTCCAAGTTCTAAATAGTTTCAACACTCAACTATTCATTGAACATGCAGAAGGAATGGGGGCGCAAAGAGTAAAAAGACAATATGTTATTATTTGGCTTCAGAATCTTCTCCTAAAGCCATCTCCTGGTAGGAGGGATTTGAAGGGAAGGTTAAAGTTTTATAAGTTTATAAGTTGAATTTTTTTTTTTTTTTTTTTTTTTTTTTTTTTTTTTTAAATTGAAGTGTGGTTAAAAGAGCAGATGTATGATAAAAGAGTAGCAAAAACTAATTAAAAACTTTTAATCACAATTCATTAAATTTTTTTTTTTTAAAAAATAAACTCAATTTTCCCCTTCTTTTTACTTTCTCTCCTCTCCCCTTATACAAAACAAGCCGTTATGACAACACAAGGATGCAATCGTTGGAAGGATAACAAGTATAGGTGAATTCTCTCACAAAGGGATGTGCAATATATTAAAAATTAAGAGATAAAAGGAGTTAGAGGAAATGGGTATCGTATTAATTTTTAAGGACAAATGCACCTTATAAACTTAACCCACTAACATAAACGTGAACTTAAACAATTCAAAGAATATCGGACAATTTTGTTTTGTAAGTTGTCATGAAGGACAATTTGCCTTGAAAGTGTAAAAAGGAAGCAATTTTGCCCTGGCTATTATCTCATTTAATTTTGATCATTATTTGACTAAATATGTTAAGCTGATAGTCCACATGTATTTTTGTTAAGGTGTAAATTTGCTCCAAAAATTTTAAATCTAACTTTGAAAAATAAAATAGATGACACATGGATTTCTATGGAAAAAATTTCACTTTAACAAGAATAACGTGAATGACATGTAGAATATCGGCTTTGCATATTTGATGAAATAACAATCAAAATTAAATGACATAACGACTATGGCAAGATTACTCCACTTCGACACTTACGAGGTAAATTTTTTTTAACCCTTTATATATTAAAAAATAATAATAATTGAAATTATTCATAAGGATGAAATGCAAAAATATAAATATAAAAATACACAAACTAGGATTAAGTAGAAAATTATTTTTAAAGTTTTCTTAAACTTTGATTGAAATAAAAAATAATATAATTTTAGTAAAGTTTGAAATTCTTTTATAATTTATTATATATGTTAAATAAAGGTAACACATGTCAAGAAAAGAAAAAGAACTTATACGCAATTTAAAAAGAAAATAAAAAAAAATTGTATAATTTATTTTTATTTTACCGAAAATTTATGTTAGTTTTAAAAATAAAAAATTAATGTAATGTTAACAAAATTTAACAAATTCAAATAATTTATTATTTTCTTAGGGAAATCACACTAAGGTCTCTGTTAAGAAAAATAATATAAAAAAAGTTTTGTAACTTGTCACTGGTGGTACTTTCACTCAAGGTTACGAAATATGAAACAATCATTAAACCTAGGTCAAAGTACTAGGTTAAATGTCGATACCGATTTGGAGTCAACTCGGGCTAACTCGAGCCAAAATCGTGAGAAATTGAAGATTTTAGAACAATTAATATGAAATTATAAAAAAGATTTTTAAAAAACTATTTTTTTAAATATTGAATCGAGTTGATGCACGGACCCGGCGATTTACCAACCGGTTCCTTTGGTTTCCGATCCAACTTTCTTTCAGACCACTGCACATAGCTTGTTAAGATAAACAAGTTGTGAATATCAATGTATTAAACATATGTAAATAAAAATCTCGGTTGTAAGATGAGAATTAATTATATTTTAAGCTTAATATAATTAAATATTAATAATCTAATTATATATTATTAATTGGACCCAACTATTATTTTTTGATAAATAAATATATGTGAAATGATCTGGAGTAATTGGCGTTATCGACATTTTTTTGTTACCGAGATGTTGTTATCCACATTAATAATGGGAAAATCCATATATGGGCCCTTTTAGCCCAAAAAAGGCCCCAACACTACGAAATTCCCATAAGAGGCCCCGGGGCCTAAACTAACGTTGAATTGTAAAGGAAAATTACCAAAAAACCAACTTACTACGAAGAAAAAAGGGCCGTGCGATTTCAAATTTCCCATCTCAAAATCATCCCATCTCCCTCCCTCGCTCAACTCTCATCTCTATGCTCGTCGCTCGCTCGCCATGTTCTCTATGCGCCGTCGACTTTCTGAAGCTTGTGTGTATCGTTGTCGCTATCGCCGTCGTCATATGTGTCATCCTCACCGTCGTGGTTCGCCTGTAGGTAACATTTTAGGGATTAGGGTTTTTCGTCCCTTTCTTTCTTAAGAAAAGTATAATGCTGGTTTCTTTTAAGGGCATTGGATTGGTAAAATAAAGTTGAGAATGATTACATTTGTGGTCAGTTTGAAATTGATTATTATTCTACCTTAGATGTGAAATGTGGGGTTGGAAACTAGTATAGTGGAGGACATAAATCCATGTGCTTATCTTTGCATTTTAATGGAAAAGGGATTGGGAGGTAGGAGGACTTTAAAACGAATGAGATGCCTTGGCCTTTAATATGATGAAGAGAACTTTAAATAAGATATTCTTTTGAAGTGCTTTAATGGGGAAACTTATGCTTTTGATGCTAATGAGTCCATTTTTTTAATAAATAATCCATTCTTTGGATATCTGAGATATACTTGGTTCATGCTTTATGAAGGCTACTCATTCTTGATTGTTTTTCGCTTCTTCTCTCGATTGTAATACAACCTCATAGTTCCTATGTTCTTGGTGTTGTCTTTCATAAACTAGTTTATGAATATAGATGCTCAAGGCTTTATTTACGCAAGATAAACATCTCGATTTTGATTTGCATTGCTTATCCTTCAAAATTAGTATAAATATAAAAGTGGAGAGAGTTATTTTTATAGGATATGACTATGAATTGGAAGCCCATTAATCGAACAAAAATGCAGGTTAGGACTTGGGGGAAAGAAAAGTAAGCTTTTTTCCTCTTTAGGAAATTTCATTGAGGAAGATAATTTTAGTTTACTTGTTCATTAATTAATAAAAAAGAATATACTTTTGTTGTGCATGGACATGGACCCATGCACTTTATGTTGGCTACTTCTTTGCTATCTTTGTTTTACCCTTAAATATGCTCCTCTTGGTGGTAGTCCTATTGAATTAGCTGATTTCCACTGACTTTTAGTAAGGCAGCTCCTTTTATCGCCTTCATTGTAAGATTCAATGATCTATAAATCCATACAAATCATCATCTCATTTGCGAGTTATTTGTTCCTTCTTTCTTCGTTTGTGTATGGTGAAAATATGTTGTTCATTCCTCTTGTTCAAGTTTTATTAGCTTTAAAGCTTTACTTGGTTTAAAACTGTGAAATTTTGTTAATCATGACCAAGAGTAATTTTAAATGAACTTCATTTACAATTATTGTAGGTACACAAGCAATAAGGCTGTAATATAAGAAGCAACAACATGTCGAAATCTTCACAAAGGGATCGAAGGTTTTCTAGATACAACCTATTCAATGAAGAATTCTTCAACCAATATGAGGAATGACATGAGGGTAAGAGCAAGGCTAAGTTAAGAGGTGGATTGAGTGTAGAAATGGCAGAAGCCTGGAAAAGGCTAAGTTCGAATGAAAAAGCTGAATACACAAATAGGGCTAAACAACTGAGAGCCCCGGTGAAAGTGAAGAAGTATTTGGTGCCCTTCCTAACTAGATGTGCGCCAAACACATTCATCCAAGTTTGCAATAACTTGAAGGGAAGACTCGAGGCGATGACAAGGCTAAAGGAGATCGAGTTTGATAGGTTGGTCAATATAAGTCGCTGGCAGATCAACCGTTCTTTACAACACCAAATGTATCTACAAATTCATAATGACAACATCACATACCATCTCCAAAATTAATATGGTGTGGATTTCTATCTAAAGCCATATACAACAAAAGAGTGTGAGATGCAATGCCCAAAAAGAAACACCCAAGGCACCATCGATGATCAACTTGGATTTGGATTCTTGCAAGTCTTGACCAGTGTCTGGCTCATGGCATCTACCACAATAATAAACCTTCTTGTTTTGTAATTGAGATTCTTGTCTTTTTCTTTTAGGTCTACCTGCCGCCCTTGTAGTAATTGGGGGCTCCAAGAAAGTCTCTGTTAGCATTTGTGTCACCGTGGGCGCATCAACAAGTGGACAATCATGTGTTGCAACTAGCCGCATGCTATGTGCATAAATTTTCTCTCGTGCTGAAAGTGTAAAGCAATCATCTACAAATGTGTACACATTACCATTAAGAACCTTAATTACTACACATGCATGTAGGCAAGGTAGTCCACTCATTTGCCATGCTAAACAAGAATATTCTTTTGCAACCAGATCAACTTTCACATAATTTAAGGCATCTCCACATCAATTTTCAACCAAAAATTGGTTCTCCCCATAATATTTAACATGCATGTTTTCTGCAAAGTTCACATGTTGCAACAATTTTTTTTTTCTATGTTAGGTCCTACACCATTTTCCAATTCACCAAAGCCATCTTGCTTGCAAGCAACTTCACCAACTTCTCCCTATGCTTATGTATTAACATTGACACCATGTGCTTCCTCTCTTTCACCATCCATGTGTTGAATGATTCAGCAATTGTTATCATCATTAATCTTGTAATCTGTTTTACATTGTTTAGAAACCAAGCCCAATCATCATAGGTCTCACCGCTAACAATGCCATATGCTAAGGGAAACATTTGGTTGTCTGCATCATACAAACAAGCTGACAACATTGTACCCTTATAAGGGCCACTCAGATGACATCCACCTATATAAAGGATTGGTCGACAAGCATCTACAAAACCTTTAATGGAGCAACCATATGCAATAAATAGCCAGACAAATCTATTATTGGCTGACTGTTGGTCGATTTCCTTGATGGCAAGTGAACCAGTCGAACAAGTAATAAAGTGTAAGTAGAGTATCGTCCCACAGAGACTGAGATACCAAAGATTGACGCGCGATTGCTATGATAGTTGTGCAAACGAAAGTAAATATATTGAGATGAGAGGTTGTTGTGATTATGCTACTAGCAAAAGTAAAAGAATGACTTAAATCGTGAGAAGATATCGGTAGGAGGTTAATTTGGACTCGAGAATCACCCTTAAGTGCATCAATCCCCCAGTTGCTCTACCCAATGCTATAGCATCTATACCTCACAGCTTCCGTAATTGCTACAACATAGCTCCTAATTACAAAGTTATTTGGTTAACCCACCTCTATAGTCTACCAAAGCTTCCACGTTCGATACATATGATGCTAACTATACTCCTTCCATATTCCTATGACAACTTTCTAGTCAGATCTGCGCTATGCTCAGGGTGTTATGTTTATGAGAGGTAGACCCATTCCTGAAGCCTACAATAATAGGTAAAGTCGTGCACGGGTTGCCTAGCAAACACTGTTTCTCAAAGGTCTAACCCCAACTCTTTGCCAGTAAGCTGGGGCCACAAATCTAGCCCTTAACTTCTGTTAACCGACTAGTAATTAAAACACGATAAGCAAACCAAATTTATTGAATTAAGAACTTGCAACTGGGTTCATTCAACAACTTAAAGACTCATCCTCGTCGGCCATATGAAAATCGGTTCATGGACCGACGAGGGACACACAAAACAGACACTAACGAATGACCCATGATCAAGAAAACAAAGATAAAAAGGGAAACATAAAGCTTTGACAGAATTTCCAACGGCGTGGTCGAGGTCCTGTCACATCACCACTCCACGTCTTCTTCGTTCCGTCGTACTGTAGGGAAGGATGCTGGGCTGTCCTGGAAATCTCGTGCTCTTGTGAAATCTCTCACTGTTCTCTTGAGTCTGCCGAAAGATAGAATCTTGTTCTAGGGCTCTCCAACTCTCTTAGGGTTGGCTCCGCTGTTTCCTTTTGTAATAAGGTTTTTCCTAATCTGTCAGGATTTATTGTATCCCTAGATCCGAGTAGATTGCTTCTGTTGATTCTGCGAGATTCTCCAAATCTGTTAGTTCCAATCCTCCGCATCTTCTATTCCGTTATATCAGCAACCTAATTGTCAGTAGCGCCCTTTTCTTTTATTCCTGAAATCATCTAGGTAAAAAGGTCAGAAAACATATCGCATAGCATTGCGTCCTTTACTTTGCTATAGCATTCATGATGCCTTGTATTTCACTTCGACTCGCTATCAGAATGCTATAGCATCGTATCAGCTCTGCTATACGTTCTTCTTTAAAAACCCTGCAAATTGTTTCATTCTTAGCACATGCAAATGATTTATACTCTTCAGTCCTATGTCATGAATGTATGCCTTTTTGCTTAGATTATCTGATTACGCTTGTATTTAACATTCAATTCGATCAATAAGCATAGGGAAAACATGGTACGATTTGTGCTCATCACTGACCCTTCCCATTTTGCTACTGTGTCGGGATCACTCTCTATGAGCCTTCGACACATCTAAGGAATAACCTTGTACGAGTCCTCTACTCATCCATGTAATAGCGTCACTGCTCTTTCTTTCGCCCTATATGCTTGTTTGTAGTTCAGGCGTACCCCATACTCGCTGTACATGTCAGTTTGAATTTCATTCGCTTTCTTGTCAATATTATTTCTCAATCTATCAATTACAAGCGATGATGTCAACCTACACTTGGGTGCATGAGATACAATAAGGCAATCCTGTGCATGGTGTATGTGTGCTCCTCTATATGTTTTGATGGTTAGGAACTCTGTATCTTGGTGTTCTCCCGCTGGATATGCACCCATGTACCAGGGATAACCATCAACCTTGCACTTAACTATTATCTTCTTTGGCTTGTTCTTCACAAATTTGTAGGAAAACATGTGTGCAATGTTGTATTTGTACAACGTTTCACTAAGGGTCACAGCATTCGCAAAAATCTGTCCCACTCCCATTATCAAATCCTTTCATTTACAATGATTCATTTCAGCCCTGCTTAATGGCATACTTTGAGAACAACACGGCAATGATGGCAACTCTTGAGTTTCATTGAACATTTGAGGGGGAGACATAGACAACTCATCTGCACCTCCAAAGACTTGATCCCTCCTGCGACAAACAACAATTATTAGTGCAAGTAATGAGAACCAAGTAATGACAATTTATATACGAACAAATTACAATTCTTGACACAACAAGACTTACACTTCTTGTTCTTCCATGTGAATATTCATTCGTTGTGGTCTATTGTCATTATTCCCATTTTCTTCAATGTACACATGACAATATTCTTCATTATACCTTATTAAATGTTCTACCCCTTTATCATCTACAAGATCAACAAATGTAGATGTATCTAGCCTAAGTTTGAACTTCACAAAAATTTCAGTATTTTCTGCCCTAATTAAAGACACTATGATTCTTTGCAACTCCTCATATGTTGTTCCTTCCTTGATGCCTCTTGTTCTTACCGTTTCACCAACATAATCACTTTCTTGTCCTCCCCCATGTACAAAGAAACCCCACACATGGAAGAAACATAATATGTTCTTCCCTGAAGTACTAGCCATCTTTAATTATGATCTGCAACATAAAGTTAGTATTAACAACTTTAACAGTCACATTAACAACAATCTCATTTCATCGTTTTCACATTCAGTCATTCCCCCTAACAAATAGACCTCCCTCTGTTTTCATGCCCCAAAACAGAGCAACCTACAATGTTTTAACATTCGGCTCATATTAACAACTATATCAGTCATATTAACAACTAAAACAGTATGTATTAACAACTATCCCATTTCAGCGTTTTTCAACCAAATGTAGCTTCATCCCATTCATCCATTCCCACTTAAAAACACATCTTTCCCTCTTTTTTCATGCCAAAAAACAGTGCAACATTTTTTCCACCCAACCCTCCAATGATTAAAGACCGACTAGAATGGTGATAATGATATCTTGAGCAAAATCTTAGTATTTCTTACCTATTTCCTATATGATAATAACATAAATTTGGCCAAGGTCCAACCTTTCAGCCACCCTACCTTCTAACTGAAAAAAAAAGGTTTAGGAACAACAAATTTAAACCCGCTGAGTTCAGCCTATAATGAAGTGGATGATTGGGAATATAGACATTCTCTCCCTCGTTGAGTTGAGCAAATATAAAGCTTCAGAAAAACCGTGCGTTCTTTCCCTCGCGTTCGCGTTGTACGATCGTTTCTTCTCTTCCTCATGTAGGCGCCAAAACTAATTGTTCATCTGTTCACTTTTTAATACGAGTTTCTTTTTGCTTTTTTAATCAGGGGTATTAATGTCCTTTCTTTTATTAACTTCATACCAATCAGGGCCCTCGGGCCTCTTCTGGGAATTTCAAAGTGTTGAGGCCTTTTTTGGGTTTTTTTGGGCTAAAAGAGCCCATATATGGATTTTCCCATTAATAATTGGCCGAATATGGAGAAATATATTAGATGACATGACCATAATGATAGTGATAGTTTTTCTTTCTCTGTTTTTTTTTTTAGCCTGGGACTTCGTTAATTTCATATCAGAATGCTTGAATTTGAACAATGGTTGGGATTTAGGAGTGTGGAGGTTTTATTTTGGTAAAATGCCAGATATATGGATCCCTTTAAGGAAATAATAGTAGATAATAACTTGTCCGAATTTGCAAAATAATACATACAAGTTATAACCTACACTATCAAGATGAAACGGAGGGGGAAAAAGAAATGTCTCAGTCTCTCACATAAAATGATTCACACAAATGTTTTTATCAATCAGTAACACAACATGGTTATGAATTTTGAATGAATTATTACAAAATTACTACTTGTTATGGACTCATATAATGGGCCATGTTGTTATGCGGCCCAATAAGGACACTTTATGATAGAATCCCTCCATAATCAGGTAAAACGCTATTCACCCCATAACCATGCATATAATCCCGGACAGTATAGGCAGTGGAGCAGACATTTGTAGAATGTGGAGGCGCATATTTCCTGAGGAACGGAATCACAGCCCGGAGGAACGAAACCCTAGGTAATCTCTATAACTAGGAGATTAACCTACAGGTGTACATTCTCTATTCATCTAATCTACTATTTAGTCTCACTGTGCACACACCCCACCCCTTTGGTGAGAGCCTTCGTATTGTGTAGCACGATGATCCATCGCTCTCATTGGTATCTTCTATATAGATATCTATAA
The DNA here is from genome assembly GCA_019022655.1 of Acacia acuminata. Lineage (NCBI taxonomy): Eukaryota > Viridiplantae > Streptophyta > Magnoliopsida > Fabales > Fabaceae > Acacia > Acacia acuminata. Next base: position 765,937 of record JAFJYI010000131.1, read on the forward strand.
GGGAAACTTGACATTCCTTTCGGCGTCTCATTAATAGATACCGTACACTAGTCCTTTGAGGATAGACATTTGTGTTATACTACAAAACACTACTAATATTTACCTACAAGTTGATGGTTGACATGGTGAACGGTGTCACCCTATAATGAGGAGGGCACAAGTTTAAAATCTGAGAAGCACAATTGTTAGGAAAGGCGAAAACCCTTTATGCTTTAAGCCTCCAAAGGGGAAACCCTTCATCAAACTAAAAAAGAAATACTAATATTTATATATCGTTAACGTGCTAAAATAACCTTGAACTTTTATCCAAAGTGCAACAATAATCATAAACTATTTTTGGAGAAAAAGTAACCACATAAACTTTTAAAATCGGGGCAAAACCATTAAACCCAACTAACTTCTACCTATTACAATGGAAAAAATTAATCTTTTGGAAAATCTCTTTAAGATCCCAAGGGACTAAGAAAATGTCAAAAAAAGTCACGAGAGAAAATTTTGATATAAAAAAGGTCTCATTAACAACTCTTTAAGTAGGACATTAACAACTCCAAATGTGAGTTCTAGCAACTCCTGAGACCTTTTTGACATTAGAATTTTCTTTAGGAATTTTTTGACATTTTCTTGATCCCTTGGAACCGTAAAGAGATTTTCCCTTAATCTTTTGGCTTTTAAAGTTTTGAATCACTTGTAACTCAGTCTTTGAACTTTTAACCTGTTTGCAACTCAATTCCTAATATTTATAAATCATCCTATGTGGAAAAAATGTTAAATTATTTTTGAAAGTTGCTTAGGTGGATTTCACATAAATTTAAAAATAAAAAACAGCATCCCCATCCCTACCAACTCATATCCCCTCTACCTCTGTTTTCCAGACACCTCATTGGCATTTGCGTGTCCATGACTTATCCTTCTGAAGCACTAGAGGGCAATGAATGACTCTTATTGGAAAGCAGATTGAAGCCACTTATGATGATTTTAACTCTGATAAAGCACCTAAGTATGCAAGAAAAAACGATTGTAGAGAAAGAGATTTCTTAACTTTTGAATGATAAATGATAAATAGCACTTGAAAGAAGATGAGATTAGAAAAAATTGAAGCACACAACCACTTCACAACATACCTGGCACACAATATCTCCTTTTAATAACAAAGGAAACTATAGATCTTTTACATAATGTTCATAATTTTGAAGGCCCTCTAATATAAGGAAATCAATATCATCTTCTACTTGAAATGAGCTTGTGAAGGATCTATCATGGACGCAGCAAATGCCCAACAAAGTTTCTTGAAAACAGAGGTTAATAGAGATGCGAGTTGGTGGGATAGAAACACTATACTTTATTTTTAAAAAAACTTTATGTAAAATATATCTAAACAACTTTTAACAGTATTTTAACATTTTTTTACCACATATGATGATTCAAAAATATCAAGGATAAAGTTTCAAACAAGTCAAAAGCTCATAGACTAAGTTATAACTGAGTCAATAGTTTAAGAGCCAAAAATTAATTTTCCCATTATAATATATGTAAGTTAGTTGAGTTTAACAATTTTACACCAACTTTATAAATTTATTGCTACTTTTACTCCAAAAAATAATTTATGGTTATTGTTACCCTTTTTTAAAAAAGTTGAAGGTTATTTAAACACTTTAAGCCTATTTATATATGATTTAAAATTTAAGTTGTCAGCTCAGATATAAAAAATTAAGTTGTCAGTTTCACAAAATTAATTATAAATGAAACTGACTTTTTTTATCTCCTTGCAAGTGGTTTATACACGAAATGACAAATTGAATGTATAAAAAAAGAAAGACAAATTTAAAAATATATATTATGTACAATTATTTGTGATCGTAGACCATTTAAAAGATATGAGATCAGACCATAAAATTCCCTGATAACATTATTATCCACCATCTGATTAGATATGTTGATCTGATCGTAGACCATTAAAAGATACGATGGAAACAACATGTCTCAGCAAGAAACAAGTAAGAAAGTGGAGAAGGGAAATTAAGGTTAACTTGTTAATATTGTGTCGTGAATGGTGTTACGTTTGTAAAATTTTCTTCAATCCATATCTTAGGAGCTGCATTTTGGTAGGCTGAAAATTGGAGGATGGAAAAGGAAAAGGAATTCCTTTCTTTCATATAACATGTCCGTTTGGCTGCCCCATTTTTTTGGAAAGGGAATTCCAGCTGCTAAAATTTTTACCTCATCTTGTAACCCAAAAAAAAAAAAAAAAACACGAAATTCCCTCGTCCATGGAAGCCCACTTTTAGTGATAGCAACCAATTTTATAAGGTGGGAAATTCCCAAGTAACAACGTTCATCTTCCTCCCCCATCGTCGAAGGTCATTTTGCAACCACTGCTTGAGCGTTTTCCTAGTCTATTCATACAACAAAGAAACAGTGGATTGGCGACGAAATTTAGCAACAGAATGGTATGATTTGATTCCATCGTCAAATAGACTCTCACTAATTAATTAGTAACGGAATTCCATCATTAATTAACTATTCTTTTGTAGTATATATCACCTATCTCCATTGATCTACTTGTCTTTTGTTAGCGGGTTATAAGTAGGTCATTTATGGGGAAACATTATTTTAGTTCTTTTTTCCCTCTAGAATTTGTCATCCTCCTTTTCTTTTGCCTACCAGACATGAATATAAAAGAAAACTCCAATATCTCTACCTTTCTCATATCTTTCTCTTTTCCATCCCATTAGTCGACACCCTAGAGATTAATTTAATGGACACTTACTAATCACAAAAAGGAAATATAAAGCCAATAAAAGTTTGTCCAATTCTTGGCTAACAATCTATAAAATCGTGAATTTAAACTACTGCTACCGATGTGAGGGCTTTGTTGTAGGACGATCTGTAAGTACCTCTATAAGTACCCTTTGGACTTTGAGGCAGGCCCTGACCTTGATGATTGAGCTTCGGGACCCAACTCAGCTAAACTTTATTTTGTTTATGAAAAAAACAGGAAATATAAAACATTTACGTAATTAAAATATTTGAAAACTCAAAAATCATGCCTCCTCAGTCACTTCCTCTACTATTGTTAGTCAACCGTGATGTGCATACACACACACATATTAATAAGACTAGATAAGGAGTAAGGACCCTCAGTGGGATGAAGTTTCCACATAACAGCACTTAGCAGTTAGCACAGTATATTTTTTTAGACAGTAAGGAAAGGGACGTTAGCACAATAATGGAGGATTTTATTCTAGAAAATTCACCCAGCCTTTTCTATTGAAGCATTTGTTGCTCTTATCAAAGAAGAAGAAAAATAAGAGAAGTACCAGTATTATATTTTGCATCTTCTGAATGACTACTTTTAAGAAATAACGTGTTATTATTATTTTTAATAAAAATGTTTGAAAAACAAAATATTTTAATGAATAAAGATAATTTATTTTTGAAGGTATAAATATACAAGTTACGTTATTGTTATTTCTTAAAATCATGACTTATGCCTTTTAAAGTTATAAGCTCCAACTAGCAAGTTCTTAATTAAGATGATAAGTAGCTTCTACCCTGTAAAGAGTAGAACACAAGCTTATGGTATTTGTTAAAAAAGTCGAAAACTCTTTACTTGGGACTATAATGTCATAAGAAATATATTAAAAATCCCAATTTAATTATAAAAGATTCCATAAAGAAATGGTTCAATTCTCATGTGACGTTGTTTGCTCACGGATATCATTGCGTCATTCTTCTTTTCCTCCTGTACTGCACGTGAATCATGATATATCCACGTCTAGTATGTACATTATTAATTTATAGGTCCACGTCATTCATACCTATAAGTTTAACCCAAATAATGCGAGCTTCCATGCGCATATTCCAGCACCAATCCTGATTCTTTTCTTTTCTTTTTTTCTTTGAGGTACGAGTATATAAAAACACATTAAAAAAAGTATAATTTAATTTAAATATATAAAAAAATAAAAATAAATTGAAAAAAATACTTCATCCCTCTCTTTAAAGGAACAAGCGTGTAAGAGAAGAAGTGCTTTCCATATGGAAACCACATCTTCATCAGCTTCCACATTGACTTGAATATTCCTGACATCCCCTCATGCCTCTTTGGCTTCTCATCTCTTCCCTTTAAATCCACCCTTTTAAATCTCAAAATATCTATCGCTTAATGCGAATCCTCACTCATTCGACTTCTTTTCGGAAGCACATAAGGTGCTTCTCACCTTATGTGTTTCTTACATGTTCATACTTCTAATTAGAGGGATGAGACATTTTTTTAATATTGTTTTTATATATTTTATTTATTTAGATTTAAATTATATGTTGTTTTTTGAAATATTTTTTGTACCCAATATTTCAAATTAATTAGTTTACAAGATATTGGTATTATTACAATACAAGGGAGAAACATTTTTGAATGGCAAAATTTTTTTTTCAAAAAGTAGCATGGAAATTAATTAATTTGAGATACTGTGTTCATTAGAGGGAAAAAAATTCCAAAAAGCAACATATAATTTAAATCTAAATATATAAAATATATAATAATAAAAATGTGTTCATCCCTTTAATAGAGGGATGAGCACATAAGAGATGTACACCTATTGTGAACCCTTCTTTTCACTGCAAAGCTTCCTGATGAAGTAGAAGAAGATTATGTCCTTACAGATGCACCCACCCTAATGATAAAAGACAACCCTTTAAGTGCCACCCCTTTCTTGGTTGCCCATGTTGGATCCCATCCTAACAAAACCATGGTATCAAGCAGCAAGCTGGTTCCAAAATGACCATCCGACGCCGTTTGACACAACACATGGAAAGTAGCTTTGGGAGTATGTTGGGGATGAGCCTAAGTTTAACCATTTTTTAAATGAAGCCATGGCTAGTGATGCGAGGTTGGTAACAAGTGTGGTGATTGATAAGTGTAAGGGTGTGTTTAAGGGATTATTACAGTCATTAGTTGATGTTGAGGGTGGTAATGTCACAGGGGCTAAGGCTGTTGCCAAAGCATTTCTAGAAATACAATATTGTACTTCGATCTTCCACATGTTGTCGATCGATGGCCTCCAATACAGTGGGAATCTCAAGTTTCTGGCAAGGCCATTCCTCCTTCCCATGGGGAACTGGTTTCAGTTCCTACCCAAAGGCACTCGTCCTATCTGAACAATACAGATGGGATCCGAAAGATTTAGATTTTTTTAAATAGGTGATTTTTGAATTAAAAAAAATCATTTTTATGAAAAAATATTAGATAATAGATTATCTTTATTTTAAATTTTCTACTCATTAAAATATTTTTTCAAAAAAAAAAAAAAAAAAAAAAATCAATGGTTCAAATAGGACGAGCCTCTAATGTCTATCTAAAAAAGTGGCACCGAAACTGGTTCCAATGGGATACTATCAGAGTTGGCTATAAGCTATTCAATACAGTACTCAAACAGTGTCAAATAGTACCAATGAACAGTACCCAAAACAGTGACGAAACAGTATCTGAATAGTACCTATGAACAGTGAAACAAGACCCCAAACAAAGTGATGAAAACAACACCCAAAGAGTGACGAAATGGACGGATGATAAAGGTTCTTAAAAATGAGTTTTTACCCGAAAACGGAAGAAGAATGAAAATCGTAAAGCGTAAAACCGTAGTAAAATCGTAAAAACTTTGAAGCGTTTGGAAAATTAGTAAAATCGTTTTAATGAAAAAAAATCGTAAAAACGTAAAATCGCAGTGATAAAATGAGTTTTTAAGAACCATGATCCGCACAGTTCTGAAAATTCGATGAACAGTGGCGAAAAAAATTTAAACCTTAGAATTTCATAAGGTTCTGGTACCATGTAAGCAAATAATCTGAATATTGTATGTTCTATTCATGCACAAACGTTACATATATATACAAGATAATAGATCCTTAATAGTAATGGCTCATAATACCTATTAATGAAGATTATCCCTAATCCCTACAAATCAAGGTTTCCTAAAAAATAATAATGTAATAAACAAAATTGTATTGACAGTGCGACTTCTGTTTGTTTTAAGTTCAATCACTGAACGACTTGCTCATTTGATAATTAAGTTTATACAATTAAAAGAGGACATCGATGGTAGAAAAAAGAGATGTGGATCTTTAAAACTCTATTACCTGTTTGGGTTGATATTAAAAAAGTACATTAACGTAAGTTGAGATAAAATTCATCTCACAAACTTATCTTATATACTGTAAATCATATTAAAAAGTCAGTTTTTACTACTAATCCAAACATATAAAAATTTGTGAAGAAATTTGAGTATTCAAAGAACAATAATATTCCATTAAACAGGGGTGTCTACTCCTTATTTTCTTTCCACTTTGCTCCCAATAGAAAAGTTGAGTTGCTGGAGGTATTTTGTGGGGATATGAGGATATCAATCAATCAAGTTTTTTTCACTTAATGCTTTTTATCTTTTGTTTTTCTGAGGCCATTGAATTTAGTCATTTACGGTAATAAGCGTTTTAATTTGATTTTGCCCGACTGGTACGGTGATCGAGAAGATTTCTTTTAATTTTTTGGGTAACATGAGATGAGAGAATCTCTGATTAAGAGGATCTGATCGTCAATGGAGATTATTTTAAAGATATCGCCAGTGACGGGGTTTAATTTATGAGCTCATCTCATTGTTTAATCATGATTGTGACAGGGTCTTCTATTTTTTAATGTTTTTGCTATTGTTAGAGCTTAGTGTGAACGCGAATCATGCAAGAATATGTATAGTTTATTAATTTGCCCACTGTGTTTTGAATAATAATATTCTGATATAGTACATGGTTTTATTGCAATAAAAAAATGTAATAAAAATTTGTATTGACATTTTGACTTTTGTTTGCTATAAGTTTGATCACTGAACGACTTGCTTATCATGTGCTAATTAAGTTTATAATTAAAAAAGGACGATCGAGTCTCTTGTGACATATTGATGAGTAGGATATATATTAGAAGAAAGAGATGATGTGGATCTATAAAATGACAATATGATGATGGGCATTATTTGTTTTTATGAAGTTTTAAGTTTAGTTGTTTAAAAAATATTGATTTTAATAAATTTGTTTTATAAAGTAAAATTTTAGATAAGGATTTTGTAACTTTTTAATTTTTTTGATTCGCTAAAATATTTTTAAAAAAAAATCAGAGCATTTAATTTGAAAGAGAAATGAGATGATTTTTTATCCCAAAAAAAGGTACAAATTATGTAAATAGCTAAGCCACAATGTTCTTCATTCTAATTTTGTGTGTATATATCTTTCGAAATGTAGATTTACTAATCAGGGTCACATCACAGTCCTACTGGCAAGATAGATTAAGACTTAATATTCCAACCTCTTTTTCTTCACTCTCTGTATAGAAGAGTTAACAGTATGTCTTTTCCGAAATTTATCTGATATGTGAAGAAAACAAATACAAGGAACCAGGCTATTTATGTGTGCACAAAAGGAAACAAGTGGATTAATGGTAGGCTTTTACTTTAAACGATATATATATATATATATATATATTGAACACTTGTATATATTTGAATGTTTTTATATATAGAAAATATAGTGATTATGTTGTTAATATTTGGGAATTGGGATGGCTTAGTATTGTGGGGAAATTAAAGTTGTGGATGATAGTTGGTGCAAGAAATCAAGTTAGAACGCAGGCGTCGAATTTGTAGTCCTTGTTTAAACGTAATTAATTATAAATTGCCTAAGAGAATAAGTGAATTTTTTTACTTAAAAAACAAAAGTTGGGAATTCATTATCTAAACTTGTCAATTATTTATCTAAATTTGTGAATTCATTATCAAACTTGTGAATGACTTGAGAGAGTTAGTAGAATTTGTATTTAAATGAAAGTTACAGATTCCTTATCTAAACTTATCAATTCTTTATTGAAATTGTGAATTCTTTATCTGAATTTGTGAGTGACTTAAGAGAATAAGTGATTTTTTTTTTTACTTAAAAAATGAAAGTTGTGAATTCCTTATCTTAAATTAAATTGTTAATGGGTTTTTATTAAAGATCAAAGGTTAATATATATATTTTTGTTTGCATTATTTATATTAAATGGTATTGGTGGTCCAATGGTCACTAACATTTTGTGCAAACAAATTATATGGGTTTGAACCCACTCCACCAAATATTTATTCCAATGAAAAGGTCACTGAGACTTCATAATTGGTGATAACAATTTGGCAATTAAGGTTATTGGCGGGAAAAAGATTACATTAAGGATAACCAAGGAGAAGGTTAATTATAAGATAACTAATTATTATTTACTAGCGGAAGTAGGCCTAAGCGGCAGGGCTCTGGTCGCTTAAGCAAGAGGTCTCGGTTTCGAGCCCTTGTGAATGTAAAAAATTTCCCTGAGAGAGGTCCTGTTTCGGTGCCTGATAGAATCTTGGAGTTGTTGCACATTTTGCCACCATTTTTAGTATAAAAAAAAGATGACTAATTGTTTTATTATGAATTAATAAGTGGTATGGTAAAGTACTAAAGTTTTATACATATGATCTTGGAAGACAAGACTATATATCAAATTCTTTGATGGATTTAGGTATTATGATGAATATAATTTTATCGACTTCTTTAACTACGTAATACTCCATATGTTTTATTCAAAAAATAATTACTGTCTTATATTGGAGATAAAATCACACACATGACCCATCCATGTTAAAAAGAAAATTACTCTCAAGTAAAATTTTTACAATATATACATTAAAATATCGATTTATGAATCATCAAAAAGCTTAATATATGGTATATCTCTACCGTCTACCATTCGACCTGGTTTATCTGCTAAGCAAAGTTTAGCAGGGAGAGCTCAATAGATCTGAGACATCCAGATTTGATCTAGACAGCTTAGATTTGAGTTTTTTAAATAGAAAATCATTTTTTGACATGTAATATTTAAGAGATTATCTCTATTATTTAAATTTTATACCCATAAAAAATATATATATATATATTAAAAAAAATATAGACTTTTAAACATATTGGATCATCTGAATCAAATCTGACTATCTAAATCTGCCGAAACAAAGGGAATACATCACTTAATTAGGTCCCAAGGAACATAAAAATTATTAAAAAAATCTTAACCCAAAATCAAATATCAAATTAGTTGTATTGACAATAAGAAGTGCTACATTGGCAACAAAATTTAAAACCTAGCCATTCATAACAGAAAAAGCTATGTTCACAACAGGAAGTATTATATTCACAACAAAATTTAAACACCTGGATTTTGTTTCAAACTCAAGTCTCTAAGCGTACAGAGACCATTCACAACAGAAAAAGCTAAATTCACAACAGGAAATGCTATATTTACAACAAAATTTAAGAATCTAGATTTTAATTTGTTTCAAACTTAGGTCCTAAGCGTATAGAGGTTTTACAACAGAATAAGCTTTATCCACAACAGAAAGTGTTATATTCACAACAAAATTTAAAAACCAAGATTTTGTTTCAAACTCAGATCCCTAAACGTATAGAGGTCATTTACAATAGAAAAAGCTTTATTCACAATAATAAGTGCTATATTGACTAAAGTTTCAAAATGGCTCCAGGTTTTTATATTTTGTTGTCAATATAGCACTTACTGTTTTCAATATAGCTTCCTTTTTTTTTTTTCTAAATTGTGAATGACCTTTGTACGTTTCGGGACCTAAGTTTGAAAAAAAAATCTAGGTTCTTAAATTTGTTGTGAATATAGCACTTCCTGTTGTGAATCTAGCTTTTTCTGTTGTGAATGGTCAGATTTTTAAATTTTGTTGTGAATATAGCACTTCCTATTGTAAATATAGTACTTCCTGTTATCAATACAACTAATATAAAAAAAATTCTTAAGGACTTTTTTTGATATTTTTTGGGACCTGAGTGATATCATATTTTCCTCGAAACAAATTTGCTTAGCTGGAAACCAATATATATCTTCTAGAACGCGGGTCCATCGCCACTCAATTTTAATGCAACACACGTTAAAAAAATGGAAGATATCCTGCTCGGGGTCCTACCGTACGAGAAGACAAGCATGAAGTAAATTGTTGGTTGTTAGGGCAAATAATTTATATAATATGTCCGAATAACTTCAAAAACTTTAGACTGTCATTTTCCTCGCATAGATTGGTCCAAATATATTCATATATATATATATATATATATATATATAAAATGATAGCTTCCATGTATACCACCACCACCAAATATATCCAGTTCAATCTAGCTTTGCTGATTCTCTCAGCAAAATCCAGAAAGTCATGGGATCTCAAAACGGAGAGCATTATTCAGCATCAAGACTCTTTCATGCTCAAACCCACATATGGAACCATATCTTCAGCTTCATAAACTCAATGTCACTCAAATCTGCAATTGATTTGAACATTCCAGACATCATTCACAAACATGGGAAACCCATGACTCATTCGCTTCTTATCTCTTCCCTTCAAATCCATCCTTCTAAAACTCACAATATCTATCGCTTAATGCGAATCCTCACTCATTCGGCTTCTTTTCTCTCCGAAACTTCCCGATGAAACCGAAGAAGTCTATGTCCTTACCGATGCATCGATCCTTCTTTTGAAGGACAATCCCTTTAGTGTCACCCCTTTCTTACTTGCCATGTTGGATCCCATCCTAACAAAGCCTTGGTATCAGTTGGCTAACTGGTTCCAAAATGACCATCCGACGCCGTTTAACACGGCACATGGAAAGACATTTTGGGAGTATGCTGGGGTTGACCCTAAGCTTAACCATTTTTTCAATGAAGGCATGGCTAGTGATGCGAGGTTGGTGACCGGTGTGGTTATTGACAAGTGTAAGGGTGTATTCAAGGGATTAGATTCATTAGTGGATGTTGGGGGAGGTGCGGTACAGTGGCTAAGGCTATTGCCAAAGCATTTCCGTAACTACAATGTACGGTGTTCGATCTCCCACACGTTGTTGATGGTCTCCAAGGCAAGTGGGAATCTCAAGTTTGTGGGAGGAGATATGTTTGAGGCCATTCCTCCTTCGATGGCATACTTTTGAAGGTGATCAGTAATCTACATGCTTCCGATCCTTAATATAAGATCAAATTAATTTTCTTGATAAAATGAAAGAAATTTGAATAAATTACTTTAAAGAATAAATTACTTTAAAGTATTTATATTTATTATTTTAAAATCAAACTAATTTTTTTTTTTTACTTATAAACTAATATATAATCAAATAATATACTGAATATGCAATGATTAAGTTACTTATTTAGTTTCATTAGTCTCTCTAAAAAAAGTGAACTGGATCTTACATTTAGGACCAGAGAAAATATTTTTACATGCATTCAATTTACAACGTGTTTTGCTTTCTAAGAATAAACTATACTAGTTAGTTATTATATTGTTTGAAACATGTGTATGTGTCTGACGATAGTTTCTTTGTGATTGGAAAACAGTGGATTCTGCATGATTGGAACGATGAGGAGTGTGTGAAGATACTGAAGAAGAGTAAGGAGGCAATTACAAGCAAAGGAAAAGAAGGGAAGGTGATCATAATTGACATGATGATGGACAACTCTAAAGGAGATATTGATGATGAATCGGTTGAAACAAAATTGTTCTTTGATATGTTGATGATGGTTTTGGCCACTGGAAAAGAGAGGAACGAGAAAGAATGGGCTCAGTTGATATTCTCTGCTGGTTTTAGTGATTATAAGACTACTCATGTTCTTGGCTTAAGATATCTCATTGAGGCTTTTCCATGATGAATTAAGTCTCTTGGTATGATGGAGGACAGAAAGTTATTGGCTCTTCAGTATTGATGAGTTGTGTGTTAATTTAGTACTGAAAGTTGTAACTCACGTTTGTTGTCTTGTGTTAATGTCTTATTTCAGATTGTCATTAAAAACTTGTCATGTTTGTTAATTCAGTATTAATGTCTCCTGTTTTATGCGTTGCGACAACAACAACAATAATATTATTACGTGGTGGTGTGAGCAATTCTATTGTGATTAGTATTAATTAATTATCAGAACATTTACATAGTTAATTGGTTAATTTGGTAATAACAAATATTGTTTGTATTATGTAAGTACTTTTATTTTCGTTTTTTTAGCCCAAAGGCATGCTCAGGCTCTATGAGCCTTCTAAAATTTATTAGAATATCTATGTATTGATTATGTGATATTTTATTTTGGCTAATATAATTTTACCCAAACTAATCTCTTATCTTTTCTATAAGGACAATATTTGATTCATTATCTATTGGGCTATGAAAGGAAAGTAAAATTCTTATTTGATAAACCTACTGAAATTGTTACTATTATCTTATTTCTTATTTTGATTTATAATTTTTGGTTATTATTTATTTGAATTTTTAATGTTATATTTATTTGCAAAAGTTAGTATCAATATGTTTACTTTTTGGCCTGAGCTAAAAATATTTTCTAACTCCGCCACTGCTTCAACTCACATCAACTTTTTGTTACAATAAAATTATTTGTGCCTATGTATGTATGTATATGTATGCATGTATGTATGTTGGTTCTAAGCTAATCATGAATATTGAATATGTGAAATTTTGTCCGAGTCTATCTGTTGAATAGATAGTGTAACGTGTAGTTTTTCTAGCATCATTTTTTTTTTGGGCCAAATTGTAGTCTTTATAGTCCTTATTATAAGGCACCAACTAACTTTTCTCACAAACAAATAAAAATAGTTAAAGTCAATAAAGTTACCCTACAATTTAAGTAACTTCCAATATTACCCCTACTAATTGCACTAAATTATATTATATTAATTAATGCTCTCACACACCACCCTCATTGATTATGGGCAGATATGGAAACAAATAATTAATGCTTATTCAGAACAAGCAAGTGCCTTATAATAAGGAGTTTTAGGGAGTAGTAGTCGATGAGTTATTATTATTATAATACTAAATTAATAGAGAATAAGAGTTTTGTGAATTAATTAACATGTTGTTTTATAATGATACCGTGGCCACTACTCACAAATATATATGTATGATCTAATGTCAAGAGGCAAGAGAAACAACATGGTTACCAACGAGTCCACATAGAGTGCTTATAGCTCATGTGTTTATTACATGCTTATACCTCAAATTGAGGTATGAGTATGTAATTTTTTATTTTTATATATTGTATTTATTTATATTTAAATTATGTGTTGCTTTCTGAAATTTTTTTGCATCAAAGTATCTCAAATTAATTAGTTTCATGATACCGATGTTACGCACAAATATTTTTGAATGTAGTAATCGGAAACTAATTAATTTGAGATACAGGGTGTAAAAAAAGCAGAAAGCACATAATTGAAATATAAATAAATACAATATATACAAAAAAAATTACATGCTTATACCTCAATTTGAGGTATAAGCATGTAATAAGCATATAAGCTATAAGCATCTTATGTGGACTCGGTTACCAATGTAGTTGGTCTAATAGTGTAAACTGTTAGATTTTTGTGGGTTTCGAGTTCAAGGTCCAGATAAGACACTTGTACCAAGAGGTGCAATCACGAACTCCGAAATTAAAGTAATCGGTTTCTTAAATACTTGGTAATAAGATCCAGAAAATGCACGGTTGATAATGTACCAAAAAAAAAAAAAAGAAAGAAAAAGATAGAAACAACATGCTTTATACTAACCAATAGGATTGGGTCTAGTAGAAGGGACTAGTTTCTCATAATAGTGAACTAAGGTTTGAATCCCTGTTAGAAGAGGTGTCCATATTTAGTATCCGGTAGTGCCTCGAACAAGATTACCTCCGATAGGAGGATATATACATATGCCTAGAAAAAAAAAAACATGTTTTATACTAATTTACGGAGGAGATGATAAGGGAAGAGTCGAAGTTAATGTACTATAATTTTTTTTTTAAGGAAAATTTCAATTGATCTAATGACAAATACTCCCTCTGTTCCTTAAGGGAAGAGTCGAAGTCAATTGATCTAATGACAAATATTGGATCAATGGAAATTGTGTATATGGTGATCACTATTGGAATTTGAAATTGGCCTTTATATGCTCACCGTAGAAATGATGATTGAGGATGGCAGTGGACATGGGTCGTTGAAATTGACCTTTATATACTCACTATAAAAATGATGATTGAGGATAGCAGTGGGCATGAGTGGTTGAAATTGGCCTTTATGTGCTCACCACACAGAAATGATGATTGAGGATGGCAGTGGACATGGGTCGTCGGGGTTAATTAATATAGAGATTTGTTGTTCAAGGTGGAGAAGGCAAGAGAATGAGATAAAAGGCAGTCGCATACAAGGGTGGATGGACGAGAGGCATGGTGATTTTATCAGGGAGCAGATTATCTTAGTATCTCAGTATCTCATTTCTCCCCATCTCTCGATATCTTTTTATCTTTGCCGTTCAATATTGATCTAAACCTCTAAAGAAAGACGCATCATCTATTTTTTAAATTTTCATCTTTACCTCATGCGGTAATTTGAAATAGATTATGTGTCTTTCTTTGGATGTCTAGATCAATATTTGGACGGTAAGAATATAAAGATTCTGAGAGATTCTGAGCATGCCACTAAGAGAATCTGGATCCGATGTTATCATCATTTGAGGGAGAGGTTAAGCCACTGCAATGGCTAGATGCCTGGATCAGAGGAGTTGAATGGTCTAAGAAGGTGGGATGCCAGTGATGGTATAGGGCAAGTGGAAAGGTGTTTGTTTTGTTTTTGTTTTGTTTTTGTTTTTGTTTTTGTTTTGAGCATGATGACGATGAGGGGAAGATCTGGCAATGCGGGTCAAAATGGTACGAGCCTACAGGGCCCACATTTTTGTGTCAAATATTAGATAGATTGAGACACCTTTGGGTAAGTCTTAGCCGAACTAATTCCAAGAGATAAGACATATGAGCAAGTCTTAACCGAGCTAATTTGAAAAGATAAATTTCATTTTACACTCACATTAGGATATCTTCTATTCTTGGGATCTATAGTGGCGGAGAGTAGCATTTATACTTTTTAAAAAAAGACTAGCATACTTATCTTACATGATACTTCATCTGTATCATAATTGATACATCCATGAAACATATTTTGGCATTTGTATTATTAATTTTAGGGAAAATCATAGCAAGGTCCCAATTTAAGAAAAAAATATCAGAAAAGTTTCATAGTTTGTCAATGACAAGTAAATGAGCAATCATTGATAAATGAATGAGCTACTATTGACAGATTATGAGACTTTTCTGATATTTCTTTTAATTGGGACATCTTGTCATTTTACCTTAATTTTATTACTTCCATAACACTTATCTATAACTCAAATCCTTTTACATTATTTATTTATTTGTTTGCCAACTATTTATTTTTCTTCACGTGTTAATTCGTTGAATATGTGCATAATAATGTAATATACGCCCCCACACAAAGAAAAGTTTATGAATAATATATTTAATAATGTAATATACGCCCCCCACACAAAGAAAAGTTTATGAATAATATATTTGGTGTAATAGTTTATATTTATTATATTAAGTTAATTACGTTTTTAAAAGCAAGATCAAATGAACAAAATGCTTACTTATGATGTTAACTACACAAATATAATACTCCTCTAGTCCTTAACATAAAATATATTGGTGTTGATAGTATAAGACATAACTTTCATATTTGTCAATCTTTTTCTAATTTATCCATATTGATTTTCTCTTAACAATAATCAAAGAAGAAAATGAAGAAAAGAATTAAGAAAAATGATTAGGGTGTTTTAGAAAATATATGTTATATTAACCAGCTCTTTCAACTAATCAAATTAGGTGAATATAACTTATATCAAAGACATGAGGGAGTAACATATTTGATTTAATGTCTTTGCTAGCAATCTTTTACCATTAGAATCAAAGGGATAGAGGAGAATGAGTATTGTACGTTCATGTTTTAATTCCCACTTTGTTTGCACGATCAAGACATATTAACTACTAATAACTAGTGAAGGTACACAGTAAGAAGATGAGGATATTGCAGGCTTTAAATTACTTGAACTATACAAACCTAATCCTCACACACAATATACAGTTAACCAAATAAATTTTACACAACCTCCTTAACCAACAGCCAGACATGTGCTTAGATTGTTCCCTAAGAAGAACTGCTGAGTTGTGATACCACTCTACTTATTACTCATTTATTGGTGTGTCTCCTTATGAACCGTCTACGGATTAACTTGAATTGCTGAGAGGGAAGGTAACTAGTTGAGGAAGTTGCTTGAGTAAGGCTAATTAGATTCCTTATAGCCGGCATATTCTAAAACTAATCTCATTCTAATAAAAATAGAATACCAAAAACAACTACATCTAATCTTTCCCTACTTTTCTCAAGTATTTGGCATCAAAATCTCAAATTAATCCCAATCAAAATAGAATGCCAAAAATGAACCTCCCATTGGTTGTGACATTTTTCTATGTGATCACTAGGGAATCACCTTGTTATGTAAAAATTTAAAGGCTGATAAGGCTCCTCACTTTCCTAAAATCATAATTCATGCACTTGTATTTTCTCTAAAAGAAAAATTTAATTTCATATATATTACATAAATTTCGAAAGTTAAATTCATCTCTCTGAATACAAATAATATGATAATTTCACTTTGTACTACTTTGTTCTTGATTGATTGAGTTCATGTCAGCAAGCCCATGTATGTCATAAATAATACGAAAGGGATAACATTATGCTTTTGAAAATGAAGTTAGACTGTACTAGAGCCGGTAAGCCCTGGCCCTTTAAAGGGTTGGGCTTGGAAATTGGAGGAGTGAGGTGATGTTTGGCCCTGGAGGGCCGGTCTTGGAGGGCTAAGGGCTTACACGGGCTGGCCCATCGGGCCCTTCAATTTTTTTATTCTTTATTTTTTAAAGTTAAACACTTGTTTAAGTTGGATCCTTCAAATTCGGAATCAGTTGCATTAACTCCTGCAGAATCTTGCATCAACAAGAAGGTTTTGTTTTACCCATTTAACCTCCCTCTTTCAGGCACTTCATGTTGACCGGAAATTTCTCATGGTTATTCACTTTTTGTTTCTTGACATACATGAGAATTATATATTTTCTTATGTTTCGCATCTTTCTCCAGAATAACTAATGTTTTCTTTCACTGTTGTTATATCGTAAATGCTTTACATGACAATTATACATTTTCTTATGTTTCGCATCTTTCTCCAGAATAACTCATGTTTTCTTTCAATGTTGTTATTGACTTGTGGATAAGAGAAACTGAATTAGTCAGTTATAGCCATTTACATGTAATGAAAAGTTGTTGTTGTGCTGGTTTGATTAGTTGCTCTAACCAGTGGAAACTTCATATTTGGCTATATACTATAATATACTTTTTTGTAGTAATCTTGGCAAAGATTGTGTAAATGAACTTTAAATTTTAAAGTGCATTTTGCAATGATTCCATTCTACCCCTTCCTCAATGAACACAAACACCGGAGGCTATGCAACAATGAATGATTATATTGGTAAACAAATCCGTTGAATTGGATTAATTTCCCTTGTATGAGCCAAGTGATTGCAAGGAGTATTGTAGAAATCTCAATGACATTTTGAATTTCTAAATGTTCATGATTATATTCACTTCTTAGGTGAAATTGTTGAGGACAATGCTCTGTTGGGAAGAGCAGCTGCGGTCCCAAGTAAGCATCACTCGACAAAAGCTCGATGGAAAGTCTGTCGACTCGACTGGTGCTCTTAACCTTAGGGAAGTGGTGATCATATGCTGGCCTCATGGTGAAATATAATCATGAGGCTGAGAGCTGGTAGCACAGCTGCTGATGCTGCTCAGAGAGTTGGTATGGAAGGAAAGTTGGTTTTGGTTAATGACCAGTTGGTATTGCCCAGTACAGAGCTCAAAGATGGTGATGTTGTGGAAGTGAAGATGTAAATAATTCTACATGGGTTATATATGGTCAAATGACAAAGTCCATGTCACGTGATTTTATTTTATCTCTTTTCTAATTTAGAGGGGGATGGTTCAGTATATGCAAGAATATGTAAAAAATACGTCTGAGGTATTAAGTTGGCTGTAAAAATGTAGGCTTTAGGGCTTGATTTACACAGAGCACTGAAAATATATAAATCATTTTTGTATATAAGAGCTCATGAGTAATGGAAATCTCTTCCCAAGTGCCTGATACATAGTGTTGGATGAATGTGGGTGACCCACACTTCATGAACTAATCCAAGAGATTAAAACAAGAGAAAGGAGAAAGTTCTAAGTCCTAAATATGGTTTCAACACTCATTTATAGCTTATATTATACATAGGGTGTTGGATGAATGTGGGTGACCCACACTTCATGAACTAATCCAAGAGATTAAAACAAGAGAAAGGAGAAAGTTCTAAGTTCTAAATATGGTATCGACACTCATTTATTGCTTATTTTCATTGAACGTGCAGAAGGAATGGGCGCGCAAAGGGTAAAAAGACAATATGTTATTTGGCTTCAGAATCATCTGCTAAAGCCATCTCCTGGTTGGAGGGATTTGAAGGGGAGGTTAAAGTTCTATAAGTTGAATTTAAAAAAATTTGGAGAAGTGAGTTTAAAAGAATAGATGTATAATAAAAGAGTAACAAAAACTAATAAAAAACTTTTAATCACGCTCCACTATATTTTTTTTTTTATAAAAAAAATCACTTCAAATTTCTTACCTCCTCTTACTTTCTCTCCTCTCCCTCATACAAAACAAGCCGTTATGAAAACACAAGGATGCAATAGTTGGAAGGATAACAAGTATAGGTAAATTCTCTCACAAAAGGGACGATGCAATATATTAAAAATTAAGAGATAAAAGGAGTCAGAGGAAATGGGTATCGAATTGAATTAATTTTTAAGGATAAATATACCTTGCAAACTTAACCCACTAACATGAAACGTGAACTTAAACAAGTAAAAGTATAATATAACCTATTTATATAAGGGTTAGAGGACAATTTTATCTTGGAAGTTGTTGCTGAGGGACAATTTGTTCCTGGAAGTATAAAAAAGGAGTAATTTTACTCTAACCATTATTCCAGTTAATTTTGATCATTAGTTAACTAAATATATTGAGCTGGCAGTCTACATGTCATCTACGTTATTTTTGTTAAGGTGCAAATTTGCTCTAAAGTTTTAGATCTAACTTTGAAAAAATGAGGTAGATGACACATGGACTTCCGTGGAAAAAATTTCACCTTAACAAGAATGACATGGATGATATATAGAATATCAGCTCTGCATATTTGGTAAAATAATAGTCAAAATTAATTAAGATAACGGCTAGGGCAAAATTACTCTACTTTTGACACTTCTAAGGCAAAATTTTCTTTGAAAAACTTATGGACCAAAATTGTTCTTTAACCCTTTATATATTAAAAAAATAATAAAAATTGAAATTATTTAGAAGGATGAAATGCAAAAATATAAAAATACAAATACAAAAACTAGGATTAAGTTAAATTTTTATTTTTAAAGTTTTCATAAACTTTGATTGAAACAAGACATAATATAATTTTAGTAAAATTTGAAATTCTTTTATTATTTATTATATATGTTAAATAAAGGTAACACATGAAGAAATTATTCGCAATTTAAAAAAATCAAAAAAAAGTTTGTATAATCTATTTTTATTTTATCAAAAATTTATATTATTTTTAAAAATAAAAAATTAATGTAATGTTGAGAAAATTTAACAAATTCAAATAATTTATTAACTTTTTTGGGAAATCACACCAACGTTTCGCTAAGAAAAATAATATAAAAAAAGTTCCGCAACTTATAAAGGTGGTATTTTCACTCAAGGTTTTGAAACCCAAAATGACCAATAAACCGATCGAGGTACTGGATCAAGAATTTGGGGGTCCGGAGTAACCCAATGCAAAACCAATGAGAAATTGAAGATTTCAAAGTAATTAATATGAAATTTTAAAGAAAATTCTTAAAAAATTGATTTTTTTTCTCCAAATACTGAACCAGGTTGATCGCGATCCAACTTACAGAACGTGCATATAGCTTGTTAAGATAAACAAGTTGTGAACATCAATTTATTAAACATATGTAAATAAAAATCTCATTTGTAAGATGAGAATTAATTATATTTTAAACTTAATATAACTAAATTTTAATAATCTAATTGTATATTATTAGTTGGACCTAACTATCATTTTCTGATAAATAAATATATGTGAAATGATCTGGATTAATTGGTGTTATCGACATTTTTTTACTAGATGGCGTTAATTGTATATTATTAATTGGACGTAACTATCATTTTCTGAGTGGTAGTAGTAGTAGTAGTAGTCGTCGTCGTTGTCGTTGTTGTTGTTGTCATCGTCGTTGTTGTCGTCGTCGTTGTCATTGTCGACGCGTCGTTGTCGTTGTCGTCATCGTCGTCGTCGTCGTTGTTTTTTGTTGTTGCTCTCGTCGTCATGTCATCGTCGTCAGTTCTGAATACAAGGCTTGGAGCCTGGTTTCATCTCAGAATTTGCAAAATAATACAAACAAGTTATAAGGTCCTACACTATCAAGATGAAACCGGACGCCGGGGGGGGGGGGGGAAGAAACGTCTCAGTCTCTCACATAATTAAAATGATTCACAAAAATGTTTTTATCAATCAGTAACACAGCATGGTTATGAATTTTGAAAGATGAATACTATATATTATATAATCAAACTGTAGACGTATGAATTATTAAAAAATACTACTACTAATATTAACCAACAAGCTGATGATTGAGATGGTGAGCTGTCCCACCCTATATAAGGAGGAGGACACAAGTTCAAATTTTGGGAATCGCACTTGTTCGGAGAGGCAAAAACCCTTTGTGCTTCAAGCATCGAAAGGGGAAACCCCTTCATCAAATCAAAAAAGAAATACTAATATTTATATAGGGTTAAAATACTAAAGTAACCTTCAACTTTTATCAAAAGTGCAACAACAATCGTAAGCTGTTTTTTGAAACAAAAGTAACTATAAACTTTTAAAATTGGGGCAAAACCCTTAAAATCCAACTAACTTCTATCTATTAGATTGAGAAAAATTAATCTTTGGGAAAATTCCTTTAAGGTCCCAAGGGATCAAAAAAGTCATAGAGAAAATTCTAATGTCAAAAAGGTTTCAGAGTGGTTAAAACCTACAGATGAAGTTGCTAATGCCCTACTGAAAGAGTTGTTAATGAGACATTTTTTATATTAGAGTTTTCTCTGGGACCTTTTTGACATTTTCTTAGTCCTTTGGGACTTTAAAGGGATTTTTCTTTAATCTTTTGGCCCTTAAAGTTTTGACTCACTTTTAACTCAGTCTCTAAACTTTTAACTCATTTGCTACTCAGTCCCTAATATTTATGAATCATCTTATGTGGCAAAACAATGTTTAAATATTGTTAAAAGTTGCTTAAGCGGATTTCACATAAATTTAAAAATGAAAAATAGCATCTCGTCCCCACCAGCTCATATCCTCAGAAACATCAAAGACTAAGTTACAAGAGAGTCATAAGCTCATGTATTAAGTTATAAGTAAGTCAAATCTTTCAGGGCTAAAAGATTAATTTTTTCATTATAATATATGTCAGTTAGTTGAGTTTAATGGTTTACTCCAATTTTAAAAGTTTATTGTTACTTTTACTCTAAAAAATAATTTATGGTTACTGTTTCTCTTTTTTTTTTTTTTTTTTTTTTTTTTTTTAAAGTTGAAGGTTATTTAAGCACTTTAATCCTATTTATATATGATTTAAAATTGAAGTGTGAGCTCAGATTAAAAAAAAAAAAAAAAAAAAAAAATTAAGTTGTCAGTTTGACAATAATTTAAATGGAGTTGTATCTACTACCCATTAAAAATAAAACATGTTTAGGTATGAAACTGACTTTTTTTATCTCCTTGCAAGTGGTTTACACACAAAATGAAAAAAATGACAAATTGAAAAATATATATTATGTACAATTATTTGTGAGATCTTAGACAATTTAAAAGATATGAGATCAGACCACAAAATTGCCCTATAACTTTATTATCCACCATCTGATTAGATATGTTCATCTGATCTAAATTTTATTTTTTATTTACGATGCTGGAAACAACATGCATGTATCAGCAAGAAACAAGTAAGAAAGTGGAGAAAGGAAATTAAGGTTAACTTGTTAATATTGTGTCGTGCATTTTGGTAGGCTGAAAATTGGAGGATGGAAAAGGAAAGGATTTCCTTTCTTTCACATAAAATGTCCGTTTGGCTGCCCCATTTTTTTTGGAAAGGGAATTCCAGCTGCTAAAAATTTTACCTCATATTGTTACCCAAAAAAAAAAAAAAAAAAAAACGAAATTCCCTCGTCCATGGAAGCCCACTTCAAGTGATGGCAACCAATTTTGTAAGGTGGGAAATTCCCAAGTAACAACATTCATCTCCATAGATCTACTTGTCTTTTGCTAGCGGGTTACAAGCAGGTTACTTATGGGGAAACATTATATTTTTCATGCCGCTGCAAGTCATAAGGACATTGGCAAAATAGAGGGTACTTCCCTTCCTCTCCTTTTCATTTTCTTCGTTTCTCTCAAAAGAAAACTCAAATATCTCTACCCTACTCATTATCTCTGTCTCTTTTCTATCCTATTAATCGCCACCCTGGAGATTAATTTAAAGCCAATAAAAGTTTATCTAGTTGATAATGAGTTGGCTAATAGCTTATAAAATAGTTAATTCAAACTCCCGCTGCCGATGTAAGGCTTTTGTTGTTGGACGATCTGTAAGTAGATCTATAAGTGTCCTTTAAGCTTGGAAGTATACCCTGAATCTGATGATCGAACCCCATGACCCAACTCAACTAAACTTTATTTTGTTTATTAAAAAAAAAAGGAAATATACAACATTTACATAATTAAAATATTTGAAAACTAAAAAATCATGCCTCCTCAGTCACTTCCTCCACTATTGTTAGTCAACCGTACGTGAATGCGAAAATAAGACTAGATAAGGAGTAAGGACCCTCGTGGGATGAAGTTTCCACATAATTAACAGCACTTAGCACGTTCTATATATTTTGTTAGACAGTAGGGAAAGGGACGTTAGCACAATAATGGAGGATTTTATTCTAGAAAATTCAACCAACCTTTTTTATTGAAGCATCTGTTGCTCTTATCAAAGAAGAAGAAAAATAAGAGAAGTACCAGTATTATATTTTGCATCTTCTGAATTAGTACTTTTATGTATTAACGTGTTATTATTATTCTTAATAAAAATGTTTGAAAAATATATATTTTAATGAATAAAGATAATTTATTTTTGAAGGTATAAACAGACAAGTTACGTTATTTTTATTTCTTAAAATCATGACCTATGCTTTTTAAAATTATAAGCTCTAACTAGCAAATTCTTAGTTAAAGTGGTAAGTAACCTCCTCCCTGTAAGGAATAGAAAACAAGCTTTCAGAAGTTGTTACAAAAGTTGAAAACTCTTTACTCTATAAATTTTGAACGGGACTATATGCTTGACCAAATCAAACAAAAAATGATAAGCTCTTGTTATTGTGGGAAGATGATCTATGATAAAAGAAAAGATACAGCTATAGTAAACACATATATATACTGCCTTTTCTAATTGAGAAATCTGAATTCGGCCTTGGCATATAGTTTCACTTTAAGACTATATAGGAGTAAACCACTTTTTTAGAAGGTAACCACAAGATAGCATTAAAAGTCTAAGAAATAATCATTTGTATGAATCATTAATGAATTATGACATTTTCCTCCTAATTAAGCTTAATTCAATACAACTGCTTTAACTCAAATTAGTGTTTAATCATGCAATAATACCTTAAGAAATACATTAAAAATCTCAATTTAATTATGAAAGATTCTTCAGAAATACGGTTCAATTCTCATGTGACGTCGTTTGATCACAGATATCATTACGTCATTCTTCTTTGCATCCTGTACGGCACATGAATCATGATCCATGTCTAGGATGTGCATTATTAGTTTATAGGTCCACGTCATTCATACCTATAAGTTTGACCCAAATAATGTAAGCCTCCATGCACATATTCCATCCAGCACCATAATCAGCTTCACGCAGAAAATGAAAAGGCCATGGAATCGAAAAACAAAGAGCATTATACAGCAAGCTTGAACCCGCATATGGAACCACATCTTCAGCTTCAACGACTCAATGTCCCTCAAATCTGCAGTTGACTTGAATATTCCTGACATCATTCACAAACATAGCAAGCCCATGCCTCTTTCACTTCTCATCTCTTCTCTTCAAATCCACTCTTTTAAATCTCAAAATATCTATCGCTTAATGCGAATCCTCACTCATTGTGGCTTCTTTTCACTCCAGAAGCTTCCTGATGAAGTAGAAGAAGATTATGTCCTTACGGATGCATCCACACTTTGGATAAAAGATAACCCTTTAAATGTCACCCCTTTCTTGCTTGCCATGTTGGATCCCATCCTAACAAAACCATGGTATCAACTAGCTAGTTGGTTCCAAAATGATGATCCGACGCTCTTTGACACGGCACATGGAAAGAAGCTTTGGGAGTATGTTGGGGATGAGCCTTAGTTTAACCATTTTTTAAATGAAGCCATGGCTAGTGATACGAGGTTGGTGACAAGTGTAGTGATTGATAAGTGTAAGCTAAGGGAGGGTTTAAGGGATTATTAGAGTCATTAGTGGATATTGGGGGTGGTACTGTCACAGTGGCTAAGGCTATTGCCAAAGCATTTCCAGAAATACAATATCGTACTGTGTTCGATCTTCCACACGTTGTCGATGGCCTCCAATACAATGGGAATCTCAAGTTTGTGGCGAGGCCATTCCTCCTTCCCATGGGGAACCAGTTTCGGTGCCTATCCAAAGGCGCTTGTCCTATCCGACAGTCCGAGATGAGATCTAGATGATTCATATTTTTTTAAACAAGTGATTTTTGAATGAAAAAAATAATCATTTTTTTGAAAAAAATATTAGTCATGAGATTATTTTTATTTTAGATTTTCTACTTATTAAAATATTTTTTAAAAACAAATCAAATCGACGGACGGTACGGATGGGACAAGCCCCTGGTGCCTATCCAAAGGAGAGGCACCAAAACTGGTTCGGATGGGATACTATTGAAGGTGGCTATAATCTATTTATATGAATTCATTTTAGAAGGTCTTTTACTTTTGAAGAGTGATTTTATTTTTCCTCAAAAGGTATTTATATTAATCCTGCAAAGCGATATAATAATGAAAACAAATTGAACATAGAACACAAACAAAGGCAAAACAAATAAAGCAAATTAAATACAACAAAGCAAACCAAATACAAGGGAAACCAATCACCACCCATTGAAGAGTTAGGAATAGAAGTAGAATCATGGACAACATCGATCTTCTAGACATCCAAGGTTTGAAGATGAAAGAAGGTGTTGGTTGCAAAACCCATCCTGTAGGGCGCACCTCTTTATAAACATTAGTTGCAATTAAAGTAGCTATATATAGTTGCCTTGTCTTGGGATAAAGATTATAGAAAACCCAACCTCAGAAGAAAGAAGACCAATGATATCCTGAAGAAAACTTATGCTCCTCCTTTCAAGCAAATATGGCGACGTCGACCACACACCGAACAACACCTCTTGAACCCTTCCCCCAAGAACGCGAATTCGAGCCACCACGTGAGGATCGGATCTAGTAATGTTTAGACCAAGGTAGTGAAAACGTAGTTTTTACCTAAAAACGGAAGGAGAATGAAAAATCGTAAAACGTAAAATAAAACGGAGTTTTTACCTGCATATGTATATAAAAAAAATTCAAGAAAAGTAAGGTACCTGTCATCATACACACATATACTAATCAATGCAATATCAATCAAAATGTCTAACATTGTCATTGATCAAACCATATTTTTTATATGATTTTACATGATTAAATTGGGATTTTTAATGCATTTTCTGGGACATTATTGTATGATTAAGCACTAAGTTGAGTTAGGAACATTTGTATTGAATTAAGTGTAATTAGGGGTAAAATGATCTTTATTTATTAATTAGAGAAAATGACCCAGATGTTTTTGTCTGCCCCAAAATAGTTTGAAAATTCTCATTTTAGTCCATCTCCAGAACTTTTAAAACTTTCACTTAAGTCCCTTAGTAAACTCTGCGTTTTTTGTAAAAACTCGGCGTTTTTACGTTTTCACGTTTTTCCGCGGCATTTTTTGCGTTTTTACCTCTGGAGCGTTTTTTCCACCACGTAACACGTTTTGCCCGGAAAAAAACGTAAAAGTGGCCTTTTTTTTTTGCGCTTATAGCGCGATTTTGACTACCATGGTTTACACAACCATCCAACCAAGAGGTATCATAATTAGATCTCGCAGATTTGTTATCACCTGAGAAACTGAGAACATCACCACAAAAACCCAACACCACAACAAAAAAAAAAAAAAAAAAGAAGAAGAAGAAGAAAAGACAAATGTCCCCTCCCCCAACAAAGATCGCCGAGGAGGAAGATGCTGACACAGCAGCTCGCACAAAGGCGAGGAAGAGAGCTCTACTACCTCGAGAAAGATCTGGAGAGGCAGGGAAAAGCTCACCCTAGAGATGAGAGAAGACCACAACCAATAGAAATGAGAGAGAGGAGGCCGCAGCTAAGAGATCCAAGCTTTGATAAAAAGTAGAATCATTCCTCCACACTCTACAGTATTAAACTTTAATTGACATGTACTACCTCTATTCTTAATATAAAATCTCGTTTGACATACAATTTACACTATAAATAAATTCTTACACACATTAAAAACTGGAGGTAGTAATTAATAGTGAACGTGGGTTGGGTTAAATTTGAGTGATATTGTTCGATTACGTTGTTTAAGATGTCAATTGCTTCTAGAGAGATGTTTTAAAGATAAAAATCCCATTTAACCCAATTATTTTTCTTAGTAAAAATGTCATATTATAAAATTTTGGGTTAAGGGGTATATTTGCCCATAAAGTATTTCACCAAGAGCACCAAACACCATAAAATTTTCTTGCGTTTAAAATTACACTTGAAGCTTTTAAAATGGTGCAAAAATATCATGGCCATTAAATCAACTAATGTTGACCGTTAACACGCATGTAGGTCAAGTAAAAAATATGCAAAAATACACATGAAATTTTCAAAATGGTGTGAAAATGCCACCGCTAGATGAAAATTTCATGTGCATTTTTTCACTATTTTGAAAATTTCATTTGTCACTAAAAAAAAAAAGACATTTTGTAGCGGTTGAAATTACGTATTTGTAGCGGTTTTAACCACTACAAATGACATTAGTAGCGGTTTAAAGAACCGCTACAAAATATGGCGTAACAAAATGTTTTGTAGCGGTTTTCTAAAACCACTACTCATGTAATAAAACCACTACTATATTAGTAGCGGTTTTGAGCTACCGCTACAAGATGTGATCAAGATGACAATTTTTTTAAAAAAATGACGCCAAAATTTTGTAGCGGTTATAAAACCGCTACAAATATTGGATAAAATTTCATAAATTGCCCCAAATTTGAATTAAAATTTGTAGCGGTTTTACAACCGCTACAAAATATTACAATTTTTTTTTTGAAAAAAAATCATCATAATTTGAGTCCATTATTATAATATTTTGTTGAATATTTTTATTATTTAAGTGACAAATTAAATGATAATAGTTAATATTTAAAAAAATGATTAACTTAAGTTAGATAAGTATAAATATTATGTAGATATAATACTGAGAATGTGTAGATAATAATGATTTATTGTGTTATCCACCTCTGAGCAAAAAAAATTATGTTGTCCATTAGATGATATTTGATTATGGAAAGAATGTTGAAGATGATAGAAGGAATATTGAGAAGATATTCTTAAAGTTCTAGATAAGAAAAAAAATAGTATTAATATTATAAGAAGGAAAAAAAATAAAACATTAAAAATAAAGAATTTGTAAGGGTGGGAAGAAATGAGAGAAAACAAGAGAGAAGAAGTGGGAAGAAATGAATGAGAGTGTGTGCGTAATAACATTTGTAACGGTTGTTGCGATGGTTTTTGTAGCGGTTTAACGTTTATAGCGGGTTTTTTCCATTTTGTAGCGCTTACAAAACCTCTACAAAAATTCATTGGTATTTTTAAAAAAATAAATAAATTTCAAAATATCACATTTTGTAGCGGTTATACTAAAAACCGCTACAAATTAATG
Organism: Acacia acuminata; assembly: GCA_019022655.1. Taxonomy (NCBI): domain Eukaryota; kingdom Viridiplantae; phylum Streptophyta; class Magnoliopsida; order Fabales; family Fabaceae; genus Acacia; species Acacia acuminata. The sequence continues at coordinate 794,130 of JAFJYI010000131.1, forward strand.
AACGTTGGCGGGATTCAAAATATTCAAATTTCAATATTACACACTTTGTAGCAGTTGATGAGACTGTTTTTGTAGTGGTTTAACGTTTGTAGCGGTTTTTTTCCGTTTTGTAGTGGTTACAAAACCTCTACAAAAATTTTTTGGTATTTTTTTAAAATAAATAAATTTCAAAATATCACATTTGTGGCGGTTATACTAAAAACCGCTACAAATTAATAAATGTTGGCGGGATTCGAAATATCCAAATGTCAATATTACACACTTTGTAGCGATTGATGCGATGGTTTTTGTAGCGGTTTAATGTCTGTGGCGGTTTTTTTTCCATTTTGTGAAAAAACCTCTACAAAAATTCATTGGTATTTTTAAAAAATAAATAAATTTCAAAATATCACATTTTGTAGCGGTTATACTAAAAACCGCAACAAATTAATGAACGTTAGCGGGATTTGAAATATTCAAATTTCAATATTACACACTTTGAGCGGTTGATGCGACGGTTTTTGTAGCGGTTTAATGTTTGTGGCGGTTTTTTTTTCCGTTTTGTAGCGGTTATAAAACCTCTACAAAAATTCATTGGTATTTTTAAAAATAAATAAATTTCAAAATATCACATTTTGTAGCGGTTATACTAAAAACCGCTACAAATTAATGAACGTTGGCAGGATTCCCAAAAATTCAAATTTCAATATTACACACTTTGTAGCGGTTGATGCGACGGTTTTTGTAGCGGTTTAACGTACGTGGCGGTTTTTTTTTCCATTTTGTAGCGGTTAAAAAACCTCTACAAAAATTCATTGGTATTTTTAAAAAATAAATAATAATAAATTTTAAAATATCACATTTTGTAGCAGTTTAGCTAAATAACCGCTACAAATATGAACGCATTTTTTTAAAAGATATTTTTTAAAATATTTTTTTATAACTTCTATTTGTAATGTGTTTAAAAGACTTCACATTTGTAGCGGTTAACTAAAAACGCTACAAACTTAAAATTTGTAGCGGTTTTCTATAACCGCTACAAAAGTTCGATTCTTGCCATTTACTAGCGGATGTTTTTTATAAACCGCTACAAATAAACACCACTAAATGGCGCGCCATAAGGCGCCAAATGGGCTCCATATTTGTGGCGGTTTGTATAACTCAACCGCTACAAAATAACCGCCACAAATTTGGCGCCATATTTTGTAGCGGTTAGTTTATGATAACCGCTACAAATATCGTTCACGAACTAGCGCGCCACTTGGCGCGAGTCATATCCTTACAAATTTATAGCGATAACCGCTACAAATCACTACAAGAAAAATCAAGTTTTGCTACGGGAAAATTCCGTAGCAAAACATGCTTTTTCCGTAGCAAAACGAATTTGCTACGGAATTTTTCCATAGCAAAAACCAGCGTAGCAATTGCAACGGAAAATGAAAATCCGTCACAATTTGCGACGGAAATTCATATCCGTCGCAATTTACTACGGAAAAAAAATTCCTTAGCAAATTTGCTACGGAAAAAAATCCGTAGCAAATTGCTACGGAAAAAATTTCCGTAGCAAATTCGAAATTTTTGCTACGGAATGTTTTCCGTAGCAAATTCAAAATTTTGCTACGGAATTTTTTTCCGTAGCAAATTCCCAAATTTGTGAAAATTTGCTACGGAAAACTATTCCGTAGCAAAACTAATAAATTTTTTTAAAAAAAATTTCTTTAATTTTTTTTTCGAAAAGTGAGTACAAAAAGTAGTGTACCATGGATATAATAACAATTACAAAGAGTTTACATAGAGAAAACAAAATATATATAATAATGTTGCAAATAGCGAATAGTAAAAAGTATCCTAAACAAAAGTATTGTGATCATCATCATCACCAAAGATGGTCATCATCACCAGGAGCCGACCGAACCCTTGTCTTTCATTAGGGACTTGAGTTGAAGCGCATCTCGTATCATCATCTCCGCTTGCTTTGAGTCATCCGCGCCGCATCATCTCTCGTTCGAATCAGCCGCCGTTGCATCATCTCCGCTTGTTGGGTCATCTCGTCGCCGCATCATCTCTCGTTCCCGAATCATCTCGTTGCCTCATTATCTCCCCGTTCCGAGTCACCGCCCTCATCATCTCCCGTTCCCGAGTCATCCGTGTTGCTTGCTCCCGCACCAAAGCCTTCATCTTCTTCGGCTCATCTCGAAAAAACATTATGAAGTACATTTATTATTTGAACTTCATTTGAATGGACAAAGAGAATGGAAATTATCAATATCAAATGTATTACATTTACTCCGAAGAAACACCTTCAATGTCGCATAAGGAGCGCTTTGTTTGCTTCGTCGGGCAGAGGCACCGTATCCAAAGACTCTCCCTTTCTTGTTAAATCCGCCGTAGCCTCAAAGAACAGACTCGTTATCGGACCGAGAGGATGTGGGGTCTCTCCCGTGACAACTTCCGAAAGGTTTCCTACAAGTACAAAAATACATAACAAATAAGACATGTAAAATGAAATAAATATGGTGGTGCATAAAATAAGTAATAAAGGCAATAAATGTCTAACCTCTACTTGCTGCGCCTTTGGGTTAATCCACCGCCTCTCACTCCCTTCGATCGCCGGAATGGGTGCGCTCAAAGGTAACCCACTCAATCGATCCTACAGAACTTCCCCAGCACTCTAACCGCAAACGCAAATGATGACATTAATTAATCACTTCAAAGTACAAAATATTGGATACCTAAATAGAAAATAACGTGTACTTACAACTTTTCGTCGATGCTCACTAATTGGAATAGAGCCGCCAACATATGACGGTCCTTCCATTTTAGCCCTATTTTCCTTATTTTTCGCACTTGTGTTATGAAACTTCGCATCGGTGGCCCAACTCTCAAATAATTTGTCTCATAGCCGTTGTGGAATCCAATCTTTCTTGCCTCTTGCCCGTCTCAATGAATAAAGCTTTTGAGACAACCCACCCGCCCGTGGTTATAAGCTTTTTTCAGATCTTCACAATGTTCGTGCAATGACATATGCTTATCCCGAAAATCAATAACGAACAATTAGTGCTCCAAATTTTAAAAGTACTTAATTAATAACCATAAAACAAATAACTTACCAAGAACTCATTGAACCAAGCATTTCGATTGTCCTTAGGAATCTCTTTCCACTTGGTCCAAGGATGATTGTAATTACGGAATAATTGGGCCGAGATGAAATCCCCCACCGGATTATGAGGCACACAATGTCAAGATAGAGGACATCATGCAAATATTAGCATACAAATCAATTAGAGAAGAAATTTGTAACATTATTGGTAACTTGGCATGACTTACTCATCGCCGTCAGACAGATCCAAAGCTTCCCCGTCGAAGGATCTCGTTGTGCCCCATATTGGTGTATCGGAGGAACTACATTCTTCCCCGACGTGGCTATGAGGCTACCCAAAGTGTGCTAAGGAAGGAATGTGAAATATTGAAGATATTTGTACATAGATGATTTCAGAAACTAAAAATACGTAAATCAATCGAAATGGTAAAGTAAACCCGTTGTCTCCCTTCGTGGATCAGTGTGGGTAGACGGTGACGACGACATATGAAGCGTCGACGGTGAAGATGAAATATAACCCGACGGTGAAGATGACATATCAAATGGCACCTCTGGGGAAGTGCTGACCCCTCTACCTCCAGAGGGAGCAGATGGCGTCGCCCTACCCCCTCTTATAGGAAGGGGTCGGGCTCGACCACGACCACGACCACGTCCACTACTTGAACGTCCTCCTGGATGCTCCATTTCTGAACACTTATAAACATAATGTCAAAAAATATAAATAAAAAAAAGATATTTGGTTAATATTATAGTTGCGAAGTAACAATGTATGTAGTATAACAGATCGTCAGAAACAAAGAACTAACACAAATCAACCGGACGATTCCTGTTCATCGACATCTCGCTTGCACGGCTTCCTCTCGAAGTCTCATAGTCATCGAACTCAGATTCACTATCGAGTACATCACTTCGCTCACCGTCTCGATTCCTAATCGTCAATTTGTATAGGAATCAATTCTAAATCCGCAGAGAATCAAAGAGATTCCTTGGTACTTCATCGTCGAAGATGTTTATGGGCAATACATGTTCCACATTAGCTTGGAACGGTTCCTTCATGCCGTCATTTGCTTCCGACTCTTTCGACTTAGGTATAATATTCTATGCTTTGGTTTTGATAATCCCACCCACCCTTGGCGGGATGTGGGGTATGATGTATAGTAAACTTGTTCTGCCTGTTGAGCAAGGATGAATGGGTCATAACTAACCGTATATCTCCTTGTCCAGTGGATCTCAATATTTCCATTTTTGTCCACTTTTGTCCCACGCGGACTGTTATCAAACTACTCACATTTAAAAAGGGTCACCACCTTGTCCCACGGGTAACTCAGCTGAATTATGTCAACTAACTTCCCGTAGTAATTAGTCTCCACCCCGCCAACTTGGTCACCTCGACAACATACACCGTAATTGCAACATAGTGTAGTGTCCGTCCGCGTCAATGATTGAAAATCGATACCCATTGATTATATATTTGTTGCATCGGGTAACACTAATTGCAGCTCCATAAGATAAACTCCACGCAACTTTATTGGGATCTGGTCGATTTTTCACGAAATATTGACGAAACCATTTTGGAAACTCGAGACTTCGTGTATTGATCAACTTGTGACACCGACATTGAAGGATTGTCCGATCGGACCCAATTAGAGTAGAAAGCGTAACAAAGAACTGAAGTTAATACTTTAATACTTACCGTAATAGTAAAAAAAATCTTACTTTAAGTACGGGCGCCTCTTCACGGTTGTTTAGAATGTACCACTCGCTACTTGCTTATCTCTTCCGTCAAGAGTTGACCTCCAATGTTTTCCCACGACTCGCCCTGGATAATTAAATATTGATATTTGATCACTCGTATCACCGGCAGCATCGTTGCGAGGTACCCCTCTCCATCTTATCATCATTTCAAGGGGATAATAGTATGACGCAAATTTTGCGGCCTCTTCGACTAGATATGCTTCAGCGATAGATCCTTCAACGTACCTTGGATTTTTGATCTTGTGTTTAACCGTGCGTAAAAACCTACAATGGAATATCGAGGGTATTTATAAATTAAAGCACCATGTCGGTCAATTAATAACAGCGAAAAGAAATATATATATTACCTCTCAAACGGATACATCCACCTATATTGTTGTGGCCCTCCTACCCTTGCTTCGTAGGCCAAGTGAACAGGCAAGTGTTCCATTGAGTCAAGCATGCTAAGAGGAAACACCATCTCTAACTTGCATAGCATTATGGGCATGCTCGTCTCCAGGTGTCGTAACTTTTCAACATTAATCTCAGAAGCACAGATTTCTCTAAAGAACATGGAAAATTCAGTCGAATAGACCATATATGATTCGGTAGTGCTTTGAAGGCCCACGGCAACAATCTCTCGGAAAAAAACATGACAATCATGACTCTTCATCCCGAATAACTTCCCTCGTGCATGTTGACACATCTTTTCAAGTTTGACGCATAACCGTCCGGAGTTTCAGATCTTTAACCCATTGCAACAATTCTAAATTCTGCTCTTTGTTGAATGTGTAAGGCGCGCTAGGTTTGGAAATCCGTCCGTGCCATTCTCGCGGCAAATGCAAAGCGTGCCTTTTGCAAATCGCTTCTATGTCTAGTCTTGCGTTGATTGTGTCCTTCGTCTTGCCCTTGGTGTCCATCACGGTATGTACAGAATATTGCAAAACACATTCCTCTCGATATGCATGACATCGAGGTTGTGTCTTAACAATTGATCTTTCCAATATGGTAGTTCCCTTAAGATACCGCGTTTGTTCCAATGATGATCAACGCCATATCCCTCAGTTCGGCCGGAAGCAGCCCCCTCTTCGACACTTTGAATGTACTTGACCTTGTCCCATATTTCTTGGCCACTTAAACGACGAGGTTGATCTCGCTTGTTCGACAACATTTCACGTAAAGTCTTTTCTATTTCTCCCGAACGGATGATCGGGGTAGGAATCGCCGGTGCTCGTCAAACCAACGAGACTTTGTGACCGTGTTGCAAGCTAAAACCCATGTTCTGTTCAAGACATACGGCATGCCGGCTTTCCGGACGTTTGCCGCCCACTCAACATACCATATGCGGGGAAGTCATTTATCGTCCACATTAAGGCAAAGACGCATTATGAAATTCGGCTCAATGATATGTCATACGTCGAACCCCTTCACTCCACAACATCTTCAACTCGTCTATCAAAGGCCTAAGGTACACATCTATCTTCTTTTTTGGGTTGGATGGCCCAGGGATTAATGCGTTAAGGAACAAAAAATCTCTTCTCATGCACATAGAAGGTGGGAGGTTGTACGGTGTCACAATGACGGGCCAACAGAATAATTCCCGCCCGTATTGTCAAAAGGAACGAACCCATCCGAACATAGACCAAGACGGACATTACGGGGATCCATAGCAAAGGAAGGATTCACCTCGTCAAATTTATGCCATGCTTTGGCCTCGGATGGATGCATCACAAAGTTTTCATCCCTGTGATGCTCTTGATGCCATCTCATGTGAGTAGCTGTTTGTTCTGATGCATACAATCTCTGAAGTCTGGTAACCAGAGGAAAGTACCACATCTTGCTTAATGCTTGACGGGTCATTTTCCTTCATTTCCCCACAACTTTATATCTATCATGTCCACAGAATTTACAACCGGTCGCTTAGCATCATCCTTGTAATACAACATACATCCTCTAGGGCAAAGCAATGGATTTTTTCACATCCAAGCCCAAGCTCTTTCACCTTTTTTTTCTTGGTAAAATCCTTCGGCAAATTATTGTCTTTGGGAACAACCTTGCTTATGATCTGCATCATTTCGTTGTAGTTCCTCTCACTCATATGGTGATCAGTCTTCAAGCTTAGTGTTGCTAGGGTAGCCGATAGCGATGAATATTCACTATTTTCAAAGTGTTCGCAACCTTCCCATAACGGACGTTGCGCTTCTTGGAGCATTTTATAGAACCTATCGGCTTCCGGATGAGGATCCTCTCCCATGTATGATGGTTGACTATGTGTATTGGTCTCCTCTCCCATGTATGACGGTTCAGCATGAGTAACGGATCGAAATATCGGCCGATCGACGGTCCGCGGCGTCCATAACCAACTCGCCATATTGATTAAGGTTGTCTCGATGACTACCGTCCCCGTAATAACCACTCGGTGTCGGTGTCCGTCGGACTTCGCCATGACATTCCCAACACTCATAATCTTTCATGAAGCCTTTTTTACACAAATGGATTTTAACCTCCTCAAAATCTTGAAATCTTAAACACCTACATTTGACACACGGATACCTGATCTCCCTACTTGAATTAGGTGAATGTGCCAAAGCAAATTCGATGAACTCTTTCAAACCCGCCAAGAATGCTAGAGTTAGTTGTCTTCTCTCGGTTAGACGATTGTACATCCAACTTCTATCATGGTTGCCTTCCATATTTCCTAGCTAGTTCAGTTACTAACTTAATTAACATCTCAACATGCAACAAATATATAAAAGTGGTCAATTCAACGGAATAAGTATTTAGTATAAAATTTATCAATTTACAAATTATTTTAATAAATAAACCATTGATTTGAAATTTTAAAGTGCAATTGGTATTTTTTTCCATGTATACTTTTTTAGAAATATTTATAAGATATTTTTAAAAAGACTATTTAGCCGAATAAATTTTTTTTTCCAATTTTCGTTGTTACGACTTCTAATGTTTATTGCAATTTTTTGCTCCTTTTTTCATTTAAGCATGAGTTTATGTTGCAAACTTACAATTCCAAACAAAAATTAATAAATTTTTAATATTGAAAATACTAAAAATGCCTTGAAAGTACAAACTTTCTATAAAAATATTAAAAAAAAAAAAGTATACTTTCACCTAACATAAAAAGTGCTAGATAAATTAATATCCTATACATTTGGGAATATTTTATTTTAAAGGGAACAAAAAAAAAAACAAATAACATGTACACAAAGTAAACTAATTAAAATAAAATATTATTACCAACATAGGGTTGGTTTAGCGGTATAAGGCTTTGATTACTTTTGTAATTTATTTTCGTCCCAAAAAACAATGCAAGATTAAAAAAATCAAAATTATTAAAACTCAATAATTAAAAAAATCATGAAATCTTCTACACACTATAAGTATAATCCAAATTAATAAACACATTGAGTATAGAGATCTTTATGTAATTAATAGATTCACCAAAGAAGATACTAAAACAAAACAAAAAAAAAAAATCTAAACTCATATAATTGATAATCTTCTCAACATACATATTTCCACTATGTAACAAAGCAAATCTAACATAGATATCATATAACTATAAGCAAAAAATATACTTCAAGCTAACCCGTAAAATTGTAAGTGTTAGGATTTGTTTGATAATTCCCTTGTGAAGATCTTAGTACTAAGTCGCGTAAGCACTCGCAATAGTTTTTTATCTCGTAATAAAATTATTTAGAAGTGTAAAAAAAACTGCAAAATTGGAAGAGAGGCCACCGGAGGAGGAGCTGAGGGTGGTGGACGTCCAGACGAGTTGAGGGAAGGGGAGGAGCTGAGGGTGGTGGGCCGGCACGAGCTGGGGGGCGGAGGAGCTGAAGGCCAGAGGCTGAAGGGGGAGGAGCTGGGGGGAGGAGCCGAGGGCGGCGAGGGGGAGCAGAGGGCGGCGGCGGGGGGGAGCCGAGGTGGCCCGGGGAGCTCGTGGGGGGGGGGGGAGCTAAGGGGCGGGGCGGGGGTGGGGAGCCGAGGGGCGGCGGGGGTGGGGAGAGGGAACAGGCGTCGGGGAGGGGGAAGACGAGGTCATTAATGACCTCGTCTTTGCGACGGACTAGATTTGTCCGTCGCAAAAATGCTTTTTGCGACGGACCAAAATTTCGTCGCAAAAAGCAACAAAAGGGCAGCCTTTTATGCCGCCCTTTGCGACGGAATAGGATTTTTGCGACGGACTTCTTGTCAGTCGCAAACTCCTTTTTGCAACGGACAACAAGTCCGTCGCAAAAAGCCAAAAAAGGGCGGCCTTTTATGCCGCTCTTTTTGCGACGGATGTGACGGATTCCATAAATCCGTCGCAATAACTTACAGTAAGGGCGGCCATTTTGGCCGCCCATTTGCGACGGATTACGAAATCCGTCGCAAAGTTTGCGACGGATTTTATATCCGTCGCAAACTTTGCAACGGATTTCTTAATCCGTTGTAGATTTTTTTACTTTGCGACGGAAAATAATTCCGTCGCAAAGTTTCATGACCCGTAGCAAATTCCGTCGCTATCTTTACATTTTCTAGTAGTGAATATGCATATTTGTAACGGTTTATTTTAACCACTATTAATGAACCGCTACTAATTGACCTTCTTTTTTGTAGTGTGTAAACATATGGCATATGGCACCCATAAAAAAAAAAAAAAAAGTTTAGCTTTTGATGCCCTTGGAGAAATACTTCATTATTAGATTTACACCTTAACCCTAAAATTTTATCAAGGACACAGTGATAAAGCAAAACTGCAGGTTATTATATAAATATATAAGAGAATATGAAATTCCACATGTCCTTAAGGATCACCACTAAAAAAAAGGGCTTTAGAAGGCATATGGTATATATAACTAATATCGGTTCCCCCCCTTTTTTAATGTGAATGAGCTTTTCTTAGAACTAAAACTAGTGTGTCCCTTTTATTTTTCGATTTCGTGATCGAACCAATTTTTTTTTTTTTAAAAAAAAAAAAAAAATTATAATACCAAACAAGGACTTAGTCTCTTTGGAATGTGAGGAGGATAAGGTCAATGGGTTGAACCTTGCTAAGTACTGTTATTAAATTGACTAACCCCTTATTAGTGTTTAACGTGTTTTGTTATTTTTTTTAAATGTTTTTACGTTTGTTAGAGCTTAGCGTGTATATATATATATACACACACACACATATCTGTGTGTGTGTGTGAGTGATTTTAAAGATGAGAGAATCCCGATGATCGTGAATAGAGATTATTTTAAAGATGTCACCAGTGACAGGGTGTAATTTATGAGATCATCTCAGTGTTTAATCATGATTGTGACAGGGTCTTCTATTTTTTAATGTTTTTGCTATTGTTAGAGCTCGGTGTGAACGCGAATCATGCAAGAATATGTATAGTTTATTAATCCGCCGGCCACTGTGTTTTGAATAATAATATTCCGATATGGTACATGGTTGTATTGCAATAAAATAATGTAATAAAAAAATTTATCGACATTTCGACTTTTGTTTGTTATAAGTTTGATCACTGAACGACTTGCTTATCATTTGCTAATTAAGTTTATAATTAAAAAAGGACGATCGAGTCTCTTGTGACATATCGATGAGCAGGATATATATTAGAAGAAAGAGATGATGTGGATCTATAAAATGACAATATTATGATGAGCATTATTTATTTTATGAAGTTTAAGTTTAATTAGTTGTTTAAAAAATATTGATTTTAATAATTATTTGTCTTATGAAGTAAATGTTTAGATAAGGAATTCGTAACTTTCTAATTTTATTTTGATTCGCTAAAATATTAAAAAAATAATCAGAGCATTTAATTTGAAAGAGAAATGAGATGATTTTTTATCCTAAAAAAGGGGCACAAATTATGTAAAAATAGCTAAGCCACAGGTTCTTCATTCTAATTTTGTGTGTATATATTTTTTGAAATGTATCTTGTATGACTTTTCTGAAATTTATCTGATATGTGAAGACAACAAATACAAGGACCAGGCTATTTATGTATGCACTAAAGGAAACAAGTGGATATTAATGGTAGCTTTTTACTTTAAACAAATATATATACATATATGTGTGTGTATATATATATATATAGCACATGGTTTTACACACACACATATATTTATATGTATCTATATGTATACATACATATATATGTGTGTGTCTGTGTACATACATATATATTTGAATGTTTTTTTACATAGAAAATATGGTGATTATGTTGTTTATATTTGGGAATTGGGATGGCTTAGTATTGTGGGGAAAGTTGTGGATGATAGCTGGTGCAAGAAATTAAGTTAGAACACATGCAACAAATTTGTAGTTCTTATCTAAACTTGTAAATTGTCTAAGAGAATAAGTGAATTTTTTTACTTATAAAACAAAAGTTGCGAATTTATTATCTAAACTTGTCAATTCCTTATCTAAACTTGTCAATTTAGCTTTATCTAAATTTGTGAATTCATTCTCTAAATTTGTGAATGACTTGAGAGAGTAAGTGGATTTTTTACTTAAACAAAAGTTGCAAATTCCTTATCTACACTTGTCAATTCTTTATCTGAACTTGTGAATTGCTTAAGAGAATAAGTGATTTTTATACTTAAAAAATGAAAGTTGGCAAATTTCTTATCTTAAATTGTTAATGGGCTTTAATTAAAGATCAAAGATTTATATATATATATATATATATATATTTGTATATATATATATATATATATTTGTATGCATTATTTACATTGAATTGCATTAGTGGCCCAATGATCACTATCATTTTATGCAAACAAGTTATGCCCCACCACTTTAGTAATATTTATTCCCATGAAAAGGTTATTGAGACTTTATAGTTGGTGATAACAATTTGGTAGTTAAGGTTATTGGCGGGAAAGAGATTAGATTAAGGATAACCAATGAGAGGGTTAAGATGACTAATTATTTTATTATGAATTAAGTTGTATGGTAAAGTACTAACGTTTTATATATATGATCTTGGAAGACAAGAGTATATATCAAATAATTTGTTGGCTTTAGGTATTATGTATCGACTTCTTTAACTACGTAATACTCCATATGTTTTATTCAAAAAATAATTACTGTCTTATATTGGAGATGAAATCACACGCATGAACCATCCATGTTAAAAACAAAATTACAATCAAGTAAAATTTTTACAATATACATTAAAATAGCGATTTATGAATCATCAAAAAGCTTAATATAATGGTATATCTCTACTGCTAGGCCTGGTTTATCTGCTAAGCAAAGTTTAGCAGCTCAGCGGATCTAAACCATCCAATTTTGATCTAGACAGCTTAGATTTGAGTTTTTTAAAATGATAGTTTTTTAAATAAAAAATCATTTTTCAACATGTAATATTTAAGATGTTTTCTCTATTTTAAATTTTATACCCATGAAAATATTTTATTAAAAAAATATATAAACTTTTAAAAATATCGGATCATCCGAATCTGCCTACCTGCTAAAAAAATTGCTTAGCTGGAAACCAATATCTGTCTTCCGGAATCCGGGTACATCGCCACTCAATTTTAAGGCAATACACATTAAAAAATGGAAGATATCCTGCTCGTAGTCCTACGGTATGAGAATACAAGCATGAAAGCCAAAGTTTTGGTTGTTAGGGCTAATAATTTATATAATATGTCGCAATAACTTAAAAAACTTTATGACTGTCGATTTCCTCGCATAGATTGGTACAAATATATATATATATAATGATAGCTTCCATGTATACCACCACCACCAGATATATCCAGTTCTATTATATATAATGATAGCTTCCATGTATACCACTACCACCAAATATATCCAGTTCAATCTAGCTCTGCTGATTCTCTCAGCAAAATCCAGAAAGTCATGGGATCTCAAAACGGAGAGCATTATTCAGCATCAAGACTCTTTCATGCTCAAACCCACATATGGAACCATATCTTCAGCTTCATAAACTCAATGTCACTCAAATCTGCAATTGATTTGAACATTCCAGACATCATTCACAAACATGGGAAACCCATGACTCCTCCGCTTCTTATCTCTTCCCTTCAAATCCATCCTTCTAAAACTCACAATATCTATCGCTTAATGCGAATCCTCACTCATTCTGGCTTCTTCTCTCTTCAGAAACTTCCTAATGAAACTGAAGAAGCCTATGTCCTTACCGATGCATCGATCCTTCTTTTGAAGGACAATCCCTTTAGTGTCACCCCTTTCTTACTTGGCATGTTGGATCCCATCCTAACAAAGCCTTGGTATCAGTTGGCTAACTGGTTCCAAAACGATGATCCGACGCCGTTTAACACGACACATGGAAAGACGTTTTGGGAGTATGCTGGGGTTGAGCCTAAGCTTAACCATTTTTTCAATGAAGGCATGGCTAGTGATGCGAGGTTGGTGACCAGTGTGGTTATTGACAAGTGTAAGGGTATATTCAAGGGATTAGATTCATTAGTAGATGTTGGGGGAGGTACTGGGACAGTGGCTAAGGCTATTGCCAAAGCATTTCCAGAAATACAATGTACCGTGTTCGATCTCCCACACGTTGTTGAAGGTCTCCAAGGCAATGGGAATCTCAACTTTGTGGGAGGAGACATGTTCGAGGCCATTCCCCCTTCTGATGGCATACTTTTGAAGGTGACTGTAATCTACGTGCTTCTGATTCTTAATATAAGATCCAATTAATTTTCTTGATAAAACGAAAGAAGCTGAATAAATTACTTTAAAGTATTTATATTTATTATTTTTAAATCAAACTAATTTTTTTGACTTATAAACTAATATATAATCAAATAATATACTGAATATGTTTAGGTTAAGTTACTTATTTAGTTTTATTAGTCTCTAAAAAAAAGTAAATTTGATCTTATAGTTAGGACCGGTGATGCATTCAATTTACAACGTGTTTTGCTTTCTAAGGAATAAACTATACTAGGCAGTTATTATATTGTTTGAAACATGTGTATGCGTCTGATGATAGTTGCTTTGTGAATGAAAAACAGTGGATTCTGCATGACTGGAACGATGAGGAGTGTGTGAAGATACTGAAGAAGAGTAAGGAGGCAATTACAAGCAAAGGAAAAGAAGGGAAGGTGATTATAATAGACATAATGATGGAGAATTCTAAAGGAGATATTGATGATGAATCGGTTGAAACACAATTGTTCTTTGATATGTTGATGATGGTTTTGGTCACTGGAAAAGAGAGGAACGAGAAAGAATGGGCTCAGTTGATATTCTCTGCTGGTTTTAGTGACTATAATATTACTCATGTTCTTGGCTTAAGATCTCTCATTGAGGCTTTTCCATGATGAATTAAGTCTCTTGGTATGATGGAGAACAGAAAGTTATTAGCTCTTCAGTATTGATAAGTTGTGTTATTAATTCAGTACTGAAAGTTGTAACTCACGTTTGTTGTCTTGTGTTAATGTCTTATTTCAGAATGTCATTAAAAACTTGTCATGTTTGTCAATTGTTAATTCAGTATCAATGTCTCGTGTTTTATGCGTTGCGACAACAGCAATAATAATATTATTACGTGGAGGTGTGAGCAATTCTTTTGTGATTAGTATTAATTGATTATCAGAATATTTACATTGTTAATTGGTTAATTTGGTAATAGCAAATAGGGAAAAACACTTCTCATGTTGTAGGAGAAGTGTTTTCTCATGTCACATACACATAAAATGGTGGGACCCACATATATATATATATATATATATAATGCTAATTATATATATATGTGGGTCCCACTATTTCATGTGTGTATAGGAATCTTCTTCTTCTCATGCAACATGAGAAGTTTAAACCCTTAACAAATATTGTTTGTATTATGTAAGTACTTTTATATTCGTTTTTTTAGCCCAAAGCCAGGCTCAGGCTCTATGAACCTTCTAAAATTTATTAGTATATATATGTATTTATTATGTGATATTTTATTTTGGCCAATAATTTGGCCCTAGCCAATCTCTTATCTTTTCTATAAGACAATATTTGGTTCATTACTTATTTGGTTGTAAGAGGAAAGTAAAATTCTTATTTGAAATACCTAATTGAAAATGTTAGTATCATCTTATATCTTATTTTGATTTATAATTTTTGATTATTATTTATTTGAATTTTCAATGTTTTGTTTATTTGAAAAGATAAGTATCAATAACTTTATTTTTGGGCCCGGACTAAAAATATTTTCTGGTTCCATCAGTGCTTTAACTCAACTCACTTCAACTTTTTCTTACAAAAAAAATTATTTGTGCACGTGTATGTATGTATATGTATACATGCATGAATGTTCGTTCTAAGCTAATCATGAATATTGAATATGTGAAATTTTGTTCGTCTGTTGAATATAATAGATAGTAACATGTAGTTTTGATAGCAGTTTTTTTTTTTTTTTTTTTTTTTTTTTTTGCCAAACTGTAGTTTTTATAGTAGTCGATGAGTTTTTATTATTATAATACTAAATTAATAGAGAATAAGAGTTTACTGAATAAATTAATATGTTTTTTTATAAAACGGTGACCACTATTCAGTAATATGCATGATCTAATGTCAATAGGAAGACAAACAACATGCTTACTAACATAGAGTTGGTCTAATAGTGTAACCCGTTAGATTTTTGTGGGTTTCGAGTTCGAGGCCCATTGAGACATTTGTGCCAAGAGGGGTAGTCACGAACTCCGAAATTGAAGTAATCGGTTTCTTAGATACTTGGTAATAAGATCCAAAAAATGCTCTAGATACTGGTTGATAGTATGAAAAAAAAAAAAAAAAGGAAACAACATGCTTTATACTAACCAACAGGGTTAGGTCTAACAGAAAGGGCTAGTCCCTTACAACGTGGTGAACTAAGGTTTAAATCCTTGTTAGCAGAGGTGTTCACATTTATCTAGCAGTGCCTCGAATAAGATTACTTTCAATAGGAGGATACCTATACCTAGGGGGAAAAACATGTTTTGTACTAACTTACGAAGGAGATGATGATGAGGGAAGAGTGGAAGTTAATGTACCACCCTCCTATTTTACCTTAACTACACAGATCTCCCCTCTATTTTGAAAACTCATAGAAATCTCCCTTAAAATTAGAGTAAAATACCCTGACCACATTCATGTTTTGTCTTAATTATACGAGACCTCCCCTCTATTTTGAAAACCCGTAGAAACCTCCCTTCAAATTAGAATTTATGTTACACAAACTTCCCTTATATTTTAATATTCTATTTCCATCCACCCAAACCATTAGTTAACTATTAAGTTTGACTTTTAAACTTGTTTTTAAAACCAAAATGTCCCTCTTCAATATTAGAATTATTTAAGTATATAAAACCAAATTTATACAAACAAAAATGTATTCTAATAGATTTTCTAACTTTCTAATTTGTTAAAAAAAAATTATTAGTTTTGATCATATAAATTAATGTTGACTTAAAAATATAAATTAAACACATATATTTTTATCAAATATAATAAGCTATAGAAGTTTGAGATTTCATGTGTCCTTTAAATTTCTAATTTAATAATTTTTTCACAAATATTTATAGACACATTTGATCAAGCACATGTTTATTTAAAAAATTATTTGAATATTCAACATTTTGTGATATTTACATTAACCAATGCTAAAATAATCAAAGAGATAACTATTTGTAAAGATTAAAAAAAAAACTCTTAAATTATTTAAAACAATATTAGTCAACATAAAAAAGTAAAACTAGGGATTAAGTACAATATTAAGGATAAAATAATATATAAATTTTATTTTTATATAAATTTAATTAAAAAAATACTCTTTTTTTAGAATATTCTTAATGGAGTTAATTATTTGAACTTAAGTATATGTTTTCAAAATAGAGGGGAGGTCTATGTAATTAAGGCAAAACAGAAGGGTGATCAGAGTATTTTACTCATATAAGGAAGGTTTGTGTAACATACATTTTAATTTAAGGGAGGTTTCTATGGGTTTTCAAAATAGAGATGAGGTCTGAGTTATTAAAGCAAAACAGGAGGGTGGTCAGAGTATTTTACTCTTATCTTAAATATAAGAAATATATAGTTTATTATATTTGTCAATTTTTTTTTCTCATTTACCCTTATTAATGCTTCTTCAACAATAAAAAGGATATGGAATGAGGGAATTAAGGAAGATGATTAGAGTATTTAAAAAAAAAAAATGACATATCAACTAATATAACTATAACTTTCTTAGGACCGGAGGGAGTAATAATTAAGTCTAAAAAAATTAAATTAATGATAGTTAAATTTTTTTTTTTTTTTTTTAAAAAAGACAATCGATCAATTTTATTCTTAAAAAGTTGTAATACCTAGTTCCATTAGAAATGGGTTGGACCAATCTTAAATTTCAATTATTAACAGTGGCTCTATCACTTGTCATTGACAAAGTAAGTGACTTTTCTGATATAATTTTTTTTTCAATAAAAAAAATTGTCCATAAAAGCTTCAATATAATTATTTATAAAATAGCCCTCAAAATATCCAAGCAAAACCAATCAACCCTAAAAAAACTCTCAAAAGAAAATAACTCTTGAAAGGCACACCGGTAAAGGCCATTCTTATCGTTCAGAACTCCATTTGACATCCCCATATTGGAGCTCCATTTTAACCCACGAGAGACAAGTTTTTTAAGTGAAAAGAAAATATGGGATTTGAAATAATGGCTAATTAGGAATTTCAGATATTTCATATATTTAGACATTATGAGGGAATATTTTGTTTTAATGGTGGGTTAGGTTTTGTCTTTTATAGTTAATTGTCATTTGCATTCAATTTTAAGATTCAATGTTATAGGTTAGGTTTATGTTTTTGTCGTTGTTGTTATAAATGCACTAATTAGTGATTCTAGTTTGTATTTTCAAGTAAAGGCGTGTTTGAAATATTGTTGGGTGTTGTCAATATGAATTATGAAAAATAAATGACAAGTTGGCTTGAAATATTGTCATTCCAAATTCTTATTTTAGAATGAATACAATGTTCTCAAGGAATAGTGAGGTCTCGTGACTATTAACTTACAAGGCATCGCTCCAATAAGCCCGTTGAAGGCAATGGAAACTTATTGACGTTCTACTTCTCATAACAATGCTTGTCATTGCAAGAGGGCAATCCCATTCTAATGTGAAAGGTGATTCGTCTCAAATTTGCAAATATTGGATCAATGGAAATTGTGTATATAGTGATCACTGTTGGAACTTGAAATTGGCCTTTATATGCTCACTATAGAAATTATGGTTGAGGATAGCAGTGGACATGAGTTGTTGCAATTGGCCTTTATGTGCTCACCACAGAAATGACGATTGAGGATGGCAGTGGACATGGGTTGTCGGGGTTAATGAATATAGAGATTTGTTGTTCAAGGTGGAGAAGGCAAGAGCATGAGATAAAAGGAGCCGCATACAAGGGTGGATGGACAAAAAGCATGGTGATTTTAACAGGGAGCATATTATCTCAGTATCTTTTTATCTTAGCAGTTCAATATTGATCTAAACATCCAGAGAAAAACGCGTCATCTACTTTTTAAATTTTCATCTTTACTGCATACGGTAATTTGAAATAAATTATGTGTCTTTCTCTGGACGTCTAGATCAGATTAATGTTTAGACGGTAAGAATATAAAGATTCTGAGGGATTCTGAGCATGCCGCTAAGAGAATCTGAATCTGATTTTATCATCATTTGAGGGAGAGATTATGCCACTGCAACGGCTGGATGCCTGAATCAGAGGAGGTGAATGGTCTAAGAGGGTGGGCTGCCAATGATGGTAAAGGGCCAGTGGAAAGTTTTTTTTTTTTTTTTTTTTTTTTTTGTGTGAATGACGACGATATGAGGGGGAAGATCTGGCAATGTGGGTCAAATGGTATGAGCCTACGCGGCCCACATTTTTGAGCCTAGAGATAAGTTTTATTTTACCGTCACGTGTCAAATATTAGATTGAGACACCTCTGGGTAAGTCTTAGCCAAGCTAATTCCAAGAGGTAAGAAATATCAGCAAGTCTTAACCGAACTAATTTCAAAAGATAAGTTTCATTTTACACTCACATTAGGATATCTTCTATTCTTGGGATCTATAGTGGCGGAGGGTAGCATTTTAAACATTCTTGTATCTTAGTCCACCTGTATCATAATTGATACCTCAAAGAAACATATTTTGGCATTTGTATTATTAATTTTAGGGAAAATCACAACAAGGTCCTAATTTAAGAAAATAATGTCAGAAAAATCTCATAATTTGTTAATGAAAAGTAAATAAGCAATCATTGACAAATGAATGAACTACTATTGACAGATTATGAGACTTTTATGATATCATTTTTCTTAATTGAGAGATCTTGTCATTTACCTCAATTTTATTACTTCCATAACACTTATCTAAAACTCAAATTTTTTTACATTATTTATTTATTTTTTTGCCAACTATTTATTTTTCTTCATGTGTTAATTCGTTGAATATGTGCATAATAATGTAATATACGCCCCCCACACAGAAAAGTTTATGAATAATATATTTGGTGTAATATTTTATATTTATTATATTAAGTTAAGTACGTTCTTAAAAGCAAGATTAAATTAACAAAATGCTTACTTATGATGTTAACTAAACAAATACTCCACCGATCCTGAATATAAGATATATTGGTAGAGTTGATATTAATCCTAAATATAAGACATAACTTTCATATTTGTCAGTCTTTTCCTAATTTACCCTATTGATGTTCTCTCAACAAGAATCAAAGAGGAGAATGAAGAAAAGAATTAAGAAAAATGATTAGGGTGTTTTAGAAAATATATGTTATATTAACTAGCTCACTTAACTAATTAAATTAGATAAATATAATTTATATCAAGGACATGAGGGAGTAACATATTTGATTTAAGGGAAAATCATGTGTAGGTCCCAAGCAAGACAAATAAACACAATTAGGTCCATTGAAATCACCAAATTACATCAAAGTCACCAAATTACATCAAAGTCCCTAGGGACTTTTTTGATATTATTTCTATTAACAACAGGAAGTGCTATATTTATAAACGAGCTTTTATAAAGTGCTATATTTACAACAAAATTTAAAAACCTGGCCATTCACAAAAAAAAAAAAAAAAAAAAAAAAAACTATATTTACAATAAGAAGTGTCATACCCATAACAAAATTTAAACACCTGAATTTTATTTCAAACTCAAGTCCCTAAGCATACAGAGGTCATTTACAATAGAAAAATGCTAGATTTACAATAGGAAGTACTATATTCATAAAAAAATTTTAAATTTGAACATTTATAACAGAAAAAGTCATATTAACAACAAGAAGTGCTCTATTTACAACAAAATTTAAAAACTTGGATTTTGTTTCAAGATAGATAATATCAAAAAAGTCCGATATGTGAATTTCTGTTAGAACTTTTTTGTAATTTTTTATGGTCCTTGGGACCTGGCTGTAATTTTCCCTTGATTTAATGTCTTTGCTAGTAATCTTTTACCATTAGAATCAGAGGGATAGAAGAGAATGAGTATTGAAAAGTTGTAGGTTCATGTTTTAATTCCCACTTTGTTGGAACGATCAAGACATATTAACTACTAACTAGTGCAGGCACACCCTAAGAAGATGAGGATACTGCAGACTTTAAATTACTTGAACTATAAACCTAATCCTCACACACAATATACAGTTAACCAAGTAAATTTTACACAACCCCCTTATTAACCAACATCCAGACTCTACTTACTACTCATTTGTTGGTGTGTCTCCTTACGAACCAGTCTACGGATTAACTTGAATTGCTGAGAGGTAAAGTAACTAGTTGAGGAAGTTGCTTGAGTATGGCTAATTAGATTCCTTATAGCCGGCATATTCTAAAACTAATCTCATTCTAATCAAAATAGAATACCAAAAAACAACTACATCTATTCTTTCCCTACTTTTCTCAAGTATTTGGCATCAAAATCTCAAATTAATCCCAATCAAAATAGAATACCAAAAATGAACCTCCCATTGGTTGTGACATTTTTCTATGTGACCACTAGGGAATCAGGCTTTTTTTTCCTATTTGCCACTTTTTAAATATCTAATTACCATTTTGCCACTGTTTCCAAACTATTTCTCAATGTGCCACTCTTTAGTCGACTAAAATACGGGGCATGGATTTTTTTTTGAATGTCCCCGCAATTTAGTCGACTAACCCAAGTGGCTTAGTTGACTAAATTGCGTTTAGTCGATTAAACCATTTGGGTTAGTCGACTAAATCACGGCAGAGGGGTTTTTTAAAACCCCATTTGCGTTATAATGGAACTCTTATCATATAGCCCCCCCCCCCAAATACTCTCTCTTTTCTTAGTTTTAGTGCGACCCATCAAGGTTTAATCCCATTCCACCTTGTTCAAGGTATGATTGTTGTGTAATCTTTGTAGTTTCACTTTGTTAAGCTTTTGTTTTTGTTTGTAACCTGAAACCCTTCGTTTTTCAGCTCCAAAATTCTGGTGTGAAGGATGAGTTCAAGTCCAAACACACACATTACTGTAATCTACTATAGTGGGAGGCATTTTGTAGGTCCCGATGGTGTTCAATTTGAAGGAAAAACGAAAATGATGAAAATCAAACGGGGCACTACGTACAACGAGCTCAAAGAAAGAATTCACCACAAATTGGGGCTACATGGCAGCCAATGCATTCATCGGTTAATTGCCAAAGTGGAGACTATAGTGGGTAAGGATAGTGTATACTACATTAGTAACGATGTATGTGATGATGAAGACGTAGAGTG
The DNA here is from genome assembly GCA_019022655.1 of Acacia acuminata. Classification (NCBI taxonomy): domain Eukaryota; kingdom Viridiplantae; phylum Streptophyta; class Magnoliopsida; order Fabales; family Fabaceae; genus Acacia; species Acacia acuminata. The sequence goes on from JAFJYI010000131.1 coordinate 815,713, forward strand.
TGTCATAGATGCATTTGCTAATTGGAGAGCACAAAATTTTATTGAGATATATGTATTTGATTGATTGAGTTAAATTCTATAAAAGAAAAATAAAATTTCATATATATTACATAAATTTTGAAAGTTAAATTCATCTTTCTGAATACAAATAATATGATAATTTCCCTCAGTACTACTTTGTTCTTGATTGATTGAGTTCATGTCAACCAGCCTTAGTATGTCATAAATAATACAAAAGGGACAACATTATGCTTTTGAAAATGAAGTTAGACTGTACCATTAAACTATAGGGAGTACGTACAACCGATTGCCATAATTACTTTATTTAGGAATTTAGGTTCTCAAGTTTCTTGCTTAAGATCCTATTATATGGTATTGAAAAACTTTATACTTGCAGCAAGACCAATATGGGCGCCTCCTGCCTACTTTCATCCAGGTCATCAATTTTACAGAGCAAGAAGAATCTGAATATTGCACTGTTGTATCTGCTGCGTTCGGAGGTAGGCCAGTTGATAGTATTATGTCTACATCAAATTCGGAATCAGTTGCTTTAACTCCTGCAGAATCTTGCATCAACAAGAAGGCTTTCTTCTACCCATTTAAGCTACCTCTTTCAGCCACTTTATGTTGATAGGAAATTGCTCATGGTTATTGTGGGAATATTATGTTGAATTGGATTAATTTCCCTTGTATGAGCCTAGTGACTGCAAGGAGGATTGTAGAAATCTCAATGACATTTTGAATTTCTGATTTTCATGATTATATTCACTTCTTAGGTGAAATTGTTGAGGACAATGCTCTGTTGGGAAGAGCAGCTGCGGTCCGAAGTAAGCATCACTCGACAAAAGCTCAATGGAAAGTCTGTCAACTCGCCTATTGTTCTTAACCTTAGGGAAGTGGTGATCATATGCTGGCCTCATGGTGCAATCATGAGGCTGAGAGCTGGTAGCACAGCTGCTGATGCTGCTCAGAGAGTTGGTATGGGAGGAAAGTTGGTTTTGGTTAATGACCAGTTGGTATTGCCCAGTACAGAGCTCAAAGATGGTGATGTTGTGGAAGTGAAGAAGTAAATAATTCTACATGGGTTATCTAAGGTCAAATGACAAAGTCAAGGTCACGTGATTTAAATTTTTCTCTTTTCTAATTTAGAGGGGGATGGTTCAGTATATGCAAGAAAATGTAAAAAATATGTCTGATGTATTAAGTTGGCTGTAAAAATGTAGGCTTTAGGGGTTGATTTACACAGAGCACTGAAAATATATATCATTTTTGTATATAAGAGCTCATGAGTAATGGAAAACTCTTCCCAAGTGTCTGATACATAGTGTTGGATGAATGTGGGTGACCCACACTTCATGAACTAATCCAAGAGATTAAACCAAGAGAAAGGAGAAAGTTCTAAGTTTTAAATATGGTGTTTCAACACACAATTATTTATAGCTTATATTAATTGAACATGCAGAAGGAATCTGAGCGCAAAGAGTAAAACGACAATATATTGTTATTTGGCTTCGGAATCTTCTACTAAAGCCATTTCCTGGTAGGAGGAATGATTTGAAGGGGAGGTTAAAGTTTTATAAGTTGAATTTAAAAAAATTAGAGATATGAGGTTAAAAGAGCAGATGTATGATAACAGAGTAACAAAAACTAATTAAAAACTTTTAACCACACTTCACTAACTAATTACAAACTTTTAACCACACTTCACTAACTTTTTTTTTTTTAAAAAAAAAAAAAAAAAAAAATTAACTCAAATTCTTTCCCCTCATCTTACTTTCTCTCCTCTCCCCTCATACATTACAAGCCGTTAAGGCAACACAAGTGTAGTGAAATGAATCAGAAAAGACGTCTTATTCATGATAACTGTACTAGTATTTATACGGGTCCGGATTGTCTCAGAAGCTCTTCCCTCAGGATCCTCGTATCTTTGCATCTGAGCCATTCAAAAATTGATCTGAGGGCCCAAAATCAATGATTTTCAAAAACCGCATGCGGAGCACCGCATGCGGTAATTATGAAAATTTTAAAACCCCCCTCGACCGTTAGATTCATTTTTGGACGGCCCAGATTAAGATTCTGAGGGAAGAGGAGGGAAGGATACTAAGATTATCCTCTCCCGTATTTATAAAAGTGGGAGGAGCTTATACATAATAGCTCATAATGATGATTATATGCCTAATCCCTAATTATATGGCATCTAATTGAGATCTAATTACAATCTATGATTTCAGATATACATTAATACTAATATATTATTTTCTAACACTCCCCCTCAAGTTGAAGCATAAATGTTAATCATGCTCAACTTGTTACAAAGATAATCAACACGAGCCCTATTTAAAACTTTAATTAACAAATCACCCAATTGCACACACTCCCCCTCAAGTTGAAAGTAGCTTGAATGTGAACAACAACCAATCACCAATAACTAGAACAGTGAAAGGCCGAAAGCATAGCAGATGCGAACACACGAAAGTAACCAACCACCACTACAAAAAAAGGGTCATTAGTAGCGGTTAAAATCACGCATTTGTAGCGGTTTTTGCCGCGACAAACAACATTTGTCACGGTTACACAAACCGCTATAAAATCGACCGAAACAAAGACATTTGTTGTGGTGAAAAAAAAAAACCGCTACTACAACCACATAAACTCTCTTTTATCGAATCGTAGCGGTTTTAGTTGACCGCCACTATATAAGGCTAAAGCGAAAGCTTATTTGCACAATAGTCGCGGTACAAAAACCGCGACAAAATGAATAAATTCTGTCGCGGTTAGATATCCATTACTAAATAGTCCAAAATATCTGGGAAAAAATTTTACCGCCAAAATATTTGTAGCGATGAGAAACCGCTACAAATAATTCCGGCCATTATTTTTTGAAAAAAGTTTTGCCGCTATTTTTTATTTTTATCTTTGTAGCGGTTAAAGAACCGCTACAAAAATTGACGTTATTTGTTTGAAAACTTGTTTTGGCGCCTCGGTATTTTGTTATTTGTAGCGGTTATGTAACCGCTACAAATGAATGAAATTGAAAAAAAAAATATTTTTAACCATTCTTATTAATCATTTATATTTTTATTAAAAATAAATGATATTAAAATATGATATTCGATTTGATAAGATTACTATAGATATGTAAAATAAAAATAATATATGAGTATAATAAGAAAAATTTATGAGTTCATTAATATAAAACGAATTATAGAAAAAAAAGTGGGAAAGTAGATCGAAGAATAAGTATGTGAAAGTAGGAAAAAAGTTAAAAATCTGACAAAATCCACCTGTAAAATAAGAGAAGTTAATATCAACAGGATATAACAAAAAACAAATATTTCGATAATCACTAGATTTTATCAAGCTGAGTGACACTTACCTCATTCAAACACCTCTCGTTGAGAAAACGCAAAAATATGAGAGAAGACGGGGAGAAAACGCGTGTAGAAAAGAGAACTGAAGCATATTGAATGTGGTTTGGTGGGGTATTTATTTTGATCTCAGCGCATCAATTTGTAGCGGTTAAGGTGTCAATTTTTGTAGCAGTTTATTTTAGTAGTGGTTTTTTTGATTTTTTGTAGCGGTTTCATTTTGCAACGGTTATTTTGTTATTAGTGGCGGTTTTTTTGGGGGTTTTAAAAAAAAACAAAAGGAAAATGAAGAGTAGTGATAATTTTTCTTCTCAATTTCGTTAGCATCCCTACAAAGAAAGTTTTTATAAAAAGTTACGTGTGAGTTGGATATGGAATAAGACATATATAAAACTTTTGTGAAATGCTATTTTTAAATTTCATATTGCATATATTAAAAAACGTACCGAACTATAGGTAAAGTGTCATCGCCGTCTGGGAAAAAGTTTTTGAAACTGGCAGCTGGAGCGGCTCACAATCGTACGCGACGTTCTCACCATCGCCCATATCGTAAAGGTCCCGAGGCTTTAAATGAACCACCATATTCCAATCCCTGTGCCTCTCATCGTCGACATAATAAACCTGATGGGCCTCTAAGGCAAGAATATACGGCTCGTCATCTTCAAACTGACCAGTGTGAATAGGCCGGGAGAAATTCACTGATGTGATGCCTAAGTCGTCAGTCGTGAGTCCCCGGGACGTTGTCGTATTCGCCCACAAACACTTGAACAGCGTCACAGAAAAGGCCTTGGTAAGTTATCCCGACCACATCAACCAGTTTTCCATAATACGGACGTCACCGAACCGCATGTTCCCGTCACACGCGCTCGCATAACTCCTCGTCCCAAACGTGCCATATACACCCGAGTTTTGGGTCAACAATCCCCGATCTCGTGAAACCGTGCAAAACTTGAAGCCATTGACATTGTATGCCGTAAATCTTTGGGCATGGTCAAGCGGGCGATTGCGAGAGCTCAATCGGTGAGTGAGGGTTGTGGTCATTCATTATTCTCCTCCTAAACCAACCCCGGAATTCTCTCGTGGACCTTTCTATCAATTTCGGAGGATGTCTGTGTATGGATCCTTAGCTGACGCTTCACATGACTCCTGAATTCCCTGCAATTAAACATGTGATGACGAGCAAGAAATGTGCCTATAAAATGTTAGGAAACATATAGGATAACATATATATATATATATATATATATCGTGTGCAATCCTTCGAAGGTACGGTTCAACTTTAGTGCAATTGATCAAGACATGTCTATGTGCTTGAAACTTCTCAAGTGCCGTGAGTTTGAAGTTCTCACATCCGCCAACCGGTTTACCAACACGAGAGAATAACAACTCGAAGGCCGATGGCTCGCTCGCTCGGGACAATCGTCCACACGAGGCGGTCGGTTGAATGACGTCTCAATGTCATCAAAGTACCCGGAACAAAAATACAAGCCCTCATCCCCAATATAACCTTTCGCTATTGAACCTTCAAAGCCACGCCTTATTCCTCACGTAAGATTTTAGTTTCCCAAGAAACCTATAAAGTAATGAGGAAAGATGCCGATACATCAATGGTTAAACATGCGACTAGGAAGTAATATAATGCTGAAGTAATTAATTTTAAAAGAGTACCTCTCAATAAGATACATCCATCGGTAGTGAACGGGCGAAAGCTTTGTTTCGTGAACAAGGTGTACCGTCGGGTGAACCATGACCGTGAAAAATGAAGGAGGAAAGATCATCTCCAAATGGCACAACGTAAGAATGATTTTTGTTGCCGGTCGAGCTCCTCCACGATCAACACCTTGGAACACAACTTCCGAAAGAAAGTACAAAGCTCAACCAAAACGATTGACACATCGAGAGACAGTGTATTTTTTATGGCCAGCAGAAGTAACTGCTGCATAAGCACATATGAGTCATGACTCTTCAGCCCAGTAACCTTTTGAGCCTGTACGTCCACACATCATGAAATGTTGCTTGAATACCCGTCAGGGGTACCCTTGTTCCCGCTCGTTGTCCTCGTCGAGAAACCGCTCCGCCTCCGCTATGGGAATCTCAATCTCAATCTCGTCATCATCACTATTGAGGATGTCCTCAAGCGACAGACTTCCGCCTCGCTCTCCACCTACGGTCTCTTGTAGGGTCTCGGGGTTTGGGATTGGGTCATTTTCAAAGAGCCCATCAAACTCATTCCCAACCCGAGGGGGCCGTGGGGGGACATTTATGCGAGGGGGCTGAAGGGGGAAATTTATGCGAGGGGGCTGAACGGGGACATTTAAAGGCCCATGCCCTCTCCTATGGCCTCCTCTACTACTACTACCCCTGATAGGCCTTCTCGGGGGTTCAACTACTTTCTCTTTTCCCTTGTCGTGAGAAACCATGATGTGAAAAGTAAAAGTACAAAGGTGAAAAGGTGAACAAAGTAGCGCGTGAATTTCAAAAGTGAATATAAAATCGCTGCGTTTCGTAGCGGTTAAACCAAGTAACCGTTACAAAATTAATCATTTTGTAGCGGTTCAATAAAGACCGCCACCCAAACTGTAACATCCTGAATTTTGGACTCTGAAAATTGAGAATAAGCCTAAATTAGGCAAACTACTAAGCCCGGTTCAGGAAGTATGACATTTCCTGGACAGATAAAGATCCTCTGTATGTTTGAGGAAAACGAGTCTTTGGTGGGCCCAAGTTTGAAAAGGTGCGGGCTTAGGGCAAGATACCGGTGAGGCATAACGCCAGTATGATGAAGCAAGGGCAAAATGGTCAATTCCTTGTCTTTTGGGCATTAAATTTCGTCCAAAAGAGAAAAGTTGGTGATTTTATCCACATTCTGGTCCAAACACAAGACACAGGACCCGCAGGCGATAAACCGTTAAAAGGGGGACCGATAGCGACCAGTTAGGGGATCATTTTTGGGACAGAATGAGACAAATATGGGGCCGCCTTGGAAAGAGGGAAGACGCCACATGAATATACCCAAGCAGAGGAGAATATCTGGCAAAGTCAGAGAGAAGTACAAAAGATGCGTTTTTGGACCCGACGGGACCCGTTAAGAGCCGGTAGACCCCGAAATTGACCAATAAAGTGGAAGAATGGATTTAATTATTAGAGTTCAGATTTTGGGACATTCCATGCGCATGAAATCTGCCCAAATTTGATAAAAAGTTGATCATTCAAGCTTGGTCAAGTGAGTCAATGTAAGTGGGCCCAAAAGCTTTCTAGAAAACACATGGGATAAATGTTGTAAAAATTAAAATAGGAAAATCTGATCATGGGCAGCCAAAACTCATGCCACTTGTGCTCCTAGAAGGGTCCAAAATCTGCACATGAAATTTATCCAAGCAATTATGGTTAGTTTCTAACTAAACTAGAAAATTTAATTAGTTACATGAACTAAATGATTACATTTGGGGATATTATTAGAGAGCTTGAACAGCCATTTTCTTCCCCAAATTTTGTGCTCCAGCTGCAGAGGAAGGAGGAGACCACCAAGCTTCCATAGCTCAACTCAAGCTCTCAACCACTTGGTCCACCAATCCAAAGTTCGAAATAGGTAACTACCGACAACTTGAACCTTTAAAGCTTTAACTTTGGATTTTCGTGCAACTGGTTGGGGCTTGGTTTTAGGGTCTGATTTTGGAGTTTTTAATGGTCCCAAAGTGTTTAAAACATGATTTTGTGTGGGGTTAAGCCATGGTTTAAGTTTTCTAACTCAAAAACCCCAAAAACTCAAAGAAAAGGCTTGCTGCCAGTGTTCTGGATTCTGGGCAGCGAAGCTTCAAAGACGTTTTTAGAGCAGTAGTGATATTGGTTTGAGCTGAAATTTTACAAGTAAATATTAGACATCTGGGGCATCATTTTGATAGGTAATTCGATATATTTTCGATTTACCAATTGAGAGCTAAAAATTTTCTAATTAATTTTTCCTACAACAGGGCAAAATCAGACCCAGGTGTGAAGAGTGAGAGACATGCCAAAATAAAAGTACTTTTAGAGTCTAAAAATATTTTTCGTGGAAAATATAAATTTAAATGGTTCAAATGGCGCTGGTCTCATGTAACAATTATGTTTTTGTAATTTATTAAAAATCCTACAAGTTGGACCAGAAACACTGGATTTCTGGGAAAATTGGTTTGGGCTCGGTTTGGATAAGAAAAAATGTAGTGGCATTTTTGTAAATACTGAATAAGTGTATTTTAATGATATTTAGGTCAAGAAACCCTTGAGAAATCAGCAGGCCCAATAAAAGAGTAAGGATAGTACTCACCACACCAGGTAGTAACCGTTTTACTCAGATATCTTTATGTGTTTTGTTGTATGTATGTGTTTGTCATGTGTGTTTTTCTCTGTATATGTTGTGCCAAATATGCATACAGTGTTGTGTGATTCCTAGCGCTGAGGATGTTCAGTCCGAGGTCGGCCTTAATTGGCGGCTGAGCGGGTTGAGTTTCAGTCCGGGGTTGGCCTAGTGAGGGCAGGCTTTACGGGTTGAGAGTCCAGTAAGACCGAGGCTTGCCTTGGTAAAGCAGCTGTACGGGTTCTTGGACCGTGTTATGTGTTTTACTGTGGTATGACCTGAATGCATATATGGTATGTGTTTGGCATGTTTCTGTATTTTTATCTGACATGGTAACTTACGTACTCCTTGCACATTTAGTATTTGAGTATTGACGGTTACTCTGGGGGCCGTTTTCGGACTCCAGACGTTCTTGTAGCACAGGGGAACGTGCTTGAGATAGAAGAGCCTTTTGGAAAAGGTAAGGCCCAGCAGTACAGTGAAGAATAGGGAATGCCCTATCATTTTGTATTCTATATTTTTGGGATGACTGTATATTGTTATTAGTATTTCATTTTGGATAACTGTACCCTTAACCCTTCGGGGACTTTTATCTTCTAACCATTTACTTTTACCAGTACAATAGATTGTCCAAACCGGTTAAATGCTCTGTTGCGCTTACTCTGATACAAGTTAAATGGATCTAATAATGAAGGAAAGGTAACTAAGTAAAGGAATCCCTCTAACCCACAAACCGCGACAATTCTTCCTCGTTATTCGTAAACATTTTTCGCGGTTACATAACCGCTACAAAATGAACGACCATTCAAATTCTGTAGCGGTTCGTGAGGTAGACCGCTACAAAATAATTAATCTGTAGCGGTGATTTGTGTAACCGCTACTAATTTAATAAATTTTTTTAAAAAAAATCCAAACTAATTAGTTTAGCGATAAACTAATTAGATTGGAATTTTTCCTTATTCCAAAAAAATATTCTCAATTATTTTCTTTAAATCAAGAATAACAGGTTTATTGAAATTTCCCTAAAAGAGTCAATCTTAATAAATTTAGGAATAATAAAATTTAGGAATAATAAGTTTTCTTGCGAAGATTCGGATTCATTATAGCCACCGATCTTCCAAGAAAAACTCACCGACTCATTTTAATCGAGAGATATTTTAACGAAAGAATGGTGGCTATAATGGATCCAATCTCCGAGTGGCATGTTAGACATATTTAGAGGAGTAGAAGTCTTCGAGGTCAATAGAATATCTGAATCTAGATTGTCTTTGAAGGAACCTTCTCGGCTTGAACGATGAGAAGACAGACAAATATCTCCAAAGACTCATCTCCGAGATCGGTTTGAGATATATGCCCGTCTTACGTTTTTGAGAATAAAGCCAAGAATGCTCTTTCGGCGACAAAACCAGATTTAGAATATTTTTGAACATTATAATTGTTGTACGGATGGAATTGGCTATTTATAGAATAAATTTTGTAGCGGTGATTGTGAGAACCGCTACCAATTTTGAAGTTTTGACGCGGTCAACATGTCGCTTTCTTCTCACCGTGACAAAAGTGTGTCATTTCATGATTTGGTAGCGGTTATTTTGACATAACCGCTATGAAAAAACCATGACAGACTTCGCACCATAACGCGCCAAGGCTGGCGTCATATTTGTAGCGGTTGGGTTTTGTGAACCGTGACAAAAAGCAAAGCAAAATGGTTAGCATTTTGGTGGCAATGCTTCCGTTACTAATTTGTGGCGGTTTGGGGTTAAACCGCTACTAATTTGTTCATTTGTAGCGGTTTTGCTTGACCGCTACAAGTACACCGCGACAAACATTACGTTTTTTTGTAGTGCACAAGCACAGCACCTAAGACAAAAAGAGCACTTCATGAACGTGTTGGAAAACATAACAAAACGAAGAACCAACCATTAGAAACAAGTGAACATGCACGAAACAAAATGCCGACTATGCTAAAATAGTAGAAACAACTGAACTCAGTCTCACAACGCAACCTTCAAAGCAAAGAACCGGCCTGCACACACCGGGAATGAAGGCTCAACGTTAGAAGAACGAAGCACAACCAGAATATAAGGGCAGCAACGAAACAACATCTTGAAACCAAAGAGAGCAACAACCAACCCAATACCTCGTATTGGACTAAACAACTCAAAAGAAGCCATACCAAAAAAATACCAAACCTCTCACTGGGGGTGAATGAGAACCATGAGTCAGCAAAGCCGAAGCACAAACGTAAGCAACGGTAACCAAACAGCACCAAAAACATAAGCAAACGATGCCGAAGGTCACTTGAAAAGATTATAATCTTGTTAGAAACTTAGCACTGGAAATTCACAACTCCACCAGAAAATTCAGAGTTTCACCGGAATATGGAAATTTACAACTTCGCCAGAAAATGCAGAGATTCTCGAAAAAAGCAAAGCACTCACTGGAATCTAGCCATAAAAAGAAAGCGAAGCCTGAGTAAAGTGTGGCCGGAATCTGGAAAATTCTCACCGGAAAGTTTGAACGTCACTGGAAATTCAAATAATCTCACTAGACAACCACCAAACAAGTTCTGGCAGCCATTGAGGTTGTTGTCTTAGAACCAGAGATAGCAGAACCACCAAAGGATAAGGCAGTCACAGTCTCATGGAAGCACCCAAAGAAGCATAACCAAAAAAAAAAATAAAGGAATCAAAGAATCTCGCCGAACAACCACCAAACAAGTTTCGACAGCCACCAAGGTTGCTGTTTCTGAACCACCAAAGGAGAAGGCAGTCAGATAAGCACCCAAAGAAGCAGAACCAAAAAATAGAGGAATCGACAAACACACTCTCCCCCTGGAAAAGAGGATCCAATGCCGGAAAAGGAGCAATAACAATCGGCAAAGGAGCCACTGTTGGAAACTGAGATGACACGAGCTCACACGTGCCTGGAGATTGGCCATTCACAAGTTCGCCAGAAACTGAAAATCTTGCCGAAAGTGAGAACCTCACCGAAAATCAACCTCACTAACACACACACTCTGACTGGCCATTGTTATTGTTCATGCTACAGTAACAGCGGCCACCAGAAAAATGCTCAAATTGCCCAAGAACAATCCCTATGCTCTGATACCATGTAGTGAATTGAATCAGAAAAGACGTCTTATTCATGATAACTGTACTAGTATTTATACAAGTGGGAGGAGCCTATACATAATAGCTCATAATGATGATTATACGTCTAATCCCTAATTATATAGGATCTGATTGAGATCTGATTACAATCCATGATATACATTAATACTAATATATTATTTTCTAACAACAAGGATGCAATCTTTGGAAAGATAACAAGTATAGGTGAATTCTCTCATAAAGGGACGATGCAATATATTAAAAATTAAGAGATAAAAGGGGTCAGAGGAAATGGGTATCGTATTAATTTTTAAGGATAAAGTACCTTATAAACTTAACCCACTAACATGAAACGTGAACTTAAACAATTTAAAATATAATATAACATATTTATACAAATGCTACGGGATAATTTTGTCTCGGAAGTTGTCATCAAGGGAAAATTTATCTTTGGAAGTGGAAAAAAATGAGCAATTTTGTCCTGACCATTATCTCATTTAATTTTGATCATTAGTTGACTAAATATGTTGACCGACGGTTCACAAACCATCTACATCAGTTTTGTTGATGTACAAATTTGCTCCAAACATTTTAAATATAACTTTGAAAAAAATGAAGTAGATGGTAGATGGACTTATATGAAAAGATTTTCACCTTAACAAGAATGACGTGAATGATATGTAGACTAATTAGCTCTGCATATTTGGTCAAATAATAGTTAAAATTTTGAGATAACGACTAAGGCAAAATTACTCTACATTTGACACTTCCAAGAATAAATTGTCCTTGAAAAACTTTTGGGGAAAAATTGGTTCTTAAACCCTTTATATATTAAAAACATTATAAAAATTGAAATTATTTCAAAGGATGAAATGCAAAAATATAAATATAAAAACACACAAACTAGGATTAAAATTTTATTTTTAAAGTTTTCATAAACTTTGATTGAAATAAAAAATAATATAATTTTAGTAAAATTTGAAATTCTTTTATATATATGTTAAATAAAGTTAACAAATGTCAAGAAAATAAATAGAAATTATACGGAATTTCTTAAAGTTTGTATAATTTATTTTTATTTTACCAAAAATTTATGTTAGTTTTAAAAATAAAAACTAATGTAATGTTAACAAAATTTAACATTCAAATAATTTTTTATTTTTTAAGCAAAATCACACCAAGGTTCACTAAGACAAATTATATAAGAAAAGTTCGGTAACTTGTCAATGATAGTATTTTGACTCAAGGTTCTAAAACCGAATTGGCCAGGAAACCGATCAAGGTACTGGGTTAATAGTTAGTTGGTCAAACCAAAGTCAACTCGGGATAACTTGGGGCAAAACCGATGAAAAATTGAAGATTTAAGAGTAATTAATATGAAATTTTAAATAAAATTTTAAAAAATCGATTGTTTTCTTAAATACCGAACCAAGTTCATACCTAGACTTGACTGGTTTACTCGATTGGTTCATTGACTTCGGTTCAACTTTCAGAACCTACATATAGTTGTTAAGATAAACAAGTTGTAAATATCAATTTATTAAACGTATGTAAATAAAAATCTCGAGTTGTAAGATGAGAATTAATTATATTTTAAACTTAATATAATTAAATATTAATAATCTAATTATATATTATTAATTGGACCTAACTATCATTTTCTAATAAATAAATATATGTGAAATGATTTGGAGTGATTGTCGTTATCGACATTTTTTTAAAGGAAAAATTAGAGAATGAAGGACCTAGAGAAAAAGATATTTATGGCGAAGGACCATACAAATTGTAATTATTTAGAAGGAATTAAATAAATATAAAAAATTACGTGCGTTCTTCAATTTATAAAAATATATATATTTTTTTAAAAAATCAACAAGTATTTTCATTAAAAATGGAATTATGTAACTTTAATAAAAGTCAATGTCTTTGATAATTTATCATATATTGTTAGATATGATTAGTTTTGATGATGTCTTATATAAATGTTATTCTTAAGAGCAAAAATGTTGCATACTACATTTATCTTCTAATTTGACTAATCTTATATTTAATGTAGATGCAAAGTTTAATAATGGAGATTGATCAAGAAATGAGACTAAAGAAAAAAGAACTTGCACTATATGTTCTTACATGTGATACTGGAAGTCTCTATGCTCAAACAGAAGTTGAAATAAAGCTTCATCATATTTGAGGTACAGTGTAGATACAGAAAGACGACACATGAAATTCTGGAACAAGTTCAGGATAGGCTTGGCTTTCTGGATATTGAAGAAGGTAGAAGCTGCAGAGAATAATGAGCCCAAGTTAAATGATAAAGAATGATCAAGTTGGGAGATGGAAGAAGGAAGAACTTGCTGAATGGAATGAAGATATAATTATTCAAGTTCTTATATTGAAGCTAGAAGCCTCCAAGATCATATGGAAGTTGGAATGGCTCAATTCAGAGTTAAAGTCAGCAAAAATCAGCTTCAGGATGAGAAAACTTGAGTTCACAACTCAAAACTCGAGTTTCCTGCTTTGTTTAGAACTCAAAACTTGAGTTTAGGAATCTAAACTCGAGTCAGCCATCACAAACTCGAGTTAACAAGTGTCTTCAGCATCTCTGGCGTCTCTGGACTAGGAAAACTCGAGTTTCCAAGTCCAAACTCGAGTTTCCAGCTGTCATTAGCTCTTCAACTCCACTGTGTTTCACGTTCAGCACGGGCAATGTCTAGTAATTTGATGATATATCCTAAACCAGAAATGGGATTGAGGTGAAACCAATTTTGTATGAAATTAGACTCCTAATGCGTCATTTTGATATAAAATTCAAGCTCAAAGAAGTTCTGATCAAGGAGCTATGAATTGTGGAAGTTAACAGTGAAATCCACGCCACGCAGCAAACCAAGCTTCAATGTTTTGAGTGTATCTCACAAACTACAAATCCGATTGAGCTAAAATTGATGTCATATGAAAGTAGACTCATATAGCTTTCCATCAAGAGTTAAACAGACCAAAACAGAGTTCAGACCAGGGATATATGACCTTCAAAAGTTGACAGTTAGTTCAAGAAGGCTCAACAAAGTCAAAACTCGAGTTTGTAAGTACAAAACTCGAGTTTTCGGGTTACAGAGAGAAACCAAGTCTAGAAGTTCATCCAAACTTGAGTTTATTAGTGGAAACTCGAGTTTCCATTAGACGAGAGCAGCGAACTTCAGAGGATCTTACAAACTCGAGTTTGTGAAACCAAAGCTCGAGTTTTGATCAGACATAGAGCAATCTGGAGTAAAGCAACAACCTCTAAACTCGAGTTTACAAATGAAAACTCGAGCTTTCATCTCCGCTTTAGAAAATCACCATTTGGAAAATCTTGATTCTTTTGATAAACATCCAGATGATTACTCAAATGACTTATACCACTTCCGAACATTATTTATATCATTTGTGTATAAGTTTTAAATGATTAAACGAAGGATTAAATGCAAATCTTCAAAATGTCAGATTTGTGTCAGAAACATTGAATGTGCTGCAGGAACCCTAACGGATACTTTTAAGGGATTTCCAACGGTCATATTCTTATCTGGAAGAATTTCTCAACGGTCATAAATTGCAACTACCTATAAAGAAGACAGATTCAAGACACAAGAATACATCTTCAAAATGCTCATACTCTGATTTTCATATTATTTACTCTTTGTTTTCAATGTTTACATAGCTTAGCATAGAGAGTGAAATTATTTGTAATGCACTTCAGTGTTTATCTTATTCACTTCTGAGAGAGAAGATTTATTGTAATCATCCTATCATTTTATTTGAGAGTTACTCAAGATTGGGTGATCTTGAGTAGGAAACCCATTGTATTGATTACAGCTTGTAAGGGGAATAAGTTCTAGTGAGAGAATTACTCGAGTATAGAGTGTGTAATCAAGTGGGTGTATTGATTACGGTTTGTAAGGGGAGTGAATCCTAGTGAGAGGATTACTCTAAGTACGAACGTGTAATCAAGTTGAATGAAGATAGTGGATTGAAAATCTCAAGTGGAGCTTGAGGATTTGGATGTAGGTCAAGGATTGGACCGAATCGGGATAAATCTCGGTTGCATATTCTCTTCCCTTATCTCTTATATTTTCAGCATATATGTTTGAATGATTTGTCTATTGCTTTGTAACTCTTTCTTGTCATACAACCGGTTTTCTTGAGTTGCAAAAAGATTATCAAAGTTTCTAAGTTTTTATACTTAACCCAATTCACCCTCCTCTTGGGTTCAGCCGGTTCTTACATATATGTTAAACCAATAAATGTTCTATGATTTATTTTTGTTTAGAAGCAATTTATAATTTATGTAGGTCAAAAAATTCATCCAACGTTAATCAAATTAAAAAATCTAATTAACCTATATATCCTGAAAAATATAAAATAAGTTTATTTTTTATTTTTATAAAAAGAGATTAATTGATATCGGTGTTGATAATATAAATCGGGCAACTTGATGATATAAATTGGTGAAAAATAAAAAGTTAAAAAAATATATGAGTTTAACTGTTGTTAATTAAATAATATATTG
This sequence comes from Acacia acuminata, assembly GCA_019022655.1. NCBI lineage: Eukaryota > Viridiplantae > Streptophyta > Magnoliopsida > Fabales > Fabaceae > Acacia > Acacia acuminata. Next base: position 831,067 of record JAFJYI010000131.1, read on the forward strand.
AAAAAAAGAAGAAGATATGATCATATCATGATGGACAATTTCAGTTTTAATTTTTGTTCTTTTTTTAATTATGAATACAAAAGATAATACGGGAAGTTTGATTAGGGATAATTTAGTAATTTTAAATTTTTTATTATGATGTTTGGTCCTTCTAAGTTTTTATAATTTTTATGGTCCTCTATAATAAATATTATTTTCTCTAGGTCCATTATTTTAATTTTTCCTTTATTATTTTTTTTTTTACCAGATGGCGTCATCCACATTAATAACTGCCCGAATATGGAGAAAAATATTAGATGACATGACCATGATGATAATGATAGTTTTTCTTTCTCTGGTTTTCCCCCTTTGGAGAAAAGCAATTCTGAACACAAGGCTGGGAGCCTGGGACTTCGTTAATTTCATATCAGAATGCTTGAATCTGAACAATGGTTGGGTTTTGGAATATCAAGATGAAACGGAGTGGGGACTAGAAACTTCTCAGTCTCTCACATAAAATGGTTCACAAAAATGTTTTTATCAATCAGTAATACAGCATGGTTATGAACTTTGAAAGATGAATAGTATATATTATATAATTAAACTTAGACGTATAAATTATTAAAAAATACTACGAATATTTACTAACAAGTTGATGGTTGAGATGGTGAGCAAGTATCACCCTATAAGGAGGAGGACACAAGTTCAAATCTTGAGAAGCGCACTTGTTAGGAGAGACAAAACCCTTTATGCTTCAAGCATTGAAAGGGAAACCCCTTCATCAAATCAAAAAAGAAATACTATTATTTATATAGGATTAAAGTGTTAAAATAACTTGAACTTTTATTCAAAGTGCAATAATAATCATAAACTATTTTTTGGAACAAAAATAACCATAAATTTCTAAAACTGGGGCAAAACTGTTAAACGTAGCTAACTTCTGTATTAATTTTCTCATTGTAATATATATAAGTTAGTTAAGTTTAACTATTTTTTCCTAATTTTAAAATTTTATTGGTACTTTTGCTCTAAAAAATAATTTATGGTTATATGTTGCCCTCTTTAAAAAAGTTGAAGGTTCTTTAAGCACCTTAACTCTATTTATATATGATTTAAAATTTAAGTTGTCAGCTCAGATAAAAAAACACATAAATTGTCAGTTTCACAAAATTAATTATAAATGAAGTTGCATCTACCCATTAAAAATAAAACATGATTAGGTATGATAAACTGACCTTTTTTTTAAATCTCCTTGCAAGTGTTTTATACACAAAATGACAAATTGATTGTATAAAAGAAATGACAAATTGAAAAATATATATTATGTACAATTATTTGTGATCGTAGACAATTTAAGAGATATGAGATTAGGCCACAAATTTGCCGGATTACTTTATTATCCACCATCTGATTAGATATGTTGATCTGATCTAAATTTTATTTTTAATTTACGATGGCAACAACAAGGATGTCTCTCAGCAAGAAACAAGTAAGAAAGTGGAAAAGGGAAATTAAGGTTAACTTGTTAATATTGTGTCGTGAATGGTGTTACATATGCAAAATTTTCTTTCAATCCATATCTTAGGAGCTGCGTTTTGGTAGGCTGAAAATGGAGGACGGAAAAGGAAAAGGATTCCTTTCTTTCACATAACATGTCCGTTTGGTTGCCCCATTTTTTTTGGAAAGGGAATTCCAGCCGCTAAAAGTTTTACCTCATTTCACCCAAAAAAAAAAAACGAAATTCATCCTCCACTTCTAGTGATGGCAACCAATTTTGGAAGGGAAAATTTATTTCAGATCCTAAGGAACTAAGAAAATGTTAAAAAAGTCCCAAGGAAAATTCAAATATAAAAAAAGTTCTGTTAACAACTCCTTCGTGGGATTAACAACTCTCATATATGAGATTAATAACTCCATCTGTGGGATTAACAACTCTTTAGAACTTTTATGATATCTAAATTTTCCTTAAGACTTTTTTGATATTTTCTCAGGGACTTGAAAGGAATTTTCCCATTTTGTAAGGTGGGAAAATCCCAAGTAACAACGTTCATCTTCCTCCTCCATCATCAAAGGTCATTTTGCAACCACTGCTTGAGCGTTTTCCTAGTCTATTCGTATATAGTAATCCAACGTTTTTTTTTTTTTTTGTAGTGTATAAAGGTAATTTAGATCTAGCCAAATTACGAAAGGACTGGAATCTAGATGACTAGATGGCAACCATGTGATGATAAAAAGACTAGATTACAGTCGTCCCGTACACTACTTGAGCAGTGGTTGCCATCAAACGTAATTTGGCTAGATTACAATCCTCTCGTACAAAAAGAAACAGTGGATTGACGAAGAAATTTAGTAACAGAATGGTACGATTCCATCGTCAAATAAACTCTCACTAATTAATTAGTAATTCGATCGTTAATTAACTATTCTTTTGTAGTATATCACCTATATCTCCATAGATCTACTTGTCTTTTGTTAGCGGGTTACAAGCAGGCCACTTATGGGAAACATTATTCATCCCGCTACAAGTCATAAGGACATTGGCAAAATATAGGGTACTTCTGATATTCTGTGTTTCTTATTTTAGTTATTTTTTCTCTCTAGAATTTGCCATTCTCCCTTTCTTTTGCCTACCAGACATGAATATGGGGTCACTTCAATATCTCTACTCTACTCATCTCTGTCTCTTTTCCATCCCATTAATCCACACCCTGGAGATTAATTTAATGGACACTTCCTGATCACCAAAAAGGAAATATACAGCCGATAAATGTTTGTCTAGTTAATAAAGAGTTGGCTAATAACCTATAAAATCCTGAATTCAAACTCTCGATACCGATGTGAGGCTCTTGTTGTTGAACAATCTATAAGTACGCCATTTGAACTCAAAGGCATACACTGGCTCTGATGATCGAGCCCCGACACCCAACTCAACTTTATTTTGTATATTAAAACAAAAAGGAAATATACAACATTTACGTAATTAAAATATTTAAAAACTCAAAAATCATGCCTCCTCAGTCACTTCCTCCACTATTGTTAGTCAACCGTGAATGTGAAAAAAAAAATATATATATATATATATATATATATAGAGAGAGAGAGAGAGAGATTAATAAGACTAGATATGGAGTAAGGACCCTCGTGGGATGCAGTTTCCACATAACAGCACTTAACACAGTATATTTTTTTAGACAGTAAGGAAAGGGACGTTAGCACAATAATGGAGGATTTTATTCCAGAAAATTCACCCAGACTTTTCTATTGAAACATCTGTCGCTCTTATCAAAGAAGAAGAAAAATAAGAGAAGTACCAGTCTTATATTTTGCATCTTCTAAATTAGTACTTTTGGCAATGAGGAATTGTACAATTGGCTACGGTGTCGGCCTTCATCCCGAAAAGGAGAAAGTTCGATACCCACTGGTCGATGTGAGGGCTTCATTAGTGGGCGATCTGTAAGTGCTTCTGTAAGCGCTCTTAGAGCCTAAAGGTATGCCCTGGCCCTACTTCTGTAAGTGCTCTTAGAACCTAGAGGCATACCCTGGTCCTAGTGGGATACCGGTATCTACCCACATCTAAACTTTTTTATAGCGAAAAAAAAAAAGTATTTTTAAGAAATAACGTGTTATTATTATTTTTAATAAAAATGTTTGAAAAAAAAATATTTTAATAAATAAAGATAATTTATTTTTGAAGCTTTAAATATACAAATTACGTTATTGTTATTTCTTAAAATCATGACTTATGCTTTTAAAAATTATAAGCTCTAACTTGCAAGTTCTTAATTAAAATGGTAAGTTGCCTCTTTTCTGTAAGGAGTAGAACACAAGCTTTCGGTGCTTGTTAAAAAAGTCGAAAACTCTTTACTCGGTTAATTTTGAACCGGATTATATGCTTGACCAAATCAAACAAAAAATGATAAGCTCTTATTATTGTGGGAAGAGGATCTTTGATAAGAGAAAAAGATATAACCCTAGTAACTACATATATATACTGCCTTTTCTAATTGAGAAATCTGAATTCGGTCATGGCATATAGTTTCATTTTAAGACAACATAGGAATAAAACACCTTTTTAAAAGGTGACTAGCCCTTGTACTCCTTTTGATCGGTTAACCCGGTTGGTCCTAGCTACTTTGGGCCAGGTTTGTGTTGGGCTGAATTGCCCACATCAGCCCAGTACATCAGTGTCATCTAGCCTCAAATTGTGAGCCTCCCAAAACTAATTTGGGTTAAGAGAACTTCCCAAGTGGATGTTAGAGTCATTTTTGTAGAGCGCAATAGGATAGTTGATGCTTTAGCTAAGTTTGATATTTCCAACTCTTCTATTTTTGATGTGTGCCCCAATTTCATTAGGAGTTGGGTTGATCAAGATATTTGTAATTAATTTCCCCTTCTGTGTAATTTCTTTTATGTAATGTAGGCCTCGTGCCATCTCTTTTCCAGCAAAAAAAAAAAAAAAAAACTCAAGTTTTTAATAGGATTAGAGGGAAATTTTGTACTAGAATCTATTACCAATAGACAAGTTTTTTACGCCAAAATTTTTTTAGTGACAATTTTGCCTTAACTATTATTCTAATTAATTTTGACCCGTTAGTTGATCAAATATGCTAAGCTAACAATCCACATATCATTCACATCATTTTTTTAAGTTGCAAATTTGATACGGAAGTTCCTGTGTCATTTTCATTTCTTTTCAAAGTTATATTTAAAATTTTAAAGGAAAATTTGCACTTAACAAAAATGATGTGATGGCATGTGGATTGTCAGTTTAACATATTTGGTTAACTGTTAAAATTATCTGGGATAACAGCCCTAACAAAATTCCTCCCTTTTTGACATTTAAGCAACAAAATTGCCCCTAGGTGACAACTTCCGGGATACATATCCCAAACTATCCATTCTCCTGTATGCTAACCATGGAAGCGTACGTGTTATGAAGAAATTCACAAATATAGTACCACACGTTGATAACGTGAAATAAATGTTTGCGCAGTATCTGAGCCACACAAAACCTTGATAGATTTTAAAAGATTAAGGTGTAGATTGGCTAACAAAGTATTACGCTAAAAGCACCCAACACAAAAAAGTTTTAAGGGGACCATAACTACTAAAAAACAACTAAAAAGTGAAAAAAAAAAATCACAATGCCATTAGAGTATAATATAATGTATGTTGCTTGCGAAATGAAGAAGTCGAGGTGGTTGGTGGGAGGGTTAAAGGATTAGAATGTGAGTGTGAAGGCAATACCATTATTTAAAGGTTAATAATCCAATATACTTCCACTACAAGAACGGAATATGCGATCGAGGAGGTAAATGCGAAGGCGACCTGGAAACGAGGGCTTCTAGGGTGACATCTTTGTCATTGTTGATGGCAAGATGCAAGCTTAATCAAACTGGAAGGAGGAAAAGAACAGATCGTCATAATCTTGGAACTTCACCGGAAACTGGAGAAAGTTCACCAAAAACTAGAAAAAGATCGCCAGAAACTAGAAAATCTGCCAGAAATTTTAGAAAACAAACGATTCAAGCTCTTCTTCCCTCTCTCAAGCTTCTCTCACCCTTCCAAGCTCAACCCGTGATGCTGTGACATAGAAGATCGAAAGCCAAAAGAAGCTTCGACGCTATGAAGGTCGAATCCTAGAAGAAGGTTCCTTGTCCTCAACTTGCAGCGCTCACTCGAGAAGGAAGCTCTCTCCCTTAGATGGTTCTGAGCTCTCCCTGACTCATCTTTGAAACTTTGGCCGAGTCTCTATCACAACCCAAGAGAGCTGTCGAAAATGGAGATGTGATCTGGAGAAGGTGCGAAGGTGGTAATATTGGTTTGGTTCTCTTCTCCGATGAGATCAAGCTCCAAGGTCACCCTCTCTTGTTCACGGCCTCAAGTTTGGATTCTCTTTCGCTCTCGCCTCGTAGTGCCCCCCGGGACGGAAGTTGAGAGTGCTTGGTTCTTTTTCCTGACACGTGTATGCTACATATTCCTTTCCTCTGTGCCACGTCAAAAATTCCAGTCAAAGTCTTCCCCCGCTAATTATTTAAATGGCCGTTACATTATACTAATCACTTTTTAATTGTTTTTTAGTAGTCATGGTCCTCTTAAAACTTTTTTGTGTTGGGTTCTCATAGCATAACACTTTGTTGACTAATCTATACCTTAACGCTTTGTAGCACATTGAAGCTCTAGTCACATTCTTCACCACTAAATCTCAAGACATTTAGCTACTCATTAGCTTAATAGTATTTAAAACTTCTTCAAAAATCAAATAATCCATTGAAGAAGAGTGGAAATTAAAGAGCTTAAGAATTTGAAATCATAGAGCCTTGTTGGCATCTCAAAAGCTCACCAAAAACAAGAAAATCCTCTTTAAATTGGAGAAATTTTGCTAGGATCTGGAAAAAGCTCACTGAGAATTGGAAAATCCTTCGAAAAGTTTAGAGAAAGAACAATTTGAGCTCTTTTTCCCTCTCTCAAGATTCTCTCGCCCTTCCAAGCAACCCCGCAACACTAGTGAAGCTTTTCTCAAGGTCAATATCGGATTTTCACGAAGAACAAGGTCGGAGGTACTATCCCTTACCTTCTTGGCTCTTTATTGTGGTCTATATTTTGAACTTTTGGTTCTTCTTTCTTTAAGAACAGAGGGAAATGGTGGAAGTGAGGTGTGGCATTGGTAAAGGAAAAATTGAAGATGAAGGTGGTGGTTGAAGAAAGAAGAGACGCAAAAGGTGGAACTTGGAAGGCGGAGGTGGTGGAATGAAGACGACGAGGTGTAGTGTTGTGAGAGTAAAAGTTGAGAGAACGAGATGTAAGGTCCACCCCTCCCAGGTGCTTTGTGTTGCGATGCACCAATTTCGAAGGACATCCTAATGTGTCAACGAAGAATAGGGGTGGAAATAGGCTTGGCTAGACTAGGCCTTACTAAATAGTCCTAAGCCTGCAATAAAGATTTAAATCCTGGGCCTAAGCCTGAGCTTATATGTAGGCTCTTTTTTAAGCATTAGCTTTAAAGGCCTGCCAAAGCTTGAAGCTTGTTTAAATGCATACTTAAAATGTAGGCCTTAAAATAGCTTTTAAAACGTATGCCTCCAAATTTATATATAATCATTCAAGTCTATTTACAATTCTATATTATGTCTTGAAAGCCTAACATCTATTCTCATCATAATATAAGGGCTTAGTAAGGAAAATAAAAAATGCTTAGTGACAATAATTATCTGAGCAAGTATTAATAACAAACATTAATTGTTTGTTGACTAATAAGATATTTTATGAAATTGACCAAGCTTAACAAACAGCAAGTAAAATTGGATTTTACCTTTTACTTTTCCCACGTAAATCAGGAGAAACTCTTCCTACTAAGATTATAATATTTTATTTGGCACTAAAATAAACTCATAACAATTATTATGATTTAGGGAACGACACAAATCAAGGGAGTGGGAGTGAGTTGGCATTGTCATCTCGATCAATCAAAGAGAAGAGAGGTACGGATGAATAATGATTGATGCAAATGCAAGGTTTCAATGTATGTGAACGATGATGGAATATGAAACTTAGGATTAATGCTAAGTTGGTAAACTTATAAATAATTTCTAAAACTATTAAGATGATATTATATATAATGGCATAAATTAAAAAGTTAAATAGGCCAAACATTTAGGTTTGTAGGCTAGGCTTTGTGAAAATAGTTCTGGCAATAAGCCTTGTGAATATAGGTATGGCAATAGGCCGTAGCCTTAGCATGATATATTTACTAAATATGCTAGGTTAGAGCTTTATGTAAACTAAGTTGTTGGCCCCTATTAGGGGGTCTAACCTATTTCCATCCCAAACAAAACGAAGAGGAAGAAGAACTTTCGGTCAAATTAGGTTTTGACTAGGGATTTAATTGGAAAATTTAAAAGTTCCCGAGGAGGAGGGACTAAATGGAAAAGTTTTGAAACATTTGTAGGACAAACTATCATTTACAAGAAAAGGGGCCCTTTGATGTAATATTTTTTGATCATTTTCTTCATTAATTTGCAATTTCAAGAAATTCTAGGGACATCTTTTTGTATTGTTCACTAGTCCTCAAAATATTAATTTTGACCCTCTAAAATCTCAAATTTTCTTTTTAAATACCTATAGTTCAAGAATAACCACAAGATAGCATCAAAAGGGCAAGAAATCATTTGTATGTATGAATAATTAACAAAGCCTCTCATTACACTTAATTCAATACAAATGTCTTTAATTTATATTAGTACTTAATAATGCAATAATGTCGCAAGAAATACATTAAAAATCCCAATTTAATTATCAAAAATTCTATAAAAATATGGTTGAATTCTCATATGACTTACTTTGATCACAGATATCGATATCATTACGTCATTCTTTCTTTGCGTCCTACCACATGAATCACGATCCACGTCTAGTATGTGCATTATTAGTTTGACCCAAATAATGTAAGCTTCCATGCACATATTCCAGCACCATAATCAGTTTCACTCAGAAAATGAAAAGGCCATGGAATCCAAAAACAAAGAGCATTATACAGCAAGAAGAGACTTCTTGATGCTTGAACCCACATATGGAACCACATCTTCAGCGTCAACAACTCAATGTCCCTTAAATCTGCAGTTGACTTGAATATTCCTGACATCATTCACAAACATGGCAAGCCCATGCCTCTCTCACTTCTCATCTCTTCCCTTCATATCCACCCTTTTAAGTCTCAAAATATCTATCGCTTAATGCGAATCCCTACTCATTCTAGCTTCTTTTCACTCCAGAAGCTTCGTGATTAAGTAGAAGAAGATTATGTCCTTACGGATGCATCCACCCTTCTGACAAAAGACAACCCTTTGAGTGTCACCCCTTTCTTGCTTGCCATGTTGGATCCCATTCTAACAAAACCATGGTATCAACTAGCTAGCTGGTTCCAAAATGACGATCCGACGCCGTTTGACACGACACATGGAAAGAAGCTTTGGGAGTATGCTAGGGATGAGCCTAAGTTTGACCATTTTTTAAATGAAGCCATGGCTAGTGATGCAAGCTAAGTTGGTGACAAGTGTGGTGATTGATAAGTGTAAGGGTGTGTTTAAGGGATTATTAGAGTCATTAGCGGTCCCTTGGGGGGGGCGCAAAATTATAGAATAGAACCTAGTGTTCACAAAATTACATTTCAACCATATAAAAATTTCATTATTGTCGTTTTAGTTCTTCCATGAAACTTTTAGTTGGAACTAAAGTGAAATATTAAAAATTTTATAAGGTTAAAATATAATTTCCTAAACTTTTGGGTTCAATTCTATAATTTTAAGGGGCCCCCGGCCCCAAACCCCTTCCCCCGGCGGGCAAAAATTCCGCCCCCGGGTGGTGTCTTGTCATAGTGGCTAACATTTCGATAAATACAATATTGTGATGTGTTTGATCTTCCGCACGTTGTCGATGGCCTCCAATACAGTGGGAATCTCAAGTTTTGGGGAGGAGACATGTTTGAGGCCATTCCTCCTTTCCGTGGAGAACTAGTTTCAATGCTTATCCAAAGGCGCTCATCCTATCCGGGACCGTCCGGATGGAGCAGGATGATCCAAATTTTGTTAAACGGGTGATCTTTGGATAAAAAATTAATTTTTTGAAAAAATATTAGTTAAGAGATTATCTTTATTTTAGATTTTCTATCCATTAATTTTTTTTTTATATGGACAATCTAGATGGGATGAATCCTTGGTGCTTATCCAAAAGAGAGGCACCGAAACTGGTTCGATGGGATACTATCAAAGGTGGCTATAATCTATTTATATGTATTCATTTCACGGGGCCCTTTAGTTTTGAAGAGTAATTAACTAGCTAATTGTTACTCCATTTCTTTCTTTTTATAAGAAATAACGACACATTTACTCTATTTATACCTAAATATAAACTTCAAATTTATAATTAGGCTTGTCCTAAAATATATTCTTCGTTTTACCTTTGTCAAAACATTTAGTGCGTTTTTTTCAACTTCACTTTGGCTGTCTTTATTGCATTGATTGTCTTTCTCTCACTTGTTGTAACACCCCATTTTTCAAAAGCGGAATAATATCATTTAATCAGAGTGGTGCATCGGAGCAGTTCAAAAGAGTGAGTACTGATGAGTATATTACAAAATATCAACTATGGTTTGTTATAGTAGTGGCACATTCATCCCAATAATTCAAAATATTATACAGTCCAAAAACAGAAAGAAACTCCGACCAAGTCCTCAAGCGGGATGCTTACCCTTGTCGACGACCTGCGGTCCTCCAGACCCTGATGCTATAATAAGAGATGAGGTCCAATGCCCATTGGACCTCAGGTAATGGTTAACCTCATGCTCAAGTAATACAGTAGATATTCATGACATTACAGCAGTAATCAATACATAAGCACACAGCAGATGCAAGATTAACATATCAACAGTACATAGCACACAGCACATGTAAAGTTACCCACGTTTGCACTAACCAGTGCCATGATAGCATGTCGTGTCCTTAGCGCTAGGAAAACAATCCTACGGTGTTATCAAGACTATAACCTGTATAAAGCTGAATGTATAAACAGTGATCTAAGACGAGTCTTAGTCTATGAAATCATCTATCACATATAAGCATACAATAAGCATCAGAGTTAGTGTTACAGTACGCGTCCGTACCTTAGTCCGTGTGGGTGGTGGTACGTTTAGATGTTGGTTCGTTTCCTCGGATTGCCTATAAATGTATAACCACATTATTTCTTTATAAAACGTAGTCTAAGAGGTACTTTAGCCACCACTGACCCCTCCTATCCCTGATGGATTTATTATTCCAATTATATTCCTTAATTTTCGTTAAAAAAAAAATGCTGTTCCAGCAGTTCTGGGCAGATTTTTTGATAAATTTGAAAATTCATAACTAAATCCACAAAAATTGAAACAAGGTTCTGTAAAATTTCCCAGAAATCTTAGCATGTATATTTTTCAGAAAAAATATTGGTTTTCACCCAGAATTTGTGATTCATTCCCAGTTTAATGATCTTCAACCACTGCCCAGAATTTTTCTAGAAAAATACAGCCTTATTTCCAGAATTTTTATCTCCCTCTACAGACCTCTAATTGATGCATATTTTATATCAATGGAAAGATATACATGTCTACTACACCCATGAATTATTTCAGAATTTTGGAAGATAATTTTGCATATAAAATATTACTCTCTAACTGCCTAACTCCCACTGCCCAGCAACCCAAGACTTCTCTATCTCACTCTAACTTGTTCCATTAGTCCTAGAAGTCACTTCCCAACATGTTTCCACCTTGTCGAGGCATCTTTCGATGCAATAAGGCTTGAAAACAATTATAGGAAATTACTTTACCTATTTCCTAGATTAAAACTAACAATTCTACTAAAAGCTACTAAGAACTACGTACTAAGAACTATAAGAACTAGAGAGAAACTAAAAACAAAAGACAAGCTTACCTCTTGAAGCCTCTTGCTTGCCTCCTCCTTCTTGCTTCTACTCTATTAGAAATCAACTCTTGGAGTTTGATTTGGGGTGAAGAATGATGAAGGGCAAGGCCCCTATTTATAGTAAAAGTTCAAGAATTACATCCTTGGATCATCTTTTCTTATCAATGGCTAATATTAATTTGTGCTTCCATGATGATACATTTGTGAGCAAAGGATTCTCATTGGTCCATACTAATTTTATTGGATTTAGCTAATTATTCTAATTTCCTTATTTAAATTCAACATGTGCTTTCAAATATAATATATTTTAATCACTCACTCACTCACTCTCTCTCTCTCCCTCCCCCTTTCTCTCTTTTCCTTTCTCTCTTTTTCCTTTCTCTCTTTTTTTCCTTCCCCATCCGTGCTCCCTCTCTCTCTCTCTCTCTCTCTCTTGTCTCCTTGCATTTTTTGCTCATGTGGTCCCATGTGCTAGTGTATTTATCCTATTTTAAGTATTATTTTAAATTCTTCTATTTATCCTCTTCCATTTTGCATTTATAAGCCCATGTGATTTATTTAATTATGCTTATTATTTAATTTTGTTAAATAATCTATTATCCTCTCATCTTGGACCCTATCCATTGGATTAGATTTTGTGTTGTTTATATTAAATCTTGGCCCTTTACTATAAAGCATGAGCTCTTGTGATGTCATCCTTGTGATGTCACTTTGATGACATAATCAAAGCTTAATTGTCATTAGCAAAGTTTAATTAACTCTTAATTGTATTTGTTAGCTAACCATTATTTAATTAAATCAAGCTTTATGCACCATAATTAATTATGAAGGTTTACACAATTATTTAATTAAGTGAAGACTTAATTGCTTATCAATCTTTACAAATTTTTAAGTATCTTCATAACATTATCTTCCTCTTTTTGATTATTCAAGAACCATAGTTTATTATAATAATCATTTGTATTTTAGGATCCTTAAATGTGGCCTAAAGATTTGCCTTTGGTTGTTTTAAATTTTCAAGAGAAAATTGCCTAGAAGATAGCTAACAAATTTATAAAATTTAGAGACAACATACTCTCTTTTATTAAACATATAGTATTTATCAAAATATAGCTTTCATTAGAAATAGGGATTTTTAGGGTTTTACACTTGTCATTTTTACAAATCAGCTGAAACACAATTGTCCTTTGATATGTTGATGATGGTTTTGGTCGCTGGAAAAGAGAGATATGAGAAAGAATGGACCAAGTTGATATTCTCTGCTGGTTTTAGTGACTCTACAAGATTACTCCTCACTACAAGAAAATGGCAAATTTGCGACGGAATTTGCGAGGGAACAAAATTCCGTCGCAAATTTTGGAAAATTTGCGAGGAAAATAATTTCCCTCGCAAACCGGCCCAATTTTGCAAGGGAATAAAATTCCGTCGCAAAATTGGGAAAATCCTCGCAAATCGGCCCAATTTTGCGAGGGAATAAAATTCCGTCGCAAAATTGGGCTATTTTGCGAGGGAAAACATTTCCCTCGCAAAATTGGGTCATTTTGCGGGAAAGATCCTTCCCTCGCAAAATTCGGGAACCGGGTGGGATATGTCTCCCCAATTTCCCCAAATTTTTGAGGAAGGATCTTTCCTCGCAAAATGACCCAATTTTTTTTGCGAGGGAAAGCGTCCTCGCAAAATTGGGTCATTTTGCGAGGGACGGATCATTCCTCGCAAAATTCGGTATTTAAAAAAAAAAAAAATTCAACAGCCCAACTTAAGCTAAGCCGGCCCTAAGGTGGTTCCCGAGTTTGTCCCAGCCTTTACATCACGACCTTCAATCCTTCATCACTCAACAGAAGCAGAGTCATAGACCGTGTCCGTGAGTCTTTTTCTTCAACTTCGAGCAAGAAAATCTGTGGGTCTTCTTCACTCCAGGTTCAATCCGTCTCTCGTCGCTCATCCCCGCCCTCGTCCTCTATTTCTCGACTCTTCATCTCTCCATAAGTTTTCTTCTTGCTTTCATTTAAATCCCAGAAACCCTAAATTAGTTTCCCTTGTGCCTTTCTTCGATTTCTTTCGGATTTATTGGATTTAAATCCCTTCGTCTCTCATCCCTTGCTTCGATTTACTGGAGACTAATTTTATTTGTGGGGATTAGAAGTTCTAAACAGAGAAATTAGTTGTAGGCAAAGATCTGATAGAGCCTCTCCCTAGGTTTCTTCTGAAAGCTCACCGTTGAAGACCGCGTCTCTCAATCTGATTCTAATCCTGATACAATCAAATCCATTTTCGATGAGGAACTCAAAGTGGTGACCTTTTACTATCAATTGATTCAAAAATTAATCAGTTCTTCTTCTAATTAAATTCTAGTCCTCTCGTCGCCATTCTTTTGCTTGATGAAGATAAAAAAAAGACATATTTCGTAAATGGAATTTTCTTCGGTTGGATATGCCGATATGGGTCTTGGTTGAAGAACCTACTTCAGCAACTTGGTGTTCTGGGCGGGAGAGTTTTTCCTCTCCTTATTTGTGGCGTGAGTCAAAATTAAAAATCCGATTAGTTTCCCTAGAATTTCAAAAGCAAGTGCATTTGGGTCATTAAATATAATTGTATGTTAAAATTGATTCCTTGTCCTTGCCATATCCTTTTAAAGTATAATTGTGTTCATCTGGGTCATTAAATACATATCATACATGATGAAATTGCTTTCCAGTTGATTGTGAATGAGAATTATTTGGGCACCATAAAGTGTTGTCTGAGTGTTGTCTGATTTTATATGCACCAACCTTCAGTGTGTTAGTAACGATCTTTTTAAGGTTTGTAATTCATTCCATTTTTATTACTTTATTTCTTGTCAATTACCGTTACTGAATCTTCATTTATTCAAAGCTTTTGTTTTATTGATGAAAAATCTGATTCTTATTGAACTTATTTCATGCATACATATTCTTTGGACCATATTGCAGTGTTCTTCTGTCCAACGAACATCCATCTTCTCTAGTTAACCACAAATTGGGTAAGCTCATTCGTGAATATAACCCCTTTGTATTTTTATTTTTACTTTTTAAAAAGGATGTCTTTAATTTTCTTGCCTTGAATGCCTCGATTTCTCACTGCACTTCTCCAGTTCTCCCAATTGTCTCAACATAGATATAACTAAATTATACAACTGCTAGGGGCAACTAAAGGATCAAACCAGAGCGTTCTCAGAATCAATTAAAGGATCAAACCCAAAAGAAGATCAAGAGCTCTTTAATAAAAAGGATGTCTTTAATTTTCTTGCCTTGACATCTTACTCATTTTCCTAGGGTGAAGTATTTTAATTTGCATCTCGCAACTTTGGTAAACAAACTCATCTATCAAATTCAGAGTGAGTTTTAACTTGGTCTGGTGGTTTGTTTGAACATCATATCTGATATGGCATTATCCCCCAACACTTCCCCAATCAATCACTTCATTGTGACTTTTTTATTTTGTTGTTTTTTCAGGAAGTTGGTTACCTCCATCAAGTTTCTATCTCGAACTTTGAATGAAGTTGATGTTCAAGCAATATTCAGGTAAAATGCTCGGGTAAGTCTCATTTTTCTTCATTCTTTTACATACAATGTGAAGTTTATACTCAAGCATTGTTGTCAAATATGTGAATGTGACTGCTTCTCATAAAAATCCCCTGATATTAAATGTGGCGCCTCGGCCCTCGGGTTAAGTATATGTAATACAAGTATATTAACAATGACTTTGGTTTCTTTGCGGATTATCTTAGGCTTGCAGAATTTTAATAAAGACAGCATTGCTTCTGTAGTAACTGCTGCTGACAAGGTTTAATTTTCTCCAGCTCCCTATTTTCATTCTTTCTACATTTTACTCCCACTGAACTGCTAGGTTTAAATACATTATAGTTTGCAAAGATTTTTTATTTACAATTTCTTAATGACGGTGAATTTGAAGGGTCTTAATCTGTCCTGGAGTTATACCAAGTGAATTTGGTGATCTTAGTCAATTGCAAGAATTGTAAGTGATGCTTTCTTTCTTTTTTAATTTTCACTTTTATTATCTGTTTATTTATATCTATAACCTTAGTGTAACATGATGATCTTTCATAAAAATTTAGAAAATTGGTTTAATACTATATTTGATATTCTTCATCTATGAGATTTCATGCCCCGTCCACATGCATGTCCCCATCTTCTAGTGTACTATCCTCATTCTCTCGGTTGCTTCTTTGGAATATGTTTTTTGTTCATTGCATGTGTTTGTTTGCCACTTTCTTGATTAAGTGCCAATTAAGCGGTAGTTGAATTAGTTAGTATTACTTGTGTTTGTTCCAAAAGTCTTTGTGTAGGGTTGGGTTGAGGAAGTATGGAAGGTGATTGTGATAGGAGTTGGATGTATAATCGTCTAACTCGGAAAAACAACTTACTCAAGTTTTCTTGGAGGGTTTGGAAGAGTTCATCAAATTTGCTGCGGGCGCACGCAACTAATTCAAGTACCTCGATTAGTTGTCCGTGTGTGAAATGTAGGTGTATGCAATTTCATGATCCGAGCACGGTCAAAATCCATTTGTGTAAAAGAGGATTCATGCCAAATTATGAATGTTGGCAATTTCATGGGAAGTCGGAAAAACAACGAGTGGTTATTACGGAGATAGTACTCATCGATACAACCTTAATCAATATGAGCAGTTGGTTATGGATGCCGCGGGACCGTCGATCGGCCAATACTTTGATCCCGTTACACTTTGATCCCATTACTCATGCTGAACTGTCAGATATGGGAGAGGAGACCGGTGCACATACTCAACCAGCAAACATAGGAGAGGATCCTAATCCGGGAGCCGAGAGGTTCTATAAAATGCTTCAAGATGCGCGACGTCCTTTATGGGAAGGTTGTGAACACATTGAAAATAGTGAATATTCATCACTATCGGCTACCCTAGCAACACTAAGCTTGAAGACTGATCACCATATGAGTAAGAGGAATTACAATGAAATGATGCAGATCATGAGTAAGATTGTTCCCAATGACAATAATTTGCCGAAAGATTTTTACCAAGCAAAGAAAAAGGTGAAAGAGCTTGGGCTCGGATGTGAAAAAATCCATTGCACGCCCCGAGGAGGATGTATGCTCTATTACAAGGATGATGCTAAGCGAACTACATGTAAATTCTGTGCACATGAGAGGTACAAAGTTGTGAGGAATGGAAGAAAAACGACCTTTAAAGCGTTAAGCAAGATGTGGTACTTTCCTCTCATGTCAAGACTTCGAG
This sequence comes from Acacia acuminata, assembly GCA_019022655.1. Classification (NCBI taxonomy): domain Eukaryota; kingdom Viridiplantae; phylum Streptophyta; class Magnoliopsida; order Fabales; family Fabaceae; genus Acacia; species Acacia acuminata. The sequence continues at coordinate 847,744 of JAFJYI010000131.1, forward strand.
ATTGTATTCATCACAAAAAATAGCCGTCACATGAGATGGCACCAGGAGCATTGCGGGGATGAAAAATTTGTGACGCATCCCTCCGATGCCGAAGCTTGGCTGAAATTTGACGAGGCAAATCCTTCGTTTGCGAGCGATCCGTAATGTCCGTCTTGGTTTATGTTCGGATGGGTTCGCTCCTTTCAACCAGACGGGCGTAATTATTCTGTTGGCTCCGTGATTGTGACTCCATACAACCTCCCACCTTCCATGTGCATGAGAAGAGAATTTTTTGTTCCTCAACGCGTTAATCCCCGGGCCATCCAACCCAAAAAGAAAATAGATGTATATCTAAGGCCTTTGATAAACGAGTTGAAGATGTTGTGGAGTGAAGGGGTTCTTACGTATGATGTATCATTGAGCCGAATTTCACCATGCGGGCGCCTTAATGTGGACGATAAATGATTTCCCGCATATGGGATGTTGAGTGGATGGCAAACTTTGGGAAGCTTGCATGTCCGGTATGTCTCGAACGAACGTGGGTTATAGCTTGAAATATAGTCACAAAGTGTGTTGGTTTGACGTGCACCGGCGATTCTTGCCTATTGATCATCCGTTTAGGAATAATAGAAAAGACTTCAAGAGGAATGTGATCGAACACGCAGATCAGCCTCGTCGTTTAAGTGGCCTAGAAATATGGGACGGGGTCAAGTACATTCAAAGTGTTGAAGAGGGAGCCGCTTCCGGCTCACCGAGAGGGATATGGCATTCAAGATCATTGGAACAAACGCAAAGCATCTTTTGGGAGCTACCATATTGGAAAGATCAATTGTTAAGACACAACCTCGATGTCATGCATATTGAGAGGAATGTGTTTTGTAATATTCTGCACATCGTAATGGACACCAAGGGTAAGACGAAGGATACGGTCAACGCAAGACTTGACATAGAACATATTTGCAAAAGGCCTGGTTTGCATTTGATCAAGAATGCCGCCAACCGAATTTCCAAACCTAAAGCGTCTTACACATTGAACAAAGAGCAGAATTTACAATTGTTGCAATGGGTTAAAGATGTGAGACTACCGGACGGTTATGCATCAAACTTTAAGAGATGTGTCGACATGAACGAGGTGAAGTTAGTCGGGATGAAGAGTCATGATTGTCATGTTTTCTTTCGAGAGATTGTTGCCGTGGGCCTTCAAAGCACTACCGAAGCATATATTGAGTATTTCGACAGAATTTTCCTTGTTCTTTAGAACAATTTGTGCTTCTGAGCTTAATGTTGATAAGTTACGACAACTGGAGGAGAGCGTGCCAATAATGCTATGTAAGTTAGAGATGGTGTTTCCTCCTAGCTTCTTTGACTCAATGGAACATTTGCCTGTTCACTTGGCGTACGAAGCAAGGGTAGGAGGTCCACAACAATATAGGTGGATGTATCCGTTTGAAAGGTAATATATATATAGAAAAATTTGTTTGTGATTAATTGAAACACACACATTACGAAGAAAATAATAAATACCTTCTGATTGTCCATTGTAGGTTTTTACACACACTTAAGAAGAAGATAAAAAATCCAAGGTACGTTGAAGGATGTATAGTGAAGCTTTTCTAGTCGAAGAGGCCACTAAATTTGCCTCATACTATTATCCCCCCTGGTTATATCAAGATGGAGAGTGGTACCTCGTAACGATGATGGCGGTGAACCGAGTGGTCATATATCAATATTTAATTATCCTGGCCGAGTCGTGTGAAAACATTGTAGGTCAACTCGGAAGGAATAGATAAAAAAATAGCGGAGTGGTACATTTTAAACAAGCGTGACGAGGCCGCCGAATACTTAAAGTAAGATTTCATCTTTTTATTCTGTGACGGTAAAAATTAAAGTATTAATTTCATTTCCTTTTTGTTACAGTCACTTCTCTAATTCGGTCCGATCGACAAATCCTGAGATGTCGGATTCAGATGTTTATCAATTCATGAACGTTACGTTTTTTAAATGGTTACGATCCTTCTTCATGCACCACCCTGAGGCTCCCCAAGATGTTGTGTGGAGTTTATCTTACTGGGTCTGCAACAACATTACCGGATCAAAAAATATGTAATCAATGGGTATCGGTTTGCAACCGTTGAAGCGAGCAAGGATACAGAATGTTACAATTACGGTGTATGTTGTCGAGGTGGCCAAGCTGACGAAGTCGAGGGCGACTACTACGGGATATTAATGGACATAATTCAGCTGGATTATGAGCGGGACAATTCGGTGACTCTATTTAAATGTGAGTGGTTTGATACCACTCGCGTGGGACAAAAGTGGACAAATATGGAAATGTTGAGATCCATTTGGTCAAGGAGATATACAGTTAGTTATGACCCATTCATTCTTGCTCAACAAAGCGCAACAATGGTTTATTATACATCATACCCTACATCCCGCCAAGGGTGGATGGGAGTTATCAAAACCAAAGCACGAAACATTATACCTAAGTCGAAAAAGTCAAAAACAAATGACGATATGACTGAACCGTTCCAAGCCGATGTGGAATGTGTACTTGCCCTAAGTATTGCCGAGGACGATCTACCAACCAATCTCTTTGATTCCACTGCGGAGTTAGAGTTGATTCCTATCAATATTGACGATGAGGAATCAGATGATGATGAGGCACAAGAGATATACTCAACTAGTGAATCTGAATTCGACGACTATGAGACATCGGTGGAAGGTGTGCAGGCAGAGGTCGAAGAACAGGATTCGTCCGATTGATTTAAGTTAGTTTTTTTTTTGTTTATACTAGATACTTTATTACTTCGCCAGTATCATATTGAGTAAATTTCTTATATTTTTATATATATTGATATAATGTTTATAAGTGTTCAGAGATGGAGCATCGAGGAAGGCGTTCGTGCTTGGGACGTAGTAGTGTTAGCTCTCGGCCTGTCCTATTGGGGGGGTAGGACGATACCATCTACCTCTTCCATAGGCGGAGAGGGCTTGACTCTTCCCCAGATGATCGTCATTTACTTTTTCATCTTCACCGTCTACTACCGGCTGTGTTTTGGGCGGTAGAGGTAGAGGTATGCCTGTCTCTCCGATTGATCCACAAGGGCGGAAGCGGGTTGAGTTTACGATTTCTAACTAATTTACATATATTTTGTTTTTTATAAGCATCTATGTTATAACATTTTCAATACTTCTTCCTTTAGCACACGAGTCGCCTCGAGCCGGGTCGGGGATGCTAGTTCCTCCCACACACCGGCTTGGGGAACATTTGATCCGAGTACGGGGAAGATGTGGATTCATCTGTCGTGTGCGCTAGGGTAAGTAATGTAAAGTTACTAGTAATGTTATGATTTTTTACCTTTAGCTTGTATGCTAATATTTGTAACATTTTCTTTGTTTTCGGGTTTCGGCTGATAAGCGGTGAAGAAATTCATAAAGGATCAAATGTTCGTAATTTCACTCGGCCTTGGGCCAAGTGGACGAGAGATTCCTCGGGTTTGACCGGGACACTTGGTTTAGGGAATTCTTAGTAAGTTGTGTGATTTATGGTTATTAATTTCTTCTCATCAAAATACAAATTGATTAACTACTTTTATACTTTGGAGAACTAATTGTAGCATATTGTTTTTCGGGGAGAGTTTAGGCGGTTCTAGGTTGATTTGGTAGATTTAAAAAGAGCTTATAACTTCAAGGCCGGCAAGTGGATGTCGATAGATTTTATAAATTGAGAGAGGGAAGGGGAAAGAAAAATTGGATTCAAGGCGAGGTCGTAGAGCAGTTAATTGAAAGATGGGCCACCGACGATAAATTTATAAAGCAAAGTGAACAAAATAAGTTAAATAAGGCCCAAATGGATGGACCTTCATATGTTGTGCATTTTGCATTCCATTAAGTGAGCATAAGCGAAAAATTGTAAGTATACGTTATTTTCTATTTTAGCTTTCAATATTTTATACTTTGAAGTAATTAATTGACGGTTATCAATTTTTATTATTTCTCTTTTAATTAACGCTTATCAATTTGTGTTTGCGGGCGAGACTGGGGAAGTTCCCTGCGGATTCGATTTCTTGGGTTGCCTTTGAGCGGACCCACTCCAAGGAGATTGAAGGTGGGAGGCGTTGGATTAACACCAAGTCCCAAAGCAATGCGCGGTGAGATATTAACTAGATTTATTAGTTGTTTAAAACAAGAACATTTATTTTATTTTACATGTCTTATTTGTGATGTATTATTGTGTGTTTGTAGGAGACCTATCGAAGCCGACGCAGAGAGAGACTCGCAGATTGAGAACGACCCGGCGTCCTCTTATTCTGATAACGAGAGTATCTTCATTCAGGCTGCAGGAGGATTTGACAAGAAGGGGAGAGTCTTCGGGATGGGTGCCTCTGCCAGCGAACTGAAGTCTTCTACGAAGCGCTCATCGGGAAGTATTGGAGGTGTTTCTACAGGTAGACGTAATACTTTTGCTACCAATCGCAAACCATTATTCCCTCGTCCATTTAAATGAAGTACAAAAAATAAACTGACTTCGTAATGTTGGTTTTGTAGAAGATAAGAGGGTGAAGACGTTGGAAGCAAAGGTGAAGGAGCAAGAAGCAAAGGTGAAGGAGTAAGGAAAGATGATTATTGAGTTGCGGGAACTTTTCCACTCCTTTTGAAGGACAAGGGTAGGGGCCGCCTCCGATGGTGATGGCGATACGGTGGTGACCCGACCCATCGCTTCGGTGTAGACTTTTTTTAGTTTATTTTGGTTGAAACATTATACTTTGTAATATTTTGTTATTTCTATGCAAACTCTTATGATTGTTACAATATATTTTTATCATATATAAATCTTTTTATTTGCAAATTTTTAATATTTTTTATGAAATTAATTAAATTTTTAAAATCATTTGATTTTTAAAAAAAATTAATTGGGGATTTGCGAGGGAACAGATTCCCTCGCAAAATGATGCATTTTGCGAGGAACATAGTCCCTCACAAAATGTTGCATTTTGTGAGGGAATCATATCCCTCGCAAAATGTTGGAATTTGCAAAGGGAACGTTCCCTCGCAAAATCTTTGGATGTTGCGAGGGAACCTGTTCCCTCGCAAAATGTTTGATTTTGCGAGGATCAAATCCCTCGCAAAATTTCAAATTTTGCGAGGATCCCCGCAAAATTTCAAATTTTGCGGGATCCCTCGCAAATTTTGGATGTTGCGAGGATTTGATCCGCGCAAATTTTGCGAGGGATTGATTTTCCCTCGCAAATTTCAAGATTTGCGAGGGAAAAGTGTTCCGTCGCTAAATCCAAATTTTGCGACGGAAATTTGCATTTTGCGACGGAAATTTGGTTTGTGTGGACGATTTTTGCGACGGATTTTTTTCCGCCGCAAATCGTTTTTGCGACGGAAATTTGTTATTTTGCGAGGAAAAATTCCGCCGCAAAAAACTGTTTTTTTGTAGTGCCTCTTCTTGGCTTAATTAAGATCTCTCATTGAGGCTTTTCCCTGATGAATTAATAAGTCTCTTGTTATGGCAGAGAAGAAATATAAAGTTAGCGATCTTCAATGTTGATGTTTGTGTTAATTTACTAAGAGTTGGAATTCGTTTTCTACCGTTTTATGATGCAAAAAAAAATAATATTATGGTCGATTGAGAAAAGCCTAACAGGACCATCATTAAAATCCAAAACCAACACAATGAGTCCGAAGCCGAATCCGTGTGAGAAGAAAGAGAAAGCACGCCTTTGTGATATTCCCTTAATATTAGAGTTTTCACCTCAACTTAAAAAAGTAGAATCATTCCTCTACAGTATTAAACTTTAATTGCCATGTACTACCTCTATTCTTAGAATAAAATCTCATTTCTCGTACAATTTACACTATAAATAACTTCTTACACATTAAAAACTGGAGGTAGTAATAACGAGCGTGGGTTAAATTTGAGCGATGTTGTTGGATTACGTCCTTTAAGATGTCAATTGCTTCTAGAGAGATATTTTAAAGATAAAATCCCGTTTAACCCAATTATTCTTTTAGTAGAAATGTTATATTATAAAATTTTGGGTTAAGGTATAGATCTGCCTATAAAGTATTTCACCAAGAGCACCAAACACCATCAAATTTTCTTGCATTTAAAATTACACTTGAAGTTTTATCCAAAAAAAAAAATTACACTTGAAGTTTTTTAAATGGTGCGAAAATATCATGGCCATTAAGTTAACTAATGTTGACCGTTTAACAAACATGTAGGTCAAGAAAAAAGGTGCAAAAATATACATGAAATTTTCAAAATGGTATGAAATTGCCACCGCCAAATGAAAATTTCATGTGTTTTTTTTTTTCACTACTTTGAAAATCTCATATGAAAACATATGGCATATGGCGCCCAGTTAAAAACAAAAGAAAGAAAGAAAAAAAAAAAGGTGTTTAGTGTTTGGTGCCCTTGGAGAAATACTTCATTTTTAGATTTACACCTTAACCCTAAAATTTTATTAAGGACACAGTGATAAAAACAAAACTGCAGGTTATATATAAATATATAAGAGAATATGAAATTCCACATGTCCTTAAGGATCACCACACACACACACACACACAAAAAGGCTTTAGAACGCATATGGTTTATATAACTAATATCGGTTCTCCCCTTTCTAATGTGAATGAGATTTTCTTAGAACTAAAACTAGTGTGTCCCTTTTATTTTTCAATGTGGTGATCGAACTAAAAAAAAAAATCAGTTTTTTTCCCTCTTTCTCTTTTTATACCAAACAAGGACTTGGTCTCTTTGGAATGGGAGGACGTTAAGGTCAATGGGTTGAACCTTGCTAAGTACTGTTATTAAATTGACTAACACCTTATTAGCGTTTAAGGTGTTTTGTTATTTTTTAACATGTCAGCTGATTTGTTAGAGCTTAGCGTGAACGTGAATATTACTGTGTTTGTGAATAATATTCAGACATACAGTACATGGTGTTTTGCAATATAATAATGTAATAAACAAAATTGTATTGACAGTGCAACTTCTGTTTGTTTTAAGTTTAATCACTGAACGACTTGCTCATTTGTTAATTAAGTTTATATAATTAAAAAAGGATATCGACGGCAGAAAAAGGAGATGTGGATCTATAAAACGACTTGTTGTTTGTTTGTTTGGAGTTAGCGTGAAAAAAACACATTCATGTAAGTCGAGATAAAACTTATATCACAAATATACCATAAATTATGTTAGAAAAGTAGTTTTTACTTCTAATCCAAACAAGTAAAAGTTGAAAATTTAAATTTACAAAGAAATTAGAGTATTCAAAGGACAATAATATTCCATTAAATAGGGGTGTCTACTCCTTATTTTCTTTCCACTTTGCTCCCAATAGAAAAGTTGGTTTGCTGAAGGTATTTTGTGGGGATAAGAGGATATCAATCAAGTGAGTTTTTTCATTTAATGCTTTGTATCTTTTATTTTTCTGAGGCCATTGGATTTAGATATTTACGGTAACAAGGGTTTAGATTTTGCCCGACAGGCCAGGTACGGTGCTCGAGAAGATTTCTTCTTTTGGGTAACATGAGATGAGGGAATCTCTGATTAAGAGGATGATCGTGAATAGAGATCATTTATGAGATCATCTCATTATACTGTTTAATCATGATTGTGACAGGGTCTTCTATTTTTTAATTTTTTTGCTATTGTTAGAGCTTAGTGCGAACGCGAATCATGCAAGAATATATAGTTTATTAATCCGATTAGAGCTTAGTGCGAACGCGAATCATGCAAGAATATATAGTTTATTAATCCGCCCACTATGTTTGAATAATAATATTCTGATATAGTACATGATTTTATTGCAATAAAATAATGTAATAAAAAATTGTATTGACATTTTGACTTTTGTGTGCTATAATTTTGATCACTGAACGACTTGCTTATCATGTGCTAATTAAGTTTATAATTAAAAAAGGACGATCGAGTCTCTTGTGACATATTGATGAGTAGGATATATATTAGAAGAAAGAGATTTTGTGGATCTATTAAACGACAATATGATGATGGGCATTATTTGTTTTATGAAGTTTAAGTTTAGTTGTTTAAAAAATATTGATTTTAATAATTATTTGTTTTATGAAGTAAAAATTTAGATAAAGAATTCACGAGTTTCTAATTTTATTTTGATTCGCTAAAATATTAAAAAAAAAAATCAGAGCATTTAATTTGAAAGAGAAATGACATGATTTTTTATCCTAAAAAGTGCACGAATTATGTAAATAGCTAAGCCACAACGTTCTTCATTCTAATTTTTGTATGTATATATTTTTTTGAAATGTATCTTGTATGTCTTTTCCGAAATTTATCTGATATGTGAAGACAACAAGTACAAGGAACCCGGCTATTTATGTGTGCACTAAAGGAAACAAGTGGATTAATGGTAGGTTTTTACTTTAAACAAAAATATATATATATATATATATATATTGAATACTTGTATATATTTGAAAGTTTTTTTTATATAAAAAATATAGTGATTATGTTGTTTATATTTGGGAATTGGGATGGCTTAGTATTGTGGGGAAAGTTATGGATGATAGCTGGTGCAAGAAATTAAGTTAGAACATAGGCGTCGAATTTGTAGTCCTTGTATAAACTTATTAATTGCCTAAGAGAATAAGTGAATTTTTTTTACTTAAAAAACAAAAGTTGCGAATTTATTATCTAAACTTGTCAATTACTTATCTAAATTTATGAATTCATTAATTATCTGAACTTGTGAATGGCTTAAGAGAGTAAGTGTAATTTTTACTTAAACGAAAGTTTGGATTCCTTATCTAAACTTATCAATTACTTATCTAAAATTGTGAATTTCTTATCGAACTTGTTAATGACCCAAGAGAGTAAGTGATTTTTTTACTTAAAAAATGAAAGTTGCGAATTCCTTATCTTAAATTGTTAATGGGCTTTAATTCAAGATCAAAGGTTAATATATATATTTTTGTTTGCATTATTTATATTTAATGGCATTGGTGGTCTGATGGTCACTATTATTTTGTGCAAACAAATTATATGGGTTTGAACCCACTTCACCATTTTGGGAATATTTATTCTAGTGAAAAGGTTACTTAGAGTTCATAACTGGTGATAACAATTTGGAAATTAAGGTTTTTGGCAGGAAAGAGATTACATTAAGGATAACCAAGGAGAAAATTATAAGATGACTAATTATTATTTACCAGTGGAAGGATTCCGGTTGCTTAAACAAGAGACCTTGGTTTCGAGCCATTGAATTCAAAAAACCTCCCTAGGAAAGATTCTCGTTTTGGCGTCTGACAGAATCTCGAAGTGGCTGCACACTTTGCTACCATTTTTAGTATTAAAAAAAAAAAAGATGACTAATTATTTTATTATGAATTAAGTTGTATGGTAAAGGGCTATAGTTATATATATATATATGATCTTGGAAGACAAGAGTATATATCTAATTCTTAGATGGATTTAGGTATTACGATGAATATAATTTTATCGACTTCTTTAACTACGTAATACTCCATATGTTTTATTCAAAAAATAATTACTGTCTTATATTGGAGATAAAATCACAAACATGACACAGCCATGTTAAAAAGAAAATTACTATCAAGTAAAATTTTTACAATATACATTAAAATATCGATTCATGAATCATCAAAAAGCTTAATATAATGGTATATCTCTACCGTTGGACCTTGGTTATCTACTTAGCAAAGTTTAACAGGGAGAGCTCAGTAGATTATGAGCCATCCAGGTCTGATCTAGAAATCTTATATTTGAGTTTTTTAAATAGAAAATCATTTTTCAACATGTAATATTTAAGAGATTATCTCTATTTTAAAATTTATATCCATGAAAATATTTTTTTAAAAAGAAATATAGACTTTTAAACATATTGGATCATCCGAATCAAATCTAACTATCCAAATATGTTGAAACAAAGGGAAAACATCACTTAGGTCCCAAGGAATATAAAAAATTATCAAAAAGTCCCAACCCAAAATCACATATCAAATTAATTGTATTGACAACAGGAAATGCTATATTGACAATAAAATTTAAAAACCTGGTAATTCACAACAAAAAAAGCTATATTCACAATAGGAAGTGTTATATTAACAATAAACATCTGGATTTTGTTTCAAAGTTAGGTCCCTAAACATACAGAGGTCATTCATAACAGAAAAATTTAGATTCATAATATAAAGTGCTATATTCATAACAAAATTTAAAAGCCTGGATTTTGTTGTATAGAGGTCATTCACAATAGAAAAAGTTATCTTCATAACAGGAAGTACTATATTTACAAAAAAAATTTAAAAACCTGGATTTTATTTCAAATTTAGACCCCTAAGCGTACAAATGCTATTCACAATAGAAAAAGCTATATTCATAACAAGAAGTGCTATATTGATTTGAGTTTCAAAATGGCTCCAAGTTTTTATATTTTGTTATTAATATAGCACTTACTGTTGTCATTATAATTTTTTTTTTTTGTCGTGAATGACCTCTGTACACTTAGAGACCTGAGTTTGAAACAAAATCTAGGTTTTTAAATTTTGTTGTGAATATAACACTTCCTGTTGTAAATGGTCAGGTTTTTAAATTTTATCATCAATATAGCACTTCCGATTGTCAATACAATTAATATAAAAAAAAGTCTTTAGGGAATTTTTTGATATATGAATCTGGGTTAGTACTTTTTTATTATTTTTTATGTTGCTTGGATCTGAGTGATATTTTTCCCGACACAAATTTGCTTAGCTGGAAACCAATATCTATCTTCTAGATCCCGGGTCCATCGCCACTCAATTTTAATGCAACACACGTTAAAAAAATGGAAGATATCCTGCTCGTAGTCCTACGGTATGAGAATACAAGCATGAAGCAAATTTTTGGTTGTCAGGGCTAATAATTTATATAATATGTCCGAATAACTTCAAAAACTTTATGACTCTCAATTTCCTCGCATAGATTGGTCCAAATATATTCATATATATATAATGATAGCATCCATGGATACCACCACCACCAAATATATCCAGTTCAATCTAGCTCTGCTGATTCTCTGCAAAATCCAGAAAGTCATGGGATCTCAAAACGGAGAGCATTATTCAGCATCAAGACTCTTTCATGCTCAAACCCACATATGGAACCATATCTTCAGCTTTATAAACTCAATGTCACTCAAATCTGCAATTGATTTGAACATTCCAGACATCATTCACAAACATGGGAAACCCATGACTCCTTCACTTCTTATCTCTTCCCTTCAAATCCATCCTTCTAAAACTCACTATATCTATCGGTTAATGCGAATCCTCACTCATTTCGGGCTTCTTCTCTCTCCAAAACTTCCCGATGAAATTGAAGAAGCCTATGTCCTTACCGATGCATCGATCCTTCTTTTGAAGGACAATCCCTTTAGTGTCACCCCTCTCTTACTTGCCCAGCTGGATCCCATCCTAACAAAGCCTTGGTATCAATTGGCTAACTGGTTCCAAAACGACGATCCGACGTCATTTAAGACAACACATGGAAAGACGTTTTGGGAGTATGTTGGGGTTGAGCCTAAACTTAACCATTTTTTCAATGAAGGCATGGCTAGTGATGCGAGGTTGGTGGCTAGTGTGGTTATTGACAAGTGTAAGGGTGTATTCAAGGGATTAGATTCATTAGTGGATGTTGGGGGAAATACTTGGGACAATGGCTAAGGCTATTGCCAAAGCATTTCCGAAATACAATGTACGGTGTTTGATCTCCCACATGTTGTTGATGGTCTCCAAGGTAGTGGGAATCTCAAGTTTGTCGGAGGAGACATGTTCGAGGCCATTCCTCCTTGTGATGGCATACTTTTGAAGGTGACTGTAATCTGTATTCCTTCAATCCTTAATAATTTTCTTGAAAAAATTGAAGAAAGCTGAATAAATTACTTTAAAGTATTTATATTTATTACTTTTATATCAAACTAATTCTTTTAATTTATAAATTAATATATAATCAAATAATATACCGCATATGTTATGATTAAGTTACTTATTTAGTTTAATTAGTCTCTTTAAAAAAGTGAATTGGATCTTATATTTAAGACCGGAGAAAGTATTTATATGCATTTAATTTACAACGTGTTTTGCTTTCTAAGAATAAACTATACTAGTTAGTTATTATATTGTTTGAAACATGTGTATGTGTCTGATGATAGTTGCTTTGTGATTGTAAAACAGTGGATTCTACATGATTGGAACGATGAGGAGTGTGTGAAGATACTGAAGAAGAGTAAGGAGGCAATTACAAGCAAAGGAAAAGAAGGGAAGGTGATTATAATAGACATGGTGATAGAGAACTCTAAAGGAGATATTGATGATGAATCGGTTGAAACACAATTGTTCTTTGATATGTTGATGATGGTTGTGGTCACTGGAAAAGAGAGGAACGAGAAAGAATGGGCTGAGTTGATATTCTCTGCTGGTTTTAGTGACTATAAGACTACTCATGTTCTTGGCTTAAGATCTCTCATTGAGGCTTTTCCATGATGAATTAAGTCTCTTGGTATGATGGAGAACAGAAAGTTATTGGCCCTTCAGTATTGATGAGTTGCGTGTTAATTTAGTACTGAAAGTTGTAACTCACGTTTGTTGTCTTGTGTTAATGTCTTATTTCAGATTGTCATTAAAAACTTGTCATGTTTGTTAATTCAGTATCAATGTGTCCTGTTTTATGCGTTGCGACAACAACAACAATAATATTATTACGTGGTGGTGTGAGCAATTCTGTTTTGATTAGTATTAATTAATTATCAGAACATTTACGTCCATAGTTAATTGGTTAATCTGGTAAATAACAAATATTCTTTGTATTATTTAAGTACATTTATATTCGTTTTTCTTAGCCCAAAGGCATACTCATGCTCTATGAGCCTTTTAAAATTTTAAAATTATATATATATATATATATATATATATATATATTGTGATATTTTATTTTGGCCAATATAATTTAACCCCAACTAATCTCTTATCTTTTCTATAAGGATAATGTTTGATTCATTACCTATTGAGCTATGAAAAGAAAGTAAAATTCTTGTTTGATAAACCTACTGAAGATGTTACTATTATCTTATTTCTTGTTTTAATTTATAATTTTTGGTTATTATTTATTTGAAATTTTAATGTTATATATGTTTATTTGAAAAGGTTAGTATCAATCAATATGTTTACTTTTTGGCCTAAGTTGAAAATATTTTTTGGTTCCGCCACTACTTCAACTCACATCAACTTTTTCTTACAAGAAAATTATTTGTGCCTATGTATGCAGTGGTAGACCCAAGATTTTATATTTGTGGGTACATAATTAGTGGGGGATTTAGGGGTTCGGGGGCAGTGCCCCTGATTTTATTATTTATTTATTTTTTTTTTTTTAAGGAAACACATTAGAAAACAAAAGAATATAGACAAGAAAATTTTAAAAAAAAAAAAAAAAAACTTCAACTTAACATAGAAAAAAATAATTAAGAGTCAACTAAGCTATTACAACAAAATGATTACAAAAGATTCTTCGATCCTTCATTCCTTTAAAATATTGCATTATATCTTCATCATTAATGTTATCAAACATATCACGTTCAACATAAGTGTGTCAAAAGTTCTCTAAGATCATGTAAGGTGAGTTTGAAATATCTACGATATAGGAGAATTAAATTTCTTCTTAGAACTTCAAATCAAGCAAAAGAATAATAGAATGTTTATTTCCCAAACCAAATACCTACGAGAGCTTCTTAAGAAATATGGAATGGATCAATGCAACAAAGCTGATATCCCTATGAGCTCAACGACTTTTGTAATATCCTAATTTTTACTTTTAAGATTTATTTATAATTAAGAGTAAAATTATATATGATAAATGTATTTAATTTATAATTTGTAAAAATATATTTTAAAAAAAAGTGGAAATAGTGGGTATTTTGTTGTAATTTTTTCCCTATGAAAAAAAAAAAAATATATATATATATATATATATATATATATATATATATATATATATATATATATGTATATATTGCTGTGACACAATTAAAAAGAATGAGGGGAGCCATGACATAATATTCTACCACTAGACCACTGGTGTTTCATGACAAAAAATTCCTTCACAATATATATATATTATTATAATTTTGTGGCACTTGCACCTATATGCACAAGTGTAGGTCCGCCACTGTATGTATGTATATGCATACATGTATGTATGTTTGTTCCAAGCTAATCATGAATATTGAATATGTGAAATTTTGTCCGAGTTTTTTTTTTTTTTTTTTTTTTTTTTTTTTTTTTTTTTTTGATGAAAAAAGTTTTGGAGGGTTCCACATGAGTCCCCATCAAGGTTAGAAGCACGACCCCGGGCTCTTTGAGCACTTAATGGGGACTTACGAGATCGCCTACCAAAGTAGTCCGTGTGATGGCGGCAATGGGATCGAGCACACATCCCTTTGGAACTTGATCAAATCCCTTACCATCTATACCAACTTCCTTTGGCTCCGAGTCTATTGAATAGACAGTAACGGTAGTTTTTATAGCAGTTTTTTTTTTTTTTTTTTTTGCCGAACTGTAGTTTTTATAGTAGTCGATGAGTTTTTATTATTATAATAGTAAATTAATAGAGAATAAGAGTTTTGTGAATTAATTAACATGTGTGTTTTATAATGATACCGTGGCCACTACTCACAAATATGCATCATCTAATGTCAAGAGGCAAGAGAAACAACATGGTTACCAACGTAGAGTTGGTCTATTAGTGTAAGCTGTTAGATTTTTGTGGGTTTTTAGTTCGAGGTCCAGATAAGACACTTGTGCCAAGAGGTGCAATCTCGAACTCCGAAATTAAAGTAACCAGTTTCTTAAATACTTGATAATAAGATCCAAAAAATGCACAGTTGATAGTATACCCAAAAAAAAAAAAAAGAGAGAGAGAGAGAAACAACATGCTTTATACTAACTAACAGGGTTGGGTCTAGTAGAATGGACTAGTTTTTCATAACGTGATTTCGAATCTCCGCTAGAAGAGGTGACCGCATTTAGTATCCAGCAAAGGTGCCTCAAACCAAGATTACCTCCAATAGGAGGATACCTATGCCTAGAAAAAAAAAATGTTTTATACTAATTTAAGGAGAAGATGATAAGAGAAGAGTCGAAGTTAATGTACTATAATTATTTTTTAAAGGAAAATTTCAATTAATCTAATGACAAATACTCCCTATGTTCCTTAATATAGGTAATCTTTTAGCCTTTTGGGAATTTATTTTATCTTAAATATAAGAAATATATAGTTTGTTATATTTGTCAATTCTTTTTTCCATTAACCTATCCCTCAGTAACAATGAGGATTTGGAATTAAAGAAGATAATTAGGATATTTTTAAAAAAATGACATATAAACTAATAAAACTATAACTTCCTTAGGACTGGGGGAGTAATAATTAAGTCTAAGAAATTAAATTAATGATAGTTAATTTATTTTTTTAAAAAAAATAATCAATTTTATTTTTAAAAACTTTTAATACCCAGTTCCATTAGAAAATTGGTTGAACTCGTTCATCATTAAATACACCATCTTTAATTTCAATTATCAATGGTGGCTTTATCATTTGTTACTGACAAAGTAAGTGTCTTTTCTGATATTATTTTTTTAGTTGGGACTTTTGTGTGTGATTTTACCTTTTTTATATGAAATTGGTCATTAGGATTGTGGATTACCTTCATCCGAGAATATTTTTCAGTAAAAAAAGAAAAAAAAATATTGTCCATAAAAGCTTCAATATAATCAATATAATTATTTCTAAAATAGCCCTCAAAATCTCCAAGCAAAAACCAATCAACCCTAAAAAACTCTCAAAAGAAACTAACCCTTGAAAAGGCACGGTAAAGGCCAATCTTATCGTTCAGAACTCCATTTGACATCCCCATATTGGAGATCCATTTTAACCCACGAGAGACAAGTTACGTTCTTTAAGTGAGAAGAAATGATGGGATTTGAAATAATGGCTAATTAGGAATTTCAGATATTTCATATATTTAGACATCATGAGGGAATATTTTGTTTTAATGGCCGGTTAAGTTTTATCTTTTATAGTTAATTGTCATTTGCATTCAATTTTAAGATTCAATGATTATAGGTTAATTAGGTTTATGTTTTTGTTGTTGTTGTTATAAATGCACTAATTAGTGATTCTAGCTTGTATTTTTAAGTAAAGGCGTGTTTGAAATATTGTTGGGTGTTGTCAATATGAATTATGAAAAATAAATGACAAGTTGGCTTGAAATATTGTCATTCCAAATTCTTATTTTAGAATGAATACAAGGTTATCAGGGAATAGTGAGGACTCGTGACTATTGACTTACAAGGCATTGCTCCAATAAGCCCGTTGAAGGCGATGGAAACTTATTGAAGTTCTACTTCTCATAACAATGCTTGTCATTGTAAGAGGCAATCCCATTCTAATGTGAAAGGCGATTCATCTCAAATTTGCAAATATTGGATCAATGGAAATTGTGCATGGTGATCACTTTTGGAATTTGAAATTGGCCTTTATATGCTCACTGTGGAAATGATGATTGAGGATGGCAGTGGATATGGGTTGTTGAAATTGACCTTTATATGCTCCTATAGAAATGATGATTGAGGATAACAGTGGACATGAGTTGTTGAAATTGACCTTTATGTGCTCACCACAGAAATGATGATTGAGGATGGCAGTGGACATGGGTTGTCGGGGTTAATGAATATAGATATTTGTTGTTCAAGGTGGAGAAGGCAAGAGAATGAGATAAAAGGTATACAAGTTTGGATGGACAAGAGGCATGGTGATTTTATCAAGGAGCAGATTATCTCAGTATCTCATATCTCCTCATCTCTCAGCATCTTTTTATCTTAGCAGTTTAATATTGATCTAAATGTTCAGAGAAAGATGCATCATCTACTTTTTAAATTTTCATCTTTACCTTGTGCGGTAATTTGAAATAGATTATGTATCTCTCCCTGAATGTTTAGATCAATATTTGGATGGGAATATAAAGATTCTGAGGGATTCTAAGCATGCCGCTGAGAGAATCTGGATCCGATGTTATCATCATTTGAGGGAGAGATTAAGCCACAGCAATGGCTGGATGCCTGGATCAGAGGAGTTGAATGGTCAAGAGGGGGGATGCCAGTGATGGTAAATGGCAAGTGGAAAGGTGTTTGTTTTTTATTTTTTTGTTTTGTGTATGATGACGATGAGGGGAAGATCTGTCAATGCAGGTCAAATGGTACGAGCCTACACGGCCCACATTTTTGAGCCAAGAGATAAGTTTTATTTTACCGTCACATGTCAAATATTAGATTGAGACACTTTGGGTAAGTCTTAGCTGAACTAATTCCAAGAGATAAGATATATGAGCAAGTCTTAACCAAGCTAATTTCAAAAGATAAATTTCATTTTACACTCACATTAGGATATCTTCTATTCTTGGGATCTATAGTGGCGGAGGGTAGCATTTATACTTTTTTTAAAAGAAAAGACTAGCATACTTGTATCTTACATGAAAGTTCATCTGTATCATAATTGATACATCAATGAAACATATTTTGGCATTTGTATTATTAATTTTAGGGAAAATCACAACAAGGTCCCAATTTAGGAAAATAACATCAAAAAAATTTCATAGTTTGTCAATGACAAAAAATAAATGAGCAATCATTGATAAATGAATAAGCTACTATTGACATATTATGAGACTTTTCTGTTTTGTTTTTTTTAATTGGCACATCTTGTCATTTTACCTTAATTTTATTACTTCTATAACACTTATCTATAACTCAAATCTTTTTTCATTATTTATTTATTTTTTTGCCAACTATTTATTTTTCCTCACGTGTTAATTCGTTGAATATGTGCATAATAATGTAATATACGCCCCCCACACAAAGAAAAGTTTATGAATAATATATTTGGTGTAATAGTTTATATTTATTATATTAAGTTAAATACGTTTTTAAAAGCAAGATCAAATTAACAAAATGCTTACTTATGATGTTAACTACACAAATATAATACTCCTCTAGTCCTTAACATAAAATATATTGGTGTTGATAATATAAGACATAACTTTCATATTTGTCAATCTTTTTCTAATTTACCCGTATTGATTTTCTCTCAACAATAATCAAAGAAGAAAATGAAAAAAAAAAATTAAGAAAAATGATTAGGGTGTTTTAGAAAATATATGTTATATTAACCAGCTCTTTCAACTAATCAAATTAGGTAAATATAACTTATATCAAAGACATGAGGGAGTAACATATTTGATTTAATGTCTTTGCTAGCAATCTTTTACCATTAGAATCAAAGGGATAGAGGAGAATGAGTATTGTACGTTCATGTTTTAATTCCCACTTTGTCTGCACGATCAAGACATATTAACTACTAATAACTAGTGAAGGTACACAGTAAGAAGATGAGGATATTGCAGGCTTTAAATTACTTGAACTATACAAACCTAATCCTCACACACAATATACAGTTAACCAAAGAAATTTTACACAACCTCCTTAACCAACATCCAGACATGTGCTTAGAATGTTCCCTAAGAAGAACTGCTAAGTTGTGATACCACTCTACTTATTACTCATTTATTAGTGTGTCTCCTTATGAACCGGTCTACAGATTAACTTGAATTGCTGAGAGGTAAGGTAACTAGTTGAGGAAATTTAAGGGCTGATAAGGCACCTCACTTTCCTAAAATCATAATTCATGCACCTGTATTTTCTATAAAAGAAAAATAAAATTTCATATATATTACATAAATTTTGAAAGTTAAATTCATCTTTTTGAATAAAAATAATATGATAATTTCACTGTACTACTTTGTTCTTGATTGATTGAGTTCATGTCAGCCAGCCCATGTATGTCATAAATAATACGAAAGGGATAACATTATGGTTTTGAAAGTGAAGTTAGACTGTAGCATGAAACTATAGGGAGTACGTACAACTAATTACCATAATTACCTTATTTAGGAATTTAGGTTCTCTAGTTTCTTGCTTAAGATCCTATTGTAGGGTAATGAAAAAATTTATACTTGCAGCAAGACCAATATGGGCCCTCCTGCCTACTTTCATCCAGGTCATCAATTTTACAGAGCAAGAAGAATCTGAATATTTGACTGTTGTATCAGCTGTGTTTGAAGGCAGGCCAGTTGATAGTATTATGTCTACATCAAATTCGGAATCAGTTGCATTAACTCCTGCAGAATCTTGCATCAACAAGAAGGTTTTCTTTGGATGTGGCTTGTCTCCCTGCTTTTATCCTTGGCTGCCATCCTTTTCCTGAAACGACGCCGTTTTGTTCCCTTTCATATTACATCTCAGCCTTTTATTGATTGATGTTAATCTAAGCCTTGTTGCGTAGCTTCTTTTTGCAGAGATGGAACCATCGACCTTGTGAACGCTCAAGGCAAGCTAAAACCTCCAAGCATAATCTTTCCGGCATCGTAGGATCGGTTTTCGAGAAACCTTCTGGTTTCGTCAAGGTTGTCAAGCATTCGGATTTCACCAAGAGCCCATTTACCACAAATGCTCCGAAGCTCAAAATTCGTAGCATTAGAGCTCAAGCTTCGGGTGAATTACTATCCTACTGCATTTATTTTATCAAATCGGTAAAATCTCCCAAAATATGTTTTTCTCTCCGCGCCTCATTGATCTTTATGAACTTGTTCTACGTTCAACAACATACAGTCCACATACCGCAGAGGCCGTTCCTGGGAAAACCGATTCCGAGGATGATAACGTAGTATTCATCGCGGGGGCTACTGGTCGAGTTGGTTCACGAACTGTGAGGTACACTTTTCACGGTGCATTTCAGCTTTAAGTGGGTTCAGATGAATTTTAGGACCATATTTGCAAAATGCTCAGTATTGCTTCATTCAGGGAGCTAATAAAGTTTGGCTTCCGAGTGAGAGCTGGAGTGAGAAATGCTCAGAGAGCAGAATCACTAGTGCAGGTAAATTTTCTGGTGTAGATGAGAGTGATTCAATGGTCCTTTTGTTAAATAATATATTAACTTACGCAGAGTGTTAAACAACTGAAACTTGATGCTGTAGTGCAAGTGAAGGGAGTCAACGTAAGTCAAAATGCTTTGAAATCCTTATATTAGTATTGGGTTAAGAAATGCTGATATATTAAATAACAGGTTTTTTTTTTTTTTTTTTTTTTTTTTTTTTTTTTTTTTTTTAGCCCAGTTGTAGAAATGGTTGAACTAGTGGAATGTGAGTTGGAGAAAAGAAATGGGATTACACCTACATTATATAGATGGCTGGAAGTTCATAACTATTCCTTTTTCTATCTTAAAAATAACATTATTGTAGCCAAAAGTGAGCTTTTACCTCTCTATGTGATGCGACGTACTGGAATGTAGAGGTTTCTAATGGATTGAGTGATAAGCTCTAGTTTTGTGGTTAGAATTGCCCCGATTTTATCTAATCCATACCTTCTGATTTCTTTCTTGCACGTACAGAACAAATTATCTGCAACAGATTTGTAACTTTATTCAGG
This sequence comes from Acacia acuminata, assembly GCA_019022655.1. Lineage (NCBI taxonomy): Eukaryota > Viridiplantae > Streptophyta > Magnoliopsida > Fabales > Fabaceae > Acacia > Acacia acuminata. Next base: position 868,303 of record JAFJYI010000131.1, read on the forward strand.
ATGCCGTGTTCTTTATACCCTTGAATTCTGAATGGGGATATATCAACCTTTAGATTTTGCTGTTTATGAATACGATATACATGCTGTTGTTATTGATCTTTAATGTGAAATACTTAGCAATCTCCTCTGAACCCCATGGAGGAACTTCTTGCAAAGATACCATCTCAACGTGCTTACATTTTCCTGCCAAAGGTATTACATTCCTTGCGTGGACAGAAGTTAAACTATATCATAAACTTAATTTTAGCATCAAATAAGAGGGTTTTGTTCCAACAGACATTAATTATTCAATTCCTGTTTATGGGTTTAACTTGTTTGGAGTTATCAGTTCAGATGAGACAAATGGATTAGATTGGATCTAAAATTTCAAAGTTTGTCCTTCCCATTAGGGCTACTCCTTAACTATCGTGCGTTGCCATTATTTACATGAACTAAAAGTTTATTAACCTTTTATGGGATGATTCAGACACCAGATGTTGCAGCTGCCCCTGGTCCAGCACCCTCTGCTAGTGTTGCGGTAGAGGAACCTAGCATTACTGCTCAGAAAGAAATTGCACAACCAAAACCTGTGACTAGACAACCACTTTCTCCATATACTGTGTAAGCCAAATTACTCATTTCTTGATAAGAGATTTTAAGTATTATTCAATTCTGTATTTGTACAGTTATACAAACAAATAAATGTTTCTTGACTCTGTTCCATAACAGATTACATCAACAATAAGCTTCCTTGACCAAAATAAAGAGCAACACAAGAGAACAAAATGATGAGCTTGCTTGACCAAAATAGAGAGCATCCCAAAGGAATGCAATGATGAGCTTGTCTGACCAAAAAAGAAAGAAGCCCAAAGGAAGTCATAAGCTATACAAAGGAGCTTGACAATTGACAATTGGAGTGGAGACTTCATGTGGAGGATTTACATTAATTATTGAACCTGTATTCGCGACACAATGTAAATTTGTATTGTTATTGAATATATAGTGAGAGTATTGAAATGATCAACTATCTTGAGACAAGACAAGGATATATAAAAAATTTTATATTTCAATAAAAGTGACTAAATTGTGTTCTTCCATTATCAATTTATCATCATGCTTTGTGATTATCATCCTTGGAATTGGTTTTCCCAGGAACGACCTCCGTGGTATGTGGACTGTATGTTGTTGAACCTAGAACAAGTTCATAAAGATCAATGACGCACGGAGAGGAAAACATTTTTTGGGATATTTTACTGATTTGATAAAATAAATGCAGTAGGATAGTAATTCACCCGAAGCTTGAGCTCTAATGCTACGAATTTTGAGCTTCGGAGCATTTGTGGTAAATGGGCACTTGGTGAAATCCGAATGCTTGAGAACCTTGACGAAACCAGAAGGTTTCTCGAAAACCGATCCTACGATGACGGAAAGATTATGCTTGGAGGTTTTAGCTTGCCTTGAGCGTTCACCGAAGGTCGATGGTTCCATCTCTGCAAAAAGAAGCGACAACATCAATCAATGAAAGGCTGAGATATAATATGAAAGGGAACAAAGCGGCGTCGTTTCAGGAAAAGGATGGCAGCGAAGGATAAAAGCAGCGGAGACAAGCCAGATCCGTTTTCTTTTACCCATTTAACCTGCCTCTTTCAGGCACTTTATGTTGATAGGAAATTGCTCATGGTTATTCACTTTTTGTTTCTTGACATGTGAATAAATATCATAAATGCTTTACATGAGAATTACATATTTTCTTATGTTTCGCATCTTTCTGCATAATAACTCTTGTTTTCTTTCACTGTTGTTATATCATAAATGCTTTACATGAGAATTATACATTTTCTTATGTTTCTCATCTTTCTCCAGAATACCTCATGTTTTTCTTTCACTGTTGTAATTGACATGTAGTTACGAGAAACTGAACTAGTCAGTTATAACCATTTACACGTAATGAAAATTTTTTGTTGTGCTGTTTTGATTAGTTACTCTGACCAGTGGAAACTTCATATTTGGCTGTATATTATAATATCCTACTTTTTTTGTAGTAATCTTGGCAAAGATTCTGTAAATAAACTTAAAATTTTAAAGTGCAATTTGCAATGATTCCATTCTACCCCTTCCCCGATGAACACAAAAACCAGAGGCTATGCAAAAACAATGATTATATTGGTTAACAAGTCCGTTGAATTGGATTAATTTCCCTTGTATGAGCCAAGTGACTGCAAGGAGGATTGTAGAAATCTCAATGACATTTTGAATTTCTAATGTTCATGATTATATTCACTTCTTAGGTGAAATTATTGAGGACAATGCTCTGTTGGGAAGAGCAGCTGCGGTCCGAAGTAAGCATCACTCGACAAAAGCTCAATGGAAAGTCTGTCAACTCGCCTGGTGCTCTTAACCTTAGGGAAGTGGTGGCCTCATGGTGAAATCATGAGGCTGAGAGCTGGTAGCACAGCTGCTGGTGCTGCTCAGAGAGTTGGTATGGAAGAAAAGTTGGTTTTGGTTAATGACCAGTTGGTATTGCCCAGTACAGAGCTCAAAGATGGTGATGTTGTGGAAGTGAAGATGTAAATAATTCTTCTTTTTTTTTTGCTCAAAAGATGTAAATAATTCTTCATGGGTTATATATATGGTCAAATCACAAAGTGCATGTCACGTGATTTAATTTTTTTTTTCTTTCTAATATAGAGGGGATGGTTCATTATATGCAAGAAAATATAAAAAATATGTCGGATGTATTAAGTTGGCTGTAGGCTTTAGGGTTGATTTACACACAGCACTGAAAATATATACCTACCATTTTTGTATATATGAGCTCATGAGTAATGGAAAGCTCTTCCCAAGTGTCTGATACATGATACATAGTGTTGGATGAATTTTGGTGACCCACACTTCATGAACTAATCCAAGACATTAAAACAAGAGAAAGGAGAAAGTTCTAAGTTCTAAGTTCTAAATAGTTTCAACACTCAACTATTCATTGAACATGCAGAAGGAATGGGGGCACAAAGAGTAAAAAGACAATATGTTATTGTTTGGCTTCAGAATCTTCTCTTAAAGCCATCTCCTGGTAGGAGGGATTTGAAGGGAAGGTTAAAGTTTTCTAAGTTTATAAGTTGAATTTAAAAAAAATTAAAGTGAGGTTAAAAGAGCAGATGTATGAAAAAAGAGTAGCAAAAACTAATTAAAAACCTTTAATCACACTTCATTAATTTTTTTTTTAAAAAAAAAAATTAACTCAGAATTTTTCCCCTCTTTTTACTTTCTCTCCTCTCCCCTTATACAAAACAAGCCGTTATGACAACACAAGGATGCAATCGTTGGAAGGATAACAAGTATAGGTGAATTCCCTCACAAAGGGACGATGCAATATATTAAAAATTAAGAGATAAAAGGAGTTGAGGAAATGGGTATCGTATTAATTTCTAAGGACAAATGTACTTTATAAACTTAACCCACTAACATGAAACGTGAAGTTAAACAATTCAAAGTATAATATAACCTATTTATATAAAAGATATCGGACAATTTTGTTTTGTAAGTTGTCACTAAGGACAATTTTGCCCCGAAAGTGTAAAAGGGAAGCAATTTTGCCCTGACTATTATTTCATTTAATTTTGATCATTATTTGACTAAATATGTTAAGTTAACAGTCCACATGTCATTTTTGTTAAAGTGTAAATTTGCTCCAAAAATTTTAAATCTAACTTTGAAAAATGAAATAGATGACACATGGACTTCCGTGGAAAAATTTTCACTTTAACAAGCATAACGTGAATGACATATAGAATATCAGCTCTGCATATTTGGTCAAATAACAATAAAATAATTGAGATAACAACTAGGGCAAAATTACTCTACTTTTGACACTTCTGAGGCAAAATTGTTCTTTAACCCTTCATATATTAAAAATAATAAAAATTGAAATTATTCATAAGGATGAAATGCAAAAAAATATAAATATAAAAATACACAAACTAGGATTAAGTTAAAAATTTATTTTAAAGTTTTCTTAAACTTTGATTGAAATAAAAAAATAATATAATTTTAGTAAAATTTGAAATTCTTTTATAATTTATTATATATGTTAAATAAAGGTAACACATGTCAAGAAAAGCAAAAAAAGAACTTATACGTAACAATAAATTTAAAAAGAAAATCCAAGGACCGCCTGGTCAAAAAAAAGTTTGTATAATTTATTTTTATTTTACCGAAAATTTATGTTAGTTTTAAAAATAAAAATTAATGTAATGTTAACAAAATTTAACAAATTCAAATAATTTATTATTTTCTAAGGAAAATCACACTAAGGTCTGTACCAACTTGAGAAATTTTTATCTCCTAGTAGAAAAGTCCAAATCATACAAAATTATATATCACGGTGAACCATAGGGTGTGTACTTTCCACCTGTAAAATATCAGCCAAAAAGAAAAATAATATAATATAAAAAAAGTTTTGTAACTTGTCACTAGTGGTACTTTCGCAATTTAAAAAGAAAATAAAAAAAAGTTTGTATAATTTATTTTTATTTTACCGAAAATTTATGTTAGTTTTAAAAATAAAAAATTAATGTAATGTTAACAAAATTTAACAAATTCAAATAATTTATTATTTTCTTAGGGAAATCACACTAACTAATATAAAAAAGTTTTGTAAAGGTTCTGACTTAATATATTTTAAATGTTAACAGAATTAATTATATTTTAAACTTAATATAATTAAATATTAATAATCTAATTATATATCATTAATTGGACCTAACTATTATTTTCTTATAAATAAATATATGTGGAATGATTTGGAGTAATTGGCGTTATCGACATTTTTTGTTACCAGATGGCGTTATCCACATTAATAATGGGAAAATCCATATATGGGCCCTTTTAGCCCAAAAAAGGCCCCAACATTCTAAAATTCCCAGAAGAGGCCCCAGGACCTAAACTGACATTGAATTGTAAAGGAAAATTACCAAAAAACCAACTTATTCTGAAGAAAAAAGAAACGTGCGATTTCAAATGTCCCATCTCAAAATCATCTCATCTCCCTCCCTCGCTTGACTCTCATCTCTGTGCTTGTTGCTCGCTCGCCGTCTTCTCTGTGTGCCGTCGACCTTCTGAAGCTCGTGTGTGTCGCTGTCACCGTCGTCTTGTGTGTCGCCATCGTCGTGTGTGTCACCCTCACCATTGTGGTTCGCCTGTAGGCAACATTTTGGGGATTAGGGTTTTTCTTCCCTTTCTTTCTTAAGAAAAGTATAATGCTGGTTTCTTTTAAGGGCATTGGATTGGTAAAATAAAGTTGAGAATGATTACATTTGTGGTTAGTTTGAAATTGATTATTATTCTACCTTAGATGTGAAATGAGGATTGGAAACTAGTATAGTGGAGGATGTAAATCCATGTGCTTATCTTTGCATTTTAATGGAAAAGGGATTGAGAGGTAGGAGGACTTTAAAATGAATGAGATGCATTTGCCTTTAATATGATGAAGAGAACTTTAAATAAGATATTCTTTTGAAGTGCTTTAAAGGGGAAACTTATGCTTTCGATGCTAATGAGTCCATTTTTTAATAAATAATCCATTCTGTTGGATATATGAGATATACTTGGTTCATGCTTTATGAAGGCTACTTTGTTCCTAATTGCTTTTCTGCTTCTTCTCTGATTGTAATACAACCTCATAGTTCCTGTGTTCTTGGTGTTGTCTTTCATAAACTAGTTTATGAATATAGATGCTCAAGGCTTTATTCTACAAGATAAACATCTCATTTTTGACTGAATTGCTTATCCTTCAAAATTAGTATAATATAAAGGTGGAGAGAGTTATTTTTATAGGATATGAATATGAATTGGAAGCCCATTAATCAGAACAAAAATGCAGGTTAGAACTGGGGTAAAGAAAAGTAAGCTTTTTTCCTCTTTAGGAAATTTCATTGAGGAAGATAATTTTAGTTTACTTGTTCATTAATTAATAAAAAGAATATACTTTTGTTGTGCCTGGACCCGGACCCATGCACTTTATGTTGGATGCTTCTTTGCTATCTTTGTTTTACCCTTAAACATGCTCCTCTTGGTGGTAGTCCTATTGAATTAGCTGATTTCCACTGACTTTTAGTATGGCAGCTCCTTTTATCGCCTATATTGTAAGATTCAATGATCTATAAATCCATACAAATCATCATCTCATTTGCAGCAGTTATTTGTTCCTTCTTTCTTTGTTTGTGTATGGTGAAAATATGTTGTTCATTCCTCTTGTTCAAGTTTTATTAGCTTTAAAGCTTTACTTGGTTTTAAAACTGTGAAATTTTGTTAATTATGATCAAGGGTAATTTTAAATGAACTTCATTTACAATTATTGTAGGTACACGAGCAATAAGGTTGTAATATAAGAAGCAACAACATATCAAAATCTTCACAAAGGGATCGAAGGTTCTCTGGATACAATCTATTCACTGAAGTGTTGGTTCTCGAAGAGATTTTGATGATTGCCAACAATTGTAAACGAAGAATGAGGATTTGCTCTCGAGATGTTGGAAAACCCGAGTGAGAGCAAACCTCGAGGTTTCGGGAAAACCTCGAGGTTTGGTCTTATGAGGAGTGTCAAGGTTGTGCATTCTAACTTAAGAAAACTTGGTTTCACAAATATATGTGAAACCTCGAGGTTTATTGAGAAACCTCGAGGTTTTGACCTTTCGAGAAAAACTGGTTTCACACCAAGTTGTGAAACCTCGAGGTTTACTTCCAAACCTCGAGGTTATGCCTTGGCGCCAAACTAAGGATTTTAAAATCATATGTGAAACCTCGAGTATTATCGAAACCTCCGGGTTTCGGCTTCCGAAGAGCTAATGTTTTTCGGCGAGTTGAAAACCTCGAGGTTTCCATAGAAACCTCCGGGTTTGTGTTTTGGATCAAAGCAAACAACCTTGTCATTTGATCAAAACCTCGAGTATTTCCTAAAACCTCGAGTATTGTGGCAACCCGAGAGCAAATGAACTCAGTACTCATCTTAAAACCTCGAGGTTCCTTAAGAAACCTCCAGGTTTGGCTTCATAGCATCTTTGCTGGGTTTCACACATAACGTGAAACCTCGAGGTTCCTAGATAAACCTCGAGGTTTGAGGTAAACCCAAGGAGCCTTCGTGATTGGAACATTATAAACCTCCAGGTTTAATGATAAACCTCCAGGTTTGTGGTTTTTTATGTAAACACGTGTTCAAGCTTAAATGAGCAAACCTCCAGGTTTCTGGACGTAATTTGAAATTCGAACTTAATGATTTTGCTATACCTTCGTGTTTGATCTCAATGCTTTCCATGATTAACCCTTATTGGTACTAGATATATTTAATCATCTTTTTAGTAAGTTTGAGACGAGATCAAGGAAGTTTCACGAAGGTTTAAAGCAAAAGCAAAAGTGATGTCGAACATTAAATGCTCAACCCGAAACTTGCATCCTTTTGGTTAATCCATCGTACACGGTTGCGAGCATTAAAGAATGACTTCTACATTAAGCAACATCCTCTCCAACGGATTAATTTGCGAGAGAGTCAACTCGACCATCAAACCAAATTTGGACTAAGTGAGTTTCGTAAAGAGAAGAAGATCTAAGTAAGCTCACAACTTCGTGGATCATCTCCAACGGTCGATTATCAATGCAACGGTCTATTAATCTTTGTCTAGCTATAAATAGAGCTGCATTCAATTCTTCTCAACAACCACAACAACCGAAAACGCACAAGCATTCAAGTTTCTTAACTACCTTTCGGTTTTTCACTTGTATTCGTCTTTTGACATTATAAGCTTCGGTGTTTATTATCATCTACTCTTAGAGAGAGTTTTTATCTCAGTAAATCATTTATTGAGAAGAATCACAAGTCAAGGGGACTTGGTGATTTGGGAGTTCATTGATTACAACTTGTAAGGGGGAGTGAGTTCTAGAGAGAACTACTCTTTGAATACATAGTGTGTAATCTTTGTGATAGTGAAAAACCCGAGAGTCGGGGATTTGGATGTAGGTCAAGTTGTTAAGACCGAACCAAGTATAAATTTCTCGTGTTCAGCTATTCTTCTTTCTACTCTGTTCATCTCTGTTTTTGTTATCTAAAAATAGAGCAGATTTCCAAAGTTTTTAAAATAGCCAATTCACCCCCTCTTGGGTATATAGCTCCACTTTCATGAAGAATTCTTCAACCAATATAAGGAACGGCATAAGGGTAAGGGCAAGGCTAAGTTAAGAGGTGGATTGAGTGTAGAAATGACAGAAGCCTGGACAAGGCTAAGTTTGAATGAGGGGGGCACAAGTTTAAATCCCGAGAAGCACAATTGTTAGGAAAGGCGAAAACCCTTTATACTTTAAGCCTCCAAAGGGGAAACCCTTCATCAAACTAAGAAAGAAATACTAATATTTATATATCGTTAACATGCTAAAATAACCTTGAACTTTTATCCAAAGTGCAACAATAATCATAAACTATTTTTGAAGAAAAAATAACCATAAACTTTTAAAATCGGGGCAAAACCGTTAAAACTAACTAACTTCTATCTATTACAATAGAAAAAATTAATCTTTTGGAAAATCCCTTTAAGATCCCAAGGGACTAAGAAAATGTCAAAAAAGTCATAGAGAAAATTTTGATGTAAAAAATGTCTCATTAACAACTCTTTAAGTATGACATTAACAACTCCATATGTGAGTTTTAGCAACTTCTGAGACCTTTTTGACATTAGAATTTTCTTTGGGACTTTTTTGACATTTTCTTGATCCCTTGGAATGGTAAAGGGATTTTCCCTTAATCTTTTGGCTTTTAAAGTTTTAAATCACTTGTAACTTAGTCTTTGAACTTTTAACCCGTTTGCAACTCAATTCCTAATATTTCTAAATCATCCTATGTGGAAAAAATGTTAAATTATTTTTGAAATTTGCTTAGGTGGATTTCACATAAATTTAAAAATAAAAAACATCATCCCCATCCCCACCAACTCATATCCCCTCTACCTCTGCTTTCCAGATACCTCGCTGGCATCTACGTGTCCATGACATATCCTTCTGAAGCACTAGAGGGCAATGAACGACTCTTATTGGAAACAGATTGAAGCCACTTATAATGATTTTAACTCTGATAAAGCACCTAAGTATGCAAGAAAAAACCATTGTAGAGAAAGAGATTTCTTAACTTTTGAATGATAAATGATAAATAGCACTTGAAAGAAGATAAGAATAGAAAAAGTTGAAGCACACCCACTTCACAACATACCCGACACACAATATCTCCTTTTAATAACAAAGGGAACTATAGATCTTTTACATAATGCTCATAATTTTGAAGGCCCTCTAATATAAGGAAATCAATATCATCTTCTACTTGAAACGAGCTTGTGAAGGATCTATCATGGACGCCGCAAATGCCCAACGAAGTTTCTTGAAAACAGAGGTTAAGAGAGATGCAAGGTGGTGGGATAGGAACACTATATTTTATTTTAAAAAAAAATTAACAGTATTTTAATTTTTTTTACCACATATAATGACACAAAAATATCAAGGATTAAGTTGCAAGCAAGTCAAAAGCTCATAAACTAAGTTATAATGAGTCAAAAGCTTAAGGGCCAAAAGATTAATTTTCCCATTATAATATATATAAGTTAGTTAAGTTTAATGGTTTTGCACCAACTTTAAAAATTTATTGCTACTTTTACTCCAAAAAATAATTTATGGTTATTGTTGCCCTTTTAAAAAAAGTTGAAGGTTATTTAAACATCTTAACCCTATTTATATATGATTTAAAATTTAAGTTGTCAGCTCGGATATAAAAAATTAAGTTGTCAGTTTCACAAAATTAATTATAAATGAAACTGACTTTTTTGGAAAATTCCATTTAAATACCAAATGAATTTGTGAAACCCTCAGAAGTCCGTCGAATTTGCAAAAAGACTCAGAGGTGACAAGGACTTTTAAGGGATTTGCAAATTCGAGCCAAATTACCCTTTTGCCCTTAGGGTTAAATAATTAGAAAAAAATACCCCCGCGGTGGGCCACCGCACCGCCATCACGCCGCCGACCGACCATCAAGCCCACCACCCCGGCCCTGCGCGACCGGCGCCACGGGCCATCGATCGACCATGGTAAGCCCAGTATGCCGGTCGCCGGCGGCCGACGATGGTGGACAGTGGTGGCGATGACGGTGGGGCCCACCGCGGGGTGTATTTTATTTTTTTTTTTTAATTATTTAACCCTAAGGGCAAAAGGGTAATTTGGTTCGAATTTGCAAAACCCCAAAGGTGCTTGTCACCTCTCGGTCTTTTTTTCAAATTCGGACGGACTTCTAGGAGTTTTGTAAATTCATTTGGTATTTTAGTGTCATTTCCCCCTTTTTTTATCTCCTTGCAAGTGGTTTATACACAAAATGACAAATTGAATGGATAAAAAAGAAAGACAAATTTAAAAATATATATTATGTACAATTATTTGTGATCGTAGACAATTTAAAAGATATGAGATCAGACCATAAAATTGCCCGATAACATTATTATCCGCCATCTGATTGGATATGTGTATCTGATCTAAATTTTTTATCATTTTATTTTTTTTATTTACGATGGAAACAACATGTCTCAGCGAGAAACAAGTAAGAAAGTGGAGAAGGGAAATTAAGGTTAACTTATTAATATTGTGTCGTGAATGGTGTTACGTTTGTAAAATTTTCTTCAATCCATATCTTAGGAGCTGCATTTTGGTAGGCTGAAAATTGGACGATGGAAAAGGAAAAGGATTTCCTTTCTTTCATATAACATGTCCGTTTGGCTGCCCCATTTTTTTGGAAAGGGAATTCCAGCTGCTAAAATTTTTACCTCATCTTGTTACCCAAAATAAATAAAAAAATAAAAAATAAATAAAAATCGAAATTCCCTCGTCCATGGAAGCCCACTTTTAGTGATGGCAACCAATTTTGTAAGGTGGGAAATTCCCAAGTAACAACGTTCATCTTCCTCCCCCATCGTCGAAGGTAATTTTGCAACCACTGCTTGAGCGCTTTCCTAGTCTATTCATACAACAAAGAAACAGTGGATTGGCGACGAAATTTAGCAACAGAATGGTATGATTTGATTCCATCGTCAAATGGACTCTCACTAATTAATTAGTAACGGAATTCCATCATTAATTAACTATTCTTTTGTAGTATATATCACCTATCTCCATTGATCTACTTGTCTTTTGTTAGCGGATTATAAGTAGGTCATTTATGGGGAAACATTATTTTAGTTCTTTTTTCCCTTTAGAATTTGTCATCCTCCTTTTCTTTTGCCTACCAGACATGAATATAAATGAAAACTCCAATATCTCTACCTTTCTCATCTCTTTCTCTTTTCCATCCCATTAATCGACACCCTAGAGATTAATTTAATGGACACTTACTAATCACAAAAAGGAAATATAAAGCCAATAAAAGTTTGCCCAATTCATAAGGAGTTGGCTAATAGTCTATAAAATCGTGAATTCAAACTACTGCTGCCGATGTGAGGGCTTTATTGTAGGACGATCTGTAAGTAACTCTATAAGTACTCTTTGAACTTTGAGGCAGGCCCTGATCTTGATGATCGAGCTTCGGGACCCAACTCAGCTAAACTTTATTTTGTTTATAAAAAAAAAAAGGAAATATAAAACATTTACGTAATTAAAATATTTGAAAACTCAAAAATCATGCCTCCTCAGTCACTTCCTCCACTATTGTTAGTCAACCGTGATGTGAATATACACACACACATATTAATAAGACTAGATAAGGAGTAAGGACCCTCAGTGGGATGAAGTTTCCACATAACAGCACTTAGCAGTTAGCACAGTATATTTTTTTAGACAGTAAGGAAAGGGACGTTAGCACAATAATGGAGGATTTTATTCTAGAAAATTCACCCAGCCTTTTCTATTGAAGCATTTGTTGCTCTTATCAAAGAAGAAGAAAAATAAGAGAAGTACCAGTATTATATTTTGCATCTTCTGAATGACTACTTTTAAGAAATAACGTGTTATTATTATTTTTAATAAAAATGTTTGAAAAACAAAATATTTTAATGAATAAAGATAATTTATTTTTGAAGGTATAAGTATACAAGTTACGTTATTGTTATTTCTTAAAATCATGACTTATGCCTTTTAAAGTTATAAGCTCTAACTAGCAAGTTCTTAATTAAGATGGTAAGTAGCTTCCACCCTGTAAAGAGTAGAACGCAAGCTTCTGGTATTTGTTAAAAAAGTTGAAAACTCTTTACTTGGGACTATATGCTTGACCAAATCAAACAAAAAATTATAAGCTCTTATTATTGTGGGAAGAGGATCTATGATAAGAGAAAAAGATACAGCTCTAGCAACCACATATATATACACCCTTTTCTAATTGAGAAATCTGAATTAGAAATTGGCATATGGTTTCATTTTAAGACAATATAGGAATAAAACACTTTTTCAGAAGGTGACTAGCACTTGTACTCCTTTTGATCGGTTAACCCAGTTGGTCCTAGCTATTTTGGGCCGGGTTTGTGTTGGGCTGAATTGCCCACATCAGCTCAGTATATCACTGTCATCTAGCCTCACATAGTGAGCCTCCCAAAAATGATTTGGGTTACGAGAACTTCCCGAGATTTTAATAGAATTAAAGGGCAATTGTGTACTAGAAGTTGTTACCAATAGACAGTTTTACGCCAAAAAAAAATTTTGTGACAATTTTATCTTAACCATTATCCTAATTAATTTTGACCGTTAATTGATCAAATATGCAAAACTGATAATCCACATTTCATTTACATCATTTTTTTAAGTTGCAAATTTGATAGGAAAGTCCTTGTGTCATCGACATTTCTTTTTAAAGTTGGATTTAAAACTTTAAAAGTAAATTTGCACTTTAAAGAAAATGATTGAATGACATGTGAACTGTCATTTTAACATATTTAGTTAACTCTCAAAGTTATTTGAAATAACGGCCAGACAATTACTCACTTTTTGACATTTTTGTGACAAAATTGCCCCTAGGTGACAACCTTCGAGATACAAATCCCAAACTATCCATTCTCCTGTATGCTACCCAGAGAAGCATATGTGTTATGAAGAAATTCACAAATATAGTACCACACGTTGATAACGTGAAATAAATGTTTGCATAGTATCTGAGTCACACAAAATCTTGATAGATTTTTTTAATGGTTAAAGTGTAAATTGGTCAATAAAGTATTACGCTAAGAGTACCCAACACAAAAAATTTTTAAGGGAACCATAACTACCAAAAACAATTAAAAAGTGAAAAAAAAAAATTCACAATGCTGTTAGAGTATAATGTATTAGAGCTGGCCTCACCTCGCCTGCTGTGGTGGCCCCTTCGTGGATGGAATGGAGGTGGACCCTCACTCAGTGATGGGTATGGTGGTGGGCCCCCTTGTGTGGAAGGGGGTGGGCCGCCTCCCTTGTGGATGGAATGGGGGACCCCTACTGGGTGATGGGGCATCACAAGGATGGGTGGGGGAGCTTGTCTCGGTCTCACCATGATAGATCCACATCGGGCAGGATGAGGGAAGTTTCTGGGGCATAAATAATATGGAGTGCGCCTCTGCTTTTAGCACAGTGGTTAGTGCTCCTCACGGTTAAGCATGCTCAGCCCAGGAAAATCTCAGGATAGGTAATCCCCTGGGAAGTTCCTTTCTGGGGTGCTTCCGGGCGTGATAGTATGCTTCCAAATTTATATATAACCATTCAAACCTATTTACAATTCTACATTATGTCTTGAAAGCCTAACAGATGTTCTCATTGTAATACAAGGGCTTAGTAAGGAAAATAAAAGAATGCCTAGTGACAATAATTATCTAAGCAAGTATGAATAAGAAAAATTGATTGTTTGTTGACTAATGAGATATTTTCTAAAATATTGTTTGTTGACTAATGAGATATTTTCTAAAATATTGTTTGTTGACTAATGAGATATTTTCTAAAATTGACCAAGCATAACAAACCACAGGTAAAATTGGATTTTACCTTTTACTTTTCATATGTAAATTAAGACAAACTCTTCCTACTAAGATTATAATATTTCATTTAACATTAAAATAAACTTATAACAATTATTATAATTTAGTGAACAACAACACAAATCATGGGACGAGGAGTGAGTTAGCATTTCCATCTCAATCAATCAAAGAGAAGGGAGTAGGGATGATTGATTGATGTGAATGCAATGTTTGGGTGTATATGAACGATGATGAATGTAAAACTTAGGATTAAAATTTAGTTGGTAAATTTATAAATAATTTCTAAAATTATTAAGATGATATTATATGTATTTATATAATGACATAAATTAAAAAGTTAAATAGGCCAACCATGTAGGCTTGGTGGCTAGGCCTTGTGAAAATAGGTCTGGCAATAGGCCTTAGCTTGAGCTTGAACCTGACCTATTTACTAAATAGGCTAGGCTAAGGCTTTATGTAAAGGCTAGTAGTAAGGCTGTTAAAGGTCGACCTATTTTCATCTTTGACGAAAAGAAAGAAGAACTTTTGGTCAAATTAGGTTTTGATCAGGGATTTAATTGCAAAATTGAAAATTTTTGAAACATTCGTAGGACAAAACGTAATTTACAACAAAAAAAAAAAAAAAAAAAAAAAACTAGGCCCTTTGAACTATTATTTCTTGATCATTTTTTTCATTGATTTGCAATTTTCAAAAATTTTAGGGGACATTTTTTTTCAGTCCTCAAAATATTAATTTTGATCCTCCAAAATCTTAAATTTTCTTCTTAAACATTTATAGTTCAAGAGTAACCACAAGATAATATCAAAAATCTAAAAAATCATTTGTATGAATAATTTTCAAATTATGACATTTTGTCCCTAATTACACTTAATTCAATATAAATTTCGTTAACTTAAATTAGTACTTAATCATGTAATAATGTCATAAGAAATACATTAAAAATCCTAATTTAATTATAAAAGATTCCATAAAGAAATGGTTCAATTCTCATGTGACGTTGTTTGATCACGGATATCATTACGTCATTCTTCTTTTCGTCATGTACTGCACATGAATCATGATCCACTATAATATCAAAAATCTAAAAAATCATTTGTATGAATAATTTTCTAATTATGATATTTTATCCCTAATTACACTTAATTTAATATAAATATCATTAACTCAATTTAGTACTTAATCATATAATAATATCATAAAAAATACATTAAAAATCCCAATTTAATTATAAAAGATTCCATAAAGAAATGGTTCAATTCTTATGTGACGTTGTTTGCTTACGGATATCATTGCGTCATTCTTCTTTTCCTCCTGTACTGCACGTGAATCATGATATATCCACGTCTAGTATGTACATTATTAATTGGGAAAATTACACTCAGGTCCCAAGAAACAGAGATATTTACAATTAAGTCCCTTGAATTCATGAAATTACACACAAGTCCCTAGAGACTTGTGCGTAATTATTTGTGGAAGCAAAATTACTTTTTTGCCCAAAGGAGAAATAGCCTCACGGACCTCATAATTGAAAAAATCCAGATTTACAACAAAAACTTCTATATTTACAACAACAAATTTTTATTTTAACAATAAGTTTTGAAAGCCGGATTTTTTCAATTTCGAGGTCAGGCCATTTGCAACAAGAAATTCTATATTTACAATGACCAATTCCTATTTTAACAACAACTTTTGAAAAGGTGGATTTTTTCAATTTCGAGGTCCAGGAGGTTATTTGCAACAAAAAATTCTATATTTACAACAACGAATTCCTATTTTAACAACAACTTTTGAAAACCCGAATTTTTTCAATTAGAGGTCCGAGGCCATTTGCAACAAAAAATTCTATATTTACAACAGCCAATTCCTATTTTAACAATAACTTTTGAAAAGGTGGATTTTTTCAATTTCGAGGTCGAGAGGTCATTTGCAACAAAAATTCTATATTTACAACAACGAATTCCTATTTTAACAACAACTTTTGAAAACCCGAATTTTTTCAATTCGAGGTCCAGAGGCCATTTGCAACAAAAAATTCTATATTTACAATGACCAATTGCTATTTTAACAACAACTTTTGAAAACCTGGATTTTTTCAATTCGAGGTCCAGAGGCCATTTACAACAAAAAATTCTATATTTACAATGCATAATTCTTATTTTAACAACAACTTTTGAAAACTTGGATTTTTTAATTCGAGGTCCGAGGCTATTTCTCCTTTGGGCAAAAAAGTAATTTTGCTTCCACAAATAATTACGCACAAGTCCCTAGGGACTTGAGTAATTTCATGAATTCATGGGGACCTAATTGTAAATATCTCTGTTCCTTGGGACCTGAGTGTAATTTTCCCTTATTAATTTATAGGTCCACGTCATTCATACCTATAAGTTTAACCCAAATAATGCGAGCTTCCATGCGCATATTCCAGCACCAATCCTGATTCTTTTTTTTTTTTTTTTTTCTTTGAGGTACGAGTATATAAAAAGTTAAAAACACATAAAAAAATATAATTTAATTTAAATATATAAAAAATAAAAATAAATTGAAAAAATACTTCATCCCTCTCTTTAAAGGAACAAGCGTGTAAGAGAAGAAGTGCTTTCCATATGGAAACCACATCTTCAGCTTCCACATTGACTTGAATATTCCTGACATCCCCCCATGCCTCTTTGGCTTCTCATCTCTTCCCTTTAAATTCACCCTTTTAAATCTCAAAATATATATCGCTTAATACGAATCCTCACTCATTTTGGCTTCTTTTCGGAAGCACATAAGGTGCTTCTCACTTTATGTGTTTCTTACATGCTCATCCCTCTAATTAGAGGGATGAGACATTTTTTTTATATTGTTTTTATATATTTTATTTATTTAGATTTAAATTATATCTTGTTTTTTGGAATATTTTTTACACTCAAGTATCTCAAATTAATTAGTTTCCAAGATACGATATTACAAGAGAAACATTTTTGAATGGCGGGGATGAAAATTAATTAATTTGAGATACTAGATCCAAAAAACATTCCAAAAAGCAATATATAATTTAAATCTAAATATATTAAAAAAAATGTGTTCATCCCTTTAATAGAGGGATGAGCACATAAGAGATGTGCACCTAATGTGAACCCTTCTTTTCACTACAAAGCTTTCTGATGAAGTAGAAAAAGATTATGTCCTTACGGATGCACCCACCCTTCTGATAAAAGACAACCCTTTAAGTGTCACCGCTTTCTTGGTTGCCATTTTGGATCTCTTCCTAACAAAACCATGGTATCAACCAGCCAGCTAGTTTCAAAATGGCCATCCGACGCCGTTTGACATGGCACATGGAAAGAAGCTTTGGGAGTATGTTGGGGATGAGCCTAAGTTTAACCATTTTTTAAATGAAGCCATGGCTAGTGATGTGAGGTTGGTGACAAGTGTGGTGATTGATAAGTGTAAGGGTGTGTTTAAGGGATTATTACAACCATTAGTTGATGTTGGGGGTGGTACTGTCACAGTGGCTAAGGCTGTTGCCAAAGCGTTTCCAGAAATACAATATTGTACTTCGATCTTCCACACGTTGTGATGGCCTCCAATATAGTGGAAATCTCAAGTTTGTAGTGTAACGCCCTGAATTTTGGACCTAAGAATTGAGAATAAGCTTAAGATAGGCAGACGACTAGGCCCAGTTCGGGAAGAGTCCCAAGAAGGTTGAGGCATGGGAAGCCTCTCTGGGACTAAGCATCTCGGCCATACGGGTCAGTGGACCTAGTATGTACAAGTCATGGGATTAAGGTGCTAGTGTAAAATGGGCATAGGAGACATTATACGGTGTAATCCCGTTGGAAAGGATGCGCCTAACTATGTCCTGAGGTATAGGACAGTTAGTTAAGCGAAAATATGCCGATATAAGTAAGCATATGGCATTTTCAAGGCAGACATGGATGTCCTGCGTTTTTTGAGGAAATAAGAAGGGAAGAAAGAGAGAATGTGTATCTGGACCAAGTACAGAGGGAAAAGTCCGTAATAATAGTGCTACGTTGGACACATGGCATTTCAGGGTCAGAAGCTGGATTATCGGGTAGCACGTAGTACGAGGCGGTTATGAGATATTGGAATATGGGTTTCTTGCTCCCTAAGGCACCATAGTCCGTCCACCTATGATCAGGGAGAAGAGACTGATGATCCGGACCCACACAAGTCCCACAGAGTGACACGAGTTACGAGGAAAGGTGTACCCGACATAAAGGAGCTACGCGGGACCGGTTAGAATGCGGAGTCGGCCGCACCCACGGACACGAGGGAGGACGAAATTGGTGGGCCCAGAAGAGAGAGAAAGTGACTTGGAGGAAAAAAAAGGTCACATCATGTAATTATGAAGAGAGAGAAGGGTCACATCAAGTAATTATGAAGAGAGATTATAAAATAATCCGGTTTAATCTAGACCATATATTTGAAACTGATGTGACAAGGTGAAGGACAAGTAATTATGTTGGAATCCGTACACGCAGTGGATTAAAAAAACTTACGGATCCATTCCCGAGGATCACTCAGATGCGTTTAAACCAATGCTAGGGAATCCGGATATTACCTTTGGAGAATTCATCCGCGTCTCGTTCTTCCTTGAACAGGTGGGCTACCTCCTCGATCAGCAGAAGGCGACTCTTAGAATCGTCTTCCTCTACTGGTATCCACACGAACAATCCTCGAACACGGCTACGGCAGCGTGCTAGCGCCTCTTGTGCGTCTCTCTCAAATTTTCACTCTAGGGTTTTTCTCGTGGCTTTTTGAATATGCTTGAATAAAACTCCCATAGGTTTTCTCAAACCCGGTCAGCGTATTATATAAAATTAATCTGCATTAATTTTTGAATTTCGAATTTCAAATATGGATTATAATACATTAATTAAATCAATCTGTTAGATCTAATTTAACGCATTTAATCCACATTAAAAGGCGATCGAAATTCAAAATTTGAATCTGAATTGAAATATATTAATTAAATCTATCTAATAGATTTAATCGATATATTTATTTAATCCAAATCAAAAGCCTTCGATTTAATTTATCTCTATAAATTAAATCCAGAAATGATATCTATCTATTTAATTAAATCGAGATACTATATCTCAACTTAAATTAAATAGATATATGATATCTTTATTCAAAAATTAAATGAGATACAATATCTCTATTTGTTTTAGATATTTAATTTATCAAATAAATTAAATATAAAACAAATAATATATAATAATATTATAATCTCTATTTATAATATTACTATATATATCAATTTCGAATTTATACATACATATATATATATATATATATATATATATATATATTCATTCAGATTAAATTAAGTATTCATTAAATCTCGATTAATCTAAGATTCAATGAACCCGGACACTTTGCTCGTGTTGGGTTATTCTGTGTGCGACCCTGCAGGCCCATATGAGATTGGCAGTGGGCTAATACTGTACCAGCCCACAAGTCGCAAGCGGCCTCTAGCAAGACATTACGACTACCCAATTCACATGGGGATCGATGACACGATACAACCTATCGTACAACCATGTCACGTCCCTTTTGTCACGCGATAATTTGATCAAGGATGAGGCATGGATAATGTCAATTTCCTTTTCTTGACCACTACTTTCTCGATTCTCGAGTAGTCTAATTAGTGAAATGGAAACTCCTTTCCATCACAGTATGACCATACATTTTTTAGACTCACTCATCCAGGGGCCAAAAGATATTATCTCTACAAATGTGAGGGACAAATTTCATCTTGACCATTCACATTCCTCCACATAAAAACCACTGATCTCAATCCCAGCCTTTATCATCACCCGGTCAAAGGTGACTTTTGACTAGGTCAAAAACCAGTGACTCATCATGTAAGAATCCATGATGATCTCAGGTCATAGGGTGTCGTGACGCGGTTACACATGAGATAAGCTTATGACTTGGTCCATGCAGCCTTCTCATAGTGGGTCGGTCCAGCACCTTGTACTCTTACAAGTGCCCATAACTTTGATTCGTATCTCCATACCACAACAAAGTCATACTGGTCTTATTTCATCTTCGCTCCCGCGTAAATAACCGACCAGGGACATTTAAGATAATCTATAAAAGATATATCCAAGGATATAGTTATCAATATAAACACGCAAATTGAATGATAACTTAAAAGAGAATACTTTAAAACATGAATGTCTAAAGTACAATGACTTGCCCTAGGGCATAATTTCCAACAAATTATGACACCTAAAGGGGTAATTATTGCATATCCTAGGGCAGATCACGCAGGTCCCACGGTCTTGGAGAGAGAGCAGTGCAAAATAACCGTTTTACCCCTAGACCTAAAACCTACAACAAGCAACTTGGGGGCTACCACCAGGGGCAATTTTGGAACTTCATTTTTGTGTATTGGAATGCGGTCCATCTGCCCAAAAGATCCCTCTAGAAGACTTGAGAAGCAAGCAAGAAATAACATTTTAAACCCGAGGAATTTTCCCCACCGTCGGATCGCGATCAAGTTTGGATGAGGGCCCCACCTTTGGAGCCTATAAATAGGGCACTTCCTCCTCCATTTTCCATCAGCCCAACACGAAATGGAGATGAAGAGAGGGAGTCTCCAGCTGAAGGCTTTGGTTCAAGAGAGGAGGAAGGCACCCGCAACCGACATCTTAAGGTAAGCCCTTAACCGACGACTTGGGAATTCTTATTTCTGCCCCATGGTGATTTTCGTGGAGTGGTAGTATGATTTTGGTATCTTTGAGGTTTCCATAGATTCAAGAATGTGTTTTTGTATGGGGACAAGTGAGATCACCTTTTTCCAACTCAAAAAGACTCAAGTCTTTATTATATGAAAATCTGTCGGTTCTTATGGTTTCTGGGCAGCGTGTAGTAATCAGTGGTGTTAATATAGTAAATGAATTCCTTTTGCTCTTAAATTTTACATGGTGAAATTAGACATGCTGAGGATGAGTTTGATATAATATTTTTGTGTCATTTGGAATTTCCAACCGAGAGTTCTTTAAAGTTTAAAATGACCTAAAAACCGGAACTTTATCTCAGACCAGTGGCTAATATTTGGGAATAAGGACAATTTTCGAACCCAGATGACTTTTGTAATTATTTTTTCCTATAAATTAGACATCCTAAGGGTTCTAAAGCCACTGATTTCATGTCGATAAGATTTTTCTAGAATTTATTAAAAATCGGCGAAGTTGGGTCAGAGGTTCTGGAAAATTCTGGTGATATGCGAATTTTATGAAACTTAAGTTTGAATAAGTGATTTAAAGCATGGTGTTTTGCTATGCCTAGGGTGTTAACACATGTGGGACGTATCTCAGACACTAAGGGAAGAGTTTATCACTTTCAAGGAGTGTCAAGTAGTAACTGTTGACTTGCATACTCTATGTTGCTTTCGCACGTATGTTTTATCATGATGAAAGAGATCGAGCTACGGTGCCTATTGGACTGCGTGTCCTTAGGTTTCTGATGCAGTACCGAGATTGGGCTGTAGTACCTATTGGACTGCGTGTCCTTAGGGTTTGAGCTACGCATCGAGAGCATGTAGGATCGCCGCGGTACCTATTGACCGTGTGTCCTTAGGGTATTGCTGCAGTACCGAGATATGTGGGGTAGGTGGAGCCTATATGACTGTGTGTTTATAGGTGTCCACTGAGGCCCTAGGCTAGGTGGTTGGGGTCGTTCCCTGACTACTGAGGCCCATTTGCGTATTGTTCCAAGGGGCTTGTCTTGACCAAGTGGTCATGCGGAGTTGCTACATGTCAGTATGTTGTGACAGAGGCAGGTTTATTTGTATTTCCTGATTGTGATTGGCATTGCATGCACTGTATACATATTGTATATGAGTCTAACAGTTACTCTGGGGTTCAACTTTGAACTCCAGTCTAGTTCCAAAGATACAGGTGTAAGGCGGTAGGCTAGTTGGGCTGTGGAAAAGATACGGGTAAGAGCAATGAAGACGAAGATTGAAGACGTATGGAAGTCCTTATCTCATTGTTTATTTTTATGACTGTATAAACTCACTTATTGCCCAGTACTTATATTGGAATATTGTACTCTTAACCCTACAGGGATTACTTTATGTAATTGTTTGTACCTTTACCAGTATAGTGCATGTTGTCCAAACCGAACCAATGCTCTACCGTGCGTACTCTGATGTTTGTCTTAAGTGATGAGTTCACAAAGGAAAAGTAATAAGAAAAAAAAAGATCCCTTTAACTCGTCACCCGAAAGGGCGAGGCCGGTAGGGGTGTAACATATAGTGAGGCCATTCCTCCTTCCCATGGGGAACTGGTTTCAGTTCCTACCCAAGGCACTTGTCTTATCTAGACAATACAGATGGGATCCGGAAGAATTAGATTTTTTTTCAACAGGTGATTTTTGAATGATAAAAAAAATCATTTTTTGAAAAAATATTAGTTAATAGATTATCTTTATTTTAAATTTTCTACCCATTAAAATATTTTTTTTTTAAAAAAAATCTGGATGATTCAGATGGGACAAGCCCCTAATGTCTATCCAAAGAAGAGGCATTGAAACTGACTTCGATGGGATACTATCAGAGGTGGCTATAATCTATTTGTATGTATTCATTTCACAAGGCCCTTTACTTTTGAAGAGTAATTAACTAGCTAATTGTTACTCCATTTCTTCCCTTTTATAAGAAACAACTGACACATATACTCTCTTTGTCTCTAAATATAAACTTTAAATTTATAAATAGGCTCGTTCTAAAATATATGCCTTGTTTTACTTTTGTCAAAACATTTATTATGTTTTTTCAACTTTACCCTTGGCTGTATTTATTACATTGATTGTCTTTCTCTCACTTATCATTTTTAAAAATAAGCTGAAACACAATTGTTCTTTGATATGTTCAGTATTGATGTTTGTGTTAATTTACTAAGAGTTGGAATTCATGTTTGTTTTCTACCGTTTTATGATGCAACAAAAAAATGATATTATGGTCGATTGAGAAAAGCCTAACAGGACCATCATTAAAATCCAAAACCAACACAATGAGTCCGAAGCCGAATCCGTGTGAGAAGAAAGAGAAATCACGCCTTTAGTGATTTTCCCTTAATATTAGAGTTTTCAACTCAACTTAATGCCATATATTTTTATAAAAAATAGAATAATTCCTCTACAGTATTAGACTTTAATTGCCATGTCCTACCTCTATTCTTAATATAGAATCTCGTTTGTCATACTATAAATAAATTCTTACACATTAAAAACTGGAGGTAGCAATAGCAAACGTCGGTTAAATTTGAGCGATGTTGTTCGATTACGTTCTTTAGGATGTCAATTGCTTCTAGAGATATTTTAAAGATAAAAATCCCGTTTAACTCAACTATTTTTTTAGTAGAAATGTCATATTATTAAATTTTGGGTTAAGGTACAAATCTGCCTATAAATTAGGGAAAATTAAAATAAAGGACCATAAAAATTGTAATTACTTAGAAGGATCGAATATCATAATATAAATTTAAAATTACTAAATTGTCCCTAATCAATTCTCATGTATTAATCTCTTGTATTCAAAATTAAAAAAAATAACTAAAATTAAAATTTTCCATCATGATATGATCATATCTTTTTTTAATATATTATTTAATTAACATTTGTTAAACTCATATTTTTCTTAATTTTTATTTTTCACCAATTTATATCATCAAGTTACCCGATTTATATTATTAACGTTGATGTCAATTAAGTTATTTTTATAAAAATAAAAAATAAAATTATTTCATATTTTCAAGATAAAATAGGTTAATTAGATCTTTTAATTTTATTAACATTACATGAATTTCTTAACCCACATAAATTTCTTCCAAAACAAAAGTAAGTCATACAAACTTTCTTAGTTTAACATATATGATAAAATATAAAAGACTTGATTTTATTAAAACTATATAATTCCATTTTTAATTAAAATTTTTGTTTATTTTAAAAAATATAATTTTTAAAAATTGAAGAATGTATACTTTTTTTCAAAGATATATATTCAATTTGTGAAAATTAAGAAAACCATTGTTTAATTTAATGAAACTTAGAATTTTGTATTCTTTGTTAGGGACATTTTAGTACTTTTAATTTTATATTTTTATATTTAGTCCTTCTAAATAATTATAATTTTTATGGTCCTTCTCCATAAATATCTTTTCCTCTAGGTCCTTCCTTCTAATTTTCCCTATAAAGTATTTCACCAAGAGCACCAAACACCATAAATTTTTCTAGCATTTAAAATTACACTTGAAGTTTTTAAAATGGTGCAAAAATATCATGGCCATTAAGTAAACTAATGTCAACGGTTTAACAAACATGTAGGTCAAGAAAAAAGGTGCTAAAATATACATAAGATTTTCAAAATGGTGTGAAAATGCCACCGCGAGATGAAAATTTCATGTGTATTTTCTCACTATTTTGAAAATTTCATATGAAAACATAAGGCATATGGCACCCATAAAAAAAGGGAAAAAAAAAAAAAGTTTAGTGTTTGGTGCCCTTGGAGAAATACTTCATTGTTAGATTTACACCTTAACCCTAAAATTTTACTAAGGGCATAGTGATAAAGCAAAACTGCTGCAGTGGTGGAACCAGAGAATATTTTTAGCCCCGGCCAAAACATAAACATGTTGAACTATTTAGTAAATAATATCGCATAACATTAAAATTACAAATAAATAATAACCGACAATTATAAATCAAAATAAGATATAAGATGATAACATTTTTAGTGGGTATATCAAACAAGAATTTACTTTCTTCTTACACCTTAATGAGTAACAAACCAAACATTATCCTAAAGATACCACAAACACAATCATAATAATAATAATATGTATAATGAAATTTAATAAAATTAACACTTAAATATGTATTCCACCCACCTCAAAACAAAATAATTGGAGAAAATAAAAGAAATATAATATGAATCCAAATAATATTTTAAAAAAACATAAAAATTTGATTCAATATCAGCTAAGCAAATAACCTATTATAATCTATTTTAAAAAAAGAAATTCATTATAAAATTATAAGACAACCAAATAATAAATCCAAACTGATTAAAATTAGTCATTAATCATCCTCTACACATATATAGTTATCTATTATCAAAACTCAAAACTCTCCCAAAATTTTCACTAATCAACACAATATTACCCTCATTAGAAAGAGTAAAATACGTAAAATAAAATACTTTTGAGACCAAATTGTTAGCTAAAATAAAATATTATATGATACATATATAAATACATAAGATAAGAAAAAAGGCCAGCTGGTGGGGCCACATTGACTGCAGGCTATATATAAATATATAAGAGAATATGAAATTCCACATGTCCTTAAGGATCACCACTAAAAAAAAGGAGCTTTAGAACGCATATGGTATATATAAATAATATCGCTTCCCCTCTTTTTTTTTTTTTTTTTTTTTAAATGTGAATGAGCTTTTTTTTAGAACCAAAATTAGTGTGTCCCTTTTATTTTTCAATGTCGTGATCAAACCCAAAAAAACAGTTTTTTTTTTTTTTTTTTTTTTTTTTTTTTTTTTTTTTTATATTTTTATATTTTATTATTATTATTATTTTATACCAAACAAGGACTTGGTCTCTTTGGAATGTGAGGAGGATAAGGTCAATGGTTTGAACCTTGCTAAGTACTGTTATTAAATTGACTAACACCTTATTAGTGTTTAAGGTGTTTTGTTATTTTTTAAAATGTTTTTACGTTTGTTAGAGCTTAGCGTGAACGTACATGCCCACTACTGTGTTTGTGAATAATATTCAGACATACAGTACATGGAGTTTTGCAAAATAATAATGTAATAAACAAAATTGTATTGACAGTGCGACTTCTGTTTGTTTTAAGTTCAATCACTGAACGACTTGCTCATTTGATAATTAAGTTTATATAATTGAAAAGGGACATCGATGGTAGAAAAAAGAGATGTGGATCTTTAAAACTCTAGTTATCTGTTTGGGTTGGCATTAAAAAGGTACATCCACTCAAGTCGAGATAAAATTCATCTCACAAACTTACATTGTATACCGTAAATCAAATTGAAAAACCACTAATCCAAACATACAAAAATTTAGTCATTTACCGTAATAAGGGTTTTTAATTTGATTTTGCCCGACAGGTACGGTGATCGAGAAGATTTCTTTTTTTTTTTGGGTAACATGAGATGAGAGAATCTCTGATTAAGAGGATCTCATCGTCAATGGAGATTATTTTAAAGATATCACCAGTATCGGGGTTTAATTTATATGATCATCTCATTGTTTAATCATGATTGTGACAGGGTCTTCTATTTTTTAATGTTTTTGCTATTGTTAGAGCTTAGTGTGAACGCGAATCATGCAAGAATATGTATAGTTTATTAATTTGCCCACTGTGTTTTCAATAATAATATTCTGATATAATACATGGCTTTATTGCAATAAAATAATGTAATAAAAAATTGTATTGATATTTTGACTTTTGTTTGCTATAAGTTTGATCACTAACGACTTGCTTATCGTGTGCTAATTAAGTTTATAATTAAAAAAGGACGATCGAGTCTCTTGTGACATATTGATGAATAGGATATATATTAGAAGAAAGAGATGATATGGATCTATAAAATGACAATATGATGGTGGGCATTTGTTTTTATGAAGTTTAAGTTTAGTTGTTTAAAAAATATTGATTTTCATAAATTTGTTTTATAAAATAAAAGTTTAGATAAGGAATTCGTAATTTTTTAATTTTTTTTATTCGCTAAAATATTTTAAAAAAAAAATCAGAGCATTTAATTTGAAAGAGAAATGAGATGATTTTTTATCCCAAAAAAGGTACGAATGATGTAAATAGCTAAGCCACAATATTCTTCATTCTAATTTTGTGTGTGTATCTTTTTTGAAATGTAGATTTACTAATCAGGTTCACATCACAGTCCTACTGGCAATATAGATTAAGACTTAATATTCCAACCTCTTTTTCTTCACTCTCTGTATAGAAGAGTTAACAGGATGTCTTTTCCGAAATTTATCTGATATGTGAAGACAACAAATACAAGGAACCCGGCTATTTATGTGTGCATAAAAGGAAACAAGTGGATTAATGGTAGGCTTTTACTTTAAACGAATATATATATATATATATTGAACACTTGTATATATTTGAAGGTTTTTTTATATAGAAAATATAGTGATTATGTTGTTAATATTTGGGAATTGGGATGGCTTAGTATTGTGGGGAAAGTTGTGGATGATAGTTGGTGCAAGAAATCAAGTTAGAATGTAGGCATCAAATTTGTAGTCCTTGTTTAAACGTAATTATAAATTGCCTAAAAGAATAAGTGAATTTTTTATTTAAAAAACAAAAGTTGGGAATTCATTATCTAAACTTTTCAATTATTTATCTAAATTTGTGAATTCATTATCAAACCTGTGAATGGCTTGAGAGAGTAAGTAGAATTTTTATTTAAACGAAAGTTACGGATTCCTTATGTAAACTTATAAATTCTTTATCTGAAATTGTGAATTCTTTATATGAACTTGTGAATGACTTAAGAGAGTAAGTGATTTTTTTTTACTTAAAAAATGAAAGTTGTGAATTCCTTATCTTAAATAGTTAATGGGCTTTTATTAAAGATCAAAGGTTAATATATATATTTTTGTTTGCATTACTTATATTAAATGGTATTGGTGGTCCAATGGTCACTAACATTTTGTGCACACAAATTATATGGGTTTGAACCCACTCCACCACTTTGGGAATATTTATTCCAGTGAAAAGGTTACTGAGACTTCATAATTGGTGATAACAATTTGGCAATTAAGGTTATTGGCGGGAAAAAGATTACATTAAGGATAACCAAGGAGAAGGTTATAAGATAACTAATTATTATTTACTAGCGGAAGTAGGCGAGTGGAAGGGGCTCTGGTCGCTTAATCAAGAAGTCTCGGTTTCGAGCCCTTGTGAATGCAAAAAATTTCCCTAAGAGAGGTCTCACTTCGGTGCCTGACAGAATCTCGGAGTTGTTGCACATTTTGCCACCATTTTTAGTATTAAAAAAAAAAAAGATGACTAATTATTTTATTATGAATTAATAAGTGGTACGGTAAAGTACTAAAGTGTTATACATATGATCTTGGAAGACAAGACTATATATCAAATTCTTTGATGGATTTAGGTATTATGATGAATATAATTTTATCGACTTCTTTAACTACGTAATACTCCATATGTTTTATTCAAAAAATAATTACTATCTTATATTGGAGATAAAATCACACACATGACCCATCCATGTTAAAAAGAAAATTACTCTCAAGTAAAAATTTTACAATATATACATTAAAATATCGATTTATGAATCATCAAAAAGCTTAATATAATGGTATATCTCTACCGTCTACTGTTCGACCTGGTTTATCTGCTAAGCAAAGTTTAGCAAGGAGAGCTTAATAGATCTGAGCCATCCAGATCTAATCTAGACAGCTTAGATTTGAGTTTTTTTAAATAGAAAATCATTTTTCAACATGTAATGTTTAAGAGATTATCTCTATTTTAATTTTTATACCCATGAAAATATATATTTTAAAAAATATATATATAGACTTTTAAACATATTGGATCATTTGAATCAAATCTGACTATCCAAATCTGTCGAAACAAAGGGAATACATCACTTAGGTCCCAAGGAACATAAAAATTATCAAAAAAGTCTTAACCCAAAATCAAATTCTCCCTCCGGTCCTAATTATAGGAGCAAATTACCCGAATTTGGAAAGATTAAGGAGAGAAGTTAAATTAGTTAATTATTTATATTTTCCTAAAATACCCTTACCTAGAATCTAAAATGACATATCTTTTTTTCTCTCTCCAAATTTTGTCTTTGTAGGAGAAAAAAACACAACGTCGTTTAATCGCTTATAGCTAAAAGCGGCGACAAAGAGCGTGGTCATTTCGCTTATCTATTGCTAATGAAACATGTGGCAACTGGTGCCTCGATCAACACCCTCTTTGCCGGTCAACATTATCGACAATTATAATATTTAGTTCAGCTTTTTATTATTATTACCACTTTAATTATTCTATTTTTATATTTCAGGACATTAAAATTAAAGATAACATATTTGTTATTTGATCTTTGATTGTGGTTTTTCTCGCTATATAGTTAGCATCACTGCATTAATGCTAATAAATTGTTTAATAATATGCATTTAATCACTTTGGACAGATAGTATATAAAAAATATTCTTAATGGAATATTTAAATTATTTTTTATTAAAATAAAAAATAAAGTAGAATATCTCACTTGATAGAATATAAACGTGTTGTTAAATTAATTATTGTGGAAGAAGTATTAACAGGGGTGATATGAGAAAAATATGACAAAAATTGCTCAAAATTATTTTATATAAAAAAGTATAATTTAGGTGTATATGACATTAATGAGTTGCAAATATTATTTACTTTATAAAACATATAGGTATATTATTAAATTATTATTGTCTTTAATTATTATTGAGAAAGTATAGATAGGGGTATTATATAGTTAAAAAAATTGACAAAAAAAGTTAAAATTTGCTCTTATAATTAGGAATGGGAGGGAGTATCAAATTAGTTGTATTGACAACAAGAAGTGCTACATTGACAACAAAATTTAAAACTCAGTCATTCATAACAGAAAAAGCTATGTTCACAACAGGAAAAGTTATATCCACAACAAAATTTAAACACCTGGATTTTGTTTCAAACTCAAGTCTCTAAGCGTACAGAGGCCATTAACAACATAAAAAACTAAATTCACAATAGGAAGTGCTATATTCACAACAAAATTTAAGAACCTGGATTTTAATTTGTTTCAAACTTAGGTCCTAAGCGTACAGAGGTCTTCACAACAGAATAAGCTTTATCCCCAACAGAAAGTGTTATATTCACAACAAAATTTATAAACCAAAATTTTGTTTCAAACTCAGATCCCTAAACGTATAAAGGCCATTCACAATTAAAAAAAAGCTATATTCACAACAAGAAAGTCTTTATAATGACTAGAGTTTCAAAATGGCTCCTAGTTTTTATATTTTATTGTCAATATAGCACTTACTGTTGTCAATATAGTTTTTTTTTTTTAAAATTGTGAATGGCCTCTATACGCTTCGGGACCTAAGTTTGAAACAAAATCTAGGTTCTTAAATTTTATTGTGAATATAACACTTCCTATTGTGAATCTAGCTTTTTCTATTGTAAATGGTCAGATTTTTAAATTTTGTTATGAATATAGTACTTCCTATTGTAAATATAACACTTCCTATTGTCAATACAATTAATATCAAAGATGTGATTCTAGGTTAGGACTTTTTTGATATCTTTTATTTTTTTTGGGACCTGAGTGATATTTTCCCCGAAACAAATTTGCTTAGCTGGAAACCAATATATATCTTCTAGAACGCGGGTCCATCGCCACTCAATTTTAATGCAACACACGTTAAAATAATGCAAGATATCCTGCTCGTGGTCCTACTGTACGAAAAGACAAGCATGAAGTAAATTGTTGGTTGTTAGGGCTAATAATTTATATAATATGTCCGAATAACTTCAAAAACTTTACGACTGTCATTTTCCTCGCATGGATTGGTCCAAATATATTCATATATATATAATGATAGCTTCCATGTATACCACCAGCACCAAATATATCCAGTTCAATCTAGCTCTGCTGATTCTCTTAGCAAAATCCAGAAAGTCATGGGATCTCAAAACGGAGAGCATTATTCAGCATCAAGACTCTTTCATGCTCAAACCCACATATGGAACCATATCTTCAGCTTCATAAACTCAATGTCACTCAAATCTGCAATTGATTTGAACATTCCAGACATCATTCACAAACATGGGAAACCCATGACTCCTTCGCTTCTTATCTCTTCCCTTCAAATCCATCCTTCTAAAACTCACAACATCTATCGGTTAATGCGAATCCTCACTCATTCTGGCTTCTTCTCTCTCCAAAAACTTCCTGATGAAACTGAAGAAGCCTATGTCCTTACCGATGCATCGATCCTTCTTTTGAAGGACAATCCCTTTAGTGTAACCCCTTTCTTACTTGCCATGCTGGATCCCATCCTAACAAAGCCTTGGTATCAGTTGGCTAACTGGTTCCAAAATGATGATCCAACGCCGTTTAATACGGCACATGGAAAGACATTTTGGGAGTATGCTGGGGTTGAGCCTAAGCTTAACCATTTTTTCAATGAAGGCATGGCCAGTGATGCGAGGTTGGTGACCAGTGTGGTTATTGACAAGTGTAAGGGTGTATTCAAGGGATTAGACTCATTAGTGGATGTTGGGGGAGGTACTGGGACAGTGGCTAAGGCTATTGCCAAAGCATTTCCAGAAATACAATGTACAGTGTTCGATCTCCCACACGTTATTGATGGTCTCCAAGGCAGTGGGAATCTCAAGTTTGTGGGAGGAGACATGTTCGAGGCCATTCCTCCTTCTGATGGCATACTTTTGAAGGTGATTGTAATCTATGCCTCCGGTGTTTAATATAAAATCTAATTAATTTTCTTAAAAAAATTAAAGAAACTCAATAAATTACTCTAAAGTATTTATATTTATTACTTTTATATCAAACTATCAAACTAATTTTTTTGGTTTATAAATATATAATCAAATAATATACCGCATATACTATGATTAAGTTACTTATTTAGTTTAATTAGGCTCTTTAAAAAAGTGGATTGGATCTTATATTTAGGACTGAAGAAAGTATTTACATGCATTTAATTTACAACATGTTTTGCTTTCTAAGAATAAACTATACTAGTTAGTTATTATATGGTTTGAAACGTGAATGTGTCTGACGATAGTTGCTTTGTGATTGTAAAACAGTGGATTCTACATAATTGGAACGATGAGGAGTGTGTGAAGATACTGAAGAAGAGTAAGGAGGCAATTACAAGCAAAGGAAAAGAAGGGAAGGTGATTATAATAGAAATGGTGATAGAGAACTCTAAAGGAGATATTGATGATGAATCGGTTGAAACACAATTGTTCTTTGATATGTTGATGATGGTTTTGGCCAGTGGCGGACCCAGGATTTTAGGTTTGTGGGTGCACAATTAGTGGTGGGTGCCCGCGAAATTTTTTTTTAGGGAAAGTTTTAAACGCATTAAAAAACAAAAGATATTTCATGATAAGATAAAAATATACAGCAAAGAGCTACAAACAAATAAAGTGATCATTCATGCATTAAATTGAGTATCAGATTAACTAAACAATTAAAAAAAGTTGAGAAAGTAAGCGATGTTTCCATAATCATTAAGGTCAAAAGGAAAGCAAAGAAAGAGCTAAAAAACTACATCCCATCAGGCTCAGGCCACATCAAGATAATAAAGATGAAAGGTATTCCTGCCAACAAAAGTCCTGACTTTCATATAACAGAAGCAGCCAAGCCTCATATTAGGCTGAAACATCAAACTAGCCACATCAAATTTACCAAAGCTCCTATGAAAAACATTTAGGACTTGATATAAAGTTTGTTTTCCAGTTTTACATGTTAAAATTGATTTCAACTAGTTAGATTACTTGAAAAATACATCAAGGTTTCTTATCTTGACATAATTTGAATTGGATGAGCTTCACAAAAAAAAGGGATTACAGGACTTCCAAGTTCCTGCAACAGTTGAGTAATTTACTATATATAATAAATTATCTACGTGAATATAAATTCTCTCACCTCTCACCCTCTATCTTCCCTAAAATATTACTCTTTTATCCTACATGATGAACTTTAACCAAAAAAGGCTCAAATACAGCCCTAGTCCTTCCCAGACATCAAGAAAATCTATGAAAGGAATCATCTTTCACTATACAAGAACTAACCTATTTCCTTATGCATTTGTTATTTCAGAATTAAAAATGTGCTCTTTATTTAATTGGTTTAATTTCTAATTTGGTTATGCTTTTGTATTTAAAAATAGCCTTTTCATTCATTATTCATTATTAGTAATGTTCTCTTGGCTTATCAACTATCCCTCCTCCCTACATCTCCCTCATTCTCTTCGTACTATTTCTCTATTCTTTGCTACTAGTTCTACATCAGAAAGAGATTTTATGTGCACTCCAAGACTCAAGCTTTCGTAGAATGTTTGATCATGAATAAATTCAGAAAGATCCGTCTTGCACTGACAAGATAGTTTTAACTTCTTTTTCATTTTAACTACTTAATCCCCTAATGTAAAGCAGAAACTCTTGTTATATAATAACAACCAGACATGCAATTGAAATTCTCAAATTAACTTTACCTCAGGAGTAACTGATTCAGCACTTAGTGTAAAGAATCTGATTTTTTTTTTTTTTTTTTAAATCAGGGGTTTCAAAGAGAGATGAATATCCAATGATTGAGTTCAATATGGACCTTCCACAAGATGTTAGCCACTTCATTCTATCTAAAATACACTGTTTTATGAAGGAACCAGTATATAAATGGCACTTGGAAAAGAAAACCTCAAAAAAGGAAGAATCGTTAAGGGGCCGAAAAGCATGATGAACAATATAAGTGAATAAGTCAGGCAATATATGTCATAAATCTAAAGAAACCGAATTATACCAAATCCTTCCTTGCGCTTTCTGAGGAACTAACCTGAATTAGGGAGAATACAAGAGACAACCACGAGAATTGAGAACAGAGAAGCACAAGATTCCGAACCCCCAGGGTATTTGTCCTATACAGTTTTGTTGTTTGGAAAATTCAGAATCGATTGAGCAAAGGAAAAATCAGAATCGATTGCGCAAAGGAAAATTCAGAATCGGTTGAGCAAAGGAAAATTACGGTTGAGAGGGTTGAGCGACGGCGGACGGTTGAACAAAGGGCCGTTCGACGGTTGCAGAATTGGAGACGAGAGAGTTAGAGAAGGAAGAGAACGAGAACCAGGGAAAGACGAGACGAGATAGGGCAGAGAATGAAAACTGACGGAAATGGGGAAAAAAAAGGGGAAAAGGGGCTTGGTAGCTCGAACCCCGACCTATTGACTGAGAGGAGGACTAGAGTGTTCAGTGTTAACCATCTGCACCACCTACACACACTATCAATGATTTCTTTTAAATTATATATATTTTGTGTCTGCACTTGCCCACATTGGCAATAGTGTAGGTCCGCCACTGGTTTTGGCCACTGGAAAAGAGAGGAACGAGAAAGAATGGGCTCAGTTGATATTCTCTGCTGGTTTTAGTGACTATAAGACTACTCATGTTCTTGGCTTAAGATCTCTCATTGAGGCTTTTCCATGATGAATTAAGTCTCTTGGTATGATGGAGAACAGAAAGTTATTGGCTCTTCAGTATTGATGAGTTGCGTGTTAATTTAGTACCGAAAGTTGTAACTCACGTTTGTTGTCTTGTGTTAATGTCTTGTTTCAGACTGTCATTAAAAACTTGTCATGTTTGTTAATTCAGTATTAATGTCTCCTGTTTTATGCGTTGCGACAACAACAATAATAATATTATTACGTGGTGGTGTGAGCAATTCTATTGTGATTAGTATTAATTAATTATCAGAACATTTACATAGTTAATTGGTTAATTTGGTAATAACAAATATTGTTTGTATTATGTAAGTACTTTTATAAGAGTTTTTTTAGCCTAAATGTATGCTTAGGCGCTATAAGCCTTGGGAGTTCAGACCCAACTCACTTCAACTTTTTCTTACAAAAAAAATTATTTGTGCATGTGTATGTATGTTCGTTCTAAGCTAATCATGAATATTGAATATGTGAAATTTTGTCCGCGTCTGTTGAATAGATAGTAACGTGTAGTTTTTGTAGTAGTTTTTTTGGTTGTTGCCAAACTGCAGTTTTTATAGTAGTCGATGAGTTATTATTATTATAATACTAAATTAATAG
Organism: Acacia acuminata; assembly: GCA_019022655.1. Classification (NCBI taxonomy): domain Eukaryota; kingdom Viridiplantae; phylum Streptophyta; class Magnoliopsida; order Fabales; family Fabaceae; genus Acacia; species Acacia acuminata. Next base: position 903,204 of record JAFJYI010000131.1, read on the forward strand.
AGAATAAGAGTTTTGTGAATTAATTAATATGTTGTTTTATAATGATACCGTGGCCACTATTCAATAATATGCACGATCTAATGTCAAGAGGTAAGAGAAACAACGTGCTCACCAACCTAGAGTTGGTCTAATAGTATAATCCATTAAATTTTTTTAGGTTTTGAGTTCGAGGCCCAGTGGAGATACCTATGCTAATAGGGGCAATCATAAACTCCAAAACTGAAGTAATCGATTTCTTAGATTCCTGGTAATAAGATCTAGAAAATGTACCAGATACTTGTTGATAGTTTTTTTTTTTTTTTTTTTTTAAAAAAAAAGAGAGAGAGATAGAGAGAGAGAAACAACATGCTTTATACTAACCAATAGGGTTAGGTCTAGCAATAGGGGCTAGTCCCCCACAACTTAGTGAGATTCGAATCCTTGCTAGGAGATTTATTGTTTGGCTCTATCTCAAAGAAGATTACCTCCAATAGGAGATATCTAAGACTAAAAAAAAAAAAAAAAAAAAAAATGCTTTATACTAATTTACGAAGGAGATGATGAGGGAAATACTCCCTTTATTCTTTAATATAATATAGGTAATATTTTAGCCTTTTGGTGGTTGCTCTTTATCTTAAATATAAAATATACAGTTTGTCATAATTGTCATTTTTTTTTTTTCATTTACCCATATTGATACTCCCTTATCAACCAAGAAGATATAAAATGAGGAAGTTGATAAAGATGATTATGATGTTTTAAAAAATGATATATCAACTCATATAACTATAACTTCCTTGGAACCGGAGGGAGTAATAATTAAGTGTAAAAAATCAAATTAATGATGGTTATTATTATTATTTTTTTATAAAAAAAGATCAATCGATTTTATTTTTGAAAACTTGTAATACCCAATTACATATGGGTTGGACCCATCCATCATTAAATACACCATCTTAAATTTCAATTACCAATAGTGGCTCTAGCACTTGTCATTGACAAAGTAAATGACTTTTCTTCTATTATTTTTTTAGTTGGGACTTTTATGCGATTTTCCCCTTTTTTTATATGAAATTGGTCATTAGGATTGTGGATTACCTTCATCAGCGAATATTTTTCAAATAAATAAATAAATAAAAATTGTCCATAAAAGCTTCAATCTAATCAATATAATTATTTCTAAAATAGGCCTCAAAATCTCCCAGCACAACCAATCAACCCGCCTAAAAAACTATCAAAAGAAAATAACCCTTGAAAGGCACGGTAAAAGGCCAAACTTATCGTTCAGAACGCCATTTGACCTCCCATGCTGTAGCTCCATTTTAACCCACATGAGACAAGTTATTTAAGTGAGAAGAAATGATCGGATTTGAAATAATGGCTTGTTAGGAATTTCTGATATTTCATATATTTAGACATTAGGAGGGAATATTTTGTTTTAATGGTGGGTTAGGTTTTATCTTTTATAGTTAATTGTCATTTGCATTCAATTTTAAGATTCATTGACTATAGGTTAGGTTTATATTTTTGTTGTTGTTGTTATAAATGCACTAATTAGCGATTCTAGCTTGTATCTTCAAGTAAAGGCGTGTTTGAAATATTGTTGGTATTGTTTTGTTGGGTGTTAACAATAAGAATTATGAAAAATAAATGACAAGTTGGCTTTAAATATTCTCATTCCAAATTCTTATTTTAGAATGAATACAAGGTTCTCAAGGAGTAGTGAGGTGTCGTGATTATTGACTTACAAGGCGTCGTTCGAATGAACCCTTTAAGGTTGAAGGCAATGGAAACTTATTGACATTCTACTTCTCATAACAATGCTTGTCAATGCAAGAGGCAATCCCATTCTAATGTCAAAGGCGATTCATCTCAAATTTGTAAATATTGGATCAATGGAAATATGGCGATCACTGTTGGAACTTGAAATTGGCCTTAATATGTGCTCACTATAGAAATGATGATTGAGGATGGCAGTGGACATGGGTGGTTGAAATTGGCTTTTATGTGCTCACTATAGAAATGATGATTGAGGATGGCAGTGGATATGGGTTGTTGAAATTGGCCTTTATGTGCTCACTATAGAATTAGAAATGATGATTGAGGATGGCAGTGGACATGGGTTGTCAGGGTTAATGAATATAGATATTTGTTGGCCAAGGTGGAGAAGGCAAGAGAACGAGATAAAATGGACAAGAGGCATGGTGATCTTATCGAGGAGCAAATTATCTCAGTATCTCATCTCTCGGTATCTTTTCAGATATATCCGTTCAATATTGATCTAAATGTTGAGTGAGACACGTCATCTACTTTTTAAATTTTTATCTCTACCACGTGTAGTAATTTGAAATACGTGATATGCTCTCTCAGATGTCTAAATTAATATTTGGATGGTTAAGATATAAAGATTCTGAGAGATTCTGATACACATGCTGCTGAGAGAATCGGGATCCGATTTTACCATTATTTGAAGGAGAGATTAAGCCACTACAATTGCTGGATGGCTGGAGCAGAGGGGTTGAATGGTCTAAGAGGTTGGGATGCCAGTGATGGTAAAGGACTACTGTTTGTTTTTGTTTTGAATGGTGATGATGAGGGGAAGAGTTGGCAATGCAGGTCATAGTACGAGCATAAACGGCCCACATTTTTGAGCCAAGAGATAAGTGTTTGTCACATATTAGATTGAGACACCTTTGGCTAAGTCTTAGCGGAGCTAATTCCAAGAGATGAGACATCTGAGTTTGTCTTCATCGAGCTAATTCCAAAAGATATGTTTCATTTTACACTTTCATATATGATATCTTCCAACAGAGACATCTGAGTAAGTTTTAACCAAGCTAATTGCAAAAGATGAGTTTCATTTTATTCCAAAAGATAAGTTTCATTTTACACTCACATAGAGAATATCTTCCCAGAGATAAGACATCTGAGTAAGTCTTAACCAAGCTAATTCCAAAAGATAAGGTTCATTTTACACTCACATATAGAATATCTTCCCAGAGATAAGACATCTGAGTAAGTCTTAACCAAGCTAATTCCAAAAGATAAGTTTCATTTTACACTCACATATAGAATATCTTCCCAGAGACAAGACATCTGAGTAAGTCTTAACCAGCTAATTCCAAAAGATAAGTTTCATTTTACACTCACATATTGGATATCTTATATTCTTGGGATATATAGTGGCGGATTGTAACATTTATACTTTTGGAAAAAAAAAATAGCTTATTGTATCTTAACTTGATAGAGCAAAACTTTATAGCGCATAGACTCCTCAGTCAAGACGGGTCAGATCAAGTAATAAAAGTAAGTAAGATATCGTTCCCACGGGACTTAGGGCCACAACTTCAGTTAAGCATTAATTTCATAATCTCGTTTAAGTTGAAAAACTAGATTGAATTTAATTAAGAGAAAAGAAATTAAAACTAAAATTAAAATAAACAAACTATCACTAATCAAACGAGCAACAGTCCACATATATCATAATTGATACATCCATGAAATAAATTTTGGCATTTGTATTATTAATTTTAGGGAAAATCACACCAAAGCCTCAATTAAGAAAAATAATATCAAAAAAATCTCATAGCTTGTCAACAACAAGTAAATGAGCAATCATTGATAACTGAAAGAGCACAATTAACAAGTTATGAGATATTTCTAATATTATTTTTTTATTAGGATATTCTTGTCATTTTCCCTTTATTTTAATACTTTCATAACACTTATCTATAACTCAAATCTTTTTACATTTTTTTTTTTGCCAACAATTTATTTTTATTCATGTCTTAATTCGTTGAATATGTGCATAATAATGTAATATATGTCTCCCACACCCAGAAAAGTTTATGAATAATATATTTGGTGTAATAGTTTATATTTATTATTATAAGTTTAATACATTTTTAAAAGAAAGATCAAATTAACAAAATGCTTACTTATGATGTTAACAAAATAAATACTCCTTCGGTCCTTTATATAAGATATATTTGTAGAGTTGATATTGATCTTAAATATAAGACATAGCTTTCAATTTTCGTATTTGTAGGAGGGTATTTTAGTTTGTTTTTTTATTTACTTTCCATCGGCGTCACATCACATCGGTCAAATCGGCGCCACGTTAGTCTTCATCCAAGTTAACGGTCAACGTCTCGGTCAACTAACGGCCCGTGGTATTTTTGCTCCCAAAACGTAACCACGTGTACTTTTGCTCGAGAAAAAAGCTCATGGTGTTAGGCGCTCCTGGGGAAAAAGCTCGTGTGTATTTTCGCTCCTTAATCCTATATTAAATGGTATTGGTGGTCCAATGGTCACTAACATTTTGTGCAAACAAATTATATGGGTTTGAACCCACTCCACCACTTTGGGAATATTTATTCCAATGAAAAGGTTACTGAGCCTTCATAATTGGTGATAACAATTTGGCAATTAAGGTTATTGGCGGGAAAAAGATTACATTAAGGATAACCAAGGAGAAGGTTGTAAGATAACTAATTATTATTTATTAGCGAAAGTAAGCTTGAGAGGAAAGAGCTCTAGTCGCTTAAGCGGGAGGTCTCGGTTTCAAGCCCTTGTGAATACAAAAAAATTCCCGAGAGAGGTCTCGCTTCGGTGCCGACGAGAATCTTGGGATTGTTGCACATTTTGCCACCATTTTTAGTATTAAAAAAAAAAGATGACTAATTATTTTATTATGAATTAATAAGTGGTATGGTAAAGTACTAAAGTTTTATACATATGATCTTGGAAGACCCATCCATGTTAAAAAGAAAATTACTCTCAAGTAAAATTTTTACAATATATACATTAAAATATCGATTTATGAATCATCAAAAAGCTTAATATAATGGTATATCTCTACCGTCTACCGTTCGACCTGGTTTATCTGCTAAGCAAAGTTTAGCAGGGAGAGCTCAATAGATCTGAGACATCCAGATCTGATCTAGACAACTTAGATTTGAGTTTTTTAAATAGAAAATCATTTTTCAACATGTAATATTTAATAGATTATCTCTATTTTAAATTTTATACCCATGAAAATATATATATTTAAAAAAAAAATCGACTTTTAAACATATGGGTTCATCTGAATCAAATCGACTATCCAAATCTACCGAAACAAAGGGAATACATCACTTAGGTCCCAAGGAACATAAAAATTATCAAAAAAGTCTTAACTCAAAATCAACTATCAAATTAGTTGTATTCACAACAAAGTCTTACATTGACAACAAAATTTAAAACCTAGCCATTCATAATGAGAAAAAGCTATGTTCACAACGGGAAGTGTTATATTCACAACAAAATTTAAACACCTGGATTTTGTTTCAAACTCAAGTCTCTAAGCATACGAGATCTTATTCACAATGAGGAAAAACTAAATTCATAACGGAAGTCTTATATTCACAACAAAATTTAAGAACCTGGATTTTAATTTGTTTCAAACTTAGGTCCTAAGCCTACAGAGGTCTTCACAACAGAATAAGCTTTATCCACAACAAAAAGTGTTATATTCACAACAAAATTTAAAAACCAAGATTTTGTTTTCAAACTCATATCCCTAAACGTATAGAGGTCATTCACAATAAAAAAAAAAGCTATATTTACAACAAGAAGTGTTATATTGAATAAAGTTTCAAGATGGCTCCAGGTTTTTATATTTTGTTGTCAATATAGCACTTTGTTATCAATATAGCTTTTTTATTGTGAATGGCGCTAGACGCTTTCGGGACCTAAGTTTGAAACAAAATCTATGTTCTTAAATTTTATTGTGAATTTAGCACTTCTGGTTGTAAATCTAGCTTTTTATGTTGTGAATGGTCAGGTTTTTAAATTTTGTTGTGAATATAGCACTTCCTATTGTCAATATAACTAATATCAAAAAAGTCCCTAGGGACTTTTTTGATTTTTTTATATTTTTTGGGACCTGAGTGATATTTTCCTCAAAACAAATTTGCTTAGCTGGAAACCAATATATATCTTCTAGAACGCGGGTCCATCGCCACTCAATTTTAATGCAACACACGTTAAAAAAATGGAAGATATCCTACTCGTAGTCCTACGGTATGAGAATACAAGCATGAAGCAAATTTTTGGTTGTCAGGGCTAATAATTTATATAATATGTTCGAATAACTTCAAAAACTTTATGACTCTCAATTTCCTCGCATAGATTGGTCCAAATATATTCATATATATATAATGATAGCATCCATGGATACCACCACCACCAAATATATCCAGTTCAATCTAGCTCTGCTGATTCTCTGCAAAATCCAGAAAGTCATGGGATCTCAAAACGGAGAGCATTATTCAGCATCAAGACTCTTTCATGCTCAAACCCACATATGGAACCATATCTTCAGCTTCATAAACTCAGTGTCACTCAAATCTGCAATTGATTTTAACATTCCAGACATCATTCACAAACATGGGAAACCCATGACTCCTTCCCTTCTTATCTCTTCCCTTCAAATCCATCCTTCTAAAACTCAGTATATCTATCGGTTAATGCGAATCCTCACTCATTCTGGCTTCTTCTCTCTCCAAAAACTTCCTGATGAAACTGAAGAAGCCTATGTCCTTACCGATGCATCGATCCTTCTTTTGAAGGACAATCCCTTTAGTGTCACCCCTTTCTTACTTGCCGTGCTGGATCCCATCCTAACAAAGCCTTGGTATCAGTTGGCTAACTGGTTCCAAAACGATGATCCGACGCCGTTTAATACGGCACATGGAAAGACATTTTGGGAGTATGCTGGGGTTGAGCCTAAGCTTTACCATTTTTCCAATGAAGCCATGGCTAGTGATGCGAGGTTGGTGACCAGTGTGGTTATTGACAAGTGTAAGGGTGTATTCAAGGGATTAGATTCATTAGTGGCTGTTAGGGGAGGTACTGGGACAATGGCTAAGGCTATTGCCAAAGCATTTCCATAATTACAATGTACAGTGTTCGATCTCCCACATGTTGTTGATGGTCTCCAAGGCAGTGGGAATCTCAAGTTTGTCAGAGGAGACATGTTCGAGGCCATTCCTCCTTGTGATGGCATACTTTTGAAGGTGACTGTAATCTGTATGCCTTCAATCCTTAATAATTTTCTTGAAAAAATTGAAGAAGTTGAATAAATTACTTTAAAGTATTTATATTTATTACTTTTATATCAAACTAATTCTTTTAATTTATAAATTAATATATAATCAAATAATATACCGCATATGTTATGATTAAGTTCTTATTTAGTTTAATTAGTCTCTTTAAAAAAGTGAATTGGATCTTATATTTAAGACGGAGAAAGTATTTATATGCATTTAATTTACAACGTGTTTTGCTTTCTAAGAATAAACTATACTAGTTAGTTATTATATTGTTTGAAACATGTGTATGTGTCTGACGATAGTTGCTTTGTGATTGTAAAACAGTGGATTCTACATGATTGGAACGATGAGGAGTGTGTGAAGATACTGAAGAAGAGTAAGGAGGCAATTACTGTTGTAAATATTGCATATGGTTGTGTCAAAGAAAGAGTCTTTCCAATATTATGGAATGTGTTCAAATGAAAAGATGCGTTTTGAGAAGTCACGTTGTTACAAATTAAGGGATTTGTGTTGGTTCATGAATCAACATGGTTCATGAATTAAGCAGTTAGTTATGACTTTACGAAGAGGTGTGATGTTTAAGAGTCACCACTTCAAGGATTGATTCATTATTTATGAATACCCCAATTGTGACACCATTTAACGAGAGAGAATTAGAAAACATCGGTAATCTCTTCTTGAGTTATCTTATCTTCCGAGTTACGCATTGCTAGATTTAATCGAAGGATCTGTTTAATCGGGAGTCACCGCTTCTTCTTTACCGGTGGTTGCGGAATAACTCTATAGGACAGTGTTTTCACACACGACTCAGATCATCCTCTTCTTTATTCTTTCAGATCACTCATGACGCCAACAATCTATAGAGTTAATCTCGCTGATTACGAAATTTGTGTGTGCGAGTGAGGGAGAGAGATTGAGAGAAACAAATATAGAAGCGTGCGTCTAATGCCAAAGCAGGAGAGATGAGAAATTGTGATGATATTTGCAACGCTTTGATGAAGAAGGCGTGAAGGAGTACGTCTGTTGGCAACAACAAATTCTCCGATGATGAGGAAGAAAGAGTTATATTTCTTCACCGTGATCAAACGGCAATAAGGTACACGTGATTGATTGGAATATTATATAAATATATATAATATTCGAGGGCATATAGTTATTATTATTTTTAATATTTGATGTGCTGAATTTGCAGTAAAAATATGCCCATAGGAATTAATATTTTATTTAATTTATTGATCAATTGCACGGGGAATTTATTTCCATTGAAATTTTGAATATCTTTAGTTAATAAATAAAATCAGTTTTGATTGATATGGTATTTAATAAATCTCCTACTATATATCCTTATTTTATTGAGGATTTGATGAATATTAAATTAATAAAGGGAAGATAAAGTATATCTTATGCCCTGGTTTCATCGGGAGATTTTATTGTTTTTTATTAGTAAATATCTTGAATTACGTAAGTTATCGTATGGAAATTAAATTGATGATAATGAGATTATTATTATGTTCATGCTTGTTTTCTATTTGCAAAAAGTAAATATATTTAAAAGTTAATGATGAGCTTTATTAGGAGTCTAAATTGTAGGATGTTATATATTTGAAAAACTCTAATTTAATTAATTAGAATGAAAAGAGAATTTATTCTGTATAAGATTTTATTGTCAATGGAGATACTAATTTATTCGATAATTTATAATCTCCTATAATCTCTCCTATAATATTGTGAATATTTTAAATTAATATGGTTGAATAAAAGTGGGGATTTGTTGTGTTCAACATGATAATAGTTGAAAGTTGAAACAAATTTCCTCGTAATTCTTCTTCAGCCAGGCTTGGGCAGGTTTCAATAAATCTGGTGATATATTTGTGAATATATTATATAGCCATTATTTAATTTATCGGAAGATTTTTTACCATGATCAATTGATTGAAATAATTAATTGCATGATGTGTGATTTATTTTGATATACCATATAAATTAGTTTGAATATTGAAAATCTTAGATTTTTAATGCTGCAATTTATGCTTATATTTCGGTGATTTATATAATCTGGTGCTTTGAATTTTTCAAAGAGAATTTGTGGCATTGGTTTCACACATATTTAAATAGTGTGAATATTATTAAATATTGGTATTTAAAATAATTAAAGAATTATAAATTTATGTGGAAAATTACGTGTGAGGACAGAATATTAATATATAAAATATATATTATTTTCACAAAAGGAAATTAAATAAGTTCAGGCTTTTTCTTTTTTCGTGAAAAGCAAACTTTGTTAAGTGAAATAAATGATAATGTTCAAGACATTCTCATTTAATTAAAATAGAAGATTAAATTGGCACGAGTTTTTGTTGAAGTATACGTCATATGATTATGTAGTTTTATAAAGTGTGAATCTTTATAAATATATTATTGGGATCCTATTTTAATTAGAATTTTATTGATTATAAAATATTTGAAAGTGTGGGGGTATCTAAGATATGGGGTACCTTAAAATAATAATTTTGTTATTTGCTATTGAAAGCAAATTTTGTGAATTATCAAATATCTTTGTGATTTGAAACAAGCATATTACGGTGGGCATGAAATTTTAATCATTTATCTAGTGTAGAGATAAATGTGCTTTAAGTTTCACGGTATTATTAATTTCTCTTGGTATAAGCATGCATGATATCGTGAAATATTTAATTTAATATGGATGACTTTTATGGTCAAAAGTATCATGTTATGTGCTTGAAAGCATGAGAGAATTGAATGTGATTTTGGGTGTTAAAGATCATACAAGAATATTGATGACAAATAAGAAATGTTTCTAAATATTGGTTTTGAGAACCATTATGTGAATATTCTTTATAGATGATTCTAAAGCTCAATCAATGTATGCACAATTTGTTGAGAATTTGTAGCACTGATAAATGTTAATCCCATAACATAGCGAATGATATGTGGAGATTGAGCATATGTAATCTCTCGTGAAGAGAAAGAAATAGTTAAGGGATAATACCCTAAATAATATTGGCATCAAGTAGTGGATTCCCGTTGTATTGATACGGAAGTTAACTAAGATCTAGTCTATGTGTGAAAATCCACTGGTTATCATTGACCTTAGAGTGGTGACAAAATTAAAGTATTATGTGAATCGAGTTGATTACTCGGAAATGGATGGAATCTTGAGAATGTTAAAAATCTCTTAGCAAATATTTTGACAAGAAACCGACACTTAAAGTCGACGATATGTGATTGCCAGATGGCAATAGCCATTGTAAAAGTACAATGATGAAATAACAATCGTTTGAGATATAATATGATAAGCTAGCTTAAGATCTGTGTTGAAGTTATCTCAATCGATTTGGTGAGGTCAATAATAGACCTCTCGCCGTTAACAAAACCCGCAGGATGATATAAATTGGTCAAGGGGAATGAGACTAAAGCCAACTCGTAATTGACGTGATGGCAACCCAACCTTTGTGATTGGTGATCCCATGAAGAAGGTTCAATGGGTAAGAACAAGTCGTTCGTCAATTCTGACTAGCATGAAAAATATCAATCGTCCCTTCTTATGACAATGGGAGAGTGCTAGAAATGCACGTTTTTGAGGTTGAGCAAAGCTCTTAATGATTTCATAGTCATACAAGACGGTGTGCTTAGTGCAGGTACACTTACATGAAATCACCTCTACGAATGTGGAGTGTGGTCGCTCCTGTGAGATCGTGGCGAAATCTCTAGAGCATTCGTTATGCACCAGGCAAGCGCATGGCCGTCATAACGCGCAAAACCGTTGATTAACAGTGGAAATTGTAAGTACCGGCTGAACCCAAGAGGGGGGGTGAATTGGGTGAAGTATAAAAATTTAGATTCTATGAAAATCTTTTCTCAATTCAGTAAATTCAACTTGTATAAAAGAAGTGAGTTATAAACCAATTGACAAGCATTCAAATGTAAATGCTGGAAATGTAAGAGATAAGGGAGAAGAGCTTGCAAACAGATTTATCGGTTCGGCCTTATCCTTGACCTACGTCCGATCCCCAAGCCTCACTTGGGATTTTCAATCCACTATCTTTAATCTTCTTGATTACACGATCATGAATGAAGCAATCCTCTCTCTAGGATTCACTCCCCTTACAATCTGTAATCAACACATCGCTTGATTACACACTCTGTACTCGAAGTAATCCTCTCACTAGGATTCACTCCCCCTTACAAGTTGTAATCAACACAATGTATATCCCACTCAAGATTCCCCAATCTTGAGTAACTCTCAAAAAGATAATGTGTTTACAATAATTTTCCTCTCAAAGGAATGGATAAATAATCACTGAAGTACAAACACAATTCATTTCACTCTCTAAGCTATCTAGACAAGTAAAAAGAGTGAAAAGGATGTAGAAGCGAGTATCAGCATTTTGGCATTGTGATCTTGTATCTCCACGTTTTTTCTCGCTTGTGTCCATGACTTTTATAGATAGAAAAAGGTCTGTGACCGTTTATGACCGTTGTAGGATGAATCGACCGTTGTAGTTGATTATCATTAAGTGTGGTCCGCTTCTCTCTAAACTCCAACTAATCCATGTGATTAATTGATCGAAGTGGCTCTTTGGAGTTTTGCCCGTTGGGGAAGAGTTTGCTTGATGAAGAAATGTTTCTTGGACCGTTGAGAATATTCAATGATCGTTGGATAAAGAATTATAGCCGTTAGAAACTAGCCGTTAGAGCTTTTGCACGGCTTTTGATGTTCTTGCACAAATCGATATCCTTCGTTTTAATCCTCCGAAACTCACCAATAAAGTGGTTAAACATTTCTAGGAACATTAGAGATTAATCATGGGAAGTATTAAGATCAAACAAGAAGGCATTGCAAATTCGTCGGATTTGAAATTCGAAGATGGCGTTCAATACTTGAGTCTTTACTTGAGTAAGTAAGTCAAGTATGCAATACTTGAGTCTTTACTCGAGTAAGTAAGTCAAGTATTCAATACTTGAGTCTTTACTTGAGTAGGCAAGAACAAGTGTCATGCGGAAATCAGTTTAAGAGCTCTTTACTCGAGTTAATAAACTCCTACTCAAGTAAGCAATAGTTATAAAGTCTTTGGACACTACTACAAAATACTTAAAAGACGACCTAAAAAAGACCCAATTAACGTCCTTATTCTTAGGGACGTTGGGGAGAGTGTAGTAGTATATTTCCATATGAGGAGACCGAAATGGGTTCAGTCGCCTCATATGAGGGATTTGAAAGGTGTTGGTCGCCTCATATGAGTATGAGGCGACTGAAATGGTTTCAGTCGCCTCATATGAGGCGACCGAAACCTTTTCAGTCGCCTCATTTCTCATATCGGCGACTGAAACCTTTTCAGTCGCCTTATTTCCCGACCCGATTTCATGTGGCCTCATGAGGGAGGCGACCAAATGGTTTCGTGTCGCCTCATTGCTCATATGAGGCGACCAAACCTTTTCAGTCGCCTTATTTCCATATGAGGCGAATTCGAAACTCTTTCAGTCGCCTCATTGGCCATATGAGGCGACGAAACCATTTCAGTCGCCTATTATCACCCAAAGACGCCCTGAAATCTTTTCAGGTCGCCTTAATGTATTTTTTTTAAAAAAAAAAATGCGCTTGCTGTTTTGTTTGGCCAATTTGCTGCAAATGCTTCACAAAATAATTAAGCGCATATTATATTATGTATGTGCATTCCATCAAGAATACCGTGGTTCAATAAGAAAATTGTAAAAGTGACTTCAACAAAAGAATTGGCTCCACATACAAGAGAAGGACAATATATATGTTCTAATCATGTCAACAAAATCAATCAAATTCACAACTTAGCTTCCAACATAACCATGAGGATGCAAGAATGTAAGAAGGCAAGTTCGGGAAAGTCACTTAAGAAGGCGTCGAAACTTTCAAAGAACTTCAACAACGAGTTAAAAGAAAGAATGTATGACCTAGATTTTGGTTACTAAAACTAGACCAAAAACAACAAACAAAGCACCACCATGACAACAAATTTTTCTCACATTTGGAGGCAATTAATCTCCAAAATTTCACAACAGCTTTCACAATTTAATGCAGCAATTAGATAGCATCAACATTCCCTTCAATTGGCAAATAACACTGATATGCGACAAGAGGCAAATATATATAGCGAAATGACTTTTGAACACGAAGCTTAACGTAATTTCAAGGTTTCAGCTAAAGTGAATGAGAGCCACCTTTAAATCACAAGTACCACACAAGCGAATCAAACCCCTCCCAAGCAAAAACCCCACATAAAACTTGCAAAGCAAATCAGTTATGATGGTATGATTCAACAAAATTCTCAAGTCTTGGTTATTGGAAAATCAAATGCAGTAAGGTGTAATGGCAAAATCAAACCTCATATGACGGTGATCTATTTCCGAGAATTAAACAAGTGATCTAACCTCATATTCACAAAGACAATTATAGTGGCAAATTCAAGAGCAACACCAATAATTTACGTAAAACCGATGTCATCACGGCTTAATAAGTTTGACAATGACAATCACCCTAACAAGTAATGACTTGCCTATATATTCACATTGAGCCATGTTCAAGAAGATATCTAGCCATCATGTCTCGAATCGAATCGATGTCATCCGTGAGTACGGATCCTCGCACGAAAAAAGCGTAAATTGGAAAACAAGGTATAATTAACAACTGAAGTACCACAACAAAAAATATCATCATTTGAGGATCACGGAGCATTACGTACATTTTGCAAGCCGGTGAGTACGTCCGGCGGAAACGATAGATTGCATCCAATTGATAACGTAGTATCCGCACTCGGTGTGGCTTGGTTGGTGATGGCACTATAAATAAAAAACAAATTGTTAAACGTAAAGCTACCGTGTCTCGAGAAAAAACTTGAATTGAAACTACTTACCTTAGGATAAAACCACTTCGGTCCACCCCGCTCCCGTGCTCCAAAGCAATCTGTCTATATGTCCTAAGACCACTATCATTAAAATGAAAATTAACAAACATGAAAACAATTCATTTAAAAAAAGAATCGATGATTTAGACAAAAATTTACTTACTCGGCAAACATGGTTTTGATATCCTCAGTTGGCGCCACCTATGGAATCGAACCAATAACATGCGTTCTTGGCGGGACAAACAACGCACAGGTCCAATGAGCACTACAACATATACATATTAATATTAAACTAAGATAAAAAAGCATTTTTTCCTTAAAAATCTTATATAGACAAAAAAAAAAATACGCACCCTTCATGTATTGGCGCTAGATAACAAGACGATTTTATGTCGCCCATTGTTAAACCAACATAAATGGCCCTCCTGGCTAAGATATTGCGAGCCGAAGCTATGGATCCAGGACATAAGAATCCATACGAATCCAATAGGTCTCCCTTTTTGCAGATGTCGTGGCAGACACTACGATCGAAATAAAATGATAAGTGTTGTTGAATATATTAAACAAAAAAAGAGTATTGACATAATTAAAGGGTAAAAAAAAAAAACTTACAAGATTGCAAGTTGAAGCCACTGTATATCTAAACAGTCCATATGCATAAACTCTGTCAAATCTTTCCTGTCAATTGATATCGGATATGTCTTGTCTGCACCGACAATGCCCGGAGGCATCTGCAAGCCGATAGAGACGATGTCCTGGTAGAGCTCTCGCAGCGTTGATAAGTATGGAAATCTGCCCGCAGACTTGTTCATGCTATGAAAACATAATAAACAAATTATGAGTGGGTTAGCAATGAAAATCAATCTTAAACCCTACTCATCGTCAATCGATAATGTATTTCTTACCATTGGAGGTGTCGTCCCCACCTCAATAAGATGATGCGGCCAAAGGATGAATGATGTGGTGGCGGCGTCTAGCGTGCGAACCTCCTCATCAACAATAGGGATGGCGGTCTTTTCTTCCCCTCTCGCACACTTGTCGAGTCACCCTACGTTGGTCTTGTGGAATTTGCATATGGTGGTGTGTGGTTTGTTCGGGTAAACAAGACCATCTCGCAACAATCCGCCGGTGTGGGTCATCCAAATATAGGCGGCAGGTTGTCCCCCGTGGAGTGTGAGAAGGCTCGCCAGGCTCGTCAATAAGTACATCTAGAGAGTGATGAGAAGGTTCGCCAATAGGTACATCGGAGCGTGAAAACTTTCCCTTGCGCTGGGAAGGCCGGGGATTCCTCGTTTGAAGGTTGCGTTACCTTCCCTTGTATCATCTCCCTCATTTCACCCCGTAGTTGTGCCATAACCTCATCTACGAGGGACGCTCGAATTTTGGCTACAAGCTGAGGACTAGGGTTGTCATCGTCATGCGAACAACTCGAACGCCGTCCAAAGTATTTCGCGACACTAACTCCCCTCGGCTCCCCACGAACAAAGCATCAAGGTAATCGGGCTTCCCAATTGCCGTGGACAAAATGTCCATCCGTGTACCCGGCGTGAATGAACCTTGGCTGCTTTGCCGCTCAAGCACATCCGTATCATAGGATTTTTCATAAATATTAACTAATTAAACTCTAAAAATATGAAACAACTGAAGCTATTTAATACTTCTAATTTAACTACTTACAATCTTTGAAGCAACCTCAGCCACATCTTCATTTATGTATTTCTCGCCCTTCTTCCTCGCAGCTATCCATTTTTTGTGGCGAGGAGGACGCTCAGGGGCCTGGATAACAGTGGAAGGATCGGATTGCGCAGCTTCCTTCATTCTCTGCAACTCTTCTTCCATCAGCCTCCGTTCAAGCTTCTTATAGCCACCCCTAGACATGCAATGCGGATACTTATTTCTCGCTTGCCTCTCCCTATTGGCCGACTTTTTTTCCCGTGACACGAAAACAAATAAAACCGAGCCTTCAATGTCAAATAGATTCAAATAAAAGATAAGATATGAAAGAAATTTTACAAGAAATTCGGGATTCGGCGTGACGCCACAAACTCCCTCAGTCCTGCGGACTAATGTAATCATAGTCCCGACATGGGTCCTTGTCCCTCTTTGCCCCTCGAATATACTTTCTAGTGAGCTTGTTCTTAAAGTCTTTCCAACGTATACGAACCTCGCCCATCCAATGCTTGTACATGGCCTTATTGTTAGGCACATCATACGTTTTTGCCGCAAGGTAAAAGAGAAGATATGAAAGAAATCAAGTGATAAAACTAAAGATACAAATGCATAAGATATCGAAAGTGAGATACCAAAAGTTGTGCCCAGATCAACTCCTTCGTTTTAGTAGGAACCAACTTCCAATGAGAGAATACAATGCGAACTTTGCTTCGAGCCAGATAGCCTACGTAGCTAATGAAGTTGTCTTCCTCTGGACCAATTGGATTCATATTGGCATCGAACTCCACATGCAGCCTCTTTTTCTGGATTGTCACGACGTGCAATTAACGCACCCATATGTGTGCTACCTCTACCCTTTCTCCCCATCGGTACATCATTCCCACCATCACTCGATGACTCGTCGAGCTAGACATATTCCCTGTTCATCAAAGACAAATCAATAATGTTAGATAGGGTTATTATTAAATAATAAACAAATGTCTAAAATGAACTAACATGTTAAACCGTACAAAAATAACATAGGACTTTTTCATAACTTAAGACCTTACTTTATATGGTTTCCCATATTCCTTGAGAATGATCCTTCCTTGGAGCATATTCTTCATCATCTACCAATTCTACTTCACGTGTTGTAGGTGGATTTGTTGTGAAAGGGAGTGTATCGTCCAGGTTCAAGGATTCTTCACCATACGTCTGTTTTTTTACTTTGAAGTACAATGGACATTTTGTTATTTGTGTGGTCTACGTAACATAAAACACTTGTTTCGCCCTGGCTTGCTAGAATGAATGGCTCGTCTCTATGACCAAGTCTTTGAAGATAAACCGAGACAAATCCAAATTTAGGATCTATTACAACAAAGCATTATTGTTAACCCACTTGCATTTAAATAAAGCAACTTTGAACTTGGTGTAGCTCATCTCCCATATTTCTTCAATAACTCCATAATAGGTCATAGATGCTA
This sequence comes from Acacia acuminata, assembly GCA_019022655.1. Lineage (NCBI taxonomy): Eukaryota > Viridiplantae > Streptophyta > Magnoliopsida > Fabales > Fabaceae > Acacia > Acacia acuminata. Next base: position 920,310 of record JAFJYI010000131.1, read on the forward strand.
ACACCGGGTTTTTGTCTTTTGAACTCGAAAAGTGCATGGATTCAGCTTCAACCATCACCCCACTGTTTTGCACAGAACTCCTGTCATCTTGGTCTTTTGTGTAGAAAGAATATCCGTTGATATCATAACCTGTCCAAGTGATGACGATAAGAAGGCCCCCAAGGCTAACCACTCGATTGTAGCCGACACACCGGTCTCGTGCAATACCTTCTCCTCGAACCACTTTATAAATGTCTTCTTTTGCTCATTAGCTATCTCGCATGTCATTCTTCCTTGGATTCATATTCTTCAAACTCTTTCGTGTTCATCAATGTATGGTTGAACTTCTTCCGTATTATTCAAGATGTACGGGTGTGCTTGCAACACCTCTCGCATGAAGCATATTCTTCAGTTTGATTCCTCGAGTTCCCTCACTTATCCCCTTATCATGCCGAGATTGTAACGTCGCCCCCGATAGATAATCTTTACGAACTCCATAGCCTCTTCCACTACATATCTCTCAACGATTGAGGCTTCCTACGATAAGGATTTTTAGAATACCCTTTTAAGATCTTCATGTATCGCTCGAAAGGGTACATCCACCTTAGGTAAACTGGACCATGAGCCTTACCTCCCTTACCAAGTACGCTATCGGGTGCACCATTACATCGAAAAATGCGGGAGGAAAATGCATCTCTAGTTGGGACAAAATAATATAACCCTCGTTTTCCAATTCATCCAACTTTTCAATGTCAATGACTTTGTTACATATAACATTAAAGAAAATACACAATTTTGTTATAGTGGTCCGCACTTCATCTTTCATAATGCCCCTAATAGCTACCGGTAATAGTTGTTGCATCAACACATGATAATCATGAGACTTCATTCCCACTAACTTCAAATCGTCCATTGAAACACACCTTCTCAAATTTGAAGAATATCCTTGTGGAACCTTAATGTCATATAGACACCCACACAAACTTTTTTCTCCGCTTTTGATAGTGTATGAGCCGGCTCCATGTATGCCCTCTTACCATCTTCCATTACTCGTGGATGTAACCGTTCTCTTATTCCCATATCAACCAGGTCTAGTCTCGCACTAATTCCATCCTTAGTCTTCCCGGTATGTGCAAAAGAGTACCGACAAGGCTATCGCAAACATTTTTTTCCACATGCATCACATCAAGACCGTGTCTCACATCAAGACTACGCCAATATGGAAGATCAAAGAAAATTGATCTCTTCTTCCATATATTCTTCTCACCCGCAATCCTTTCTGTTTACCCAATGTGACATTGATATGCATCACCCGACTATAGACTTCCTCTCCGGTTAATGCCTTTGGAGCCGTTCTATGCTCCGTAAGCCGTTAAAACGCTTTCTTAACTTACGATATGGGTGGAACCGATCAAGAAACCTCCCGTGACCGAGGTAGACCGTTTTTTTTCCATGCTTTAATTGCTGGAAGTTTGTGTCGCTTCACATATTGGACATGCTTTATGCCCCTTCACACCGTACCAGACAAATTTCCGTATGCGGGAAAGTCGTTGATCGTGGTAAAAATCATTGCACGCAACTTGAAGGACTCCTTCTTATATGCATCAAACACATGTATGCCTTCCTCCCACAACTTCTTCAAATCCTCAACCAAAGGCGCCAAGTACACATCGATATTGTTACCAGGTTGTTTTGGTCCGAAATCATCATAGAAAGCATCACATACTTGCGTTTCATACATAGCCGGGAGGTAAGTTGTATATTACAAGGAGAACCTAGGCCATGCACTATGGGTACTTGCTAAGAGTTCGATACGGATTGAAGCCATCTGTACAAAGCCCCGGCCGAAGGTTTCTTGGCTCAATGCCAAATTGCGGGAACATTTCGTCTATTTTCTTCCATTGGAGAGAGTCACCGGTGTCGTAGATATTTTCCATCGGATATTCTCTCATCGAATGCCATCTCAACTTCTTTCTTGTTGCTTCACTAGTAAACAGACGCTTAAACCGAGGAATTATGGGAAGATACCACAAGGCCTTCAAAGGTTGCCTTTTTTGGTGTGATCTCCGTAACCACCACCTTTCTTCACTTTGTATCGTGAAGTTTTACACTTCGGACAATTACTAAGGCCTTCATACTCATTTCTCGTACAATATGCAGTCATTAGGGCAAGTTTGTGTATCTTTTTATACTCCATACCCATCGTAGATAAGATTTTCTTGGCCTCATACATACGATTTGGAAGTACATTATTATCCGGCAACATATCACACAACAATTCAAGCAACGACGTGAAACCGCTATCGGTCCACCCACATGTTGCCTTTAAGTTGACCAAATGTAAGGTCCCGAGTCAACCGTGTATACTTAGTACACCCAGGGAACAAAGGTGTCTCGCATCACTCCGCACGCTATCATATTCATGCGGTTGTGCAAAGGATTCGACCTCAACATCATGAATCATTCTCTCCATTCCATCATCATCTACCTCAACTTCATTTTCGTAGGATGCACTGGGAGTTACCTCCTCACCATGCCATATCCACATTGTGTATCGAAGGTTTATTCCATCACAAATTAGGTGGTCCCTTATATCAGCAATATCCCTTCGAACCCCATTTAAACAATTAACACATGGACAATAGTACATCCCATTTTTTGTAGCCACATTCCTTCTAGCAAATTCAATAAACTCTTCCACCCCATTCTCATATTCTTCACTAGTTCTCAAAGCATTCATCCAACTATGACCCATTTTCTTATCACCTAAGACATTTCCAACAACAAATCAAGTTCATAACAATTTCAATAACGACATGGTTTTTTCTCAATCTTGTAAAAAAAAAATTCGGCAAACATTTCCCCTCAACAGTGAGACATCCCAAAATTTCAACAACAAACCATTTCAACTTAATTCAACAAAACTTACTACCTAAGGCAATTTAGAAAATATCAGCTATTAAATCCAATAATTTCATCATTACAAAAAACTAAAATATATCTAAGTTGTCTAAGTCATAAACTATAAATTATGGACATCTAAGCATCATTATCCATACTACAAAGATTACCTAGTTCAATGCACATCAACAACAAAACAATATTTAACTATAATTACCTCAACTTTAAATTCCTCTCCTTGAAATTTATTTGCTCTAGTCAACCTAAAGACAACAACAATAAAGACAACATTAGAATTATTCAAACTAACATTGAACTTAGGATATAACATATGAGAGGGAATAATTGTATGACAAAAGCAACATGATTAAAAATACCTACCCTAGGACCCCTCAAGCTCTTGTGGGTTGTTGTCGTGGCCAAGTCACAAACAAGTAGTCGGTATAAGATCAATATTTATCAACTAAATCCCCCAACACTGATTTGTTCCATTTCCTTGCAATAAAACAACCGTTACAAAAGCATGAGAAGAAAGCATGGATATGGCATGGTGAGGAAGTAACAAGTCTATTATTGAAGTAACAAGTCTACCAAATTAAAGTGGTGTGTTTTGAAACTAAAAGCAACATGAACACAAATAAAACTAAATACTATGTAGACTTACCCTAATTTTGCAAGACTCATAGACCCTTTTTATTTTTAAGAAAAATTGGTGTGTTTTGAAAAAGAGGGAAGATTTAATGTAATTGCAACAATACAAGAATGCACCATCAAAATCCTCTTTTTTGTCAGCCGCTGCTATAGCTTCTCGCCATGTGATATACGTAATCTACCGAGGGGGCTTTCTAGTAAATAATAGTAGGGAATTGCTCAGAGTTAGTTAGAAGAAAGAGAAATTAGTAGTGACGTGGCATAGGCAGGGAATTATACATACTGTAATGTGACCATTGCATGTTTTTCGTGAATGAATTCAGTCCTTTTTCCTCTTCAGTACTATCACAATGTGAGATTTTTATTCTAAGAATTTGTGGAGAATGACACACTTGACACATGTCAAAAAACATAATCCTCTTGGTCCAGGGAAATCCACGACATAAGAGCCACAATTCAAATCTTCCAAAGAACAACGGCATTGGTTTGACTATCATGCATTAATCATACACACCACATATAGAAAGTGAATAAATGAAATAAGTTTAGTGTCAATTTACTTGAATAAGTACTTTTGGGGATCTTAACTTAATTCCAAATAAGCACAAACTTGAAAGACGAAAACATGGGAAGTCTCTGCAAACACGCATTCCCTATCTACAACCAGATCTAGATTTTAGTTTCAGTTCGAAGGTCCGAGTTCGAAAGTCGACAAAACACTTAACTAAGCATATCAAATAGTGAGGAATACGATTTTGTTTGTCCATCTACATTATTACCAAGAGCTATAGTCATAGTGATCATCCTTATCCTATGTTTTAGATGTTCAAAGAAAGACAAAATAAAAAAAGAAAAGAAAAGCATTACGAGGGTACCGTAGAGATAGTCGTGAGAAGGTGGGCTGGACGCGGCGGAGACAGAGGTCGACAGCCGACGGACGCCGAGAAGAGAGAAGACGGAGGAAACGACGGACAGTCACGACTGAGTCGATAGGGTTCGCCGGCGATGAGGGAAGATGACGGAAACAGCCTAGATATCAACTGGGTTTTTGACGGCGACGAGGGAACCGAGGAGTCGCAACTTCGAAAATAAAAGAGAATACATTCGCGGGTTGGAAAAATAGGGTTATGAGGGATTTTAGGCGACTGATTAGGCTTCAAGTCGCCTATATTTAAAAATAGGCGACTTGATCCAATTTCAGTCGCCTCTTTTTTTAATAATAGGCGACGAGAAAATGGATCAGTCGCTTTTTTCAAATATAGGCGACTGAAACCCATTCAGTCGCCTATATTTGACAATTTAATAATTTTTTTTTTTAAAAACAACTTGGCCCTTTAATTCTTGGTTTTAGTTGTGCAAAATAGGCGACTGAATGCGTTTCGGGTCGCCTATATTAGAAAATAGGCGACTTGATCCAATTCGTGTCGCCTATTAGGGTAAAATAGGCGACACGAACTTGGATCAAGTCGCCTATTTTCTAATATAGGCGACGGGAAATGCATTCAAAGTCGCCTATTTTGACAATTTTTACAATTTTTTTTTTTAAAAAACATGTCCCTTCAATGCTCGGTTTTGGTTTATGGCAAAATTTTTTTTTTTTTTTTTTAATTGGCAAATAGATAGGCGACCTGAAAATGTATCAGGTCGTTTGTTTTTGGACAATGGCGAGCTGATTATTGTTCAGGTTGCCTATTTTTTTCAATGCTTGGTAATTTTCCGCGCGTAAACAAAATATCCTCGGGCGCCAAATTTTTTGGCATATTTCGATCGTCTTGAAACATTATCGTCGCCTATTTTAGACAATTTTTTAACAATTTTTTTTATAAAAAAAACCCTATGTCCCTTCAATATTCCGTCTACGGTTTAAGGCAATTTTCTTCTTTGTAATAGATTTATAGGCGACACGAAACATGTTTCAGTCGCCTATTATCGTACTTTTTACACATATGGCGCGCAAACAAAATATTCTTCCATATTTCCTACGGCGCCAAATTTTTTAGCAGATTTCGGGCGTCTTGAAAAATTATCGTCGCCAAAATTGATTTTTTTTTCAAAAAAAAAAAGTACATACCATGGCTCCAAAGGCAATTAAAGCGTCCTTAAAAAATTTAGGATGTCAAAAATTAATTTTAGAAGTCCTGAACAATTATTCGGGATGTTGAAGGCTCATTTTCCTTGTATATAATTACAAGATTGCCATTGGCCTCATTTGTTACTACCTATTTCTTATTTAGGACGTCTCTGGGGGAAGTAATATCACATTTTTGTAGTAGTGGGAGCTCTCTGTAAGTCCTTTACTTGAGTAAGGATTCATCTACTCGAGTAAGCAACTTAGTTTAAAGATATTTTTGCTCTCTGGAAGTCCTTTACTCGAGTAAGGATACCTTTACTCGAGTAAGCACGAACATGAGTTAAGTTGAAAATCATTTTAAGAGTTCTTTACTCGAGTATGAAAACTTTTACTCGAGTATGCACGAGTTTAGAAAAACTTGGGATTATCTGTCAACTTTCAAGGGCCATATCTCCCTGGTCTGAACTCCGTTTTGGTCCATTCAACTCTTGATAGAAAGCTCTTTGAGTCTACTTTCATATGCCACCAATTTTAGCTCAATCGGATTTCTAGATTGTGAGTTACACTCAAAATACCGAAGGTGGGTCTGGACTGTGACGTTGATTCTTGTGGCAACTTGTAAAAATCATAGCTCCTTGATCTTGACACCTTTGGACTTGATTTATATATCAAAATGACGCTTTGGATGTCTAGTTTCATAAGCCACTGGTTTTGTGTCAATCCGATTCCTAGTTTGAGAGATATCATCGAATTACCAGAGGTCGCCCGTGCTGAACGTGAGACAGTGGAGCTGAAGTGCTGATAACACTTCCATACTCGAGTAAACACTTTCTTACTCGAGTAAACACTTGCTTACTCGAGTAAGCACTTCCATACTCGAGTAAACCTTGTCCGAGAGATGCCGACGTGCTGAAGACACTTCCTTACTCGTGTTTACTCGAGTAAGCACTTCCATACTCGAGTAAACCTTGTCCGAGACGCGAGGGTCGAAGACACTTCCTTACTCGAGTATACACTTCCATACTCGAGTATTGAGTCCCAAACTCGAGATTTCTCATCCTGAAGCTAATTTTTGCTGATTTTAACTTCAAATTGAGCCATTCCAACTTCCATATGACCTTGAAGACTTCTAGCATCAATCTTAGAGCTTGAATAATGATATCTTCATTCCATTTACCAAGATCTTCCTTTCTTTCTTCTTCTCTTGATCATCCTTCATAAATCAACTCTTTCTTTCTTCCATCTCCCAACTTGAACATTCTTCATCATTTAACTTGTGCTCATCAATTCTTTGCAGCTCCTACCTTCTTCAATATTTCTTGATCTTCTTGATTAACCTCTATGATTCAACTTGAACTAATCTTCTTCAATATCTCCTCTTCTTCTTGATTAACCTCTATGATTCAACTTGAGCTAATCTACATTAAACATAGTAGTTAGTCAATGTAGGAGATAACTATATTACTCAATCTTTTTGCTTATAAGAATGGCATCTGTTTAAGACATCATCAAAACTAAGTATAACCAACAGAAATGTTAGGATATAATCTGACCATTAATGCCTCTAATACACACTAAGATTTGTTAGTTCATAGAAGCATGCTTCATTAACATCTCTGTGTATTAAGTGTTATTGGTCTAGGTTTGGTTCATAGTTCTACGGACCACCAGATACAATGGTTGTATCCATGGGTGTAACTTAGCTAATGGTGTTTTCTTTGACACATGTGGGGGATTGTTGTAAATATTGCATATGGTTGTGTCAAAGAAAGAGTCTTTCCAATATTATGGAATGTGTTCAAATGAAAAGATGCGTTTTGAGAAGTCACGTTGTTACAAATTAAGGGATTTGTGTTGGTTCATGAATCAACATGGTTCATGAATTAAACAGTTAGTTATGACTTTCTGAAGAGGTGTGATGTTTAAGAGTCACCACTTCAAGGCATTGATTCATTATTTATGAATACCCCAATTGTGACACCATTTAACAGAGAGAATTAGAAAACATCGGTAATCTCTTGCTGAGTTATCTTATCTTCCGCCAGTTCTGCCGCCTTGATTTAATCAAGAAGGATCTGTTTAATCCTGGGGAGTACCGCTTCTTCTTTACCGGTGGTTGCGGAAAAACTCTATAGGACAAGTGCCAAGACACGACTCAGATCATCCTCTTCTTTATTCTTTCAAATCACTCATGACGCCAACAATTACAAGCAAAGGAAAAGCAGGGAAGGTGATTATAATAGACATGGTGATCGAGAACTCTAAAGGAGATATTGATGATGAATCGGTTGAAACACAATTGTTCTTTGATATGTTGATGATGGTTGTGGTCACTGGAAAAGAGAGGAACGAGAAAGAATGGGCTGAGTTGATATTCTCTGCTGGTTTTAGTGACTATAAGACTACTCATGTTCTTGGCTTAAGATCTCTCATTGAGGCTTTTCCATGATGAATTAAGTCTCTTGGTATGATGGAGAACAGAAAGTTATTGGCTCTTCAGTATTGATGAGTTGCGTGTTAATTTAGTACCGAAAGTTGTAACTCACGTTTGTTGTCTTGTGTTAATGTCTTGTTTCAGACTGTCATTAAAAACTTGTCATGTTTGTTAATTCAGTATTAATGTCTCCTGTTTTATGCGTTGCGACAACAACAATAATAATATTATTACGTGGTGGTGTGAGCAATTCTATTGTGATTAGTATTAATTAATTATCAGAACATTTACATAGTTAATTGGTTAATTTGGTAATAACAAATATTGTTTGTATTATGTAAGTACTTTTATAAGAGTTTTTTTAGCCTAAATGTATGCTTAGGCCCTATAAGCCTTGGGAGTTCAGACCCAACTCACTTCAACTTTTTCTTACAAAAAAAATTATTTGTGCATGTGTATGTATGTTCGTTCTAAGCTAATCATGAATATTGAATATGTGAAATTTTGTCCGCGTCTGTTGAATAGATAGTAACGTGTAGTTTTTGTTGTAGTTTTTTTGGTTGTTGCCAAACTGCAGTTTTTATAGTAGTCGATGAGTTTTTATTATTATAATACTAAATTAATAGAGAATAAGAGTTTTGTGAATTAATTAATATGTTGTTTTATAATGATACCGTGGCCACTATTCAATAATATGCACGATCTAATGTCAAGAGGTAAGAGAAACAACGTGCTCACCAACCTAGAGTTGGTCTAATAGTATAATCCATTAAATTTTTTTAGGTGTTTGAAATATTGTTGGTATTGTTTTGTTGGGTGTTAACAATAAGAATTATGAAAAATAAATGACAAGTTGGCTTGAAATATTATCATTCCAAATTCTTATTTAAGAATGAATACAAGGTTCTGACTTGAGGTGTTGTGATTATTGACTTACAAGGCGTCGTTCGAATGAGCCCTTTAAGGTTGAAGGCAATGGAAACTTATTGACATTCTACTTCTCATAACAATGCTTGTCAATGCAAGAGGCAATCCCATTCTAATGTCAAAGGCGATTCATCTCAAATTTGTAAATATTGGATCAATGGAAATATGGAGATCACTGTTGGAACTTGAAATTGGCCTTAATATGTGCTCACTATAGAAATGATGATTGAGGATGGCAGTGGACATGAGTGGTTGAAATTGGATTTTATGTGCTCACTATAGAAATGATGATTGAGGATGGCAGTGGATATGGGTTGTTGAAATTGGCCTTTATGTGCTCACTATAGAATTAGAAATGATGATTGAGGATGACAGTGGACATGGGTTGTCAGGGTTAATGAATATAGATATTTGTTGGCCAAGGTGGAGAAGGCAAGAGAACGAGATAAAATGGACAAGAGGCATGGTGATCTTATCAAGGAGCAAATTATCTCAGTATCTCATCTCTCGGTATCTTTTCAGATATATCCGTTCAATATTGATCTAAATGTTCAGAGTGAGACACGTCATCTACTTTTTAAATTTTTATCTCTACCACGTGTCGTAATTTTTAATACATGATATGTCTCTCTCTAGATGTCTAAATTAATATTTGGATGGTTAGGATATAAAGATTCTGAGAGATTCTGATACACATGCTGCTGAGAGAATCGGGATCCGATTTTACCATTATTTGAAGGAGAGATTAAGCCACTACAATTGCTGGATGGCTGGAGCAGAGGGGTTGAATGGTCTAAGAGGTTGGGATGCCAGTGATGGTAAAGGACTACTGTTTGTTTTTGTTTTGAATGGTGATGATGAGGGAAGAGTTGGCAATGCAGGTCATAGTACGAGCATAAACGGCCCACATTTTTGAGCCAAGAGATAAGTGTTTGTCACATATTAGATTGAGACACCTTTGGCTAAGTCTTAGCGGAGCTAATTCCAAGAGATGAGACATCTGAGTATGTCTTCATCGAGCTAATTCCAAAAGATATGTTTCATTTTACACTTTCATATATGATATCTTCCAACAGATAAGACATCTGAGTAAGTTTTAACCAAGCTAATTGCAAAAGATGAGTTTCATTTTATTCCAAAAGATAAGTTTCATTTTACACTCACATATAGAATATCTTCCCAGAGATAAGACATCTGAGAAAGTCTTAACCAAGCTAATTCCAAAAGATAAGGTTCATTTTACACTCACATATAGAATATCTTCCCAGAGATAAGACATCTGAGTAAGTCTTAACCAAGCTAATTCCAAAAGATAAGTTTCATTTTACACTCACATATAGAATATCTTCCCAGAGATAAGACATCTGAGTAAGTCTTAACCAAGCTAATTCCAAAAGATAAGTTTCATTTTACACTCACATATTGGATATCTTATATTCTTGGGATATATAGTGGCGGATTGTAACATTTATACTTTTGGAAAAAAAAAATAGCTTATTGTATCTTAACTTGATAGAGCAAAACTTTATAGCCTATAGACTCCTCAAGTGCACGGGTCGTATCAAGTAATAAAGAGTAAGTAAGATATCGTTCCCACGAGGACTTAGGACCCACAACTTCAGTTAAGCATTAATTTCATAATCTCGTTTAAGTTGAGCAAACTAGATTGAATTTAATTAAGAGAAAAGAAATTAAAACTAAAATTAAAATAAACAAACTACCACTAATCAAACGAGCAACAGTCCACATATATCATAATTGATACATCCATGAAATAAATTTTGGCATTTGTATTATTAATTTTAGGGAAAATCACACCAAAGCCTCAATTAAGAAAAATAATATCAAAAAAATCTCATAGCTTGTCAACAACAAGTAAATGAGCAATCATTGACAACTGAAAGAGCACAATTAACAAGTTATGAGATATTTCTAATATTATTTTTTTATTAGGATATTCTTGTCATTTTCCCTTTATTTTATTACTTTCATAACACTTATCTATAACTCAAATCTTTTTTTTTTTTTTTTTGCCAACAATTTATTTTTATTCATGTCTTAATTCGTTGAATATGTGCATAATAATGTAATATATGTCTCCCACACCCAGAAAAGTTTATGAATAATATATTTGGTGTAATAGTTTATATTTATTATTATAAGTTTAATACATTTTTAAAAGAAAGATCAAATTAATAAAATTCTTACTTATGATGTTAACAAAATAAATACTCCTTAGGTCCTTTATATAAGATATATTTGTAGAGTTGATATTGATATTAAATATAATGCATAGCTTTTATATTTGTCAATCTTTTCCTAACTTACCCGTATTGATGTCCTCTCAACAATAATTAAGAAGGAAAATGAAAAAGGGAATTAAGAAAGATGACTAAGGTATTTTAAAAAATACATGTCATATTAACTAACTCAACTAACTTCTTTAATCTAATCAAATTAGGTAAATATATTTTATATTAAGGATGGGGTAACATATTTGATTTAATGTCTTTGCTAGTAATCTTTTACCATTAGAATCAAAAGGATAGAGGAGTATGTTCATGTTTTAATTCCCACATTATTAGAACGATCAAGACATTAACTACAAACTAGTGCAGGTACACAGTAAGAAGATGAGGATATTGCAAATGCCTTGAGACTTTAAATTACTTGAACTATACAAACCTAATCCTCACACACAATGTACAGTTAACCAAAGAAATTTTACACAACCTTCTTAACCAACATCCAGCAAAAAGTCTGCACAAACCAGCTCATCACTGTATCTGTCATCTTCTCAGCATTTTTCCCCTGATCAGTATTATTGGTATCAACAATAGTTAAAAGCCATGGTCGACAAAAAATTTTCCCCCTTTTTTTTTTCTTTTTGGCATTTGAAAGTGCAGTCCCACTAAACAGATAAGTTATACAATAATATGCCTACCATAAGGATTACAGAGTTTCACATCTGAGAATAGCCTATATAATATATACTTTTGGTTTTTCTTGTTACAGGTATTTTTTATGGTTGTTCTTGTCCTTGACAGTACGGAATGCCTCCTGCATTAATTTCTCGTGCTCTCGGAGCATGTCATCGATGTTAGCTCCCGGAGGCACCAATGGTCCAGAGTGGTGCATCCTATTTTTCTTGGGCACGTAACCCTGAAGTTGTATGGAAAATTCAAGCACCAAGTGATCAACAATTATGTTCTCACGGATGAAAAATAAAGACTAAAAACACAGAAATACTGTTTTAATCTTCAGAATGTGATGTTAATCGTGCTGAATGTAAGCAAGGTGAGACAGAATCAACAGAAATGTAATAAACACCTCCCAGAACGTATTTTTGAATGTGCATAACAAGTATTGTGACCGTTATGTCTTGATTTACCCATTTTCCAACATTAAGGTCAATAAATACTTGTACACTATGATGAACATTCTCATTGTCGAACACAATCAACAAGTCATATTAATACTAGGAAAGTTTATTTTATTTCATTAAGTAAGATCTACTTACAGAATTTGCAGATGAGCTTTAAAATGTAATAAACACCTCCCAGAACGTAGGACTGAACTAAATTTGTTAAATTTCTAAGAAAATCATTTTTCAACATGTAATATTTAAGAGATTATCTCTATTTTAAATTTTATACCCATGAAAAAATATATATATTTAAAAAAAATATAGACTTTTAAACATATTGGATCATCTAAATCAAATCTGACTATCCAAATCTACCGAAACAAAGGGAATACATCACTTAGGTCCCAAGGAACATAAAAATTATCAAAAAAGTCTTAACTCAAAATCAACTATCAAATTAGTTGTATTCACAACAAGAAGTGCTACATTGACAACAAAATTTAAAACCTAGCCATTCATAACGTAAAAAAGCTATGTCACAACAAGGGAAGTGTTATATTCACAACAAAATTTAAACACCTGGATTTTGTTTCAAACTCAAGTCTCTAAGCGTACAGAGGCCATTCACAACAGAAAAAACTAAATTCACAACAGGAAGTGCTATATTCACAACAAAATTTAAGAACCTAGATTTTAATTTGTTTCAAACTTAGGTCCTAAGCCAATAGAGGTCTTCACAACAGAATAAGCTTTATCCACAATAAAAAGTGTTATATTCACAACAAAATTTAAAAACTAAGATTTTGTTTGAAACTCAGATCCCTAAACGTATAAAGGTCATTAACAATAGAAAAAACTATATTTACAACAAGAAGTGCTATATTGAATAAAGTTTCAAAATGGCTCCAGGTTTTTATATTTTGTTGTCAATATAGCACTTACTATTATCAATATAGCTTTTTTTAATTGTGAATGGCCTTTGTACACTTCAGGACCTAAGTTTGAAACAAAATCTATGTTTTTAAATTTTGTTGTGAATATAGCACTTCCTGTTGTGAATCTAGCTTTTTCTGTTGTGAATAGTCAGGTTTTTAAATTTTGTTGTGAATATAGCACTTCCTGTTGTCAAACAACTAGTATCAAAAGGGACTTTTTGGGACCTGAGTGATATTTTCCTCAAAACAAATTTGCTTAGCTGGAAACCAATATATATCTTCTAGAACGCGGGTCCATCGCCACTCAATTTTAATGCAACACGCGTTAAAAAAATGGAAGATATCCTGCTCGTGGTCCTACCGTACGAGAAGACAAGCATGAAGTAAATTGTTGGTTGTTAGGGCTAATAATTTATATAATATGTCCGAATAACTTCAAAAACTTTACGACTGTCATTTTCCTCGCATAGATTGGTCCAAATATATTCATATATATATATATATATAATGATAGCTTCCATGTATACCACCACCACCAAATATATCCAGTTCAATCTAGCTCTGTTGATTCTCTCAGCAAAATGCAGAAAGTCATGGGATCTCAAAACGGAGAGCATTATTCAGCATCAACACTCTTTCATGCTCAAACCCACATATGGAACCATATCTTCAGCTTCATAAACTCAATGTCACTCAAATCTGCAATTGATTTGAACATTCCAGACATCATTCACAAACATGGGAAACCCATGACTCCTTCGCTTCTTATCTCTTCCCTTCAAATCCATCCTTCTAAAACTCACAATATCTATCGCTTAATGCGAATCCTCACTCATTCTGGCTTCTTCTCTCTCCAGAAACTTCCTGATGAAACTGAAGAAGCCTATGTCCTTACCGATGCATCGATCCTTCTTTTGAAGGACAATCCCTTTAGTGTCACCCCTTTCTTACTTGCCATGCTGGATCCCATCCTAACAAAGCCTTGGTATCAGTTGGCTAACTGGTTCCAAAACGACGATCTGACGCCGTTTAATACGGCACATGGAAAGACGTTTTGGGAGTATGCTGGGGTTGAGCCTAAGCTTAACCATTTTTTCAATGAAGGCATGGCCAGTGATGCGAGGTTGGTGACCAGTGTGGTTATTGACAAGTGTAAGGGTGTATTCAAGGGATTAGATTCATTAGTGGATGTTGGGGGAGGTACTGGGACAGTGGGTAAGGCTATTGCCAAAGCATTTCCAGAAATACAATGTACAGTGTTCGATCTCCCACACGTTGTTGATGGTCTCCAAGGCAGTGGGAATCTCAAGTTTGTGGGAGGAGATATGTTCAAGGCCATTCCTCCTTCTGATGGCATACTTTTGAAGGTGACCGTAATCTACATGCTTTTGATCCTTAATATAAGATCAAATTAATTTTCTTGAAAAAATGAAAGAAGCTAAATAAATTACTTTAAAGTATTTATATTTATTATTTTAAAATCAAACTATTTTTTTTACCTTATAAACTAATATATAATCAAATAATATACTGAATATGCATTACTTATTTAGTTTCATTAGTCTCTCTAAAAAAAAAGTGAACTTGATCTTATATTTAGGACCAGAGAAATTATTTACATGCATTCAATTTACAACGTGTTTTGCTTTCTAAGAATAGACTATACTAGTTAGTTATTATATTGTTTGAAACATGTGTATGTGTCCGACGATAGTTGCTTTGTGATTGGAAAACAGTGGATTCTGCATGGTTGGAACGATGAGGAGTGTGTGAAGATACTGAAGAAGAGTAAGGAGGCAATTACAAGCAGAGGAAAAGAAGGGAAGGTGATTATAATTGACATGATGATGGACAACTCTAAAGGAGATATTGATGATGAATCTGTTGAAACACAATTGTTCTTTGATATGTTGCTGATGGTTTTGACCACTGGAAAAGAAAGGAACGAGAAAGAATGGGCTCAGTTGATATTCTCTGCTGGTTTTAGTGACTATAAGACTACTCATGTTCTTGGCTTAAGATCTCTCATTGAGGCTTTTCCATGATGAATTAAGTCTCTTGGTATGATGGAGAACAGAAAGTTATTGGCTCTTCAGTATTGATGAGTTGTGTGTTAATTTAGTACTGAAAGTTGTAACTTACGTTTGTTGTCTTGTGTTAATGTCTTATAGTAACGTGTAGTTTTTATAGTAGTTTTTTCGGTTTTTGCCAAACTGCAGTTTTTATAGTAGTCGATGAGTTTTTATTATTATAATACTAAATTAATAAAGAATAAGAGTTTTGTGAATTAATTAATATGTTGTTTTATAATGATACCGTGGCCACTATTCAATAATATGCACGATCTAATGTCAAGAGGTAAGATAAACAACATGCTTACCAACCTAGAGTTGGTCTAATAGTATAATCTGTTAAATTTTTTTTGGGTTTTGAGTTCGAGGCCCAGTGGGGATACCTGTATTAATAGGGGCAATCATAAACTCCAAAACTTAATATCAAAAAAAAAAAAAAAAAACTCCAAAACTGAAGTAACCAGTTTCTTAGATTCTTGGTAATAAAATCTAGAAAATGTACCAGATACTTCTTGATAGTTTTTTTTTTTTTTTTTTAAAAAAAAAAAAAAAAAAAAAAAAAAAAAAAAGAAAAGAGAGAGAAACAACATGCTTTATACTAACCAATAGGGTTAGGTCTAGCAATAGGGGCTAGTCCCCCACAACTTAGTAGGGCTGTTCAAAAAACCCATAAACCTGACAACCCGGTCCAGTCAGAAAAAAAAGAAAAGGGCCTGAACATATATTTAGACAGGACCGGGTTTAACCCGATGTCCAGGTAAGTCCGGGTTCCGAGCTAGTATCCCTGACCAACTAACCCGGTCCTATCCGGATATTTAGTGACTTTATATATTTTTATTAATATTACTACTCCAATGTCCAATCACTTTTCCGTCACAGCAGGTCAAGTTCAGATAAAGCAATTCTTTTACATAAAGCATTCCATTCCCTTTTTTTTTTTTTTTGTCAAAAGCAGTTCCATCATCACATCGTCCTTTACTCCTTTTCCATTTTCTCTTCTTCTTCATGCTTCCACGGTTTGACGCCATTTTTAGTCTTTCAAGAATCAAGATAACTATTCTTGATTTCTCGTTGATCACACGGATCTGCTCGGTAATTTTTTCTTCCATCAAACCTTCCGTTTTATTTCTTCGTTTTCTTCGGAATCACATATCGTTCTGTTTCTGGAATTTTTTTAGGTTCTGGATCTTGGTTTCTGAATGACAGATCTTCGTTTTCGTCTTCTGAATCACAGATCTTCATTTTCGTCTTCGTTTCTGGAATTGTTTTTTGGATTTTCATTTTGAACATTATTGTATAACTACATATCGTTGTGTTTCTAGATTTTTTTTTTTTTTATCTTCATTTTGATCTACTGATCTTGGTTTGTGCCTTTCTGGAATTTTTTTTAGGATCTTGAAGTTTTTTTTTGTTATTTCATGGGCCAGATAGACCATTAACCCGGTCCAGTCTAACCCAGTCTGCCCAACCCGAGAGCCACCGGGTTTTTCTCCAGATGGGACCGAGCTTTGGGCTGGAATGTCTAGCCCGAACAACCTTCCGGACCAGACCACGGGTTAATGACCAACCCGGTCTGATCTAGTTCTGAACAGCCCTACAACTTAGTGAGATTCGAATCATTGCTGGGAGAATTAGTGTTTGGCACTGCCTCGAAGAAGATTACCTCCAATAGAAGGATATCTAAGACTAAAAAAAAAATGCTTTATATTAATTTATGGAGGAGATGATGAGGGAAATACTCCACTTTATTCTTTAATATAATATAGGTAATATTTTAGCCTTTTGGAGGTTGCTCTATATC
Source organism: Acacia acuminata (assembly GCA_019022655.1). Classification (NCBI taxonomy): domain Eukaryota; kingdom Viridiplantae; phylum Streptophyta; class Magnoliopsida; order Fabales; family Fabaceae; genus Acacia; species Acacia acuminata. Next base: position 937,448 of record JAFJYI010000131.1, read on the forward strand.
TTAAATATAAAATATATATAGTTTGTTATACTTGTCTATTTTTTTCTCATTTATCCATATTGATACTCCCTTATCAACAAAGAAGATATAAAATAAGGAAATTAAGAAAAATGATTAGGATGTTTTAAAAAATGATATATCAACTCATATAACGATAACTTCCTTCGAACCGGAGGAGTAATAATTAAGTGTAAAAAATTAAATTAATGATAGTTAATTCTTTTTTTTTTAAAAAAAAAGATCAATCGATTTTATTTTTGAAAACTTGTAATACCCAGTTCCATGTGGGTCGGATCCATCCATCATTAAATACGCTGTCTTAAATTTCAATTACCAATGGTGGCTCTAGCACTTGTCATTGACAAAGTAAATGGCTTTTCTTATATTATTTTTTTAGTTGGGACTTTTATGCGATTTTCCCTTTTTTATATGAAATTGGTCATTAGGATTGTAAGAGAGAAATTGTCCATAAAAGCTTCAATCTAATCAATATAATTATTTCTAAAATCTCAAAATCTCCCAGCACAACCAATCAACCCGCCTAAAAAACTATCAAAAGAAAATAACCCTTGAAAGGCACGGTAAAAGGCCAAACTTATCGTTCAGAACTCCATTTGACATCCCATGCTGTAGCTCCATTTTAACCCACAAGAGACAAGTTCTTCAAGAGACAAGTTCTTTAAGTGAGAAGAAATGATGGGATTTGAAATAATGGCTAGTTAGGAATTTCAGATATTTCAGATATTTAGACATTATGCGGGAATATTTTGTTTTAATGGTGGGTTAGGTTTTATCTTTTATAGTTAATTGCATTTGTATTCAATTTTAAGATTCTAAAATTTTAAGATTCATTGATTATAGGTTAGGTTTATATTTTTGTTGTTGTTGTTATAAATGCACTAAGTAGTGATTCTAGCTTGTATCTTCAAGTAAAGGCGTGTTCTGAGCAAAAAAAAAAAAATAGTAAAGGCGTGTTTGAAATATTGTTGGTATTGTTTTGTTGGGTGTTAACAATAAGAATTATGAAAAATAAATGACAAGTTGTCTTGAAATATTCTCATTCCAAATTCTTATTTTAGAATGAATACAAGGTTCTCAAGGAATAGTGAGGTCTCGTGATTATTGACTTACAAGGCATCGTTCGAATGAGCCCTTTAAGGTTGAAGGCAATGGAAACTTATTGACATTCTAGTTCTCATAATAATGCTTGTCAATGCAAGAGGCAATCCCATTCTAATGTCAAAGGCGATTCATCTCAAATTTGTAAATATTGGATCAATGGAAATATGGCGATCACTGTTGGAACTTGAAATTGGCCTTAATATGTGCTCACTATAGAAATGATGATTGAGGATGGCAGTGGACATGGGTTGTCAGGGTTAATGAATATAGATATTTGTTGGCCAAGGTGGAGAAGGCAAGAGAACGAGATAAGGCAGCCGCATACAATGGTGATCTTATCGGGGAGCAAATTATCTCAGTATCTCATCTCTCAATATCTTTTCAGATATATCCGTTCAATATTGATCTAAATGTTCAGAGTGAGACACGTCATCTACTTTTTAAATTTTTATCTCTACCACGTGCGGTAATTTGAAATACATGATATGTCTCTCTCTAGATGTCTAAATTAATATTTGGATGGTTAGGATATAAAGATTGAGAGATTCTGATACACATGCTGCTGAGTGAATCGGGATCCGATTTTACCATTATTTGAAGGAGAGATTAAGCCACTACAATTGCTGGATGGCTGGAGCAGAGGGGTTGAATGGTCTAAGAGGTTGGGATGCCAGTGATGGTAAAGGACTACTGTTTGTTTTTGTTTTGAATGGTGATGATGAGGGGAAGAGTTGGCAATGCAGGTCATAGTACGAGCATAAACGGCCCACATTTTTGAGCCAAGAGATAAGTGTTTGTCACATATTAGATTGAGACACCTTTGGCTAAGTCTTAGCGGAGCTAATTCCAAGAGATGAGACATCTGAGTAAGTCTTCATCGAGCTAATTCCAAAAGATATGTTTCATTTTACACTTTCATATATGATATCTTCCAACAGATAAGACATCTGAGTAAGTTTTAACCAAGCTAATTGCAAAAGATGAGTTTCATTTTATTCCAAAAGATAAGTTTCATTTTACACTCACATATAGAATATCTTCCCAGAGAGAAGACATCTGAGTAAGTCTTAACCAAGCTAATTCCAAAAGATAAGTTTCATTTTACACTCACATATTGGATATCTTATATTCTTGGGATATATAGTGGCGGATTGTAACATTTATACTTTTGGAAAAAAAAAAAAAAAAAAATCGCTTATTGTATCTTAACTTGATAGAGAAAAACTTTATAGCCATGGACTCGCTCAAAAGTGCACGGTCAGATCAAGTAATAAAGAGTAAGTAAGATATCGTTCCCACGACGACTTAGGACCCACAACTTCAGTTAAGCATTAATTTCATAATCTCGTTTAAGTTGAGCAAACTAGATTGAATTTAATTAAGAGAAAAGAAATTAAAACTAAAATTAAAATAAACAAACTACCACTAATCAAACGAGCAACAGTCCACATATATCATAATTGATACATCCATGAAATAAATTTTGGCATTTGTATTATTAATTTTAGGGAAAATCACACCAAAGCCTCAATTAAGAAAAATAATATCAAAAAAATCTCATAACTTGTCAACAACAAGTAAATGAGCAATCATTGACAAGTGAAAGAGCACAATTAACAAGTTATGATATATTTCTAATATTATTTTTTTATTAGGATATTCTTGTCATTTTCCCTTTATTTTATTACTTTCATAACACTTATCTATAACTCAAATCTTTTTACATTTTTTTTTTTTTTTTTTTTGCCAACAATTTATTTTTATTCATGTCTTAATTCGTTGAATATGTGCATAATAATGTAATATATGTCTCCCACACCCAGAAAAGTTTATGAATAATATATTTGGTGTAATAGTTTATATTTATTATTATAAGTTTAATACATTTTTAAAAGAAAGATCAAATTAACAAAATGCTTACTTATGTTGTTAACAAAATAAATACTCCTTCGGTCCTTTATATAAGATATATTTGTAGAGTTGATATTGATCTTAAATATAAGACATAATTTTCATATTTGTAGGAGTGGTATTTTAGTTTGTTTTTTTTTTATTTACTTTCCATCAGCGTCCACATCAGCTTGTCCGTCCAAATCAGCGCCACGTTAGTGTTTCATCCAAGTTAACGGTCAACATCCGGTCAACTAACGGCCCGTGGTATTTTTGCTCCCAAAACGTAACCACATGTGTACTTTTGCTCCAGAAAAAAGCTCATGGTGTTAGGCGCTCCTGGGGAAAAAGCTCGTGTGTATTTTCGCTCATTAATCCTATATTAAATGGTATTGGTGGTCTAATGGTCACTAACATTTTGTGCAAACAAATTATATGGGTTTGAACCCACTCCACCACTTTGGGAATATTTATTCCAATGAAAAGGTTACTGAGCCTTCATAATTGGTGATAACAATTTGGCAATTAAGGTTATTGGCGGGAAAAAGATTACATTAAGGATAACCAAGGAGAAGGTTGTAAGATAACTAATTATTATTTATTAGCGAAAGTAAGCCTAAGAGGAAAGAGCTCGGTCGTTTAAGCGGGAGGTCTCGGTTTCAAGCCCTTGTGAATACAAAAAAAATCCCTGAGAGAGGTCTCGCTTCGGTGCCTGACAGAATCTTGGGATTGTTGCACATTTTGCCACCATTTTTAGTATTAAAAAAAAAAGATGACTAATTATTTTATTATGAATTAATAAGTGGTATGGTAAAGTACTAAAGTTTTATACATATGATCTTGGAAGACAAGACTATATATCAAATTCTTTGATGGATTTGGGTATTATGATGAATATAATTTTATCGACTTCTTTAACTACGTAATACTCCATATGTTTTATTCAAAAAATAATTACGGTCTTATATTGGAGATAAAATCACACACATGACCCATCCATGTTAAAAAGAAAATTACTCTCAAGTAAAATTTTTACAATATATACATTAAAATATCGATTTATGAATCATCAAAAAGCTTAATATAATGGTATATCTCTACCGTCTACCGTTCGACCTGGTTTATACGCTAAGCAAAGTTTAGCAGGAGAGCTCAATAGATCCGAGACATCCGGATCGATCTAGACAGACTTAGATTTGAGTTTTTTAAATAGAAAATCATTTTTCAACATGTAATATTTAAGAGATTATCTCTATTTTAAATTTTATACCCATGAAAATATATATATTTAAAAAAAATATATCGACTTTTAAACATATTGGATCATCTCGAATCAAATCGACTATCCAAATCTACCTAAACAAAGGGAATACATCACTTAGGTCCCAAGGAACATAAAAATTATCAAAAAAGTCTTAACTCAAAATCAACTATCAAATTAGTTGTATTCACAACACGAAGTGCTACACATTGACAACAAAATTTAAAACCTAGCCATTCATAACAGAAAAAGCTATGTTCACAACAGGAAGTGTTATATTCACAACAAAATTTAAACACCTGGATTTTGTTTCAAACTCAAGTCTCTAAGCATACAGATGTCATTCACAACAGAAAAAACTAAATTCATAACAGGAAGTGCTATATTCACAACAAAATTTAAAAACATAGATTTTAATTTGTTTCAAACTTAGGTCCTTAGCCTACAGAGGTCTTCACAACAGAATAAGCTTTATCCACAACAAAAAGTGTTATATTCACAACAAAATTTAAAAAACCAAGATTTTGTTTCAAACTCATATCCCTAAACGTATAGAGCCATTCACAATAAAAAAAAAGTTATATTTACACCAAGAAGTGTTATATTGAATAAAGTTTCAAAATGGCTCCAGGTTTTTATATTTTGTTGTCAATATAGCACTTACTGTTATCAATATAACTTTTTTTTTATTGTGAATGGCCTTTGTACGCTTCGGGACCTAAGTTTGAAACAAAATCTATGTTCTTAAATTTTATTGTGAATTTAGCACTTCTCAGTTGTAAATCTAGCTTTTTCTCGTTGTGAATGGTCGGTTTTTAAATTTTGTTGTGAATATAAGACTTCCTATTGTCAATATAACTAATATCAAAAAAAGTCCCTAGGGACTTTTTTGATTTTTTTATATTTTTTGGGACCTGAAAGATATTTTCCACAAAACAAATTTGCTTAGCTGGAAACCAATATATATCTTCTAGAACGCGGGTCCATCGCCACTCAATTTTAATGCAACACACGTTAAAAAAATGGAAGATATCCTGCTCGTAGTCCTACGGTATGAGAATACAAGCATGAAGCAAATTTTTGGTTGTCAGGGCTAATAATTTATATAATATGTCCGAATAACTTCAAAAACTTTATGACTCTCAATTTCCTCGCATAGATTGGTCCAAATATATTCATATATATATAATGATAGCATCCATGGATACCACCACCACCAAATATATCCAGTTCAATCTAGCTCTGCTGATTCTCTACAAAATCCAGAAAGTCATGGGATCTCAAAACGGAGAGCATTATTCAGCATCAAGACTCTTTCATGCTCAAACCCACATATGGAACCATATCTTCAGCTTCATAAACTCAATGTCACTCAAATCTGCAATTGATTTGAACATTCCAGACATCATTCACAAACATGGGAAACCCATGACTCCTTCACTTCTTATCTCTTCCCTTCAAATCCATCCTTCTAAAACTCACTATATCTATCGGTTAATGCGAATCCTCACTCATTCGCTTCTTCTCTCTCCAAAAACTTCCCGATGAAACCGAAGAAGCCTATGTCCTTACCGATGCATCGATCCTTCTTTTGAAGGACAATCCCTTTAGTGTCACCCCTTTCTTACTTGCCATGCTGGATCCCATCCTAACAAAGCCTTGGTATCGTTGACTAATCGGTTCCAAAACGACGATCCGACGTCGTTTAAGACAACACATGGAAAGACGTTTTGGGAGTATCTTTGGGGTTGAGCCTAAGCTTAACCATTTTTTCAATGAAGGCATGGCTAGTGATGCGAGGTTGGTGGCTAGTGTGGTTCTTGACAAGTGTAAGGGTGTATTCAAGGGATTAGATTCATTAGTGGATGTTGGGGGAGGTACTGGGACAATGGCTAAGGCTATTGCCAAAGCATTTCCATAAATACAATGTACAGTGTTCGATCTCCCACATGTTGTTGATGGTCTCCAAGGCAGTGGGAATCTCAAGTTTGTCGGAGGAGACATGTTCGAGGCCATTCCTCCTTGTGATGGCATACTTTTGAAGGTGACGTAATCTGTATGCCTTCAATCCTTAATAATTTTCTTGAAAAAATTGAAGAATTTGAATAAATTACTTTAAAGTATTTATATTTATTACTTTTATATCAAACTAATTCTTTTAATTTATAAATTAATATACAATCAAATAATATACCGCATATGTTATGATTAAGTTACTTATTTAGTATAATTAGTCTCGTTAAAAAAGTGAATTGGATCTTATCACTAGTGCAAAAAAGGCTTTTAAGACCGGACAAAAGGGGGGTCGTAAGACCGGATATGCGACCGGTCTTGTTCAAAGCCGTATTAAAAGTCTACCATTTAAGACCAGGACTCGAACCGGTCTTAAAGAAACTCTTTTAAGACCAGGACATTTAAAAACTTGGGTCTTAAAAAGTTGTACTAAATGAAGCCGAAATATTTTTTGTTCGATCCTAATGCTCAACTTTTAAGATAGGACAAAAAATAGGCCGCTCTTAAAAGATCGTAATTATAAGACCGGACAAGATACATACGGTCTGAAAAATAGCGGCTTCTAAGACCACACGACTAATTACACACGGTCTTAAAGGACTCGACTTTCAAGAGTGGATGATAAAAACATCCGGTCTTAAAGATTTTGATTTAAGACCGGACGTCTAAATAGACCGGTCTTAAAAGACCAACTTTTAAGACCTAGGGTTTAATATCAAAACTCAAAAGTCGTCTTGACCTTTAAGACCGGTCATATAATTACATCCGGTCTTAATAAGTAAGACCTAGCTTATTATTTCCGGTCTAAATTTTCCGAATTTTTCCCCATTGTTCTTCCCGATTATATATATACACACACAAATCCACCACCCAATCCAGCACATAAAATTTGATACTTTAAGCTACAATCTATGAACAATTATTTGAATAAATTGAATTGGAAAAAGAATACAAATATTATTCACCATGAGCTATTTGGCCTCTTAATTAATGATTACTATGACTACAACACCTAAATTAATTCATACAATAAGATAACTTACTTACAAATACAATAAGTTACAAGTACAACATACATGCGCCCAAAATAATATTCACCATGCCTTCATCTCGATTCCCCCACCCAACAACGTAACATCCTCTCATATAACATGCCCCTTTGGATCGGATCCGCCACAAAAATAAAATAAGAACAAAATTCATAGTCGTGACATTAACTATGAACATAGATAGAAGGAATATAATATATATAGTTAAAGCCTTAAAGTCTTCAAAGAAATCTGCATATGAATATTACCTTATGAATTGACTCTTTTATAAAGTGATATCTTCCCATATCCCTTCTTGATGATCACTTCTTTCTTATGCGGGTTCATTATCCGCTTCATCTTCTTCGTTCATGTCCGGTAGACCCCTTGAAAAGGAGTACTCTCGGGAATACCATAATTTGAATTCATTTCCTCATCAATATCAATGACCCTCTTTCCTTGGAGGGCTACAAACCACATTTTATTTTCTTGATCGGTGATATAGAACACTTATTTTGCCAGTACGCCATAATAAAAGGTTCATCTCCAAAACTTCTACCATTGACATCGACTAATGTAAATCCTAGCCGATCGATCCAAACACCATTATTGACATTAACCCACTTGCATTTGAAAATAGGAAATCTAATTTTCACATAGTCCACCTCCCAAATCTCTTCAATAACCCCATAATATGGCATGACTTGCCAATAAAGGGTTCTTGTCTTTCGAACTGGAGAAGTGCATAGATTCAGCCTCTAACATAACACCACCGTTTCGGGATTTGTGCTCGTATCATCTAGGGACTTCGTGTAAAATGTATAACCATTGATCACATACGAATTCCAACTTATGACATCAACCTCGGGACCACCCGATAACCATTTGATTGTATCGAAACACATTCCTCTCCCTCGACCTTTTGTTTGAACCAGTTTGCAAAAGTTACGTTATGCTCCCTAATCAACCTTTGTTCGATCATTCGATGATTTTCTTTCCTTACGGCCTGCTTTATGTGCAGCTATCGGCTTGAACTTCATCGATGTTATTCAAGATGTATAAGTGGACTTGTGACAATTCATCGGGATCCACACTCTTTACGGAAGCCCCTCGTCTACCCCCATCAAGCATCGACGTTTTGGAAGCCCAATATGTCTTACTTTGGCCAAATAATCTTGACAAAATTCCATGGCTTCTTCGAAAACATATTTCTCGAACAATCGATGCTTCCGCCGGTATGCGTTCTTCACGTACCCTTTTAGGAATTTCATAGATCTTTCAATTGGGTACATCCACCGTAAATGGATAGGGCCGCACATCTTTATCTCCCTCACTAGATGAACAATTAGATGAACCATGATGTCAAAAAATGTAGGAACAAAAAGCTTCTCAAGGTGGCACAAGATAAGATATCCTTCATTCTCCAATTCATCCAACTTTTCAATCTCGAAAACTTTACCACAAAGCGCATTGAAGAAGACACAAAGTCTAGTCAAAACGACCCGAAGATCATATTCGGCGATGCCTCGAATAGCTATTGGGAGTATTTGTTGCATCAAGACATGACAATCATGAGACTTTTGGCCTACTAATTTCAAGTCCTTCATCGATACAAGCCTCTTCAAATTTGAAGAATACCCGTGGGAACTTTTGTGCCATGTAAACACTCACAAAAACTTCGTTTCTCATCCTTAGACAAAGTATGAGAAGCTAGGGGGACAATAAGTTCTCTTCCCATCTGGCCTTGGATGTAACTCTTCGCGTATTCCCATTGCTATCGAGATCCAATCTTGCCTTCACACCATCATTGGAACTACCTTGTATGTTGAGAAGCGTGTCGACAATACTATCACATACGTTTTTCTCCACATGCATGACATCAATATCGTGTCTCACATCAAGATTGCGCCAATATGGAAGATCGAAGAATACAAATCTCTTTTTCCATATATTTGTTTCTTTTCTACTCTTTGCAATCTTACCGAAGACGACATTGATATTTTTCACCTTTTCATAAACTTGCTCCCCAGTCAATGCCACCGGAGCATCTTCATACTCTTGGCCACCAAAAAAGGCTTTCTTCAATCGACGATATGGGTAGCCTCGTCTAAAAAATCTCCTATGTCCAAGATAAACCATCTTTCTTCCATGTTGAAGTTGATGGTAGCGTGTGCCTTCTTCACAAACCGGACATGCTTTATGGCCTTTTACACTATACCACGACAAGTTCCCATATCTTTGGGAAGTCGTTTATAGTACAAAATATCATGGCTCGCATTTTAAACACATCCTTCTTGAAAGAGTCAAAAACATCAACACCTTCGCCCACAACTCCTTCAAGTCTTCGATCAAGGGTGAAGGTAAACATCAATGTCATTTCCGGGTTGTTTCGGTCCCGAAATCAACATAGACAAGCATGATGTACTTTCGTTTCATGCATAACATTGGAGATAAGTTGTAAATAATCGTAGTACAGGCCATGAACTATGTATCTTTGCTAAGGCTTCCATATGGATTCATGCCATCCGTGCTAAGGGCAAGCCTAAGGTTCCTAGGTTCTTCGCCGAAGTTCGGAAATAATTGATCGATTTTCTTCCATTGAGAAGAATCGGATGTCGAAGCTTTCCATCGAAATCCTCTCATCTGCATGCCACCTCAAATTTTTTGCATCATTTTCATTCGCAAACAACCGCTTGAACCTTGGTATGATTGGAAGATACCACAACACTTTTGCAGGCCCCTTATTTGACTTGTACCTCGGGGTTTCACATTTCGGACAATTTCGCTCCTCTTCAAACTCTTTTCTATACAACACGCAATCATTCGGGCATGCATGGATCTTTTTGTACTCCATCCCCGTGGACAAAGTATTTTCTTAGCATCATAGTATCGATGCGGCAACACATTATCATCCGGAAGCATGTCCTTAAAAGCCTCAAGCATTTTCGAAAAACTCTTGTCGCTCCATCCATGACGTGCCTTCAAGCTTACCAATTTCAATACGGCGTTCAACAATTGGTATTTTTTACACCACGGTATAGAGGGGTCTCTCGCATCACCGCACATATTACCATATGCATGTGATTGATGAAAAGCCTCTTCTCCTACATCACGGATAATGTCCTCTATGTGATCATCCATATCCGTGTCATTATCATCAAAGGCCACTTCCCTATGTTGAGACCCACTTGGTATTTTTTCACCATGCCATACCCATCTTGTATAAGTCTTACAAATTCCTTCACAAATTAAATGTGTGTGTATAACTTCGGGACTTAGTCGCCTCTCATTCAAACATTTTACACAAGGGCAATAAAACTTTCCACCCTCGGCATGGGCATTTTGTTTAGCAAATTTTATAAAGTCCCTCACCTCATTCGATATTCAACACTCGTCCGTTTAGCATTTATCCAAGCGTGATCCATAGTAGAATTCCTATATATATATACGGAAAGATTTAACATACATATATATGCTCAAATGTCGGTTATGTCTTTTTTTTCCTTTTTTTTTCCGGATAAACTTGCTCATTAAATGCAGAACGAAGAATCACTTTTGGTCATAAATGTATCACAGTGACTCCAAGAACCAAAATAAATGCATGACGAGGAAATTAAATGCATCGCGTGAAAGTCTTGTGGACTCACCTGTATCATATAAATTCAAATGTGTTTGCTTAGTCTTTCTTCTCCCGCCACAAACGTTGATGTTGCAGACGAGAAAGAGTACCCTAAAAACATTTATTGGTCGTTGGGTAGGTCTAAAGTGCAATTATAATCTTCAAAATACAATATCCATTAACAACACGAAAACCCACAAGAACATTTGATCGATTTCGCTCAACCCGGGAAAAACCCGAATGATGAGCGGGAAAATCATAAAGTTATATAACCGAAACACCTCTTACAACTTGGTCTATAGACGTTTAGCTAAGGAACGGAAAGTGATTGTCGAGAGAGCAACGCGAACCCCCGGCGAAAGTGGCGGCAGTAACACGAGTAACACTTTAGGCGCGACAAGAGAAGTTCGAGAGAGGGAAATTTAATATTCCGCGCGACAGAGCGAGACATGTTTTATATTTGGGATTTTATTAAGACCGGAGTTTTATAATACTCTGGACCTAAATTGAGACAATTAAACCGGTTCATTAAAAGGAGACGGTTCTATATATAAAATTTTTTAAGACCGCCGTTTTATAATACTCCGGTCCTAAAATTCCTCGTTTTTGTGATTTCTAAAAAAGGATTTGGCGAGCTGCAAAGAATGAATGAATAAAAATTAAAGGAAAACTGGAGTTTCTTTAATTACATATATTACTTGCATATGCACGTACACAAGAAAAAATACAAAAGAAAAACAAGCGAGAAAATTATCAAAAACAAGAATCGACTAAACATCTCCTAAAGCTTATTATCCTCCAAAGCCTTGGCGATTTCGGCGTGAACAGCATTAATTTCTCACGGAGATCAGCAAGTTTCTGTCTTACTCGATTCAGCCACAATGCTTCATTAGAGGAAAGATGAGAGGGGTCAGTAGTAGTCGCGGTGGAGCCAAGAGGTTGGAGAGGGGGAGCGGGAACCTCTTCATCATCCGAAGAAATAACAATGGGTCCAACGACCCGAGACTCTTCTGTCACAATAGGACGGACTCTCGATGGAGGAGGCGCACCGTATAACGATCGACGGAAGGCACGAGCATCACGACTAAGAGCACCCTACGAGCGGTTCTCTTGAATCTAACCATGGTTTGAGCAGTTGGGGCATAGAGGTATGAGGAGTTAATTAATAAAGGCAAAGAGCTATTCTCAGATAGCCACGTACGTAGTTTGGAGTTACGAGGTAGTGAGGAATTAATAAGGAGTTATAGGTACGCGGTATAAAATTCCATTATTTAATATTTTTGCAATTCATTTTATTTTAAGACCGACATTTTTAAAATATCCGGTCCTAAAAGTCTAAATTACTTTTAAGACCGACCTTTTATCATTAACCCGGTACTTATAGGCATGCGGTTTAAAATTCTATTATTTAGACCGATCTTTTATAATAAGTCCGGTCCTAAAAGTCTTACTTTTAAGACCGACCTTTTATCATTTACCCGAGTACTTACACCTTAACGCTCAAATGAATGATGCGAGTCTCTTCGGCTTCCCGAGATAAACTTCCCAACTAGGCGTCTCCTCGTATTCGATGAACAATGCGTCTCCTCATTAAAGTTTCCGGCGTTTCACATTGTTCGGGATGGGTTCTCTATTTAAACCCGTTGTTCTTGTACTTTCTTCACATTCTTCTCCCCCAGGTCCTCCGTTTCCTCCTCCTCCTCTTCAACCTCGCCCCCCTCCGCCACCGCCTCCTCCAAATCCGACTGTGAAGCAGTTGGTGCAGTCACTAGTGGCCCGCGTCAATCAAATCGATCGAAATTTGGGCCAATTGGTTTAGCTTGCTCATACCATGAACAACAAGCTGAACATGGTACTCCACGCCAATGACGTGAAGTACGATCCCGCTGAAGACAACTCCGACGACTCCGACGCCCCCTCCCTCTCAGACTATGAGAGGGATTAGTTTTTTTTTGTTGCTTTTTTATTTTGATTTTTTTTTGTGACCGCTGCCCCTATAGAGGCGGCGTAAAAAAATTAGTAAATAAAATATTTTTAAATTTTGTTCTCGTGCGAGTTTAGTACTTTATCCCATTATCCGAACCCGGAAAGCAATAAACAAGGCAACTATGAAGGATGGATAATGGCGAGACTAAAAAACCTAAAATAAAAGAACGAAGACTTTAGTTAGTAAATCGACAAGTCTAAAAACACCGCCATTTTTGTCGACTTTGGTTTCCATATCCGATTGCCTCTTGTCCTTTTCATTATCGTCTTTCTTTTTCCGACAAAAAGGAAACAAACAAAACATTGTCCTCGTGTAAATCCAACAACGAAATTCACGGAATACGTTAAGAACATACAAAAAAAGAAGCTTTTACCTTATTCGGATAAGAACAAATAAAGTGACTATTCTTCTCAAGGTTGGACCTTCGTTGACGTCGGTTTTACCTCCCCATGTGAGAAACAAAGTGTCCTTTTCATTATCTTCCTTCTTTTTCCGACAAAAAGACAAAAGACAAAATAAAAGGGACAACGATAATGCCTCTACACATGGAGAGGTAAAAACGATGATAAAGAAGGACCTAGCTTGAGCAGAACGCCAGAACCTCGGTTGTCTTCAACCCTAACCATTTAATTTGTCTGAAAAGGGGTATTTATAGGTGAATGACTTTTAAGATCGCACAAATAACAATACACGGTCCTAAAAGTTAAGCGGACTTTTAACCAAAAGACTTTTAAGACCGATTATTTATAAAAATACGGTCCTAAAAGTTAAGCGGGCGACTTTTAAGACGGACCTTTTATAATACGTCCAGGACCTAAAAGTTCATGTGGTCTTTTAAGCTTTTAGGAGCGGACACTAAAGCAATATACGGTCCTAAAAGTCTCATACTTTTTACACCGAAGATTTTTGCGGACCTTTAAGACCCAGGACATCTTTGTTAATGAACGGTCCTAAAAGTCTCGATTTCAAACACTAAATTAAATAGCTATATCCACCATCCAATAATACATTCGAAACCCAAAATGGACACAAGAAAATTGTTCGAAAAATTAACTAAATTTATTTATTGAATTTTACATTGCCTATGTATATTTACAAATGAATTGTTCAAAAAAATAAACAAATTTACTGAGAAGATCAATTATTGTTGCTACAGATTATACTTACAAATGAATTTAGGACATTAATTATTGTCATTTTTTCGACTCTAAGATCAGACCATACAGATATTCACAAAACACATTGCGTATGTGCTCCAGGTTCATCATCGAAAAGGGAGTTTTGCATTGAAACATCGTAACATCAAAGACAAAGAACGAATTAACTTTCGTGCATATTTCATTTGTAACAAGAAGCCGAGAAACTGAATTAACTTGCATAATATGTAACATCAAATACATTTACCTTTGCGAGTTAATTTAGTATCCCCTCGCGTGGTAATATCATACATGTGTTTCATGATGTGCGGCCACATAAGTTGGACGCGGTGGTTGCCGACAGGTCTAAAAAGAACAAGAAATATATATAAGAGCATATATATATAGCTCAATGACCAAGTTCATAAGGCAGTGTGCTACAAATATTGTACCAACCTCTGGTCTGTACCATATGGGGTCTTTGTCCTGAGTACCACGCCTTTTCTTTTGTACTCTTTGGAAGGTCCTCATGGCACTATCATCAAAATCACAAATTTATCAATGATTCACTTAAAATTCACGTGCGAGAGATGTCGAGACAAGAGAATCAAAATGACATGCTTACTCGTTGATGGTCTGCACCAACGTAGGCAATGGCTCACCGTGAGTGGAGCATAAGAAGATAACTTTATGCTCCTCCATGCACATGAGGACCAATCGCCAAGTGGCGGCTGAAAATTCACATCGATAAACTATACTCGGTGATATATGTAGCGAGAATTAAGTGAATTGCGGACAAGATTTTTGATATGTACTGTGGAAGAATGGCAAAAAGTACAACTTTCTCGCTCACTTCACACAACCTCTTTGATATGTACTCCTGTCTCTCCTCCATGGTTATTTGACTTGAATAGACAGGGCACAAGAATCCAAAATCGTTGATCCTGCACCTTTGAACCAATTCATGATGCAAGAACCTACCATAATGACATCGATCAGGGAATTAGTATATATGTATGTATGTCTAAACGATGCATTTAAATGATGTACTCATAGACAGAAGATACTTACTTCATAAAAATTGTTACACCTCCACCGGCCTCGCCCTTTCGGGTGGCGGGATAGAGGGATTCCTTTTAAAGATTACCTTTCCCTTATTATAAGTCCATTTAAAGTTATATCAGAGTACGCGTAGCAGAGCACAGGATCGGTTTGGACAACCTACGTACTGGTAAAAGTAAAAGTCAACAAAGAGTAAAGTCCCCGGAGGGTTAGGTTACAGTCATCCGACAGTCAGTATTCAGATAATAAGTACAGACATCCAAAACATAAAATACAAAACACGATAGGGCATCCCCTATCCTTCATCCGCCTTGATCATCACTACCTTTGCAAAAAGGCCTTTATCGATCGCACGATCCCCGTGTCACCACAAGCTCCCGAGGTCCAATAGTGGCCCCCGCAGTAACCGTCAATACTCATGCACTATATATGATATGTGTATGCATGCAACCACATGAATATGTAAACATGAATAAATGTGCCAAACATGCCACAATATGCAAACAGACATACACACAACAACACGTCTTCGCACCGTTGGGTCGCCTTACCAAGGCAGACCCCGGAATTACCGGAATCATCAGCCCGTCTCCGTTGAGTCACCACGTAGGTCGACCCCCAGCACCCTCAGCGCTAGGGACACATCACAAACATGATCTGTATGCATATTTGGCAAACAATACAAAAACACACATATGGCAAGCAAGTACATACGTCAAACACATAAGAGTGCCGGAGTAAAGAGGTTATTACCTGGTGTGGTGGATACCGTTTTCACTACCTTTTTGCTCTGTGGCCCCTCTAAAAGTACCTTTTTGACCTAAAACATTAAAACACACCTTTTCAGTATTACAAAAAAGCCCTTACATCATATTTTTGCTAAATCCGAAACCCTCATAGAATTTTCAGAAATTCACTGTTTCTGTCCCAACTTCCTGGATTTTTAATAAATTCCAAAAAAATCATATTGACATGAGACCAGCGGCATATGATCCGTTAATAAGTATAATTTCCAGTAAAAATATACCTAGGCCATAAAAGTACAAATATTTTGGCGTGTTTCTTGTTTTATCTCCTCTGGTCCAGATTCACGTCACTGTCTTAACTTCTTTTTCAACTATTTATTTCACATAGTAGATATTATCCAAATCCATCATATTATATATGTAAACTCATGCCCCAGATGTCTAGTTTCTCCATAAAAAATTTCAGATCAAAAAGACTTCATTTACCCCTTCAAAAACGCGTTAGAAGGGTCTCTGTCCAGATTCACTGAAGCTGGCAACAAGCCCTCTTATGGGGTTTTCGGTGTTTTCGGCTTCAGTAACTTTAACCATAGCTAGTCCCTATACAAAAACTCATTCCAGAGACTTTGAAGACCTTAAAAATGTAAAAATCCAACCCCAAAACCAAGCTTCTACTATTTGCACGAATTTTCCTTTCATAAGAACGCAAAAGAAGAAGTTGTCGGTGTTACGAGATCGGATCTAAGACCGGTGAATGAACTTGGAAGCTTGAGCTTAGATCTCTAACAATGGTGGATGATGGATTTCTCTTGGATGCTCTGGAAATTTCGTGGCTAAGGGTGAAAAATGAGGTCAAAACACCTTTTTAATAAAAGGTGAAATTGATCCGGTTGATCTGGAATTAACTGGCGTAAATAACTGTCTCGAATTCATCTGGCTTTTGGCTTATTTTCCAAGTAAATCCAGATTTTTCCAGAGGCTCCCAGGTACTTACCACGTGCTCAGCCTCCTCCAGAAAAATATCTAGATTTTTACCTGCTTTTGGGGCAAATTACGCGTTTGCCCGAAACTTCTGAAAATTACGGTTTTTGGCCCAAAACTTTTTAATAATTACCAATATTGGCCCCACGTTTTTCCTGCCTAAATAGGACACATGTGGCCCCATTTTGGGCCCACATGCCAGTCCAAACCAATTTTTACCTATTTATTCCCATTTTGCCCCTGTACTCCAAACGTGGGATCCGCTGTTTGACTTTTACACTGACTTTTCTTTCTTTTCCTTCAGGTAAATGTTTTTAATGATTAAAGGGAGTTTTTTATGCCTAAGAGGCTCCACACATTGGGTCTCTGACATTTAATTCCTTTTTCCCTCACTTTTCCGGTCCAATTCCTGCTCTTTTCAGGTGTGGGTCCCGCCGACCATCAAAGTGTTTCCTTTGTACTTTTCTTTATCTTTTCCAAAATTCTTCTTCTTGAATAGACACTCCTATGTGACGCTTCCCAAACTTCATGGAGTGGCCCCACACTTGACCTGTTCAGTCCCAAAGGAACCCCTAATCAGTCCTTATCGGCCCCCTTTTATCAGTTATCACCCGTGGTACCCGCATAACGCGTTTTGGCCAAAGTATGACTTATATTACCTGGTTTTCCTCTTCTTCCCATGGTAATCAAAACTTAAAAATCATAAAGTCCAAGAATTGTCCGTTTCGCCCTTGCTTTTACTCCTTTTTATTATTACACCAATTGATCGATCGAACAGAATAGAATAAAATAATACTAATAATGCCATTAATCGAAAATAAAAATTTTATTAATTCCATAATACTTACAAGTACAAGGATTACAACTGTAGGGTGTTACAAAAATTCTAACAAGCGCATCGTAAGCTCTGTCGAGGAAGCGACAGGACTCAACATCAACGGTGTCAACTTGAACGGGCATAGGATGAGGGACGCCTAGTACTTCATCGCCAGGCCACGCTTTATCCTTAAAATATCCACTCTTCATCGATTGGATATTTTTTCCCGGGCCATGCCAACTTAGCGATGGGGATAGAGCTTGAGGAGGGATGGAGCTTGACGAGGGATGGAACTTGAGGAGGAGGGGTTGAAGCTTCAGGAAAGTAGAGACATGTACAAGCTTCACCGGCCAAGGGATGAAGGTTCCCTTGACATCACTCACAAGCTTCGGCTCATCGGTTTGGAGAGGAGCCGTGCATCAATGATCACATTTTCAACCGACATCCGACTTCATCATCGGGCATTTGTTGGTGGTGTACGGTTGATCCCAAGTTGTGAGCAGTCCCTTTTGCAACCAATAATCGTCCATCATGATGATCGGGATCCTCCACATAAAGGTCACAAGGTTGCTCGATCGTCCAACAATGCAGCTCCCTCTAGTGCTCACGCTACGTTGCGAGGTGAGTGTGTGAAGGGAACACCGGTCTCGGACGATTGCTCAAAAGCGGCCTCACCGACTCAGTTCCTCCTTCATCCGGCTCATCTCGGATTGAAACATTGCGGTCATTGAAGCTTTATTAGCAGCCGTCTGGTCCATCTCCTCCGGTAACCATACTTTGTCTATGGCGTTTGGATGTACCAAAGACTTGCTTTATGCCTACCCGTCCTCCAATCCCCCTTACACGCCCCGGTGATCCGGTTTTCCGGTCGCAGTCGGCCGAACATCATTCCTCCCGTCCGACACAAAAGATCCCTCTCGCTTCTTTCTTTTTAAGATCTTCCCGTAAGATACGATAACGAGAAGCTTAGTAATAAAACATGTTTAGTAACTAAAAATAACAATAACGATACTTACAATTCTTTTCAAGAACTAGACGAGTTTGTTCACTCGTGTAGGCGTCACTTGGCTTTTGCCGAATATGCAACCACAAATCCTCGTGACGTATTGGAGATGGAGGAGCATGTATCACGAAGGATTGGATTCGCTTCATCATCCAATCTCTTCCGCTAAGCGACCATCAAATCTTTTTCGGCCTTTTGATATCCGCCACGAGAAGCCCTATGAGGGCAATCATTCTTTCTACCCTCTCTCCGTGCTTGTTCCCTTCTTTTCGTGAATCGGGATTGAAAACATCTATTAATTATGAATTCCAGCCATGCATGTCACTAATGAAATTAGAGAACTTCGCTTCATATGAATGTCAATCAAACAAGTAGTCAAATTCTTCACTTCATCAAGTTTCAACATTTTATTTAAGGAAGATGTAGAATTGTAGAAGAAATTGGAGCTATGTTTTGTAGTGCTAGCTAGATAGATAGGTTAAGAAACAAAAGAGAATTATGCTTACGTAATAATACAAACTTGATCCTTTTTAAGGCATCCAGTGGGATCCATTCCCATTAGATAGTAACAATTGGGTATATAAAGTTTCCCCTTTTAAGACTATTCATTTCCTCATTTGCAAGACAAACCATTACACAATTAATACCTTCTCATCGTAATTTACCTTTTCGGGTTGACATATCGACTTGCATAGACAAAGGCTTACGAATAATACAAACTTGATCCTTTTAAGGCATCCAGTGGGATCGAAATTCCCATTAGATAGTAACAATTGGGTATATAAAGTTTCCCCCTTTTAAGACTATTCATTTCCTCCTTTGCAAGACAAACCATTACACAATTAATACCTTCTCATCGTAATTTACCTTTTCGGGGTTGACATATCGACTTGCATAGACAAAGGCGGGAAATGTATACTTCTATTCACACACCGAACCATTCTATAACTAACAGGATTACATGAACACAATAACATTCACATATCCGCACAAAGTTAATAAGCAAACAAAAGGGAAAACAAAACTAAATATAAACTCACCGAGCTTCGGGAGTGGTCCGAAGAACAAATTGTCGCCAAATTCGTTCATCAATAAATGTGTAAACTTCCCAAGGATGTTTGGGCGGAACCTTGGAGAAAATATACGTGTTAGCGAGAAAGGTCTTAAACTTCCTCCACCGATCAGCACAATAAGACAATGTCTTGTCTTTCAACTTCGGATTGATCGGGACGTGTAGATAACCCGGATAGTCTCCCAAATAGGATCCTTTACATTCTTAGAGTCCACACTTTTCCACTCATCCGTCAAGATGCTAACCTTGTGCGTGCTAGACAGTAGACAAAACTATTATATTTGCTTTTATTAGGACCGACGGGTTCCAACCTTGCATTAAACCGAATCTCGAGCTTTGACCAGAAGTCCGACTTAGGTCACATCCATCATTCGTGTGCCTCTTCTACCACGGCGTGCGGGGAGATTACGAGCCTCATTGTGAGATGAAGAAGGTTCGTTCTCACTCACACCGCCACACTGTGAATCGGCGTTCTTCGAACATGAATAGATTCGTTTTCACCGTCCATTTTCGAGACGGGAAGAGAGGAATGCCTCGAGCAAATGAGAGAGTAACAAAATGATGGTACGTGGGCGAGGGAGAGAGGTAATGCAACGGGAAGGGTTTCGGAACGTGAAGAGGTTCTCCACAGAGTAACAAAAGCTTTCGCGAAGAAATGTATAACTTGCGTGGATTTTTAAGACCGGATGAAAAAGAG
Source organism: Acacia acuminata (assembly GCA_019022655.1). Classification (NCBI taxonomy): domain Eukaryota; kingdom Viridiplantae; phylum Streptophyta; class Magnoliopsida; order Fabales; family Fabaceae; genus Acacia; species Acacia acuminata. The sequence continues at coordinate 957,882 of JAFJYI010000131.1, forward strand.
ACGGTCTTAATATTTACATTAATCCCGGTCATATTAAACGTCCGATCTTAAAAGTTTAACCTTTAAGACCGTTCCTTTTAAAACGTCGGTCTTAATATTAATGAACTTTTTCGCATCTTAGGAAGTATCATATGTCCGGTCTTGAAAGAAAACTTTTAAGACCGTCTTCTTGATAAGTTCGGTCTTAAAACTTTAGACTTTTTATATTTAAATTTTACCTTATTATGTTTTACCGAGAAAATATAAGTACGGCTATATGAGATATATTTAGAAAGTAATTGAAATTTCAGTTCAATTTTTAAGACCGATTGTATTTTAGTCGGTCTCAATAATGTTTTTAAGAGCGGTGAAAAATTTGTCCGGTGCAAGAAGTTCTTTATATTTACGGAACTGCCACCGGTTATTCCTTTAAGACCGGGGTGTCCGTTGTCCGCTCTAAATGGGCGGTCTTAAAGCCTTTTTTTGCACTAGTGTATATTTAAGACCGGAGAAAGTATTTATATGCATTTAATTTACAACGTGTTTTGCTTTCTAAGAATAAACTATACTAGTTAGTTATTATATTGTTTGAAACATGTGTATGTGTCTGACGATAGTTGCTTTGTGATTGTAAAACAGTGGATTCTACATGATTGGAACGATGAGGAGTGTGTGAAGATACTGAAGAAGAGTAAGGAGGCAATTACAAGCAAAGGAAAAGAAGGGAAGGTGATTATAATAGACATGGTGATAGAGAACTCTAAAGGAGATATTGATGATGAATCGGTTGAAACACAATTGTTCTTTGATATGTTGATGATGGTTGTGGTCACTGGAAAAGAGAAGAACAAGAAAGAATGGGCTGAGTTGATATTCTCTGCTGGTTTTAGTGACTATAAGACTACTCATGTTCTTGGCTTAAGATCTCTCATTGAGGCTTTTCCATGATGAATTAAGTCTCTTGGTATGATGGAGAACAGAAAGTTATTGGCTCTTCAGTATTGATGAGTTGCGTGTTAATTTAGTACCCAAAGTTGTAACTCACGTTTGTTGTCTTGTGTTAATGTCTTGTTTCAGACTGTCATTAAAAACTTGTCATGTTTGTTAATTCAGTATTAATGTCTCCTGTTTTATGCGTTGCGACAACAACAATAATAATATTATTACGTGGTGGTGTGAGCAATTCTATTGTGATTAGTATTAATTAATTATCAGAACATTTACATAGTTAATTGGTTAATTTGGTAATAACAAATATTGTTTGTATTATGTAAGTACTTTTATAAGAGTTTTTTTAGCCTAAATATATGCTTAGGCTCTATAAGCCTTGGGAGTTCAGACCCAACTCACTTCAACTTTTTCTTACAAAAAAAATTATTTGTGCATGTGTATGTGAAATTTTGAATATGTGAAATTTTGTCCGCCTAAAAAATTATTTGTGCATGTGTATGTTCGTTCTAAGCTAATCATGAATATTGAATATGTGAAATTTTGTCCGCGTCTGTTGAATAGACAGTAACGTGTAGTTTTTGTAGTAGTTTTTTTGGTTGTTGCCAAACTGCAGTTTTTATAGTAGTCGATGAGTTTTTATTATTATAATACTAAATTAATAGAGAATAAGAGTTTTGTGAATTAATTAATATGTTGTTTTATAATGATACCGTGGCCACTATTCAATAATATGCACGATCTAATGTCAAGAGGTAAGAGAAACAACGTGCTCACCAACCTAGAGTTGGTCTAATAGTATAATCCATTAAATTTTTTTGGTTTTGAGTTCGAGGCCCAGTGGAGATACCTATGCTAATAGGGGCAATCATAAACTCCAAAACTGAAGTAATCGATTTCTTAGATTCCCGGTAATAAGATCTAGAAAATGTACCGAGATACTTGTTGATAGATTTTTTTTTTTTTAAAAAAAAAAAAAGAGAGAGAGAGAGAGAGAAACAACATGCTTTATACTAACCAATAGGGTTAGGTCTAGCAATAGGGGCTAGTCCCCCACAACTTAGTGAGATTCGAATCTTGCTGGGAGATTTAGTGTTTGGCACTATCTCAAAGAAGATTACCTCCAATAGGAGATATCTAAGACTTAAAAAAAAAAAATGCTTTATACTAATTTACGAAGGAGATGATGAGGGAAATACTCCCTTTATTCTTTAATATAATATAGGTAATATTTTAGCCTTTTGGAGGTTGCTCTTTATCTTAAATATAAAAATATATAGTTTGTTATAATTGTCAATTTTTTTTTTTTCATTTACCCATATTGATACTCCCTTATCAACAAAAAAGATATAAAATGAGGAAATTAATAAAGATGATTATGATGTTTTAAAAAATGATATATCAACTCATATAACTATAACTTCCTTGGAACCGGAGGGAGTAATAATTAAGTGTAAAAAAATCAAATTAATGATGTTATTATTATTATTTTTTTTTTAAAAAAAAAAAAAAAAAAGATCAATCGATTTTATTTTTGAAAACTTGTAATACCCAATTCCATATGGGTTGGACCCATCCATCATTAAATACACCATCTTAAATTTCAATTACCAATAGTGGCTCTAGCACTTGTCATTGACAAAGTAAATGACTTTTCTTCTATTATTTTTTTAGTTGGGACTTTTATGCGATTTTCCCCTTTTTTTATATGAAATTGGTCATTAGGATTGTGGATTACCTTCATCAGCGAATATTTTTCAAATAAATAAATAAATAAAAATTGTCCATAAAAGCTTCAATCTAATCAATATAATTATTTCTAAAATAGGCCTCAAAATCTCCCAGCACAACCAATCAACCCGCCTAAAAAACTATCAAACGAAAATAACCCTTGAAAGGCACGGTAAAAGGCCAAACTTATCGTTCAGAACTCCATTTGACCTCCCATGCTGTAGCTCCATTTTAACCCACATGAGACAAGTTCTTTAAGTGAGAAGAAATTATGGGATTTGAAATAATGGCTAGTTAGGAATTTCAGATATTTCATATATTTAGACATTATGAGGGAATATTTTGTTTTAATGGTGGGTTAGGTTTTATCTTTTATAGTTAATTGTCATTTGCATTCAGTTTTAAGATTCATTGACTATAGGTTAGGTTTATTTTTTATTTTTTTGTTGTTATAAATGCACTAATTAGCGATTCTAGCTCGTATCTTCAAGTAAAAGCGTGTTTGAAATATTGTTGGTATTGTTTTGTTGGGTGTTTTTTTTTTGAACAATATTTTGTTGGGTGTTAACAATAAGAATTATGAAAAATAAATGACAAGTTGGCTTGAAATATTATCATTCCAAATTCTTATTTTAGAATGAATACAAGGTTCTGACTTGAGGTGTCGTGATTATTGACTTACAAGGCGTCGTTCGAATGAGCCCTTTAAGGTTGAAGGCAATGGAAACTTATTGACATTCTACTTCTCATAATAATGCTTGTCAATGCAAGAGGCAATCCCATTCTAATGTCAAAGGCGATTCATCTCAAATTTGTAAATATTGGATCAATGGAAATATGGCGATCACTGTTGGAACTTGGAATTGGCCTTAATATGTGCTCACTATAGAAATGATGATTGAGGATGGCAGTGGACATGAGTGGTTGAAATTGGATTTTATGTGCTCACTATAGAAATGATGATTGAGGATGGCAGTGGATATGGGTTGTTGAAATTGGCCTTTATGTGCTCACTATAGAATTAGAAATGATGATTGAGGATGGCAGTGGACATGGGACATGGGTTGTCAGGGTTAATGAATATAGATAGCCAAGGTGGAGAAGGCAAGAGAACGAGATAAAATGGACAAGAGGCATGGTGATCTTATCAAGGAGCTAGTTTTCTCTCTCTTGGGTTTCGTGCCAAGATCTTTGCGTGGTAATGGAAGACACAGGTCAACGCAAAACTCCACCGGACCGGCCATCTGACTCCAATGGGGAAGATCGGAAAAAGAAAAAGAAAGTGGAAGAAATCCAGGCAGCTACTATGGATGACAATATGAATATAATGGTTGAGGAAAGTGAGAAATTCCCAGAGGTGGAAATGGAACAAAGCAAGGCGGAGGACCTGAGCTCGGAAAAAATTAAAGCCAATCACCAACCTCCATCTTACAAGCAATCCTTGTTAGGATTCAATGGAGTAGCAAATGGAGGAACAAGCATGGAATCTGATGACTTGTTTGAAGACGACAATGAAATATTTTGGAAGATGCCAGAACCATCAGAAGAGATGAAGAAGCTAATGCAGATTTACCCGGTGGTTCCGATCACGTCAGAGGAATACAATGAATGGTGTAAGCCGTGGAATTATTCTCTGATCATCACAGTGTTGGGACGTAAATACAACTTATATATGCTGAAAAGCTATCTGATCCGAATCTGGGGTATTTCAGAATTTGAGCTGGTTGATCTCCCTAATAACTATTTTGTAGTTAAATTCACAAACAGGGATTGCTGGAGAGCACACTATCGGAAGGTCCTATATGATGGCCCTTGGGTAATAGCAGGACATTGTGTTCTGGTTCAACGTTGGACACCGTACTTTGACCCTTTAGCAACCCCTTGGGTCGTATCGTCACTTGGATCCGAATTCCCAACATCCCACTAAACTACTACAATGGTCATTGTATTGCAAGAATTGGAGAACGGATTGGAAGGCTTTTAAGAGTAGATTTGAATACGATGACTGATATATGTGCAGTTGAGGCGAAAGTAGAGAGAGGCCGTTATGCTCGCCTATGTGTGGAACTGGATCTGCAAAAACAATTGGTTCCACGAATTATAGTGGCAGGTGAAATCTTCAATGTGGAGTACGAAGGGTTAAAACTTATCTGTTTTGATTGTGGCCATTACGGCCACCGACGTGGTGAGTGTTCCTCAAATAGAAGCCCACCGGCAACTCCGGACGATGCTATTCATGAGCAGCAGAACATACGGCCACCAGAAAACAAGCCGACGAGCAAAAATCCGACGACAGACGAGACTTTTGGACCGTGGATGCTTGTCTCGAGATCAACAAAATCTCGTATCTCAAAACAAAGCCATTATGGGGACAGACGTGGAGTGGGTGGACAAGGTTCTAAACCTGTCAGAAAAGAGGAGTTCCAACCTTCATCATCTCGGTATGGAGCCCTGGTAGGGCTAGTGGAGGAAGAAGAGGAAATTGGAGAAGGCGTGCTGGAAGACAGAATTGCTTTTGACAAAAAAAGGGATTTATCCTTGACAAGTGTGGCACAACCGACAGAGGAAATAAATGGCGCAAGGAAAACCAAGGCAAAAGGCAATATTAAATTGAATATTAAAGTCAAAGATAAGGCTTTATATTCAATTAAGGGTGGGGCCGTTGGTGGAAATAAACTTGGCGTAAGTGGAGTTTTTAAAGAAGAGACCTTGGTGGGCCCTGCAAATAAAGGAAAGCACATGATGACAAAGCAAAGAAAACACCATGTTATTAGTGGAAATTTGGGTCATTATGATCAAGCCGGAGCAGGGAATCTTGCTATGACAAAGGCACTGCATCCACAAGAAATAACTGACCAATTTAGGCTCCATAATCGCCCCTTGGAAGAAAAAGACGACAGACAAGAGGGCCTGATGGTTGAAGTGCTACCCAGTCCCAAACCACCGGACATCACAAAGATGCAATCTACAAGTAGTATGGAAAACATGTCAGATAGGACAACTAATATTGTTGAAGATCAGTCAGATGACATAGAGCTCGTGCCAGAAACTGCTCTAAGCAGATAAGTGTTCCTATCCCATCTTTGTTTTATATATCTTAATGATCATTGCTAGTTGGAACTGTAGGGGGGCTGGCAGCCGGTCTTTCCCTTTTTTGATCAGAGATATTGTCCGAAAAAATAACATTGATATTTTTTGCTTAATTGAGCCTCGTATCAGTGGTTCTAAAGCAGACTGTATGGTGAGGAAACTTGGATTTAATAACTGGATTCGTGTTGAAGCCACTGGATTCGCTGGAGGAATTTGGTTGCTTTGGAATGAATGGGACTTTGATATAGAATATATCTCCTCTAATGAGCAAATTCTTCACTGTCAAATATGTGAGAAGTGCTCTCTCAAAAAATTCTTTGCATCTTTTGTCTATGGGAAGCCAAATTACAGGAAAAGGGATACTTTATGGCAATCAATAAATACAATCTCCTCTCTTACAGATGAAGCATGGATCATCTTAGGAGACTTCAATGCATATCGGTATCCGCATAATAAGGCAGGTGGTGTTGCACCTCATGATCGATCTATGGCTGACTTCAATGACTGCATTTGTGAATCAGGACTTCTTGAATTTTCTGATCATACCACCAAATTCACTTGGGAGAGAGAAGGCATTAAAGAAAAACTAGACTGGGTCTTTGGCAACTTGGCTTGGGAATTGTTATACCCCAGTCTACTCTTTTACATGATTTGAAATATAAGTCTGATCACAAAGTAGTAATTCTATCATGTACAACCACTCCACACTATCGGTTCCCACCAAGGAGATTTCATTACCAAGCTGCTTGGCTCCTAGAAAATAGTTTTCAACAAGTTGTTCAAAATGCTTGGGACAACTGCAATTGGTGCCAAGGAGTGTCTCAGTTCAAGGATGTTGCTACAAAATGGGATGAAGATCATATTGGTAGTATCCCAAAGAAGAAGAAGGAAATTATAAAGCGACTAGAGGGCATCGAGAGACAGAAAACATCTCATCATCTTAATGGGCTTGCTCGCTTGGAGAAGAAATTGTGGGAAGATTACAATAAATTGACTCTCCAAGAAGAATTGTTGTGGTTCCAAAAGTCAAGGTGTAATTGGCTTAGATGGGGAGATAAAAACACAAAATTCTTCCATGCCTCAGCAATGGTAAGAAGGAAGAAGCAGAAAATCACAGCTCTTCAAGATGAAGAAGGGCATTGGGTTTAGGACCCCAATCAATTGGGCCAAATGGCGAGTCAGTTTTTCCAAAAGTTATATACCTGCGATCCAAATGTTACTGCAGATCCAAACTGGCCAAACAAGTTCCCCACCCTGACACAACTACAGTGTGATCTTCTTCATAGAGAGGTAACTGATATAGAAATCAAAAACGCTGCTTTCTCCATGGGAGCATTTAAAGCACCAGGACCTGATGGCTTGCCAGCTCATTTTTTCCAGACACAATGGAACATAGTGGGCAAACCAATGTGTAAACTAGTTAAAGATGCCTTCCAGAATCCTTCATCAATTAGGGAGTTCAACCACACAAACATAGTGCTCATTCCTAAGACGGATACGCCAACTTCGTTAAAGGATATGAGACCTATATCTCTATGCAATGTAAGCTTCAAGGTGATTACCAAATTGATAGCTACCAGATTTCAAGCTGTTATGAACTATCTGATCGGTCTTGAGCAATGTAGCTTCATCGCGACAAGGTCAAGTTGTGATAACATTGTCATTGCACAAGAAGCTATTCATAGAATGAGAACGAAAAAAGGTAAGAAGGGTTGGGTCGCTATAAAAGTCGATATGGAGAAAGCATTTGATCGGTTGGACTGGAACTTCATTGAAAATACTCTTCATTGCATCGGAATCAGAGATAAGCTTAGGGAACTCATAATGTCTTGTATCAAATCGGCTTCCATGAGAGTACTGGAATGGACGTGAGGGCCCCGAGTTTGTGCCTACTAGAGGAATTCGTCAAGGTGATCCACTCAGCCCCTACCTCTTTATACTATGTATGGAACGGTTGGCTCATCGATAAATGAAAATGCCAAAGTAGAAAATGGAAACCATTACAATTCACAAAAAATGGGCCCTCTATTTCCCATTTATTCTTTGCAGATGACCTACTACTGTTTGCAGAAGCTTCAATAGACCAAGTGGAGAATATTAAAAGGGTCATGAGTCGATTCTGTGCTACATCAGGACATAAAATCAATCTAACTAAGTCCAAGGCCTTCTTCTCCAAAAATGTTCACTTCAACCATGCAATGGAACTGTGCCAGCTATTGGATATTGGCATTACTGGGAATCTTGGCAAGTACCTTGGTGTACCCCTTATCCACTCAAGGGTCACCAAAGATAGTTTTCGTCATATCACCCAGAAAGTCTGCTCGCGTTTATCATCTTGGAAAAGCAAGCACCTTGGAATTGCAGGTCGTACGGTGTTGATCAAGGCTGTCATCTCAGCATTACCTTCATACCAAATGCAATCCACTCTCCTCCCAAAAAGTGTATTGCATGAGATAGAAAAGGTGAGTCGGAATTTCTTATGGTGTCAAGATGAAAATGCAAGGAAAATGCATCTTATTGCTTGGCAAAACATTGTGAAGAGCAAGAAGGTTGGAGGACTGGGTGTAAAAAAATTGGAGCTTCAAAACAAAGCATTTATAATGAAACTATGTTGGGGTATGATCACAAAACCAGATTCGCTATGGGTCAAATGCTTGAGAAGCAGATATGCATGTGGGGACAATTTAATTCCTCAAGTTTCCACAAAGCGATCTCAATCCCTAACTTGGAGAGCCATAGTCAACGTTTGGGATACTTTTCTTCAAGGTATGAGTAAGAAAATTAATAATGGCAAGAATACCTACTTCTGGTGGGATATGTGGACTCCTCTCAATGATCCACTAATTGACTACGTCCAGCAAAATATAGACAAGATTAAACCAGGGGATAAGGTTGTAGACTTTGTTCTACCAAATGGAATGTGGAATGTGTCTAAATGGAGGGAATTCTTTCCCGATTGGATCGTAAATATTCTAGTCAAGATACAACCTCCTGGGGGGATTATTGAGGATGTTGTCATTTGGAGAAATGCGTCTGACGGAAAATTCTCGGTCAAAGCTGCCTATAACTTCCTTTCTCAACAGGAAGAGTCATATGGTACACAGATCTAGAGAAAAATTTGGAGTTGGCGGGTGCCTGAAAAAATCAAATTTTTCTTTTGGCAAATAGCTCATGAGAGACTAAATACTAATTCACTAAGAGCCAAGAGAGGATTATCAGAAACACCAAATTGCCCTTTGGGTTGTCTCTATGAGGAGAGTATTATTCACATGTTGAGAGACTGTAAGAGAGCGAAAGAAGTGTGGAAACAACTCCTTATTCCTAACCAATTTGCTGCTTTCTTTAATTGTAATTTGCAGGACTGGCTTAACTGGAATCTCACTCATAATCCGGGGAAGAGCAAGTTCAATCGGTGGCCATGGAACAAAATATTTTGTAATGCTTGCTGGCTCATATGGAAGACTCGATGTAAGCAGGTCTTTGAGGATGCTGAGGCAACGGTCAAAGGAATTATCCACCAGATCTTATACCACTTGATGGAGGATGTGTCAACAGGCAGACTCCATCATCAGATTTTTCCTACAGATCTACAGAATGAGTGTCACTGGAGCCCACCAACGTCAGGAGTGGTTCGATTAGATGTAGATGCTTCAGTTAAAGTTGGGAACCAGGCAGCATGTGGAGGCGTCATTAGAGATGATAAAGGACAATGGATTATGGGTTTTCAAAAGGCACTCGGCCTATACCCAGTCACAATAGCTGAAGTCTTGGCGATCAAAACAGGTCTTGAAGTATGCCAGTCGATGAATATGAGAGATATACAAATATTCTCTGATTCACTTGAAGCTATCAATATTCTGCTCAGAGATAGTGGAGATAGTCATCCATACAGGCTCTTGATTGAAGAAACCAGACAGCTTTTATATGCTGATTGGTCCGTTGAGATACGCTATGCTCATAGGGAAATTCTAACATGTGCAGATAAGCTTGTCAAGGCAGCTCACTCTGATGATTCCCATGTACTTTTCCTCCCAGAAGTGCAGGAGTGTTGCAAATTAGAGTATTGGACAAACATGTATTTTGCTGTGGAGAGATTTTCTCAATAGGTACTCGTGTTCTGTAGGAACAAATTCAAGCTATGCTTGCCAAATGTATGCAAAAAAAAAAAAAAATAAAAAAAAAAATAAATTATCTCAGTATCTTTTCATCATATCCATTCAATATTGATCTAAACGTTCAGAGTAAAACACATCATCTTCTTTTAAAATTTTTATCTTTACCACATGCGGTAATTTGAAATATATGATGTGTCTCTCTCTAGATGCCTAGATCAATATTTGGATGGTTAGGATATAAAGGTTCTGAGAGATTCTGATACACATGCTGCTGAGAGAATCGGGATCCGATTTTACCATTATTTGAAGGAGAGATTAAGCCACTACAATTGCTGGATGGCTGGAGCAGAGGGGTTGAATGGTCTAAGAGGTTGGGATGCCAGTGATGGTAAAGGACTACTGTTTGTTTTTGTTTTGAATGGTGATGATGAGGGGAAGAGTTGGCAATGCAGGTCATAGTACGAGCATAAACGGCCCACATTTTTGAGCCAAGAGATAAGTGTTTGTCACATATTAGATTGAGACACCTTTGGCTAAGTCTTAGCGGAGCTAATTCCAAGAGATGAGACATCTGAGTAAGTCTTCATCGAGCTAATTCCAAAAGATATGTTTCATTTTACACTTTCATATATGATATCTTCCAACAGATAAGACATCTGAGTAAGTTTTAACCAAGCTAATTGCAAAAGATGAGTTTCATTTTATTCCAAAAGATAAGTTTCATTTTACACTCACATATAGAATATCTTCCCAGAGATAAGACATCTGAGCAAGTCTTAACCAAGCTAATTCCAAAAGATAAGTTTCATTTTACACTCACATATTGGATATCTTATATTCTTGGGATATATAGTGGCGGATTGTAACATTTATACTTTTGGAAAAAAAAAATAGCTTATTGTATCTTAACTTGATAGAACAAAACTTTATAGCCTATAGACTCCTCAAGTGCACGGGTCATATCAAGTAATAAAGAGTAAGTAAGATAAGCGTCCCACGACTTAGTACTCCACAACTTGAGTTAAGATTAATTTCATAATCTCGTTTAAGTTGAGCAAACTAGATTGAATTTAATTAAGAGAAAAGAAATTAAAACTAAAATTAAAATAAACAAACTACCACTAATCAAACGAGCAACAGTCCACATATATCATAATTGATACATCCATGAAATAAATTTTGGCATTTGTATTATTAATTTTAGGGAAAATCACACCAAAGCCTCAATTAAGAAAAATAATATCAAAAAAATCTCATAGCTTGTCAACAACAAGTAAATGAGCAATCATTGACAAGTGAAAGAGCACAATTAACAAGTTATGAGATATTTCTAATATTATTTTTTTTATTAGGATATTCTTGTCATTTTCCCTTTATTTTATTACTTTCATAACACTTATCTATAACTCAAATCTTTTTACTTTTTTTTTTTGCCAACAATTTATTTTTATTCATGTCTTAATTCGTTGAATATGTGCATAATAATGTAATATATGTCTCCCACACCCAGAAAAGTTTATGAATAATATATTTGGTGTAATAGTTTATATTTATTATTATAAGTTTAATACATTTTTAAAAGAAAGATCAAATTAACAAAATGCTTACTTATAATGTTAACAAAATAAATACTCCTTCGGTCCTTTATATAAGATATATTTGTAGAGTTGATATTGATATTAAATATAATGCATAGCTTTTATATTTATCAATCTTTTCCTAACTTACCCGTATTGATGTCCTCTCAACAATAATTAAGAAGGAAAATGAAAAAAGGAATTAAAAAAGATGACTAAGGTGTTTTAAAAAATACATGTCATATTAACTAACTCAACTAATTTCTTTAATCTAATCAAATTAGGTAAATATATTTTATATTAAGGATGGAGTAACATATTTGATTTAATGTCTTTGCTAGTAATCTTTTACCATTAGAATCAAAAGGATAGAGGAGTATGTTCATGTTTTAATTCCCACATTATTAGAACGATCAAGACATTAACTACAAACTAGTGCAGGTACACAGTAAGAAGATGAGGATATTGCAAATGCCTTAAGACTTTAAATTACTTGAACTATACAAACCTAATCCTCACACACAATGTACAGTTAACCAAAGAAATTTTACACAACCTTCTTAACCAACATCCAGCAAAAAGTCTGCACAAACCATCTCATCACTGTATCTGTCATCTTCTCAGCATTTTTCCCCTGATCAGTATTATTGGTATCAACAATAGTTAAAAGCCATGGTCGACAAAAAAGTTTCCCCCTTTTTTTTTCTTTTGGCATTTGAAAGTGCAGTCCCACTAAACAGATAAGTTATACAATAATATGCCTACCATAAGGATTACAGAGTTTCACATCTGAGAATAGCCTATATAATATATACTTTTGGTTTTTCTTGTTACAAGTATTTTTTATGGTTGTTCTTGTCCTTGACAGTACGGAATGCCTCCTGCATTAATTTCTCGTGCTCTCGGAGCATGTCATCGATGTTAGCTCCCGGAGGCACCAATGGTCCAGAGTGGTGCATCCTATTTTTCTTGGGCACGTAACCCTGAAATTGTATGGAAAATTCAAGCACCAAGTGATCAACAATTATGTTCTCACGGATGAAAAATAAAGACTAAAAACACAGAAATACTGTTTTAATCTTCAGAATGTGATGTTAATCGTGCTGAATGTAAGCAAGGTGAGACAGAATCAACAGAAATGTAATAAACACCTCCCAGAACGTATTTTTTGAATGTGCATAACAAGTATTGTGACCGTTATGTCTTGATTTACCCATTTTCCAACATCAAGGTCAATAAATACTTGTACACTATGATGAACATTCTCATTGTCGGACACAATCAACAAGTCATATTAATACTAGGAAAGTATATTTTATTTCAATAAGTAAGATCTACTTACAGAATGTGCAGATGAGCTTTAAAATGTAATAAACACCTCCCAGAACGTAGGACTGAACTAAATTTGTTAAATTTCTAAGAAAATTAAATTCAGAAAGGTAAGGTGTAGTTTCCCCAGGATGTTATTCATGCTAAACAGATTACTTAAATTTGTTAAATTTCCATAGCACCATAATATCTTAAACATGATTAGGATGTTACAACATGTGATATACAAATATAGGAGTTGATATATCATTTCTATCACGAAAAATGACGTAATCAAGGAAAAGTCGTTTCTTTCTGTTCCAGGTCTTCTGCCAGACATGCCTTACCTTGTTTATATAAGAGTTAGAAAAATCTGCGGCTGCCTGGTTTACATTAGATCTCTGTGTTCTTAACTCTTTATTCTTCTCCCTGGAGTCTGATCTCTTATTCAATGGTGATCCCGTTGCAGCGATTTGCTTCCCCCATGTAGGATGATCATGACTGTTTTGTACAGAACCTCTGCCTGGCAAAATCCTAAAGTGGGAACTACCATCCTCACTGGAGGTATATTTGCCACTAGACGTTTTTGCATTTGAACTAACCTGCCATTTTTAATTTATCCATGAGTTAAGAAGCATAAATTAGTGAAGTGACCATGCATATTTTTCTTACAAAGACGCCTACCTGTACAGATATATTTCCTTTAGCGTTATACTCTGGCGATCGGAGAGCATTTGTATCTCTTGCACCTCTTGCAACAGATACTGGTTCATGTCTTTTTACAGATTCAGTGTTTTTCCTGAACATAAAGGTATGAAATAGTAAGGGATATAGAAAACAAGTAATTAACAAGACGAAGGGTCTGCCGAGATTTTAATCATATGTACATTGTAAATGACAAAATAACAATAAGGCTTTTAATTGATTATACACCGTCTCTAAAAATTAGGAAAATAAAAATGTTGAATACCTTCTTGCTTCCTTATCTCTAAGCTTGGCATCATACTCCTTGCTAGGAGGAAACTTCGGTAAACTTGATGGATCACAAGGTAGGGGCGGTGTTGTGAAGAACTGGTATTAAAATTCATCAACATACAACGGCCAGTAAGTTCAGTTATAGAAAAAAACAGAGCTTAAAGGTGGAATATAGCTAGTTCAGAATCTTCTCTGGAAGACTACATTATGGTGAAACTAGCATGTTTAGTGTCTAGCCAGTTTTAGACAGTCAGCTATACAAAATAGTGACAGTTAAATCAACGATGGATGGTAGAATTTCTAACTGTCATAGTAATGAACCCAGATAAATGCACTTTCGCTTGTAAACCTCAACAAAATCGATGATGGCCAATAATTCGTTATTGGAGGTTCATGCAAACAAAATTATTTAAAGATTTTATTTATTAAGATGCAGTTTTGGTTCTTCTGCATGGATGATAAAATAAAACTACAAGAAAGCCAAAGCCTATGACTTCAGCATGTGATAATGCATTTCCCGGAATTACCTCACTCTGAAGAGCAGAAGTTGCTGAGCCTCGATCTTCTGGTTCTATTGCAAGGAGCTTTTCGACAAGAGCCAGGGCTGAAGGAGAAAAGTCTTTAAATGTTTCAGAAACACGGCGTCTGTATTGTCTCTGAGGTTTAAAACTTGTTGCATGGGGCAATTTTGTTTTCTGCCAAAACTCTTCACTTGGGGAACCACAGAGCTTAAAAATCTTATGCATTTGTTCAACCTGGAGATAATAAATAAAATTGTTATCATACAATTGTCTGCAGTAAGAAAATATCTTTGTAATTAATGGTGTAAAGTATCCAAATACAATTTTCATATTAATTGGAAACAATACTTCTGTTCTTCCTGGCATAGTAGGCTTCCCAACAAGCAATTCTGCTAGAATGCAACCAGCACTCCATAAGTCGACTGCGGGTCCATAATCTGTAGCACCAAGTAAAAGCTCGGGCGGCCTATACCACAGAGTCACGACACGGCTAGTTAATGGCTCCTTGCTACCATTATCGGTTTGGTAAATAGTTGAAAGACCAAAGTCCCCAATCTGAAGAATTCCCTCACTGTTAAGCAGCAGATTTGAACCCTTGATGTCACGGTGTAGTATACCACGACTATGGCAGTGTTCAAGCCCACAAAACAGTTGCTTCATATAACATTTTATCTGCAAGTTCCAAACAGAAATAAAAACATATTCTTATAAGACCAAATATGCATTCATTATTCCTTATGAATTCATGGTTTTCTCATAATGCAGTTTCCTTCAAATTTCTTTTTGACTTTCTATTACATTTTAGATGGAATGTGTCTTAGTCCTTCCACTAGTTTAATAAGAACAAAAGCTACCTGTGATCAAAATCCAATCACTATGAAACTATGTTTAATTAAGAATGGCATATACCTGAGATTCAGTGAACTTCATCCCAGGCAACGCTTCTAGCCCAGCAAGGTCATGTTCCATGTACTCGAAGACGAGATACAAGCTGCTGGATGTCCTTGATGTCACAATACTCTCAAGCTTCATGACATTTGGATGGTCAAGTTGGCGCAAAATATAGATTTCCCTAGCCATAAACCGAACACTTTCAGCATCTGAAGGTGAAAAACGCACTTTCTTCAATGCCACAATTTTACCAGTAAGTAAATCAAGAGCCTTGTGTACACTGCTATAAGCACCTTGCCCCACCTGCATATAGTACCACATGAATGTAAGACAGATTGAAAGATTAAAAATGATAGGAACACTGCTAGTAAGTAAACCCAGATATCACAACCAGCTGCGAGGGGTGGCACCTAACACAGACTAAAAGAAGAATAATAAGATTGATATGCTGATAAAATATGTCACTCCTATGTTATCAATTACACTTACAATTTAATTCTCTAAACATATCCAAATTCACATAGAAGTTATAAAGACTTGTTAAAATAAAAGAAGAATTAAATTCAGCTTCAGCAAATAAGGAAGATGACATTCATAACTTCAAATGTAGAAAGTTATAACTGTGTCTTAAGGAATCATCAAAAATGCATGCTTACTTTCCATTATAAAATAGCTACTAACAAATTATTGTAATGCTACTTAACGGATAACATGCGGTAGACTGCAGGATACTTTCATATGGGATCATACAGTTATTTAACAAACTCTTTCACAATTCTCAGCAAGAATTATATGCACAGTGCCAATATTATTTATCATTACCAAAATGATCAGCATTATATGAAAATGCAAACCAAACAAAATAAACAAGTATATACCGCAGCAAAGAGAGGAAAAGGGCAGTTATGTTAGAACTAACTTGGCCTAACTTCTCGAAAGAGTCTAGCCGTCGAGGAACCAACCCTTTGATGGCATCTCCTGCTATTGAAGATAACCACAATGGCCATCCTGCAGCAACATGTTCTGCTTCTGAACCCTTTGACATGCTAAGTATTCGAGACATCCATCCCTTCCCTTCCCCAACACTACCATCAAACGATGCAGGTCTCTGATATTGACCTTTTATCGGTTTTGTATCAACTACGCTATGGTTGTTTACATTTGTATGTGAATATTTCTTAAGCAGCCTATTCACCGATCCATCAGTGTCCGCACCACCACCCAACTGGGCTGTTGAGAGAGCAGGAGGGACCAGTTGTACTGATGAAGACTTGGCTAATTCTTCTTCTTTATCACATTCATCAACTTCATTCTTGTCTTTTGAGCAGAGGCACCCCATATCGTCAACTTAAAATCCCTTCCTCACAATAGCATATATATTTCTAACAATCTATCACCGCCTTCTAATTACTATACCCATTCATCTCTTTGCCTTTAAAAGCATTTCTAGCCACCCTCTTTTGAAGCCAAACATGATTAAATCAATCAGAAACCCAATGGCTCTAATTGCATAATAAGACATCAAAATTCACTTTGTCAAAAGCACACCTGATTTGAACCTTGTAGCATCTCAACCTTGGCTTATATTTTTACAAACGAAGCAAATAATCAATTATGAAACTCAATCTCTATAAATTTTAGTTAAAAATCCCAAATCACGTAAATAGGCACCAAAGTTGAGATGAAGAAGGTTGGAAGAAAAATGGAGGGGAAGGTTCCGTGATTAAGAAGAAAGATGAAAAATGTTAAAACCTAGACCAGAATTCCCAGCACCGAACATTGAAGGTCGCAATGTACATACACCTAAATGTTCTCATATGCAGGATTTCTGGCCAGCCATTCAGGAGAAAAAATTTTCTTCCTTCTTTGGTGATTTCAACAGCAAATTGAACCAAAAGAAAGAAGGGGAAAAAGTCAAAGTTCGACTCTAATTCCTTCTATACACAGCAAAACATGGAGATTGGAGGAGGAAGGACATTAACGGAAAAACAAATTAAAAAATAAAAAATAAATAAATGCGAAAAAGAAGATTAGGAAATTAAAGCATTAATTATTCGGAATTGCGAAGCTAGGTTGGTAGGACAGAGAGAGAAAGTTTCAACCCTCCGAGAATTGCGAAACACCAATCATTCTAGAGATTTGACAGTGGTGCTTAACCTGTCTCCCGATTCAGTTCTTCGACATATGAACCACTTTTGCTTTTTTTCCCCTCTTCATTTCTGTTCCCAACAGATTGTTATCTGCAACTTCAAATTCAAATCGCACGCACAAAGAAGAGGATGAAGACATTGATTCCAATGGCAACGAAGAGAATAGAAGTAAGAGAAGCCAGAAGAAGAAGAATACGTGCATTGCACTACGCGGGAATCTGTGCCCAGAGGAGCGAAACAGTATACTGATTTCTTTATAATTAATTTAAATTTTGCCCGTTTTTTAGGGGGATATTTTGGGGAAATTCCAAATAAATACCTCTAAAATTTTTAAAAACTTGATCAATGACTCTAATATCAATAATTCCGTATCAATCCAAAGATATCAATTTGGACTTTTATAATGTTGTTATTTTACTTATATGCCCTTATCTCTTTTACTCTTTCTCTCTACTGATTTCTCTCTGTCTCTCTCTCCTTTGTTTTGTTTTTTTTTTTTTTTTTTCATTACAATGGCAAGCACTAATATCCTAAAATAACCCTCAACCTCCCCAGCTATGGGGAGTAGGCATACCATTGGGCCAGTGGCGGATCTTTGAAAGTAGGCGGGGGCCCACCCAAAAAAAAAAAAAATTTGTTCAAAAAAATTAATTATGCAAATTAAATGTAGGAATGTGGGATCTTTTAATTTAAGCAAAGGATATGGGAATTGTTTAACCAATTAATTAAATTTAATAGGCGATGAGAAATTAAATGTGATTGATTGATTATTCCAATTATGTCAAAGATAACTCGTTTGGTAATGCGCCTATTATTCTCCCAATCTCCCTTCCCTTGACAACTCCTTTGTAATTTTTCAACTCTTACTTGTTACAGGTAAATTCTCTCATCTTATTTTTTCGCTTTGATTCAACTCCATATTTACTTTGTTTGGTCTTGATTCCATGATTTTGTTTTTCTATTTATATTTAGTATGGTAACGCGCCAATTATTCCATGATTTTTCGGCTCTTGCTTGCTATAGAACACTCGTTTTCAGCCATGAAAAGAATTAAGACAAGGTTGCGTAACAAGATGGAAGATGATTTTATTGCAGATAGTATGGTAATTCATATTGAAAGAGAAATAGCGATACTTTCACTTCGATTCAATTATTAAAGATTTCAAGTCATTAAAAGAGCGAAAGAGCATTATTTTAAGTGAAGGTAATTTTTAATTGTTTCATTTAGTATAGTGTTTTATTAATTTTGTATTATAAATTACATTGTTACCTTTTAATATTTTGATATATTATATAACAGGCAATTTTGGGAATTCCATGATATCTTCTCATTTTGTAATTGATATGACATTTATACTAGAGAAAGGTATGTTATCTTATACATTAGAATTGTTAAAATACTTTTATCATAACTGAATATTTTAAACATGTTATAAAATCATAAAAATTTTTAATTAGTTAATGAGTATACATTTAGCCCCCTAAATATTTATCCGAAGATCCGTCACTGGGGCTATTAGACCCATGTTCTCTCTCTCTCTCTCTTCGGGCTACTCTGCTCTTCCTTCTTCCATCCTCTTCCTACTTCCCATTCTAAGTTATTATTCTCTTGCCCCCAACAACCTCACAATAGAATTGCAGAGAGGCAAGTGGAGTTAACGTTGATGACCTTTTCTTTTTCTTTTTTCTTTTTTGGATACCAATTGATGACCATTTTTCTTTTTCTCATGTACTCTTTTCACCACTAAACTTCACCTCCTTCTCCTTCATGTCTCTCAGTTAAATCAATATTGGCTTAAAGGGAGGGGGTTCGATCCTAGAATCGGTCAAGACGCTGAGGGAAGCATCTTAAGGGTCTATAAAGCCGTAATAACGTTGGACAGGTAACAGAGCGCCAGTATTCTCGGCGGATTGGGTTCCAAACACCCTATCTTGACTGTGGATGAGCCCAACCCCTTTCATAAAATTTCTTTAATAAAAAAAAAAAAAAATTTCACTATTGGCCCAATTTCATTATTCATTATTCTTTTTTCCTCAGTACATAATGACTTAGCTCTAAAGTGATCAATTCAGTCTTAAATTCTATCATCTTCTTCCAAATCATCTCTGGGAAATTGGTGCTTCTATAATGATATCTCTGGTTTCATACTTGAATTGACGAAACCTGCGTTCCAAATTAGAGCACAGAATCAATCAAACACATCATTTCTTTCCGGTTCTCTTTCCATTTTATCTTATAATTATTATTTTTCTCCAAACAAATAAACTTAAATATAATATAGTGTTATGCTATGATATGATATTTTATTTAGGGAGATCGTATTATATTTGTTACTCCCTCCTATCTTTAATATAAAATCTAAGTGACTTTTTCTTAAAGTGATTAATAAAGCTAAATAAATTAGTTAATCATATAACATATCGTATATTATTTGATTATATATTAGTGTGTAAGTCAGACATTAGTTTTGTATTTAAAAATAAATAAATATAAATATTTTAAAGTAATTCATTTATCTTTCTTATTCTTTCCAAAAAAAAAAAAAAAAATCAATCGGGTCTTATATTAAAGACCTAAGGTAGTATAATTAAGTATTTTATTTTATTTTCTTAGTCTATTCTAATTAATTAAGTAGCCCTTATATTAAAAATTGAAGTTATAGTATATTTGCAAGTAATCATCAACCATATTGCTCCTCTCCTGTAAGGTTTAATTTTAGGGTTAAGGTGCAACCAATACCTTGAAGTAGTTTTTTTAGTGCACCTAATACCCTAAAGTATTGTTTTTAAGTGCATTTAGTACCATAAACCTTTTTTTATTTTTATTTTTTGTATCCAACACCGTGAAGTATTTTTTCAGGTGCATCCAATACCCTAAATTGTTAAGAGCAAAATTGCATTAAAAAGTACTTAATGGTGGTAGATGCACCTAAAAAATTACTTCAAGTTGCTAGACATAGTACAAAATACTTTAGGACACTAGATATACCTAGAAAAATACTTCAAGATGTTGTTTGTTTAACCATTAATTTTATGCCATCTTTATTTATTCTTTTTTAGTAATATTAGCATATAATATATTAGTAAGAGATACTCCCACTATTCCAAATAAAATGACACAAAGTTAGGGAATTAGATTAAAAAAAGGGTAAAAATGAAATTTAACGAATAGGCTGCAGGTCCCAATTTTTCCCCGAATAGAAGGGAAAAATATACGTGGTCCCTCAATTTTTGCATATTTGTCTCCACCCCAACCATCAAAGTGGCAATTTTATAAACTTACAAGTTAGGAGGCCATGTGGGGTATTCGCATATGCTACCCATACAAACTCGAATGTTTATTTATACATATAATCACTCAAATTTAGACTTTAATTAAAAATATAGAGCCTGATAAGTTAATGAGAAATTTAAGTATAGATATGAATGTGTGGTTATCACAGGCTCTTGTTTTATATTGTCCTTTCACATATCTATAATTTAAATACGGTTACTTATTTCTAGATTTGATATTTTCCTAAAATAAATTAAATAAAATGCCTACACAAATGCAAAAATAATATTTTCTTTAACTACGTTATAGTCATAGATTGGCATGTGAAACCCACATTCCGTAAAATACCAAGAAAATAAGACACGTTCAATCGAAATCATGACTTCGTCTCTTTGTTTTGGCTTTCAACCAATGTAGTAATACTATTTAAGGTTTTTTTGTTTTTTCAATTAGAAAATTTATATTTTATTTGGAGGGACTACTGTGTCATTAGTATGTTATCAACATAGATCAACACAAAAATAAAGATGTCAGATTTTGAAATATAAATAAAGAGATATCATCAAAGCACTCTTTGCGTTTTTGAAACCCATTATAATAAAGTACACTTAATCGATTAAACCAAGCTCTTGACGCTTATTTTAACCCATATATAGCTTTGATAAGTTTGCAAACATAATTAGGCTTTTGTGGCTCTATGGAACCTTCAGGCTCACGCATAAAAACATCAAGGCATTATTCATATCTAGTTGTCTAATTTCCAACCAGAAAGGAACTGCAATTGTGAGAACCATTCTAATAGTGGTTAGTTTCACCACTCGGCTGAAAGTTTCACCATAGTCCATTCCCGAAGCTAGTTGAAAACTAAAGCTTTGTGTTTGAAAATTAAATCAATAGTTGTAAATTTTGTCTTAAAAATCCACCTGCAATCTACTAATTTTTTAGATTTATGATATGGAACTAAGACCCAAGTCTTATTATGTTGACGAGCTTCAAATTCTTCCTTCATGGCTTTGTATCAGTGTGGTAAAGATAAGGCTTCACGAATATTAAGTGGTTCAGAAGCATGGGACCATGTTTAGCCCGTGTGACCATTGAGTGAGTATGTGTGGGTTATGCAATATTCTATTGAAGAACCGATTGAAAAGGTCCATTAAAATTCCCATTTTCAGTAGACCAGTCAAACTATCCGTTGATAAAGGAACCGTTGGAGACGGATTAATTAATGATATGACAGGGGAACCCAATATGAGAGTCATTAATGTTTAGTAAGTGCGGTAAAGTAGCTCGAGTTTCAGAAGACAATGTAGAAGGAACATAGCATGTCTGATTAGACAATTGAGACACTGAGAGAAAATGATCTACTTGAATGATCATTGGAATTCTTGATTTTGCAGCAGAGGGACGTCGATTAAGAAATCCAATAGCAAATGGAAAAGAACAAGGATTGAACACCACATGCCTTGAAATGAACACTTTGCCCGTAGCATTCAAGCATTTATATCCTTTTTGTTGAGAAGCTGGACCCAAGTATACACATCTTTGACTGTGAAATAGCAATTTATGGTTGTTAAAATGGTTTGGGACAAGGATAATAAAGACACCCAAAAGGTTGAAGAGTTTCATAATCTGGTTATGTTTTTAGCAATTTGAACAGAGGCGTGGATCCATATAGCGCCAGAGTTGGCAGCCGATTAATAAAAAATACTACAACCATCCATCTAATAAGTTAGTGGCATATGAGCTTAAGGAAGTAAAGTCAGACCAGTTTCAATTTTATGTCTATGCTTTCTCTTAGCACGACCATTTTGTGGAGAGGTATATGGACATGTATATATATTTGTATCCCTGCACTTTGTGTTACAGGGATAAAAGGCTTAAACTTTGAACCATTATCATATTGTATGGCCTCTATCTTTGTATTAAATTGATTTTCAACAAGCGCTCGAAAATGATTGAATGCATTTATAGCTTCACTTCTATGTTTTAAAGGACAAAACCAAGTATATCTGTTGAAGTCATTTCAGAAATGTATGTAATATCAATATCCATTGACATATTGTACTGGTGAGGGACCCTAAGTCGGTATGAATCAATTCAAGAGGAGATTGAGCATGAGACGCAGATTTGGAACAAGGTAATTTGTTCAGCTTTTCCAAATTGACAAGCTTCACAAACATACTTTTCATTAATAGCAATAGATTGATTACAATGGTTAACACTTGTCTAAGTACTCGACAACTAGGGTGTCCTAATATCTAATGCCACTTAATAAACTCATATTCTTCTTTGGGTGAAAGAACAGCTGCATAAACTCGAGGTTGCAGCTTGAAGCTACTTTCCATTGAATAAATTCCTTGCTGCGGTGTCCCTCGCATTAGAGGCTGCCCTGTCCTCTTATCGTTCATGGTACAACCATTATAAGTAAAGTCAATGCCAACATAATTACCTTCAACAAGCTTATTGACACTCGTCAAGTTTTTGGTCGGAGAAGGAACAACAAGCACATCATTTAGCAGCAATTTAGAATTCTGACAAGGAATAGATACAAAACTTATACCCAAGATTGGACTTTGTTCCCCTGTGCAGGTTAAAATTTGAGAAGACTTACCAATGGGAGTGAGATTGGGTAGCCGCTCTGAGTTTGAGGTCACATGAAAATTGGCCCCACTGTCCATATACCACGAGGGGTCAGAAACAGTCTCAAGTGAAGCATAGAATGCCTGTTGCGAAAAAGCACCAGAGCCAGAGTAATTAGTGGGAGGTGGAGGAGGCACAAAACGACCTATCATGCAAGTGGCTACATAATGCCAAAAACAATGGCACAAATGAAAGTACGGATGACCACTATTTCCACCAGCACCACGACAACCTTGCCAGCGTCCACCAGCAGTGACGTGATCCAGGAATTTTAACGACGGGGGCGAAAATAAAAATTATTATATCATAAATAAAAATACTCAAAATACAATACAGACCTACTATACAAAAATTGAAAGAAGTTTATTAGAGAAATTAAGATCACTCCACTTAACTCTTACTCTACGTGTTTTCATATTGTTAAACTCATCTATAATTAAATCCATGCTAAAAGCCAAAACAATTTCTTTTTCAATGTATGTAATTAAAGAATTATCAAGAAATTGATCTTTTATTCGATTTCGAAACCTATTTTTAATTATCTTTATAGCCGAGAAATATCTTTCAGTAGTTGTTGTAGAAATTGGGAGGGTGAGTACAAGTCTTGTCACCCTATCAATAAGAGGGTTAATGATAGACTTTTCAATTTTTCCTAACCCTAACATAATTCAGATATAGTTGATAAATTAATCGAAAGAGTCTTTTCATTAAAGAAGATATCATTGTCTAATCAATAACATGTCATTATTATATCAGCAACACATCACCTCTAGGAATGGTGACTAGACTATAATTCTACGGAAGATTCTTTGACTTAAAAAATTAGAAGGATTCTAAGGACCAAAAATTATCCTATTAAAAATTAGTTTTCCTTTTTAAATGAATAAATTAGTCATCATAAGCCCAAACCCACAGCCCACAGTTGCTCAGATATCTTTAGGCGAACAGTTGCAAAACCCAAACCCACAATTGCCAAGTACTAAGCTGCTTTCCTTCTTTTTCTAACCTTTTTTTTTTTTTGGGGGGCGGGGGCCCACCCTAGCCCCTGTCTCCGCCACTACCACGGTTTCGAGAACCTTGCCATGAGACACGATTATTGTTGAACTCAGTAGAACCACAACTACGATAAGAAAAGTTATTGTCTATCTGTGTAACATTAGCTGATGGTTGCAAAGTCAGAGATGAAAAATGATTTAACTGCTCAAGTCAGCTTTCAAATGACAGTAAGGAATATTGAGCTTCAACTCATGTTAAATCAGTTTTGTCAATGAGTTTTAGCACAGTGGCATTGTAGTCAGAGTCTAAGCCATTAAAAACATGCAAAATGAGATCATCGGTGCTAATGGAAGCACCAGCAAGTGCAAGTGAATCCGCGGTACTTTTCATTTTTCCCAGATAAAAGCAATGAAACTAAGTAAAATAACAAGAGAGATTAAGATGAAGGGAGATAAAGAAATGCAAGAGAGAAATGGAGAGCAAAGCAAAGTGAGTGATTCTTCTTTCTATTATTCTCTTCTTTAACCTTTGATACATGCCTACTATATATAGGCAAGGAATTCTATTACAAGAGTTACAAAAGAATAAATCTACATAATGGTATATTATGAGGTTTTGTAAGTTTTTAACATTAGTCATATAAAACTCCCATGCCATTCATGTCATAGGTTACATGGCTTTAGAAACTCCAAAAGACTCTTCTTGAAAAGGTTGTGGACATTCACACCAATATTGGAATATTCATAACACTCCCCCTTGAATGTCCATTATGAATGTGCCTCATTAAAAACTTTAACTAGGAAAAACCCAAAGTGGGATAAAAACCTAGCCAAAGAAAAAAAGTACAACATCCATTGATACATTGTCAATGTCAATCTTTGCCTCATTAAAAACCTTTCTAGGAAAACCCGGTGGGACAAAACCTAGATAAGGGAAAAAGAGTACAGCGCGATGTATCGACTCCCCTTTTTTGACAACATCAGTATTACTCCCCCTGATGACTACATTACTTTCAATGTCTTTTGAGCATATCATCCTTTTTGTCATCAAACATTCTATTGTGTACCTGCAAGAACTAAATATTTCCAAAAAATCATAATAATACTAACATGATTTCTAGGCATTCTTATAAGATATATCTAGATGCATATCAACAGATATTCATTAAAATGATTATATCATACATGCTCTAATAGTTTTAAGTCTTACAAAACTTCTTAAGTATTGTTCTCGAGAACTTTGAATTAGATGCTTGGCATCTTGAGTCCTTCGAGGGACATGTGCTACTAGCACTCTTGGATCCTTTGAAGATTCTTATTCAATCTTCATAATTTAATAAGCAATATGCATATGCTATATAACAATATCTAATAGACGCATAATTTATCATTCATAAATTGCAGATTTATCGTATCCACCACAAAATCATATATTCCAATTTGGACTTAGGTCTTTAACTATCATAATATGATTATATTTGCGTCACTCTCAATTTTACTTATCCTCTTGGCCAATAATCTTTATATAATATCCTCATTTGATCACGTGATATCATCATCAAAATTGTTGTCGACAACTTTATCTTTTCGGTTCTATTTTTCCAATTCGACATAACAATATCAATATTACTCGTGTACTTGAACCTCTCTTGAGATTTTCCAATAAGTTATGTCTCGTACTCTTACGGAGTACTTGCCTCCTTAATATGATCATCTTAATCATATGCTCCAATTTATCCATAATATTTATATTTGGAACCGAATACTTACTCATGCTTCGCCAGGCATGTTACTAATTGGAGCATTTTTATTTGGAATATGAGATTTAATAAATCTCATTTAGGTCGATAATTCTATCGGCAAATATATCATGAATGCATAACCTAATGAACTTCTGGTTCATACTTCTTTATTCGAGGATATATACTTTGCTATAATGCATTCCATGTATTCTCTTATCCAGCTATTCAATTTCTCCCCTTATGTTGAGAAAATAATGTCAAATATCAATTGACTAATCATACAGTATAAGTTTCCTTAATCCATTTGTTTCCTTTAGAAACATCATTTTGTTTCATATAGAGACAAACAAGAAGAAGAAGGTCCTTATACAACATTTATCTCAACTTTCTTTCCATATCCATCTATGTGCATTGTGGTGGATTAATAATCATCGCACATACAAACTTTATAAGATGGAATTTGTAATTTCTCGACCTAAAAGCCAATTATATGGGGAGAATTTTGTTGGCTTATAAGTGCTTTGCAATATGTAAGATCAAACATACCAACATAAAAATTTTGTTCTCATAAGAATTGATCTAACTATTTATGGAGGCTTTACATGATCAATGATATTCTCATAGACAATTTGTTTTGAGAACAAGCAAGACATAATTCATAAATAATATGTTGGTTATTCTTGAAGAATCTTTTGGTTCTTGATGGATGTCAAAATGTAATCTTATTTGTATTATATGACTTGGATGATCAAACAAGTCATGCCAACAATAAATTTCTTTGGATTAGTAAACTTCGGTTTATTGTGACATATGTCTCAATCAATCATAAACTTTTGAAACATAATCGACATCCATTTTGGGAGATATATTAGGCTTTATGTGAGAAGTATATAACTTTTCAAAAATTAGTTCATACTTGTATTTGAACTCACACTTGTTTTCTAACAATCTCCCCCTCAAGTGTGAGTCATATAAACATACTTTCTATATATATGCATTTCAAAATCACTTTAAAACCCTTTGAAGCTAGAAATAAAAATCTATGTTGATTCATCGGGGAACAAACATATAAGACTACATCACTAGATAATCTCATTACTCTTTAATAATATACTTCAATTTACTTATATATGCAAAAAATATACAGATCCACTACATATGAAGATATTTATGATCAAAATAACTCGAGAATCTCACATGATTTAGAATCACACATATGAGAATTCTCCAGCAGAAAATTGTCATGGCAACAGATTTATAAGATGGGATCACAATAAATGTAAATAATAATAATTTTTTTTTTTAATAAGAACAGAAACTAAACATCGTATTACCTTATGGGCTTATTTGTTATTTGTCTTGGCTTCAAAATAAATCTAGAGATATTTCTCTGCAGCTCTTTGCCTCTTTGATATCCCATTGGCAGCATTAGCAAACATTTCATTTCCTATATTTGTAAACTTCTAGTTTACAATTACAATTTCTTGCATTATTTTTAGTAAACTTCTGGTTTACAATAGCGCGTTTTCTATGATATCCATTTTGCAGATATCTTTGAAACTTAATAAGTTTCTTTTATACTCGGTAGAATAATTAATGCATAATTTTGTTCCTTCGGGTAACAAAATATTAGCTCTTCCGGAGCCTTCAATCAAATTTATACTAGCATATATTGTCTAAACATTAGCCTCTCTTTTAAAATTGGGTAAAATATGCTAATTAGTCTCCAGGACTATTAGCCTTTAAGCTTATTACGACATAAATCTTTGCAAGTTATTGTCTTCTGGGCAATATTTTTCCAAGGCTATCAAAATCTTTTTATACAATATTTGAAACATAAGTCTTGGGCTTTGATATTAATAACAAACAAATATCACTTTCTTGTCCACCATTCATCTCTAGATGTGAACAAGCTCCCATACCTCTTTCGTAGGTATAAAAGACTAAAGACCAAGTATCTCATAAAGTTCAAATGAAAATTCTTAAAAAGTTGGTGTGCGTAGTAAAATAGTATGTAAATAGTAATAATAATATAATATAATATATTATCACATTGCTTCAGGCCAAATTATTTGGCTTTACTTCAATTTGTCTTATGGCTTTTGGCCAAATTATCACATTGATTCAGGCGAATTTGTGTTTCCTCATAGGGCTAAGCCAATTTGTGTCTTCTCATGGCTCCAGGCCAATTTGTTTCATAAGAAATTAAATCAATATGGCTTCTAGCCATTTATCTTCAGGATAAATAAAAATATATATATATATATATATATATATATGGCATATATGGTCATATAATAATGAATCAAAGAATATGAAAATAAAAACAATAAAAATTAAAGATATTAAAATTAAAACTTTATGGCTTTGGCCATTTAGTTCTCAAAATGAGAATTTAAATTTATATGGCTTCGGCCACAAAATAAGAAATTAAAGTGATATGACTTTGGTCATATAATTTCATAATAAGAAAATAGAAGTGTATGGCTTCTAGCCATAATAATATCAAAATAAGAGTAAAAGAAATATGACTTCCTGGTCATATAATATCAAAATAATAAATCAAAATGTAAGATATACAAACAATAATAATAAATCAAAGTAGGAATAAAAAGACTATGGCTTTCGGCCATATAATAGGAAATCGAATAATATGAGTCATATAATTTCAAAATATGAAATCGAGGTGTATGGCTTACGGCCATAATATCAATAACATAAAGAGTTTGTATAAAATAACATAATATTAAAAGTTAGCCATAATAACATAACAATAAAAGTAAAATGTTATGTTAGCAACAATAAAAGTAAAATGCTTAATTTAAATGTTATGTTAGTAACAATAATATAAATGTTATGTTAGTAACATAAAAGTAAATGCTTAATTTAAATGTTATGTTAGTAATAATAATATAAATGTTATGTTAGTAACATAAAAGTAAAATGCTTAATTTAAATGTTATGTTAGTAACAATAATATAAATAGTAAAACAATCATAAATTACTATGCAATTACTTGTGCATGAATAAAATTGATGGATGAATAATGATAAATAGTAAAATTACTATATAAAAGAGTAAATAATCTCCAATCTTAACCATGGAACCCGATGTATAAAAACAATCGGTAAAAGAGTATTCCATATGGTGGTTGAGATTATCCCGGATATATAAATAAACATATAATAAAATCATTAGAGAAAGTAGATGAAATCGTTAAAGAAATTATACTTTCGTTATAGCAATCGTTGATAACGTGTTATGAAACTAAGTAAAATAACAAGAGAGATTAAGATGAGGAGATGAAGAAATGCAAGAGAGAAATGGAGAGCAAAGTGAGAGTCTTCTTCTTTCCATTGTACTCTTCTTTAACCTTTGATACATGCCTACTATATATAGGCAAGGAATTCTATTACAAGAGTTACAAAAGAATAAATCTACATAATGGTATATTATGAGGTTTTGTAAGTTTTTAACATTAGTCATATAAAACTCCCATGCCATTCATGTCATAGTTACATGGTTTTTACATGGTGGACATTTATTAGAAACATAACCTTATATATATATATATATATATATATATATATAAAAAATCATTTTCATAATTTCTTATATTAAAAAAAAGGTTAAAGACAAACCATGAGGACAAGATCAACCCAACTATCTATAATTAAACTTTATATTATATATAGACATTCACACCAATATTGGAATATTCATAACAAATTAATTGGTTTGAAGAAAAAAATACAAATAAAACTAGATCTTATAATTAAGACCAAAGGTAGTAATATATAGATTTTCATGTTTATATCCATGTTACACGGACATAAGCCATACTCAAGTTATAAAATCTCTATTATCTATCTTTTGAAATTATGCAGGTTTGTCTTCTCTTAACCAGGAAAACCACTTTTGATATTCATATAGTTTCCTTCAATATTACTCCCCTGGTTTTAATTATAAAACCAAGTTTGTAATACAATTCTTACTTTTTCTGGTCCTAATTATAGGACTAAATTTGAAGTACAATTTGCACTACAAACTTAGTCCTATAATTATAACCGGAGGTAGTATTAATTTAGTATTTGTTTATTTTTCACTCCTTATTAAATCATTTAATTTTACTTTATTAGTACAATTAGCCTCTGTACAAGGGGTAACAATGTCAACAGCAAAGTAACATGGGCTAATGATGTTAAAAAAATAAAATTTAAAGATTTGATAAGAAAAAAAAAAACATGTAGGGAACAAATTAAAAATTGAATGAGACTACATGTACCTCAAGTACATTTTCCCTTCTTAATAAGCATGAATTCTAGCAGAACAAAATGATATATCGATAATATAAATTTCAAGATTTGTCCTTTTTTCAAGTGTTGGAAAATCCCATATAAAACTAAAACACAAGCTAGAATAGGAAAATTTTAAATAAGGTTGATAAAATCAAGAGCCAGGCATGAGAGAGATGGGAGAGAAAGCCATCATTTCATGTATGGGGACTTTAAGGCATTGGTCATTCATCAAAGTCCTACCCTTTGAAGGAAATGAGGAAGGCGAAGGGCTGGAGTTGAAGACAGAGTTTACCCAATTAACTTACGGATCTCTAAGGATAGGTGAGGTTGATCCATTCTTAATATGTTAAGGATAAAATTACATTACTAAATATTTTAGGTTGATGGATGCATGCCCTTCTTCTTTTTATTTGAATTATTCTTGATTATTGTTTCAAAACTCAACAAATTTATTTGATTTAGCAAACCGTATTTAATTTTATTATATATTAATGTTGATATATATGTGTGTATTGGAAAGCATAAGTTAATTACCTAGAAATAAAACTCTTTTAAAAAAAGAGATGGGGGAACGAAGAGAGCATTAAATTTATTTTACTCACATTTTAAAATCTCAAATCGGATCAATAACTCAATTAAGGATTTGTTAAATTTATTAACCTTATTTAGAATTTTCCTATTTTATCTAACTTTATATGGAATTTCCCAAAATTACTTTGCTTAGCCTTGTTTTTAAGGGAAAAAAAAACAAAAAAACAAAAGTGAAACTTTATATTAACTCAAGAAAGTGAGAAACCAGGTAGAAGATAGTTTTATTGTTACATCCAATATTTTTGTTGGTTAATTAATCATCATTTAGAATTAATTAAGAGAAGAAGTAAAATAGAAATTTTGAAGAAGTAAAATAGGAAATAATTTGGATAAAATGAAAAATCATTGGAATTTTGGGGTAAGTCGGTGTTGCTAGATGAACTCTAAAACTAATTAACCTTTTCATTTGAATTCAAATCACATAATCATAGAAAAAGACTCTCTAAACAAACACACACACCCTCACCAACAAAAAAATAGCTATATGTGTCATACATATGCTTCATTTTCTTAGTGTACTAAAGAAGAAGGAGGTGGAGGAAAATGAAGAAGAACCTGAAAAAAAAAAAAAAAAACGAAGACAATCATCGCCAAGTCCTTACGTTAAGCATTATCCATTACCGCGGGAGTTTATTATCACTTATTACACTAATCATTTTGTCACCCCCTTCTCTTTCTCTTTCTTATTACCGCGGGAGTTTATGCATCAAAGTCAATAGCGATGAGGAAAAAAATCGAGTTTTAATATTAATTTATATTTCATGTGATTCTTTTCGAAAATTATTTTTGAAAATATGGCATCTTTTTCTATATTTGTTATTTATTTCATGGTAGTTATTCGTTTATAATTCATATTTGATATTAGTTTTAATTTTAATCGGTTAATCGCTTAATCCATGGTTAGATTCTCTTGTGTTTTTCTTGATTTGTAACAAGGAGGCTAATCCCATATGATTAGGTTTCCTCCTTGCTGTTTTTTATTTTTTGGAATTTCTATGTATTTTTTGGAATTTCGTAAAAGTTGAAGATCAAGAAAAGCTGAAGAAGATGACTTCGGTTGATGGCGTGGCAGAAGTGGTGGCTAGGGTTCCTCTTTTGTGTCCTAGGGTTTCTAGCCAAAGATTGGGTTTTTGGGCTTTTGGGCCCATAGATACCCTAAAGTGGGCTTGAGATAGATGTTATGGGTTAGACGAAAGAGAAATTCTCCAAAGTTGTAAATTTTATTTTTAAAATTTTATAGGAAAACCATGGATTAAAGTTATTTGTTTAATTATTTAATGCTTTTATTGAATTGTATGAATTATATTTACAATTAACATGATATTTGTAATAACATGCCATATAAAATAGGAAGATGCCATATTGTTGCATAATCACATGTCATAATAGCATAATAACTATTATGTTTTCAATCGACTAGTATGATAGTTATTATGCGAGATTATTTAGATTGTCCACTACATTAATTATCATTTATAATGATTTTGAAATCTAGAATAATAATTGGATTAATTAATTGTGGAATTAAAATCTCTATATTAATTATCATTTATTATGATTTTGAAATCTAGAATAACAATTGGATTAATTAATTGTGAAATTAAAATCTCTACATTAATTATCATTTATTATGATTTTGAAATCTAGAATAATAATTTGATTAATTAATTGTGGAATTAAAATCTCTACATTAATTATCATTTATTATGATTTTGAAATCTAGAATAATAATTGGATTAATTAATTGTGAAATTAAAATCTGGACAATTAATTATCATTTATTATGATTTTGAAATCTAGAATAATAATTGGATTAATTAATTGTGAAATTAAAATCTCTACATTAATTATCATTTATTATGATTTTGAAATCTAGAATAATAATTGGATTAATTAATTGTGGAATTAGAATCTCTACATTAATTATTATTTTGAAATCTAGAATAATAATTGGATTAATTAATTGTGGAATTAAAATCTAGACATTAATTATCATTTATTATGATTTTGAAATCTAGAATAATAATTGGATTAATTAATTGTGGAATTAAAATCTAGACATTAATTATCAATTATTATGATTTTAAATTAAAATCTAAAATAATAACTATAGAATTAAAATCTAGACAAATAATCCAGGAAATTTCCTAAGAGAATTGTACCTTTTAGAGTAATTTGTGGGTTATTTAAAATGGTCATGTGACGCACACTCTGCCAATCATGACTAGATTTTAGATACCTAATAATTTACTCTAAATTGAACAAATTCTTGGAAATTGAAAATTCTAAATTTAAAATATTGAATGGGTGAAGGTTTTAAATTAAGCATTTAATTTTAAAACCTACGGCCCCAATTGTGAGTTTATTAGTGAAATGGTTATCATTGAAGCCCCATCAGATAAGGATAATTGGATTTCGCTAGATTAAACCCTAATATTTTCAAAATTTTAGTAAAGTTTTGCATGGCCCATCGTCGGCAACACTTAGACACTAAAGATAATTTTGAAAGTAAACAATGGTTAAATACATTCAACTTTAGTAAAATTGTTAACCCTCCCATCGAGAGGCTCTGACAATAGAATTGAAGGCCCAAATTAACAATATTAGTTTTACAAGAATTTTACCCATCGTAAGCCTTGTAAAGATAACTAATGGATTGTTAAACAATAAACAAATAATAGTTATTAGAATCTACTAGCGAAATATTTGTTTGTTGTTAATTATAAGTTTGTAATTAGTGTGTTTTTCTTTTTCCTTATTTTCAGAAAAATGTCTTCATTCAATCCTTTAGCTACAATCTTGAGCCAAAAACCTATGGATGGCATAAACTACAAACAATGGAGAACTAATTTAGATATTGTTCTTCAATATGAAAAGCTCAACTTTGTTCTCACTACGCCTATACTAGCACTACCCCGCAGATGCATCGATGCGATGCAATTCGGACTCGATTTCAACGGGAGAAGGAAAGATGGGAGAAGGCGAATGTGTCGTTCGTTGCTACATTTTGGCCAGTCTCGCCAATCACCTTCAGGAGCAAGTGAGCATGATTGAGAGTGGAGCAACATTGCTCCAGACTCTTGATGGCATGTTTGCTACGCCTAGCAGCTCCGCTAGGCAAAATGCTATGGGTAATTTAAATGTGATTGAGGCTTGTTTAGTGGAGAATCACGATGACAAATGGATCATTGATTCAGAAGCCACTAACCATGTTTGTTACTCTTTGCAGTGGTTCAAACATAGCTTGCCTGTAAGTAAAGGACAAAGAGATTTGAAGCTTAGAACTGGGGAGCTTGTATCTGCACTAGCAGTAGGACAAGTTATTTTATCTTTTGATAATTACAGAACTTTAGTTTTAGAAGACTGTTTATTTATTCAAGATTTTAAGAGGAATTTAATTTCGTTAGTTGTTTGGATAAACATGGTTTGATTCGGTTTAATTCCTCGTTTCAATAAGAAGTTCATCTTCTTTTATTTGTTCTCGGGTGTAAAGTATAATGGTCTTTATTTCCTTAGTCTTGTTCCCTGTGAAGTTAATCATGTTGAATTAAAAGATGTTGAGCATATTAATTCATCAAAGAAAAAAAAAGGGGGGGCATTTGAGATTGGGTCATATTAACCCTAATAGGATACAAGGTTTGGTCAAAAGTGGGATTTTAAAATCCCTGAACTTTGAACCGATACTAGTATGTGAATCCTGTTTAGAGGGTAAAATGACCAAGAGATCTTTCAAGGCCAAGGGAAAACGTGCCACACTTCAGCTGGAATTGGTACATACTGATGTATGTGGACCGATAAATGTCCAAGCCAGAGGTGGGTATCGTATTTCATCACATTTTCGATGATTACTCTAGATTTGGACATGTGTACTTGATGCGTCACAAGTCCGAAGCTTTTGGAAAATTCCAAGAGTTCAAGGTCGAGAAATGAGAAAAACATCTTGGTGTTCAAATTAAGACTCTTCGATCGATCGAGGGGTGAATACCTATCTGGAGAGTTCAGGTCTTACCGACCAAAGAGGGGATAGTTTCATAGTTATCTTCTCCAAGGACACCCCAGCAGAATGGAGTTGCTGAAAGGAGAAATAGAACCCTTTTAGAAATGACAAGATTTATGCTCAGTTATTCATCTCTTTCTGATTCATTATGGGGATATGCCTTAGAAACAGCTATGTATCTCTTGAACTTAGCTCCATCCAAGTCGGTTTCAAAGACACCAATAGAATTGTGGAAAGGGTGTAAGCCCACCATGAACCATATTTAGATTTGGGGTGCTCCGGCACATGTCTTGCAACAGAAACTAGATAAGATGGACTCGCGTACTGAAGTATGCATATTTATAGGCTATCCTAAAGGAACCAGAGGTTGGTTGTTTTATAGTCCAAAAGAAAAGAAGGTCATAGTGAGCACTCACGCGACTTTCTTAGAGAAGGACTATATGACAAATTATAAGCCAAGGAGTAAGGTTATTCTTGATGAGCTAGTCTCGGATCAAGTTTCACCACAACCTCGGGGTTCCAGCTTTTGTTCTGTGGTTGTTCAAAGAGGGAAAATGTACCGAACATACGGGAACCGGAGAAAGAACCGGAAGTTCAGCATAATGATGAAGTTCAACATGATGATGAACTTAATAAAGAACAAAATCATGAATTGGTTAATCCACTTAATGAGAGTCCTCATCTAGAAATTGTTAACCCATAAAATGTGGACCCCCTGTAGATGCACAACATCAAGTGCGACAAAGTCGTAGTGGAAGATTGATTCGTAAACCTGCAAGATATCTCTTGTTGGGTGAGTCAAATCAGGATGTCATCATCGATGAAGATGGTGATCCCATGAGTTATGACGAAGCACTAGGAGATGTTGATGCTCAGGAATGGCTTGAGGCTATGAATTGGGAAATGGATTCTATGTATTCCAACTCAGTTTGGTCTCTTGTAGATGCACCTAAAGGGGTAAGACCCATTGGGTGTAAGTGGATTTACAAGAGAAAGAGAGGATTCAAAGCTAGATTGGTGGTGAAAGGGTACTCCCAAAAAGAAGGTGTGGATTATGATGAAACTTTTTCGCCGGTTGCCATGCTCAAGTCCATCCGGATTCTCTTAGGCTCATGACAAATCTTGATTATGAGATTTGGCAAATGGATGTCAAACCTGCTTTTCTAAATGGAAATTTGGAAGAGGAAATCTATATGCAGCAACCAAAAGGGTTTATAGCCAAAGGGCAAAAAGAAATGGTATGCAAGTTGCAAAGGTCCATTTATGGACTTAAGCAAGCGTCCAGATCATGGAACATCGATTTGATCAAGCCATTGAATCTTATGGCTTTGAGAAAAGTCGATGAGCCGTGTGTGTATAAAAGGATCCAAGGTAATGCGGTATCTTTTCGGTACTTTATGTGGATGATATACTCCTTATCGAAATGATACAGAGGTATTGTTAGGCATAAAAACCTGGGCCGAGCAAGCATTTTGATATGAAGGACCAGGGGAAGCCAATTATATTCTTGGTATTAAACTCTTGCGAGACCGAAAGAATAAGGTTTTGGCATTATCTCGGGCTAAATACATTGACAAAATACTTGCCAGGTTTAGCATGGAGAATTCCAAGAGGGGAATTATACCCTTCGGCATGGAATTCATCTCTAAGAAGCAATCTCCTAAAACTCCCCGAGCGAGAGAACACATGAGTAGGATACCTTATGCTTCAAAGCGGTAGATAGTCTCACGTATGCTATGATATGTACCAGACCAGATATCTGCTATGCAGTGGGAGTAGTAAGCCGGTACCAATCGGACCCTGGAGAGAAACACTGGGTAGCGGTTAAACATATACTCAAGTACCTACGCAGAACGAGAGATTATATGTTGGTCTACTCAAGTGGGAGTCTTGAAACCATTGGTTATACGGACTCAGATTTCCAAGGAGATATTGACTCAAGAAAGTCCACCTCGGGATATGTGTACACCCTTAATGGCGGTGCCATTTGTTGGAGAAGTGTAAACCGTAAGTACTTTGAACCCAAGAGGGGGGTGAATTGGGTGAAGTATAAAAATTTAGATTCTATGAAAATCTTTTCTCAATTCGAGTAAATTCAACTTGTATAAAAGAAGTGAATTATAAACCAATTGACAAACATTCAAATGTAAATGCTGGAAATGTAAGAGATAAGGGAGAAGAGCTTGCAAACAGATTTATCTTGGTTCGGCCTTATCCTTGACCTACGTCCATCCCAAGCCTCACTTGGGATTTTCAATCTACTATCTTTAATCTTCTTGATTACACGATTCAGAATCTGAAGCAATCCTCTCTCTAGGATTCACTCCCCTTACAATCAGTAATCAACACACCGCTTGATTACACACTCGTACTCAAGTAATCCTCTCACTAGGATTCACTCCCCTTACAAGTTGTAATCAACACAATGTATATCCCACTCAAGATTCCCCAATCTTGAGTAACTCTCGAAAAGATAATGTGTTTACAATAATTTTCCTCTCAAAGGAATGGATAAATAATCACTGAAGTACAAACACAATTCATTTCACTCTCTAAGCTATCTAGACAAGTAAAACAGAGTGAAAAGGATGTAGAAGCAGAGTATCAAGCATTTTGGCATTGTAATCTTGTATCTCCACGTTTTTCTCGCTTGTGTCCATGACTTTTATAGATAGAGAAAGGTCTGTGACCGTTTATGACCGTTGTAGGATGAATCGACCGTTGTAGTTGATTATCATTAAGTGTGGTCTGCTTCTCTCTCTAAACTCCAACTAATCCATGTGATTAATTGATCTGAAGTGGAACTCTGAGGATTTGCCCGTTGGAGAAGAGTTTACTTGATGAAGAAAGCATTCTTGACCGTTGAGAATGCATGCTCAGGTGGATTATCCAAAAGAAGGTTGATTTGCGAAGTGCATTAAATGCACCGAGCACTTTTTGCTTTTTGCTTTGATCTTCATTGATCTTCATCTCGTTTAACTGAAATTCACTCAATAAACTTGTTAAACTTATCTCGGGAACATAAGTGAATGATTCATGAAAGCAATAGGATCAAACAAGAGTGATTTGCAAATTCGTGTAATTCAAAAATCAGTTTTTTACCGTTGTAAACTGCAGTATGTTCATGCAAACTGGTGTTTAGCATACTTTCACTTACAAACTGCAGTAAAGGCGGAAGTATTGACTTAACTCGAAACTCTTGGTTGCTCTGGAAGTCCAATACTCGAGTTTGGCTACGCAAACTGCAAAGTATTGACTTCGTTTAAAATCTTGGTTTCATTCTGGAAGTCCAATACTCGAGTTTGCCTACCAATACCGCAGTATTGACTTCATTTAAAAAACCTGGTTTGCTTCTCGGAAGTCCAAAACTGCGGTATGCAAACCTATACCGCAGTTTGCACTTAAGCTCAACAAGTTTGATTGCTTTCTTGAAATTATCTGTCCACTTTCGAGGGACATATCTCCCTGGTCTGAACTCCGTTTTGGTCCGTTCAACTCTTGATGGAAAGCTCTTTGAGTCTATTTTCATATGCCACTGATTTCATCTCAATCGGATTTGTAGTTTGTGAGTTACACTCAAAATACCGAAGGTGGGTCTGGACTGTGACGTTGATTCTCATGGCAACTTGTAAAAATCATATCTCCTTGATCTTGACACCTTTGGACTTGATTTATATATCAAAATGACGCTTTGGATGTCTAGTTTCAAATGCCACTGATTTCACGTCAATCCGATTCCTGGTTTGAGAGATATCATCGAATTACCAGACCTCGCCTATGCTGAAAACGTGAAACA
Source organism: Acacia acuminata (assembly GCA_019022655.1). Classification (NCBI taxonomy): domain Eukaryota; kingdom Viridiplantae; phylum Streptophyta; class Magnoliopsida; order Fabales; family Fabaceae; genus Acacia; species Acacia acuminata. Next base: position 996,500 of record JAFJYI010000131.1, read on the forward strand.
GAGTTGCTGAAGAGCTGATCACACTGCAAACTCGAGTTTACACTTGCATACTCGAGTTTAGCTCTTCCTTACTCGAGTTTAGCACTTGCATACTCGAGTTTTGAGTCCCAAACTCGAGTTTTGTGTTCCAAACTCGAGTTTTGAGTCCCAAACTCGAGTTTTGTGTCCCAAACTCGAGTTTTCACTTGTCCGAGACCCTGAGGTGTCTTGAAGACACTACAAACTCGAGTTTTGAGTTGTATACTCGAAGTTTTGAGTCTCAAACTCGAGTTTTGTGTTCCAAACTCGAAGTTTTCTCATCCCGAAGTTGATTTTTGCTGACTTTAACTTCAAATTGACCCATTCCAACTTCCATATGACCTTGGAGACTTCTAGCATCAATCTTAGAGCTTGAATAATTATATCTTCATTCCATTTACCAAGATCTTCCTTTCTTTCTTCTTCTCTTGATCATCCTTCATAAATCAACTCTTTCTTTCTTCCATCTCCCAACTTGATCATTCTTCATCATTTAGCTTGTGCTCATCAATTCTTTGCAGCTCCTACCTTCTTCAATATTTCTTGATCTTCTTGATTAACCTCTATGATTCAACTTGAACTAATCTTCTTCAATATCTCCTCTTCTTCTTGATTAACCTCTATGATTCAACTTAAGCTAATCTACATTAAACATAGAAGTTAGTCAATGTAGGAGATAACTATATTACTCAATCTTTTTGCTTATAAGAATGGCATCTGTTTAAGACATCATCAAAACTAAGTATAACCAACAAAAACAACCATGTCTGGCTGACTCTGCCACAGAGGCTGAGTATGTAGCTGCTTCTAAGGCTGCAAAGGAAGCTGCATGGTTAAAGAAGTTCCTAACGGACCTTCGTGTGATACCAAGTGTTAATTGTCCTATCACACTTTTCGCGTGACAACAAGTGGGGGCGGTAGCACAAATCAAGGAACCAAGGTGTCACAAGAGACAAAAACACATAGAGAGGAAGTACCACTTGATCCAATAAATAATTAAAAGAGGAGATACATTGGTAGCAAAGATAGCATCGACGAGAACCTTGTCGACCCTTTTACTAAGAGTTTGCACGAACGTGTGTTCGAGAGGCATGTTTCATCTATGGGTCTTAGGAGGATTCCATTTGCTATAGCTTTAGGTAGTTGTTATTTCACTTTGTTATTTTGTGCCTTTTGAGCAAGACATTATGACATTGCATTTTTTTCTGAATGTTAATAAATGAGGTGTTTTTCATTTATTTCGCACACTATTTACAAACTCTAAGGTCCGGATCAATTGTGGAGTATATGATCATATAAATACGTTCATAGAGGACATGGTCATAGGTTCTCACAATTGATGAATTGGTTCACAGTTATTAAATTAAGTTGGGCACTTTATTTAGGCTGCAATATTTTATGAAATGGTTTTGCCTGAATCATTATAAAATATTGGCGTGAGTTAATACTTACATTGAATGGATCAAGGAGAGATTTGATTAAGGTTGTTCTTTCTGTCATAAGGAATCAAATCTCCAGATAACTATAGTCATGTAGTTGCTCTTAATCCTGAGTTTATTTTAAATAGGTAGTCGAATAGTTTTCATTCTTTGATTTACCAACGGGTGAGGTTTGATCTATATGACGGCCAACAATTCGGCATTTTGGGATTGAAACTGTTTGGTTATCGATGTTTATGAGATAAACAACATGGAATTTATAGGAAATGTCCCCTTGATATGTTTCGGTACCTGGATATTGAAGACACTGGCCAGTGCACATAATCCATTAGAGAAACTATTAAAGTCAAGGGAATAAATAATTGATTGGGTTACAAAAAACTAGTCAATCAAGTTATAGACATTCTATAAAGGGGTAATGCATATTCCGTTATAAGTGTCATTATTCTTGGAGATCACGTTTGGGCTTTTAGTGGAGTAGCACCGAACTAGATAATCTTCGTAGATTATCATGAGCCTTGATGAATGACAAATGGTAGATCCCGGCTAGCTCGAGACAAGGGATGGGGTATATTATCAGATATGATGGCTTATGGGCTACATGGTCTTAGGTTTACGAACTCAAGTTTGTATCTTAAAGAGCAAGTGGGAGATTGTTGGGTTAATGTGCTCTTTAGTCACTTAAGCCCAATAAGGCTTAATTGAGACTACGGCCCAAGAACTCTATGGCCCATGTGGTTTAGGGTTAGGTCTTGGGTGTAGTAGAATATAAACCTACTTTTACCTGCTTGGAAAAGAGACGCACGAGATAAGGAGGCTCTCATCGAAACAAACTTAGAGGCGCACGTTCATCATACGAACGGTTGCCCACACAACCATCTCATTCCCCTCGAGAGATAGTCTAGAAGATCGATCATAGAGCGGACGACGACTGTTTGTGGAGAGGATTTCAGATCGCTGCATCTTTCCAGGTAATCAAAACGATGAAGGTTTTAACTTTTCATGTATCGCGTGGTACGATACGCTTCCGCGTTTCTGATTAGATTCCTACAAAAATTGATCTGAGTTCGGTCTTAGAGGCTCACCAAAGTTAGTGCATGTTTCTAATCTCAAAGAATGCTTACAGAGATACTCATAGATCACCTACCAACAATATACTTACCCTAGTGGGATTTAAATTCAACACCAATATGCCTCTTTACTAACTAAACCAACTTTTGTTGGCACTTCTCTTTCTCTTTCTAATCCCATATCTAAAGTTAAAATTAAGTTTAGCCAGTCAAACCACACCAACCCTTAAATTTATATCTCAGGCAAGTCATTGCCTGGTTTAATTTTTCTACTTCTTATACACGGCTTTACATTAAAGGAATAAGAAAAAATAAAAATAACGTAATCGTCGTCGTCGTCGTCGTCATTATTTTTATATCTGTATTACTGCTTGATTACCCTATACCCTTTGTACTCAGGGGCGGATCCAGGAATTTATGGAAGGGGGGCACCATTGATGGGGGATGCGGGGGTTCGGGGGCAGCACCTCCGAAATTTTTTTTACAGTAAAACTTTAAATGCATTAAAAAATAAAAGAATATAAAGGGAAAAGCAAGACTAAGTACTATTAAAATGAATCAATAAATAATATATCTACCAAACAAACATATTGAAAAACAAAAGTTACATAATAGCAAAAACACCAAACAAGACAACACATTTGCAAATAAACAGGAAATAGTGATTGTGGGCAGACACAACACATTTGCAAAACCTTTAAAAAGGTTTTGAAGAGAAATTTTAAATTGCTTGGGCAATGAAAGAACTATATCACCATGACTTTGTTGCATAGTAAATTGTGTTTACATAAATAATTATGATGGAAAAGGTGTAATATGAAACATAACCTCCCTTTTATAAAAAGCAAAACTAAGCATGTGTATATTAAGAGAAAACTAATCATTCACCTTTACTAAATTTCAACTTTTGGGTTGAATAGCTCTTGATATAATATCTTTAAGTGCAGGGGCATACAGGAAATTATAATATTATTCATTATTCATAGGCTTTTACATAACAGTTTGAGCCTACAGACAAAATGGTCCTTAACCACATAAATTCAAAGAGATACCACAAAATTGAGGTTTCTACAATGATAACCTTTCGCAGAAGGTTTTATAATTAGCTATGTGAACAACTAAGCATGTGTTTGAATAGTTAATTTATAATCTTCCAGTTCAAGAATTAACATTTCAGAGATAAATTTTTTGAACAAAAAATATCAATCGGTTGTCATTCTGTCATTGACAACATGATCAAAAGTGCAAAATTTCTTAATTAAAAGCTGATCAGTCTATCATTGGCAGCATGATCAAGAGTGATTTATATCAAAGAACTGGATGCTATAATTTATTTTGCTCTGGTTTTATTCAAACAAACAATGAAATAGCCCTTGGAGCAACCATCTCTCCAACCATTTGTCAAATACACACACATAACCCCATTTGGCTGAAACTTCCGTGATATAAAAATGGAAATGGATAGACATTCCAACTTATAAATCCAAAGTGTCACGGCGCATTTGGATTTTGTGTTGAAAACTAACCATAAATGAAATGAAAAACAATCGACCAAGCACAATGATTGGTGGTTCTCTTATTTATATAGATAATGGAAAATAACACTAGGCCAGCTGATTAATATCCCTAAAACTCTGAAAGTAGAGTGAATCCGAAAACTTACGATGAACGGTGAACGGCGAACGGTGACCCACAGCTGAACTTGAAGACCTACGGCGAACGGCGGCGAACGACTCCTAACAGTAATAAAAGCGTAGAGCGAGTGGGGGCACTTGATTCTGATTCCTATTTGCATTTAACAAAAGCCGAACGACTCCTCTCGGTCTGGAACTTGTTCCTATTTGAATTTAACCCTAATTTTTATTTTTATTTATTTTTAAAAAAAAAAAAAAAATAGAACGCCGTCGTTTTACGTGGATCCGCCTACGATTGTACTCTAACCCTTCACTAACCTCAAAAAATCTCCTTTGTACTATTTTCTCTCACAAACTTCACCTTCATGCATAGTTTTTCTCATCAAAATCATTGGTTCTAATATCATTATGCTTAAGCCATGAAATTATTTCTAGCTCCATGCAGCAAATATTAGATGGAATCTCATCCATTTTTCCTGATCTGTACGTGTAATGCCTTGGCTCTAAACTGAATTGAATTTTCTCCAATTTGACTATCTTTCAAATTATATCTGTTAATTGGTGTTTCAAGTTTCAACGTACCTCAAGCACAGCTTTTGGATTCATACTTTAATTGGCTAAACCTGAGTAATTCAAATCAAAGTACAGAATCAATTCAACTCATTTCTTTATATATACAACCCTATTTTTTTTGCAAGTGTTGCAACTTCTTCGGATCCGAAGATTAGTGCCCTTTATGAAGAAATGTACCACCCCCTCTGGTCTCTACTACTCAATCAAAGAAATTGATTGATTTAAAGAAATGTAATGCATGCGTAACAATTAGATTATATATTGGTTTTTAGGTTTGGTAAATTAGTTTTAGGAAAAAATGATAGTTATATATAAGAAATAGAATGGGTTAAAATCTTATATTTTGCATTAAATCTCATCCTCCTAGCTTTTATATATAATTAGGGACAAAGTAGTTTATATTTGTAAGTGATGAATATATTGCTCCCTTAGGTTTTATGCCATTTTTGTTTATTCTTTTTTAGGAATATTAGCCTCTGATATTATTAGTAAAACATACTCCCACTATTTCAAATAAAATAACATGGAGTTAAGGCAGAAAAAAAATTGAGGGGAAAAATTAAAGAATTAAACTGACTGAAACCAACAGGCTGCAGACAACATCCCTTTACTTTGTTTATTGAATAAAAAAGGGGGAAAAAACGTGGTCCCTCCTTTTCTTTTCTTTTTTGGCATTTGTTTCCATGCCAGTAATCAAAGTGGCAGTTTCTATAGACTTACAAGTTATGTATTTACAAGTGTGTAGATAGAACGGAATGTTTATATATATAATCACACACAAACTCAGTTTAATTAAAAATGTAGAGCCACAAAATTATTGAGATTTTATTGTCTAAGAATGGATATGAATTGAATTTGTGGCTACCACATCACCACGAAGGATGTATCCACTTAACAAGAAATCTATTATATTCCATCCCTAATCCCTTTATTTATAGATTATCTTCTTCTGCTATCACTCACTACTTCCAATCAGAAAGACTCAAGGACATGGGCGGAGCTTGAGACAAATATTTGGAGGGCCAAATCTATACTTATTAACTAATTAAAATTTTTTATGATTTTATAACATTTTTAAAATATTCAGATTTATAATAAAAGTTGGAAAGAGAAAAAATAGGGAGAAGATAAAATCAAAGAAATAATATTACAAGTATTACTCCTTAAATTTTGATGGATTAGAGAAAACACAAAGAAAAGAAACTTTATAAATTAAAAGCCATATATAGAGGAACTTTCTATCTTCTATGTTATAACTATGATGATGCACGAAGATAAAGCGGCTCCCGTAAAGAAAGCTGGAAAACTCTATAATGGTATTGTTACACTTCACTCTGATTCAGCAACATCATCTATCTGGCAATGTCTTTTCCCGGATCAGTTAAATTTGACAAATACTTCTACTTTTGAGGTTGAGGTTTAGGATTAGAATGAAAAATCAATTAACTTCATCCACAAGGTTTAGTGTAGAATGGGTAAAAGCATAGTAAAGAATACAACACAAAAGTAAATTTCATTGATAAGCTAAAAATTTCGGGCAATTAGATTGGAATATCCAAAAAAATGACAAGATTAACATACCACATGAAACAAAGATTGAATTATAAGCCCCAAAGATATAAAAGCCTGACTTGCAAATGGAAAAATAAAAGAGGGAAAAAAGTTATAAAAAAATTGGGGGCCAAAATTAAAATTTACATTATATTAATTTTAAAAAAAAAGTATTCCAAAAAAGTTTCTCTTTTTTTGGGGGTCATGGCCCCTCTAGTCATGCTAAAGCTCCGTCTCTGTTCAAGGACATATATAGCATGCTCAAAAAATTTCCCATCACTCTCATTTCTGTAAATCAAGTGCTTAATCATGAAGAAGCGAGGCATTACTCAAACGCCAAGGTTAGGAAACGATTTGACGAGCTCAAACATGCGGTGTATGTGGTAGATGACCTCTTGGATGAAATTGCTACTGAGACAATAAAGTTGATGATCGAAGCTGAGAATCAAACTGCTATCAATAATTGTAGGAGTGAGACAGCATAGAAATATCGTTATTTTGCCGCATTTGCTATTGATAAGAAAAATAATAGTTTTAGAGATTAAAATGAAGTGAATTATTATGTGGCTTGACTTTTCTTCTCGCTTTCTGGATTATATTTGTTCGGTTGTAGGTACATTTTAAACTCACTCCTTCAAGTAAAATTGATGAACAAAATCTAATTCCTTGCCTTTTGGTTTTATTTCATCTTAAAATCAATTGCCAAGTAATTATTGGGTGGTCTCCCATTGAAGCTGAAGAAGCCAAGTTGCGTCCTATTCTTAGAGGTAAGGTCTTATTTCCTCTGAGAGAACACGGTTTGTATGTAGCTTCGTGCTTCCTACCGCTACTGCTACCATTGCCATAAGAGTTGAGTTCAGAAGAGAAAATTTGATGTAGAAGAAAAGGAGAGTGAAAGGTATGACAAAAGAAATGGGTGAGGTGGGAGATGACATTGCTTGGTTAGGGTTTTTGGGCAGCAAAACAGGTATAGCTATAAGAGAGTTTTAACATGTGGTGTGATAAGAAAGCCAAATAACTAAATTTGAGCACTGTCAGAGCCGTATAGGATAAGTTATATAAGGGTTTCGGGTTTTTATTTTGAATGAGCCACCAGAAGTTAAACTATAAGCGTTGAACTATAAGCTAGATATACTAGATGAAACTATATATAATGATTAAACAATTAATTTTTTTTCTAACCATTAACAAATTTTTTTAAAAAAATATCCACTCAAATACAGAAATAAATAAGATGTAAGTTATGATGTCGTACATACATATGTGAAACCCATAAATAAAAGAAACTAATGCCAAAAAGAAACTCCAAAGATGAGAAATAGGACAGAGGAAGTATTAGAAACTAGTAGTATTCTCATTGGTGAAACTCTTTCAATATGTGCAATCAATAAAATCATTTAGAAAAATATTTATAAATTTGAGAGATAAAATAAGTAAAGGAAAAGTCTTTTATTTAGAATAAAAATAAATCTCTTAACTAACTCTTACTATTAAGATGGAAGGGAATATATTCTCCAATCCTATCATAGTCAAAATCATCTTTGGGATTTCATGTTTCAAGTTTCAACGTACGTCCAGCACAACTTTTGGTTTCATACTTTAATTGGCTAAACCTTCGTTTTAAATCGAAGTATATAGTCAATCCAACTCATTTATTCTCTATCATTGATCCTTGATATTAACACATATTCTATTTCTAGGGCTTTTATCTTCAAACACATATTTACTTTAAAATAAAGGTGAGACATAAATATGATAAAGATAAAATCTGCTCATTTATTAATAATGAAATACTACAACGTAGAAATGGTACTGATCATTCTCCGCATTGTCTCTAGGACACCTAAATACTAATAGGAGCTCTGTTTCTTATGCCTTGATGAGCTTTCGTCGATGCACAGGAAAGATTTCGAGCACCAATCCACAGCTCTTCCACGGTGCGACAGTAGAGGAACTGAGCTCTAACATCCTGCGTCATTGTATTCCGAAGCCAACCAACAAGCAATCGATCAGTAGAGTACCATTCTTCATAAGCAGGATTCGGTTTGTACCATTCTTCATAAGCAGGATTTGGTTTGGTTCGTCTAGTCTCTGCATCATCAAGAATGAGACGAGGAGGAACTGCTCTAATTCCGTCGATGTGCGATTGAAGCCGGTTTCCTTTGATCAGCGGCAGCACGACGGACTCCCATACCAAGTAATTTCCACGATCCAACTTCATCGTGGTTGTTTGACTGGAGGAACTGAACAATAAATATGTTTTTGGAGTCAAGAACGAAGAAGAACCACGGATCTGAGGCGGCGGAGCTTGCAGACGTAGACATATTGAATGCTTTAGTACCAAGATAGAAAAGAGAGCAAAAATGAGTATAATATTCTGAGCTGCACTAAAGGCAAAGGGCTCAGCTTCCCCTCTTTATGCTGTGAAGTTAATACAATGAATAGTACAAGTGATATAATTTACACTTGTATGCGTATAAGTGGACCGACAGGCACTTATAAACATTAATACTCTAAATTAACTCGATGAAGTTAAGTTAGAACTAATTTTGTGGTAATAAAATCTAAGAAACAAACAATGGATTAGTATCTCTAAGTTGTCCTCCTTATATTTGAATTCTCTCTCTCTCTCTCTCTGAAAGTGCTTGTTTTTATTAAACTCTTTTGTTTTACTTGTTATTGAAAACAATTTTGATTTGCTCAACTTAAACGAGAAAAGGAAATTTGACACCTAATCACTAGTTTGATTGAGTCCTCGTGGGAACGATACTTTTCTTATCACTTTATTACTTGATACGGCCCGTACACTTGCGGAGTCTAAAGGTTATAAGGTTTTTCCCCATCAAACATATAGGGAACAGATTAAAAATTGAATGAGACTACATGTACCTCAAGTACATTTTCCCTTCTTAGTAAGCATGAATTCTAGCAGAACAAAATCAATATATAGATAATATAAATTTCAAGATTTGTCCTTTTTTCAAGTGTTTTTTTTAAGTAATTGGGAAAATCCCATATAAAACTAAAACGCAAGCTAGAATAGGAAAATTTTAAATAAGGTTGGTAAATTCAAGAGTCAGGCATGAGAGAGATGGAAAAGAAAGCCATCATTTCATGTTTGGGACTTTAAGGCATTGGCCATTCATCAAAGTCCTACCCTTTGAAGGAAATGAGGAAGGCGGAGGGCTGGAGAGGAAGGCGGAGGGCTGGAGTTGAAGACGAAGTTTACCCAATTAACTTACAGATCTCTAAGAATGGGTGAGATTGATCCATTCTTAATATGTTAAGGATAAAATTACATGTACTACTAAATATTTTAGGTTGATGGATGCATGCCCTTCTTCTTTTTACTTGAATTATTCTTGATTATCATTTCAGAACTCAACAAATTTATTTGATTTAGCAAACCGTATTTAATTTTATTATATATTAATGTTGATATATATGTGTGTATTGGAAAGCATAAGTTAATTACCTAGAAATAAAACTCTTTTAAAAAAAGAGATGGGGGAGCGAAGAGAGCATTAAAGTTATTTTACTCACATTTTAAAATCTCAAATCGGGTCAATAACTCAATTAAGAATTTGTTAAATTTATTAATCTTATTTAGAATTTTCCTATTTTATCTAACTTTATATGGAATTTCCCAAAATTATTTTGCTTAGCCTTGTTTTTAAAAAACAAAAAACAAAAACAAAAGTGAAACTTTATATTAACTCAAGAAAGTGAGAAACCAGGTAGAAGATAGTTTTATTGTAACATCCAATATTTTTGTTGGTTAATTAATCATCATTTAGAATTAATTAAGAGAAGAAGTAAAATAGGAAATAATTTGGATAAAATGAAAAAACATTGGAATTTTGGGGTAAGTCGTTGTTGCTAGATGAACTCTAAAACTAATAAATAACCTTTTCATTTGAATTCAAATCACATACATAGAAAAAGACTCTCTAAACACACACACACCCACACCAACCAAAAAATAGCTATATGTGTCATACATATGCTTCATTTTCTTAGTGTACGAAAGAAGAAGGAGGTGGAGGAAAATGAAGAAGAACCTGAAAAAAAAACGAAGACAATCATCGCCAAGTCCTTACGTTAAGCATTATCCATTACCGCGGGAGTTTATTATCATCACTTATTACGCTAATCATTTTGTCACCCCCTTCTCTTTCTCTTTCTTATTTTTTATATGTAAAAATTGATCTGAGTTGAGTCCTAGAGGCTCACCAAAGTTAGTGCATGTTTATAATTTCAAGGAACGCTTTCAGAGATACTCATAGATCACTTACCAACAATATACTTACACCGGTGGGATTTTATACACGGCTTTACATTAAAGGAAGAAGAAAAAGAAAAACAACGTAATCGTCATCGTCATCGTCACCGTCGTCATCATTATTTTTATATCTGTATTACTGCTTGATTACCCTATACCCATTGTACTCTAACCCTTCACTAACCTCAAAAAATCTCCTTTGTACTATTTTCTCTCACAAACTTCACCTTCATGCATAGTTTTTCTCATCAAAATCATTGGTTCTAATATCATTATGCTTAAGCCATGAAATTATTTCTAGCTCCATGCAGCAAATATTAGATGGAATCTCATCCATTCTGATCTGTACGTGTAATGCCTTGGCTCTAAACTGAATTGAATTTTCTCCAATTTGACTATCTTTCAAATTATATCTGTTAATTGGTGTTTCAAGTTTCAACGTACCTCAAGCACAGCTTTTGGTTTCATACTTTAATTGGCTAAACCTGAGTAATTCAAATCAAAGTACAGAATCAATTCAACTCATTTCTTTATATATACAACTCTATTTTTTTTGCAAGTGTTGCAACTTCTTCGGATCCGAAGATTAGTGCCCTTTATGAAGAAATGTACCACCCCCTCTGGTCTCTACCATAAGAGCTACTCAATCAAAGAAATTGATTGATTTAAAGAAATGTAATGCATGCGTAACAATTAGATTATATATTGGTTTTTAGGTTTGGTAAATTAGTTTTAGGGAAAAATGATAGTTATATATAAGAAATAGAATGGGTTAAAATCTTATATTTTGTATTAAATCTCATCCTCCTAGCTTTTATAGATATATAATTAGGGACAAAGTAGTTTATATTTGTAAGTGATGAATATATTGCTCCCTTAGGTTTTATGCCATTTTTGTTTATTCTTTTTTAGGAATATTAGCCTCTGATATTATTAGTAAAAGATACTCTCCCTATTTCAAATAAAATAACAGAGTTAAGGGAGAAAAAAAATTGAGGGAAAAAAATTAAAGAATTAAACTGACTGAAACCAACAGCCTGCAGACAACATCCCTTTACTTTGTTTATTGAATAAAAGGGGGGAAAATATGTGGTCCCTCCTTTTCTTTTCTTTTTTGGCATTTGTTTCCACGCCAGTAATCAAAGTGGCAGTTTCTATAGACTTACAAGTTATGTATTTGTAAGTGTGTAGGTAGAACGGAATGTTTATATATATAATCACACACAAACTCAGACGGTTTAATTAAAAATGTAGAGCCACAAAATTACTGAGATTTTATTGTCTAAAGATGGATTGAATTGAATTTGTGGCTACCACATCACAACGAAGGATGCTATCCACTTACCAACAAATCTATTATATTCCATCCCTAATCCCTTTATTTATAGATTATCTTCTTCTGCTATCACTCACTACTTCCAATCATAAAGACTCAGGGACATATATAGCATGCTCAAAAAGTTTTCCATCACTCTCATTTCTGTAAATCAAGTGCTTAATCATGAAGAAGCGAGGCATTACTTAAACCCCAAGGTTAAGAAATGGTTTGATGAGCTCAAACATGCGGTGTATGTGGCTGATGACCTCTTGGATGAAATTGCTACTGAGACAATAAAGTTGATGATCGAAGCTGAGAATCAAACTGCTATCAATAAAGTTGATGGTGCAGGAGTGAGACAGCATAGAAATATGTTATTTTGACGCTTTGCTATTGATAAGAAAAGAATAGTTTGAGATTAGAATGAAGTAAATTATCATGTGACTTGACTTTTCTTCTCGCTTCCTGGATTTTATTTGTTGTGTTGTAGATACATTTTGAACTCACCTCTTCTAGTAAAATTGATGAACAAAATCTAACTCCTTGCCTTTTGGTTTTATTTCATCTTACAATCAATTGGCAAGTAATTATTAGGTTGTCTCCCATTGAAGCTGAAGAAGCCAAGGTTGTGAGTCCTATTCTTAGTGGGTAAGGTCTTGTTTCCTCTGACAGAACACGGTTTGTATGTACCTTCGTGCTTTCTACCGCTGCTGCTGCCACTGCCATAAGAGTTTAGTTCAGAAGAGAAAATTTGGCGTAGAAGAAAAGGAAGGTGAAAGGTATGGCAAAAGAAGTAGGTGAAGTGGGAGATGACATTGCTTGGTTAGGGTTTTTGGGCAGCAAAACTGATATAAATAAGGAAAGTTTTAAATGCATTAAAAAAATACAAGAATATAAATAAGAAAAAAAATCAAAAAAATATTCATGAAGATAATGTAATAAGAGAGGTAATTATTTTACAAACCTATTATTTAGAAAAGCAAGGTTAGGTGCGGTTAGAAATGCATACATAAATTACAAAATGAAGGGTGGACACTCAATAAGTTCGGTAATATATTTTAATAACAAAAATATATTACAATAAAAATAATTACAATATCATTCTTCTACGCTTTATTTTTTGGAAATCCATCATAATTGCCTTATTAAAAAAAAATTCTCAAATTCCCCACCAATAACCAACGTGGGTCCTCCATCTAGCACAAGAAACCCATGAGTTGAATCATCCAAAGTTCCAAACCTGCAGATCCTCATCAGGAACAGATACTTGTCAACCTTCCAGCATTTCACCACCACAACTTGATTTTTTTTTTTTTTTTTTTTTTTTTTTTTTTTTTTTTTTTTTTTTTTTTTTTTTAAGAAATCCCAAAATCCAAGGGGGGCACTTGCCCCCAATCACCAACGTGGGTCCGCCCACGCTCTCACCTATTTAAGGGTTATGTTATTTTTAGGGTTCTTTGTATTGTTTTGTATTTGGGTTTTCTTAATGGGGCTGTAGGAATGAAATGACAATAAAAAGGAGGATTTAGTTTATGACAAAAAAAGTAACTATTATTGTTGTAAAAAACTAGTGTAAAAACTAATGTTGATACGTATTAAGACACAAGTAAAAACTGTCCTCAGTAAAAACGGCTAAAAACATAACATTTTTACTTTATTTTTTAAAAAATAAAAACCTATTTTCATTTCCCCAAAATCAAAACACTATGAAAGATATTGTTTTTATGATGGTCAATTCAAGATTGGGCAAGAAATAGAAAGCTCAAAACTCTCATACATATAATTTTGATGATCTTCCATCTGATGATGATTGGATAGTGGAAAATGAAGAATATTGGAAAGATGTAGACAACTTAGATGTTGATGCCTATGATGAGGAAACCTTTCCAAGTTTTGCAAATGAACTTGTTATAAGAGTAAGAGATCAAGAGGACATTGAGAACATGTAAGTTAATGTGTGTTTATGATTGAATCAATTGATATAATTTATGAATTGTTAAATTTTATTCTTTTGATAGTTTGGAACTTGGTTGTAGGAGTTGTTAAACTCTTTTTTGTGTTTTTGGACTTATGTTTTATATAGTTGTGACTTATATCTTTTAAATATGAAGTTGTCCATTGAATTTTGAGTAGTGATTTATTTTTTTTTTTTTTTTTTTGCTCAAGGATTTATTTTGTTTTTTTACATGTATGTGTGTGTGCATATATATATATATATATATATATATATATATATATATATATAATTTTATATATTTACTTTAAATGGTAAAAAATTTACGTTTCGTGTTGTTTCTACGATTTATGTTTTTACCACCACCCTCGTTTCTATGTAGAAACTCGATTTTAACAACATTGGTAACTATTATGATATTTATATTTGATAAAGAAAAAATTGTTTTTATTTCATTATTCATATTCTGATATTCAATTTGATAGAGATTTTAATAAAATATTTTTTAATTCAATATATTTCAAAACACAATAAAAGATCAATTTACTACATAATTTATAGAATAAAACTTTTTGCTTCTATGATTCTCCATTACTTTATTTGACTTCTCCATGGCTCTGCGGCTTGGGCTTTATTCTATAAAATATTATTTAAATAGGATATATTATGATATAAAGGCTCTAAATAAAAATAATTAAAAAACTTATTTTTTTGATATTGAGAAAATAGGTAAGTGGGAATGAATTTTTTTTTTCCTAACTGAAACGATTTATTTATTAATGAGAAAGTATGTCTCTTTTCTTGTGTAAGAACATGAATAATAAATTACAATAAATATTTATCTAAAAATAAATTATTTTTATTACCAGAGACAAAATTATATTGCTATCTATTTTTTATTTTAAAAAAAAAAAAAAAAACCGTGTGTTAAAAAAGTTGTGGGAAATTCCTCGCTCAGCTATTCAGTGTGCTGAAACATCCTTGCTAAGAAAGTGCCACAGATATCAGAACAGGTGATTATAGTGGCAAATCCCCCGAAGTGCCAAGCTCGTTTAGAAGCAGAACTGATGTAGCTGCATGTTACTTTCGGTTTAGTCTGTACCCATCAAGTTAATCTTGCCATTTTCAATCCACAAAAAAAAAAAAAAAAAAAAAAGGGTTGTGGGAAAGGTGGGAATGGAGCTAGAGATTAATTTAAATCAGAGGGTATAAAAGGTAATAAGAAAAAGGATTGGTGGGGAACTAGGGAGGGAGAGAGGAGGGCCGACACGTGACGTGTCATCCACTCACATCCTCTTTGGAAATGGCTTCTCTCATTTTCCCTTATACAGTTATACCCGTTCCTTTTCCCCTCCCTTATTCTCCTTTTCTCATCTACACCATTAGATGAAAATTTCAATGGTCCATATTTTACATCTTATAAAAGTATTATTATTGTAATTTTAGTTAAAAATATACAAATAAATTTTAACTGCTAAATTTATTTTGGAACAGTTCACGTCTGTAGTGAAAAAAATATTTTAAAAAAATTACTCTATAATAATAATCTACTTCTTTTTTTGGATCAAATTTTAACAATTTAAGTAAAACAAATAACATTTTTATAAGATTTAACATCTGATAAAATTTTGATCCAATGGTAGAGATGAAAAAAATGAAAGGAAAGGAGCGGAAAACGAGAGTGAGGGAAAAGGAGAGAAGCCACTCCCCTCCTTTTTATTGTCATATCATTCCCACAGCTCCGCTCTATGTGTACAAACGATGTCATTTCAACTTAGTGGAGGGAAATGGAGGAGGAGGAAATAGAGAGACCCTGCACCCATTATACACCTTAATTGGGCTACCATTGTCAAGATCAATACTAGAACCAAGGAAACTAGAGCACTGAATTCCTAAAATAAGGCTGTCATGCGTGATTTTTATTGTTAATGATACCTTAACATAATTTTGAACTATTGACCATATGAAATTTTGTGACATCTGTTGTGCTAGGAGGAGTTTCCTGACCAACGGGTGGGTCTTCCTGTCCATCAATAGGGTTTTCTTGGTCAGCCAGAGGACTTCTTGGTAGGGCAAGATGCCTCTGTAGTGTTGGAGGTTCAGCCTGGCAAACGCTAGTACTTGCAAGAGGAGTTTCTTTAGTCAGATTGACATTTGTGGTACCATTTCTACCCATACCTGGCAAATCTTCCAAAAGGCATGCCCATGGTTGGACGAGGGGGATGACCTTGGAAGACAAGTGCACTGAGCAATGCGAGCTAGAGGTAGCCTGAATGGTAAGTGACGTGACTTGGTCTCGTAAGTTTGAATTCTCTTCCTCCAGCTGTCAGAGGCATTCTTGCTGCTTCGTGAATGGTTCCTCCTATTGTGACACCAATATGGCCTGAGTAGCGAGTTGTGTGGTTTGGTTTATCAACAGCTCAGCTAGTTCGGCGATGCTCACTTCGCAGCTAGCAACTGCTTTTGTAATGGTCAGTAACATTGGGAAAAAGATCAAAGGAAAAACAAGGAAAGAAAATGGGTTTTTCGAAGAATTTGTAGCTGGTTTGCCACAAACAACGCCAAATTGTTTGACCTAATTTTGGTTAGTTAGGATCTTATATACAAGGTCACTAACAACAAAAAGAGTTTATAGCAACAAAAAATGGTAATTAGCAAGGGAGATACTTTTATCAATGGCTTATCATGTGTGTACACTGAGAATTGTCAAAAAAGGAGAGAGAATTCAGGGAACAAGTGATACAATAGAGGGAATGCCAAAGAAATTTTATGCCTTCCCCAAGGTGATCCCTACCTCTTTTATCCTTGTGTTTGTTTGTTCGTTCCTATCCTTCCGGATTGTGGGGATGTGGCTGTTACCATATTCACAGGTGCTTGTAGCCTCTCTCGCTTTGGTGGTTTGACATGGCATCTCATGCAGGGCTATGGGCCTAGCCAAGACTCATGGCTTCGTTGGGCCGTGTCTTCCTTATTAGGCTTGCTTTGTATGTCGGCCCAAAGGTTATTGGTTTTTGGGCATACAAATACATTAATTATCTTCATCAATTCCCTCCCTCCCCACACCCCTTGTCCTTGGGTTTGACTGGCAAAAGGGTCAGACACTCTCATCAAAAGGGAGGGGGTTCGATCCTGGAGTTAGTCAAGACGTTGGGCGAGGCATCCTAGGGGTCTACGAAGCAATGGTAACCCAGGTTAAGGTGGAGGCATGTGTACTTTTAGTCCTGAATTCCTGTGGAGTGGGTTCCAAGCCGCCCGCCTGGACTATAGGTGAATCCAACTCTTCTTCTAAAATTTTTATATTAAAAAAAAAAAAAAATCCCTCTCTCCCTCCCCTACTTGATTATTATGGAGAGAACACCAAGTAAAGGATAATTTAGGAAAAAATTGATAAATATGTAAAATAAATCTTATATTTATGACTGATATCAACTCTTCAATTACATTAAGCATCATATGAGTATTAGATTATATTTCGGTTTTGAAGTTATATAAATTAGTTTGAGGAAGAAAAAAAAGTGATAGTAAAATATATAAATGGATGGAGATATTAATTTTTGGATTAAATCAAATCCCCAACTCGCTTTTATACAATTGGGGATTGGAAGTAATATATATTTGTAAGTCATAAATTATATTGCTCGTCTTAGGTTTTTTGCCATTTTTTTTAATTCTTTTTGAGGTAATATTAGCCTGTGAGATTATTAGTAAAAGATACTACAATTATTTCAAATAAAATAACATAAAATTGAGGGGATCAAATTGGAAAAATGAAAAAAATTTTATAGAATTAAAGGCTGCAGACTATATCCATTTACATGGTTTATAGGATAAAAAAATTAAAAAAAAAATATACGTGGTCCCTTGAGTTTGTTTTTGCATTTGTTTCCACCCCTATAGTCAAAGTGGCAGTTTCTATACACTTACAAGTTATGTATGTAGGTAGAACTATACGAACTCAAATGTTTATATATATAATCATATACAAATTCATATAGTTTAATTAAAAATGTAGAGCTACACAAATTACTGAAATTTTCTTTTCCAAAGAGAGATATGAATTTGTGGCTACCATATCATAACTAAAATCAAACTCTTGTTTTATATTATCTTGCCAAATCTCTATGTTGCGTAATAAAACAAAGAATATGAATGATTGAGAAAGAGGAGGGAAGAAGAGAGAAGAATAAGGGAATTAGAGATGAAACTGAATATAGCAAAATATATGAGAGTTAGTTTTGATCCTAATTATAGGACAAAATTATAATTTTTGTAAATTTCTTTCTAAAATACCTATTGGTACTTTCTCAATAATAATTAGACACAATTATAATTTAATAATGTACCTATATATTATACAAAGTAAGTAATGCTTGCAACTCATTAATGTCCTATATATCTCAATTTTACTTTTAAAAAAAAAAAATTTTTTTTAACCAAATATTGGTGTGAAGAATTAAGATTCACTCACTGTTAATGCTATCATGCCAGCCACGATGACAATTCTAAAACCCATTCGAAGGTAATTGCCAGTAAAGCATATTTTATGAATAAATAAAGGTTTGATACTATATTAAATATGGGTATTCTAGAAAAATAAATATAATTAATAAATTAAACTATTATCTTTAATCTCTCCAAAATATGATAAATATATCTTATAATTAGGACTGGATGGAGTATAAAAGTCTTTCAGTTCAGGGAGGGAAATGTTGTTGGTTTATTAGTTTTTTTATAAACATAGAATTTTAAACTTAATGAGTTAAATAATTAATTTTCTCTTTCTGTTACAAATTTTTTTTTTTTAAAAAAAAAAAAATCTCTGCACAACTACAAAAATAATATAGGAGTGAGCTATAATGTCGTGCGTAAAAATAAAAGAAACCAATATAGAGATCAAATGCCAAGATAGAAAACCAGACTTCATGTTGCTGAGTCAAAACTGAATTAAAAAGGCATGTATGCCATAATGGTGAATGTGGTTAATTTTTTACTGTATGGTATATATCAATGTTTTTATGAATAATATAAATTTAATTTAATTAAATACATATTTCTATGCCAAAAAAAAAAAGATATCCTCTGTTTTTTAAATCCTTCAAGCTAAAAGCACTGTATGGCAGACAGGCAGAGTACTAAAAACTTAAAACTACAGACCGAAGTATATACATATTGGAGCCTACAAATTAGGCCTAGCCTTCGAGATTTAAAAAAGTTAGTTTAATAAATTATTTATAATAAATGTGTGTTGGTTTTCTTAAAAGTGAATTTTAATAATTTATATTGGAAACAACGAGTATTCTCATTGATGAAACTTCCCAACATGTGCAACTAATAAATCATTTAGAAAAAAGATTTATGAATTTGATAATAAGCTAAGTTATAACTCCTTTCATTTATCATCAAATAAACCTCTAACCACCAACAAACTTTAGTTCAGGTGGTAAGTGGTCTCATCTTCTAAAAGAAGAATACAAATTTAATGTTCGGATAGTATATTTGTGAAGAGAGGCAAAAGCCTTGCATGTTCTTGTTAGTTTTGAAAGGGAGAACCTTAATTAAATAAAAATAAATGAAGCGCACGAATTTGAACTGTCCAAATTTGATCCAAACATTTAAAGGAAGCACATCATCTATTGCGGTAATTTGAAATAGATGATATGTTACCCTCTGGATGCTTGATTGAAATTGGACAGTTCAGATGGAAGTATAATGAGGGATGATGAGAGAGCCCCTAATGAGAGTATCTGCTTCCTGAAGCACACAGAGCACACAGAGGTGACACCTGACCCGATCTGAGGACATATGGGAGTATAATGTCAGATTGAGGAAACAGGTGTCAGGTGGGTGGAGTATGGATTTGAGGAAACATCAAACTCATGCATGAAAATCCAACACAACACCTCTATCATTCTTCACCACCTCAATCTTCTCCACCTCCACGTGTTCCTTCTCTAATCCATCTTCTTCCTCTCTGTCTCTCTCTTTTCTTCTGAAGCATATATCAATCTATATATCTATCTTCCACACATATCACATTATTCTCTGGACAGCCATGGATGAGTTGATGAACTCAGTGCTGAACTTGGTGGTCCCTCCAGTGAGTTTGGTAATGCTGGGTTTCGCATGGCCTGCTTTGTGCTTCCTCAGTGCCTGTGAGCGCCTTTATCAGAGCTTTAATGGTGACCATATGCATGGTAAGGTCGTCATTATCACTGGTGCTTCTTCTGGCATTGGAGAGGCAAGTTCTTTTTTCTCTGTTCCTTTCATTATATATATTCATTGTTTTCTCTGCCAAACCAGATTGAGTTCTTCATAATTATTAAAGAATACCAGAGTCAGATTATATATCTATATAAAGTTATTTATCATGCATACTGTCTATATGTACAAAAAGTTTAGAGTGAACCAAGTAATGTAGAGACCATAATTTTTGGAGTTTAAATGATCTTGTGAGAGTTTCCGAATTAATTATGTTTTATTTAAAAGTTATCAATTTCTGTGTTGGTTTTGGATGTAGACAGTGAAGCAAATTAAACAAAGGGAAGGAGAGGAATTATTGGTAGCATCTATTTTAAAAAAAAAAAAAAAAAAAATTGTTGATTTGGTTGATCCTGTTTTGAAATTGAACCAAATTGTATGTATTAATATGGAAAGAACAGAGCAGATTAATCAAGTAAATTAAGCAGCCTTTACTGTTTGGAATGTGTTATGTGAGTTTCCATGTAAATGTGGAAAGCTATGATTGAAAATACAGTGAATTGTGAATGAAAAATCAAAGAGAAGAAGAGCAAATAATCAAGCAGCATTTACTCTTGGGAATATATATATAAAAGTTTTCCTTTAATTTTGATCTGATTTTTGGTTGTATTTTCAATTGTCTGTTACTTTGCTGGATTGTACATTCGAAATGGCAGCAAATTGCATATGAGTATGCAAAGAGGAGAGCAAATTTAGTGTTGGTGGCGCGCCGAGAGCAACGGCTACTATGGATTGCCGAGAACGCAAGGCAAATAGGCGCGAATTACGTCATAATTATGGCTGCAGATGTAGTCAAGGAAGATGAATGCAGGAGATTTATCAATGAAACCATAAGTGTTTTTGGACGTGGTATGTCTCATATGCTGCATACAAATATTTATAGCACAATAATTGTTTTTGTTGTCCTTGGCTTTGAAAGTGCAGGAAATATTGTTAAATATAAAATTCAGTAGCATGGTATTTAGATTCTTATCTTTGGGATAGAGACTGAACTTGATAACTTTGAAAACTATTCAGCGCTATAATCAGTTATATATATATATATATATATATATATATATTGCCAATGACTTTATGAACTAGTAACATGAAGCTCTCCTATAAGTAGGTTGCAGCTTCAATCTGGTTTGTAATATCATGTCATGAGTGTTTGCTCCTCTAAATCAATGTGTGTGTATGCACACAGATGTATATCAGTAATAAACAAGACAGAAATCTTGTTTTATAGGGAACTATGTATCTTGTTTGTGTTTATTATTGCAGTGGATCATCTTGTGAATACAGTAAGTCTGGGACATACATTTTACTTTGATGAAGTTGCAGATGCATCGGTTTTCCCGCTTCTTCTTGTAAGAATTTCAATTTGCAGGATTTTTGTTCCCTTAATTAAAAACAATGGGATAAATCTCACAATTTATGAAATAATTAATTAATAATGTGGTCTAAACATGTTCATTAATTCTCAGGACATCAATTTCTGGGGTAATGTTTACCCAACATTTGTGGCTCTTCCTTACCTTCTTCAGAGCCATGGCCGCATTATTATCAATGCATCGGTGGAGAATTGGTTGCCTCTGCCAAGGATGAGCTTGTATGCTGTAAGTACTTATCCATTAACTCTCATAATTAAGTCTAACATTCTTGCTTTCTTGTGAGTGTTTTGATAACTTCTGAAACTGTGGTTTCAGAAACCTCTTTCAAAAAATCCGACAAAACTCCTCTCGCATATTTACTTCATAAATCGTAAAAGTTATTCTTAAAAAACTAATTTAAACACACAATCAATACATTAATACTTAGTTTCAAAAGCTTACCTTTAACATGGCTCTTCCTCAATCCACGGTTCAACCTATTTGAGGCTGAATAAAATGAAACTGGAACTGCCTTAAAAGGTTTGATATATATTGATATCAACAAGACACCTAGCTAAATGAACGAGTCAAAATCACTGATCTCAATTTGATCAAAAAAGGAATAAGGTGAAATTTCTGGAGGGAGAGAGATATTTACACACTAGATTGGGATTTTGCAAAAGTGATAACTGATAAGAACAACATTGAACACTAGTTCATGTTTTTGTACTGGGTGGAAGAGAATTATTTGGGTGTTGATTGTGTGCTAATTGTGTACATGGTAGGCTGCAAAAGCTGCATTAGTGAACTTCTATGAGACACTAAGATTTGAACTGAAGAATGAGGTTGGAGTTACCATAGCAACACATGGTTGGATTGGGAGTGAAATGACAAGTGGCAAGTTCATGATGGAGGACGGCGCTGACATGCAGTGGAAGGAAGAAAGAGAAGTGAGTTGTTTTAATTTCATGTCTGATATCGTCATCATTTCTCTGTTTTCATACTTGCTCTGACTCAGTCATGAACAAATCATATCTGCATTGTTGCTAATTAATCAGTTCTTGTGTTAGGTGCATGTGAGTGGTGGATCTGTTCAAGAATTCGCGAGATTGATCGTATCAGGGGCATGTCGAGGCGACATGTATGTGAAGTATCCGAGTTGGTACAATGTTTTTGCGCTATTCCGGGTGTTCACTCCTAACATTCTCTATTGGGTCTTCCACTTACTGATTTCGCCCCAAGGTGCCAGAAGAAGTTCCTCTCTTTTAGGTACCGGAAGGCCTATACCTTATTCTGTAGGTACCCCTGACTAAAAATTAGACCAAAATCTCTTGCACGTTATATGGTTTGGACCATCCTTGTCAGATTTTGATGGTTTAGATTTTCTTAGAGAAAAAATAAGATTTAAACCATCATCTTATCTGAGTTAGAGAATTCAGATCAGATGTGTGTCTTGCAGGGGATTTACCTTAAACTTTTTACTTTTTAAGGAGCCAAGAGCTAGCTCCTTTTGTCTGTGAATGAAGTCTACTATATATGTAGATTTAATTGAACTTGTTTCCATGAGTTTTGATGTGATGAGAAACATTCTCAACAAGTAGTGTAGCTGTACCAACTTGTCAACTTTGAAGTTGTATGCAAATTAATCGTGGGAAATAAGCTTGTGTATGAATCCATGGCGAAAATAATTAGTGTAGTTGTGCTGAACATTTAAAAGTGATACTTTTACTTGACAATTTTGTAAGTAGAAAATAAAACTAGTCAAAAAAAAAACACATGTCAAGAACTAATAAGTAGTACAGTCACTAAATAATTCATGGTCTTAATATACTATTTGTAGAATGAAGTGCTGAAAACACACGGCTAAAATTTATAACTACTGTTAGTTAAATTAAGTCAGCATTTAAGTTATAATTATATCTTGTTCTGCATAGAATTGATAGGCCTATATATGGAGGGCCTGTTTGAAAAATTCACTAAAAGTTGAAGTGATTTATTAAATCTCAAAATGATTGATAGATTAATTAGTAACCAATCTATCAATAGACTAGGAGAATGTGAACATTTTGCCATTTTGGCATGCAACTCTTGTGGGTTTTGGCAATAGATGAAACAAAGGCCAAAAAACTAGATTGTGAAACTACGTTGGCCAAAAAAAAAAAAAAAACAGAAAGAAAATATTCATACTTATGTGATTGTTCATTCATTCAAAGAAAATAAGTGGCACATATAAATGTGATAATTTTTTTCTTATTTTGAGAATCAGACTAAACTTCTAGTTCGAAGTCAAAAAAAGATGGATACGAGTTTAAATTTGAGGAATAATAATTTATCTAATTTTCTTAACATCAATTTTTTTTTACCAAAATAAATGTGTTGATTCGGATCTCATTGTTGTTGTTGTTGCTGCTACTGACAGAGGCTGCATGAAAAATAATGAAATTAGAGAGTAATATCATATTTAAGGACTATTAAGATATTAACAAATTATAGTTATTTCTTGAAATAAAGATTAATAATTTAAAAAAATTATCAATTAAAAT
Source organism: Acacia acuminata (assembly GCA_019022655.1). Classification (NCBI taxonomy): domain Eukaryota; kingdom Viridiplantae; phylum Streptophyta; class Magnoliopsida; order Fabales; family Fabaceae; genus Acacia; species Acacia acuminata. The sequence goes on from JAFJYI010000131.1 coordinate 1,020,492, forward strand.
AATATCCATTTCAATTGTTCAATTTAATTAAAATAAGGGTTAAGGTGCATTTTTGCCACGGAAGTTTTGCTAAAGGAGCGCCCAGCACCCAGAAGTTTTTAGGGTACCAAATTTACCCCGGAAGTATTAAAAAGATATCAAATTTACCCAAAAGTGACGGAAGTCCACGTAGATCGTTAAAATGTGAGGTGGCATGCCACCTCATCAATCAAAAGTATCATTTTTGCCCTGGAAGTTTCATTAATGAGCAATTTTGCCCCGGAAGTTTTCAGTGAGGAGCAATTTTGCCCCGGAAGTTTACAAAAGTAGCAATTTTGCCCTTCTTTCTCCCAATATTAAATTTGACTATTAGATCAGTCAAACACCACACATGTCATGTCTTGAAAAGGTCGAACTTGGAGTCAGAGAAGGAGATCCTTGACATATTGAGCTCAAGGCGGCCAGAATTTGTGAAGCCGAACTGGTCACAGGGACTAGAGCCGGGAAATCGGGCCCTGTAGGGCTCGAGTTTGAAAAATAAGCTAGAAATTTGAAATTGGGCGCAAGGCCGCCCTAGAGGGCCTCGGGCTTAATCAGGGGCTGCTAGTTGTATAGGACCGATCATTTGTTTAGATCATAAGTGATGCTTCCTGTGACCAGTTCGGCTTCACAAATTCTGGTTGCCTTGAGCTCAACATCTCAAGGATCTCCTTCTCTGACTCCAAGTTTGACATTTTCAAGGCACGACATGTGTAGCGCCTTGATTTAATAGTCAAATTTCATATGCGGGAAAGAAGGGCAAAATTGATACGTTTTATAAACTTCCGGGGTAAAATTGCTCCTTAGTGAAAACTTTCGGGCAAACTTGCTCTCAGTGAAAACTTCGGGACAAAAATGATACTTAACTCTTATTGGGTTGATAAGGTGACATGCCACGTGTCATGAGATAGCATACTACGTGTACACTCAGTCAAACTTAACGGTCAAAATTAACGGATGGGCAAATTTGCTACCTTTTTCATACTTCCGGGGCAAATTTGGTACCTTTTTCATACTTCCAAGGTAATTTTGGTACCCAAAAAACTTCCGAGTGCTGGACGCTCCATTAGCAAAATTTCCGTGGCAAATTTGATATTTAACCCTTAAAATAATCTCCATACTTTGAAGTTATTGGGATTTAATAGTCAGTTGCGCATTATTTTTTAAATCTCTTGGTTCTTCAATCCTTTTATGTATCATCCAAGGGAAGAGCCATTTAATTTGATATTTTTGCCCAAAATCCAACGAATATAATGGCCTGAAAATAAAAATGAAGGTTCGCCCCAAAATAAAAGAAGAAGAAAGGCAAACAGCCAAACAGCGAAGCCTGGAAGTTTGGAGGGAGAAAAAGAGTAATGTTGCAAGCCATCAAAACGGAGGACTTGAAATCCCTAAATTGAAACCGACACAAATCGGAGCAATCCTCCTTTTACTGAACAGCTACTGGTGGTGCTAAGTTGGGGTGAATTTGCTACAACGTCGAACTTCTTGATCCTCACTTCAAGGACTGAGCGCCGAGAGGAAGTTCTTCAAATTTTCGTTTTATAAGGTTAGTGCTTGTATTCTTCAATATTGGAAATCTGAAGCTATTGCTCTAATTTTGAGCTGAAATCCAATACAAGCAATTCTCTTTGTCTGCCGTCTAAATGGACTGAGCTGAATCACAAGCCATCGCTTCAATTGTTATTGCTTTTGTTTTCCCCCTCATTTCAAAGTCCGATATAAAGCTTGTTCATTAGTTGGAATCCTTCCATAAAAAAAATGCTCTTTATCTGATGAAATGATCCGCTTAATGGACTGAGTAGCTTGGAAAGATTTCCACCGACAATAGGCATTGAGAAGAGGCAACTCAGTGTATATTTATCTACGTGGTCAAGGTCAGTGACCTATTCAAGCCCATCTTGTCTATAATCCATATTAACTAAAATGGGACGGTTCACTAGAAAATTTTGAATGTGAACAGTCAAAAATTCAGCTGCGTAGGGTAAAAGATTAGAACTTGCCTGAACAATGTAAACACTAAAACAAACTAGAAAGTACTGATGGCTTATGGAACCATTTTGCACCACCACATCACAGCGAAGTTGTCCTTTCAGCCAAAGGGAGCTTGCTTTTATTTTTGTTTGGTAGCTGTCTGGGACTGCAAATCCCTTGCCTTTTGGTTGCTACAATGGGGCATTCTCTGTTCGCTGCACATTTTTTCCTTTTTTTTGACATGCCGTGTGGGATATAGTTTATCCATGTTCCCATATGGGTAAGACCATTAAAAAAATGGTAACCGAAGTAGTTAAGGTCACGGCTAAAATATTTCAAACATTCGGACAAATTGATGGCAATGAATGTTTAGGGCCTAACTTGATGAGAGTGGTCTGCTTCAACGACTCGCATGGTAGCTTACTCTAGTAAAAGTGGAATAGGAGTCTCTATTGGCCAGTCGACTGAGAGGGTGAGTCCAGTGGGACTGGAGTATGACACAATGTTTATGTTAGTCCATGTATGAAGTTTCTGCCTGAATTTTGATCAGTGTTATGTAAATTAGGAAGAAACTATTACTTTTAATCAAGTTATAGGACAACAGTGAAATGAAAATACATTAAAGGATGAAATTGAAACTTACCTCAAACGTAAGGGTTTAGTAATATTTTGCTGAGGTTCATATATCCTTAAAGAGAAAAGTTATAGCACCCAATAGCCAATTGAATTATTGCTCCCCTAGGAACTGTGACGATTGGAAATCCTAACACATGAATTGGATCAAGCAGAGGCTGCATAGGAAGAGCGAAGAGAAAGGGGAGGATTATGTGCTCAACTGCTGGTCAATAAAAAAACAATTTACAAATACCTGTTAAGTTTTTCTTTTAAAATAATAATTGGAGAACGTCGAGGTTATTTCCATCAAATATTTTAAGTTGTTGAATTTCACCCATTTGAACATTTATGATAACGTCCATGCTTGTAATTTAAACTTGTAGTTTTTGCTGGGATTTCATGGAAACAAATATTCCCAATTTGGCAAATCTTCTTCAGCTGTGTATTAGCAAGAAAGCTCTCCTAGCTGGTAAGGTTCTCCATGCACGAATCTTACGTCTGTCCCTTTCTTCTGACACTTTTCTCTCCAACCACCTAATTGAATTGTATTCCAAGTGTAATGATGTAAGTGTTGCCTATCGAGTGTTTTGTAAAATACCTCAAAGAAATGTATATTCCTGGAATGCCATCTTGGGTGCTTATTGTAGACATAACAATTTGCGTGATGCTTATAGATTGTTTCTACAAATGCCTGAAAGGAACAGTGTGTCATGGAACACTATGATTAGCACAATGGTACGAACTGGATTTGAACAGCAGGCGTTGGATACTTTTGACTCAATGATGTTGGAAGGAATTAAACCCTCCCACATTACATTTGCTAGCATATTGAGTGGATGTGGTGCTTTGGCAGATGCTGAGTTTGGCATGAAAAGCCATGGTATTGTGGTCAAGGCTGGTCTTGACAGAAATTTGTATGTTGTCAATGCTCTTTTGTTCATGTATACTAAGTGCGGGTTTGCCAGGGATGCAATCCATATTTTTAGTGACATTACTGATCCTAATGAAGTTTCTTTTACTACAATGATGAGTGGATTAGCTCGAACAAATCAGGTAAGAGAAGCTTTCAATATGTGCAGGCTAATGTTGAGAAAAGGTGTTCATATTGATTCTGTCTCTTTGTCAACCATCTTGGGTGTTTGTTCAAAAGCAGGATTTGAGGAAATTGGTCTCTATGGTCAAAATTATGGCTTTTCACCAATTGTTCAGGGCAAAGAAATACACACGCTGTCAATTAAACTAGGCTTTGAAAGAGACCTCCATTTGAGCAATTCACTGCTTGATATGTATGCAAAAAGTGGAGACATGAATAGCGCTGAAAATATGTTTGCTAATTTGCCTCAACTGAGTGTTGTTACTTGTAATATAATGATCGCAGGTTATGGAAATGTGTACAATAGTGAGAAAGCTTTAGAGTATCTGCAAAGAATGGAATCATATGGATTTGAACCAGATGATGTTACTTATATTAATATGCTAGCAGCTTGTGTCAAATCTGAAAATATTAGTACTGGGCGTTATATATTTGACAGCATGCCATGCCCAAGTTTGACTTCATGGAATGCTATGCTCTCAGGCTACGTCCAGAATGCATATCACAAAGAGGCAGTTGAACTGTTTAGCAAAATGCAGTTCCAATGTGTACGTCCTGATCGGACTACTCTGGCCATTATTCTCACTTCATGTGCTGAAATAGGACTTCTTATTGAAGGAAAACAAGTTCATGCATGCGCGCTAAAGTTTGAATTATATATTGATCTGTATGTTGCCAGTGGCCTTATCAATGTTTACTCAAAATGTGGGGAAATGGAATTGGCAAAGCATGTATTGGGCAACCTGCCTGAACTAGATGTTGTTTGCTGGAACTCAATGATAGTGGGGTGCTCAATCAATTCTCTTGACCAAGAAGCTTTCTCTTTCTTTAAGCAGATGAGAGAATCGGGCATCACTCCTTCCGAGTTTTCATATACTAACATATTGAATTCATGTGCAAAACTTTCTTCATTACTGCAAGGACAGCAGATTCATGCACAAATCACTAAAGATGGCCATGTTGATGATATATTTGTGGGGAGTTCTCTTATTGAAATGTATTGTAAATGTGGAGTTGTGGATGGAGCCAGGTTTTTTTTCAATATGATGAAATTTAAAAGCATTGTTACTTGGAATGCAATGATCCATGGTTATGCCCATAATGGGTGTGGTATTGAGGCTGTTTGCCTTTACAGGGAATTGATCCAATCAGGTGAAAAGCCTGATGATATTACTTTTGTAGCTGTATTAACGGCATGTAGCCACTCTGCTTTGGTTGATGAAGGTGTTGAAATATTCAATTCAATGCAGAAAAATTATGGAATCATGCCCATGGTAGATCATTATACTTGCATTGTAGATTGTCTGTGTCGTGCCGGGCGGTTCAATGAAGCAGAAGTCATTCTAGATAGCATGCCATGCAAAAATGATCCAGTCATTTGGGAGTTGTACTGAGCTCATGTCGCGTTCATGCTAACCTAAAATTAGCAAAAAGAGCAGCAGAGGAACTCTTTCGACTGGATCCTCAAAACTCTGCTTCTTATGTGCTTCTTGCCAACATGTATTCTTCTGTGGGAAGATGGGATGATGCAACACGTATTAGAGATATGATGAGTGACAAACAGGTACATAAGGATCCTGGTTATAGCTGGAGTGAGTTCAAGAATGAGATGGAGGACAGTAATCGTGATGGGTTGGTTTGCAATGTCAACTAGGGAATGATATCTCTTTATCATGCTAAATGAAATCAAGGCACCTATGCAGAGATTTTTGTGACTGTTGCAAGGGGAAACTAGCTTCTCAAATTTGACAATGGTTAGTTTGATACGGTGAATTCCCCTGATAGGTCCTCAATGAACTTGAGTGGGATTACAGCTTATTGCTCACTATTAAACTTGAGTTAGTTCACATCTGGCATGGGGTCTATGTGATACAGATTTGATCGCTTGAAATTTGAGATGAAGCACGTCCCTTTCAATATCAGAAAAGTACTGCCATACTCATTTGGGAATATGCACAATCCAGACATTGCAACATGGAGACTATTTGCTTTGAGAATGTGTTGCCCTGGGGTAAATTGATAATCGGTCATAGCTTCCTGGAACTCTTAAGATGTTATTGTCTCCAATTTAGGGCTTTTCCTTCCCAGCACTGTAGCTGTGTAGACTCATATCTTCCTTCAACACCCACCATCTCATTCATAACTGAAAATTTGTTTTCCAGTCCAGACTTACTATTTCTGTGCTCCCAAAATTATCAGCACCAGTTTAACCATGCTCAAAGAGCAAAATGATAGAAAACCTTCCTTAGATACCAGCCAAAAAGAGAACAATATCAGAAATGTAGAGATCTACATCTGAATTTGGTGGAAATCCAGCGGACACACCCAGTCCTAGATCAAGGAGCAATACCAGAAATAATAATAAAACCAGAAGATATAGCCTCTGGGATTCAAGACTGGGCATTGTTGTTACCGTCCAGGCCATGGCATTCCCTCCCTTCCTCTTTCTTCCTTTCATTTTTTCCCAAATCCTCCCAAAAGTTTTCCCCTTGAAAACTCCTGCAAACAGGCATATGTATTGCTTCCTCTGGTCCTTAATACAAGACCCATTTTATGGTTCAATTTTTTAATTAAAACAGGTCTTATATTAAGGACAAGAGGGATATTATATTATTTCACCAGTCACACACATGTCAACCTTGCACCATCTTTTCTTCAATATCCATGCCTGTTACTCTCCTTATGTACCTTAGCAATTGGTAGTCTAGTCTACATATGAGCTTGATGACTATACTGTTTGTCCTTTGTTTCCTTCTATTGCTATAAAGGGGCTTTTTGTGTCCTCTGGTTAGTCACTTTCCATTCTCTATAAATATATTCTTGGCACTGAATCTGACAAGTCAACAGTTAAGGTTGGGATGATGAACAAATAGGTAAAATGAGTGCAAGCTTTGGGTTTATGTTGCCTAAGAAGGCAGAACAAGTGACAGGCATATTGTTTTCCAAAATTCTGAGGACTGTCTTCTTATACCAGTTCCAAGGATTTTGTATCTTTTTCTTTCCAGTTTTTCCTTTTACATTGGCTTGATAAATACAGAAGATTCATTTCTTTTTGCATTTGCTCATCTCGTTACACTTTTGAGGCCATTTCGCCTTGTTATTGAACAATATAATTCAGTAAAGCGTCACGTTTTATGCCTCTTTAACATTTTTCTTAAATGCAAATATGTACTACCTCCGGTACTAAGTATACTAGCTAGACAAGGTTTACTTTAGTATAAATATAAGATATCAATCTATCAACACAGACACAAAATTGATCTAACATGTAAAGTCTTGTTAAATCTCTCTGGGTCTTGAGTTCGTATTCTAGAAGAGACACATGTGTCTCATTCTACCAATACAGTCACGGATCTTGAACCGAATACTGGATGATAATATCAACAACCAAAAAAACAAAAAACTTCAATCTACTTTGTCCCCCAATTTATAATTTTCTCTTCGAAGTATCCCTAGTTATTATACATTAGCAGGGATTTCCATCAAGAGTACTTACAATGCACATAATCATAAAGGGTATTATAGGCAAACCAAAACTTATTCGATACAAATAACTAATTGAATCAACTTAGTCTATGTCCACAAATTAATTAGGGAAAATTGAAGAAAAATACTGTTAAAATAGGTAAAAGACAAATAAGGGAAACCGATATTTGAAATCTAAAGCCAGACTTCAAGGTGGAATATGGGATTTTCAAATCTTTCCAAATAATCAATTTCCCCCAAGTAAGTTTTGAAGCCACACATGTCAAATGTCATTAATAACTCAGGTATAGATAATAACAACTTCATAATCAAAAATAATAACTTTAGTATATGTATTGACTACTTGACCTCTTCAAATGCTGTTAAGCATCATTAACAACTTAGATATTGATAATAACAACTTCAGAATCGTAAATAACAATTTTAGTATACATGTGTGATTAACAACTTAGTATAAATAATAACAACTTCGGAATCTCAAATAACATGGTAAGCTTGCAATGGTAATTACTGAGGCTTAACCATGCACCCTTTCATTGCGTCACTGTTTTTCTCCTTTGAAAAAAATCAGTATATTTCTTCCCCTGAATGATACTAACAGTTATCGATATGAATTGTGGAAAGTGCAAGGAAACACAGTTCATAAATTAAGCTTTAAATAGTATGGTTCTTCTCAGATTCGGTGCAAATATAAGAGGCTTATTCCACCTTTATGTAATTTTTTGAGAATTTTACTGTGAAATAGCTCGATAACATTACTGAACATGAAATATCAGTAATTGCAAGAGGTCAGTCAAATATTTTATTTTTAAAGCAACGGTGAGATTTCTACTATATGATCTGGAGGTTACAAATTCAAATCTTAGAAATAGACTATATCCTTATAAGAATAAGGTTGTGCACATTTATCCTTCCTCAGATTCACCTAGTTGGGAGCCTTGCATATTGAGCCGTCTTTCTATCATAGATAACTCTAAAATGTATGATATTGATAGTACCACTCTGATCCTTATCACAAGTCTAATTTGACCAATTCTCATGTAGCCAAAAAAAAAAAGTAACACATTTAATATGTTTGAGATTGATTGATTTTTCAAATTTGCCCTTATTTAATACTCATACATACGTATTGGAAAAAAGATGCTATTAGTACATTTTCTCTCACTTATTCAACGGGGTAAAATTGAAAATTATCATTAATGATTCTCAAAGTAGACTTATGTCTAGGACAAAATTTTTTGGGCAAATTGAACTTATAATAAAGACTACATGGGTACTACCAATTGTGTTTATAAAAAAAAATAAAAAGTCTAATTATAGTTCTCTTCCTAAAGTATTCTCTTATATTTCTTGGTAGATCAAATTGTACTTATAAAGGACGAGAGTAGTACTACCAATTATGTTTCTTAAAAAATAGGGAAAACGATAAGAAAATATCACTTAAATTTCAAAATCTCCAATCAATCTTGTTGTATATAAGAGTATAGGTATTAACTGTTAGTTCTCAATTTACAAATTTTGATGATAACAAACTTGGAAAAGAAAAAGAGGACTTGATGATTCAAATCACTCGAGTGTGTGCTTAAAGACACTCGAGTATACAACATGATTTGAACTAAAGCTTGAATTAGAAAGTTGTCATGGAAAACTGCTATGAAGTGTTCTAAGATGAACACTTGAGTGTTGGCCTCACACTTGTAGAGTTTTTGGTTGACACTCGCATCTCTTATGGAAGTGTTGTATTGAATACTCAAGTATTTAAGTGAACACTCGAGTGCTAGTTCAACATTCGCTAAGAATTTGCCTGACACTCGCTTCAAATTTATTGTCTATCATCTTATTACTTTTGAATATTACTCGTATTACTTCTTAATACTACTAAACATATTTGGTTATGAGTTTCAGATGATTTGAATCATGGATTACATCTAAAAATACAAAAGCAAGTTTCTGTGTCACAACAGTAAATACGATCATAGAAAAACAGAGCAGATGTAAGCAATCCCAGAGCAAGTCAATGAATATCACCTGAAGCATCAATTGCGGCAAAGCGAAAGCAATCCAACCTTAAGCAATTGCAAAGTAGACCAAAGGGATGTCATGTGAAGATCTATTGCAGCGATGGGAAAGAAATCGAACCTTGAAATCTTCCAACGTCTTCAATTTGTGTCTAATGGAAATCTTCATTAGGCTAACGGATAGTTTGAACACTCAAGCGGAAAGTTTAGACCTTCACAACGGTCATTAATGGTGTTTAACTATAAATACATGAGCATTCAATATGGAGCCAACCAACAAACCACACGATCAATTATTGTTCATTCATTGCTCATAAATTCTTGTGAAATGTCTTTTGACATTTTTTTTTCATCAATGATTATATATATACTCTGCAAGAGGGTCATTCAATCAATTTGATTTCTGTAAAATTTCAAGGTAGTAGGACTTTGAGTGATAGTTAGATTACAACTAGTAAGGGGGAGTAAATCCGATAATGATTACTTTATATTAAGGTACCAATAACCTAGTTAATCTTGGAATAATAATGAAAATCTCAAAAAATTAAGACCGAACCGACATGCATAGTTCGGTCACATCTGTCTAACTCTCTCTCTTTGATTTATTTATTTATCATTTGTTTAAATTTTTAATATCACCTAATTCACCTTCTCTTAGATGAAACGTTGAAACTAACATTAATTGCACTCGAATAGCAATTGATAACCAATTTTAATAAAAAATCACTTAATTTAAATTCTAAAGTCCAAATAATATTTTCTTAACTTTTTTTTAACAGGCAATTCTAATTACAATTCTCTTCATACAATTATTAAACAATTCAGTATGGAGCTCTTCTGTGGGCCATGCTGGCACCGTATTGATATAGAAAAGAAAAGGCTATATGCATGGTGCGCACGGACAAGGGATATGGTTTGGACCACACTAACCACTAAAAATCAGACGCAGGTGGGATTTGAAAAGCGTGTGTTCCTTTTGGATACTTATGTGTTGATGGTTGACCTGATCATACTATTTGAAATGGTAAAAGACGAAAAGCCAATATTTAAAATTTTAAGCCAGTGGAATCTGATATTTCCAAATCTTTCTAAATGATCAATTTTCAGTTAAGTTTTGAAGTCGAACATGTCAAATGTCATTAATAACTTAGTATAATAAAAAATAACAACTTCAATATACATATAGACTATATGACCAGGGGCGGAATCAGGGGGCTAGGGTGGCCCCGCCCCCCCCCCAAAAATTACACAATGACCCAAAATTTTTAGAAATTATGCTTTAGCCTCATAAAAATTTTAATTTTTTCATTTTAGTCCCTATCAAAAAGTCTCATGAATGGACTAAATTGAAAATTTTGAAATCTTTATGAGGTGAAATCATAATTTATGAAAATTTTGGGTCCAATTCTGTAATTTTCGCCTCCTAATTTTAAAGCTGACTCCATTGGGTTTCAGTATGTAATTTTCGCCCCCTTGGTTTTCCATCCTAGCTCCGCCCCTGTATATGACCTCCCTAAATGCTATCAAACGTCATTAACAACTAAGGTATGAATAGCAACAACTTCAAAATTGCAAATAACAATTTTAGAATGATTACTTGACTTCATCAAATCTCAATAAGCTTGGAGATAATATTTTGCAGCCACATATGTTAGATGTCATTAACAATTTAGGTATAGAAAATAACAAATTCAAAATCTCAAATACCGACTTTTTTCATGGTAAGCTTGCAATGGTAATTAGTACTGAGGCTTAGAACCCATTTGAATGGGCTTTTTGATTTAAAAAAAAGTACTTTTTTAATACAAAAAAATATTTTTTTATTAATTTATGTGTTTAGATGATACTTTTTCAAAAAGTAATTGTCACAAAAAAAAAAAAAGCTAGAATGCTCCTTTTTCTAAAAGCTCCAATTTAGAGCTTAAAAAAAAAAACACTTTTTTAAAAACTCATCCAAATGGACCCTTAACCATGCAGCCTTTCATTGCTTCACTGTTTCTCTCATTTAGGAAAAATCAGTATGCTTCTTCCCCTGAATGATACTAACAGTTATCGATATGAAATGTCGAAAGTGTACGGAAACACAGTTCATAAAAATAAGCTTTAAATAGTATGGTTCGTCTCAGATTCGGTGCAAATATAAGAGGCTTATTCCACTTTTATGTAATTTTTTTAGAATTTTACTGTGAAACAGCTCAATAACATTACTGAACATGAAATATCAGTAATTGCAAGAGGTCAGTCAAATATTTCATTTTTAAAGCAACAGTTAGATTTCTACTATATAATCTGGAGGTTACAAATTCAAATCTTAAAAATAATCTATATCCTTACAAGGCGTATGGGGCCATCTTTTTGTAAATAACTCTAAAATGTATGATATTAATAGTACCATTCTTCTTTATCACAAGTCTAGCTTGATCAATTTTCATGTACCAAGAAATAAAAGTAACACATTTAATTCGTTTTAAATTGATTGATTTTTTTTTCAATTTACCCTTATTTAATACTCATACATACGTATTGGAAAAAAGATGTTATTAGTACATTTTCTCTTACTTATTCAATTTATTCAACAATGGTAAAATTGAAAATAATCATTAATTATTCTCAAAGTGAACCTATGTATAGGACAATTTTTTTTTTTTTTTTTACTAAGTGAACTTATAATAAGGACCAAAGTAGTACTACCAATTGCGTTTTTAAAAAAACAAGTCTAATTATAGTTCTCTTCATCTAAGTAATTAACTTCTATTTCTTGCAAGATCAAATTGTACTTATAAAAAGACTAGAGTGGTACTGCCAATTATGTTTAAAAGATAAGAAAAATATCATTTAAACTTCAAAGTCTCTAATTAATCTTATTGCTTATAAGAATATAGGTATTAACTACACTCAAATAGCAATTAATAACTAATTTTAATAAAAAAAATAACTTATTTTAAATTTTAAAGTTGAAGTAATATTTTCTTACCATTTTTTTAGAAAAACAATTCTAATTACAATTCTCTTCATACAAGTAGTAACCAATTCAATGTGGAGCTCTTCTGGGCCATGCTGTCACCGTATGGATAAATAAAAAGAAAAGGCTATATATGCACGGACAATGGACATGGTTTGAACCACACTACTACACTAGCCACTAAAAATCAGGCGCACATGGTGATGACTGATGGTGGGATTTGAAAAGCATGTGTTCCGTTTGTGTCCTTATGTGTTGATTGTTGACCCTTTCTTTTTTTTCATCATACTATGATTTGTCGTTATCATATACTCCCTCTGATTTTTATTATGTGTCCTGAAGTTTTTTATGGTCCTAAAACATAAGACCCTGTACAAAAACTGAATAGCATTAAATTTTTCATTTCTACGAGTACCCTTTTTCATTACTCCTTCCGGTCAATTAAGAAGGATTGACTTTTTGTATTTTTTTTAAGAGATTGAGGAAACTAAATAAGTTGCTTGATTATATCATATATTATATATCCCTATATTATATTAGTCAAACTAAGTAGTTTACACTAGTGGAAAAAGGCTTTTAAGACCGGACAAAAGGGGGGTCGTAAGACCGGATATGACGACGGTCTTGTTCCAAATGCAGTATAAAAAAATATGGTAAACGACCGGTCTTAAAAAAATCATTTCTAGACCGAACTTTTGAAATATCCGGTCTTAAAAGTGTTTCAGAATAATTAAAAAAAAAAAAAAACGAAATGAAACAATCGGTCCCAAATCACCAGATCTGGCAACATTTTGAATGTCCTTACGCATTAGCGACGAAGAACCAAGAGAAGATTGGAAGCAACAACAACAAGAAAAACAAAAAGGATTATTACAAAGTCCGTAAATAAGAAAAAATAACAAGAAACGTAAATCATTCACTATGGAAATCGAATTTAAACAATATAAAATCAAAGGTGAAATTGAAGTCCAGATCTACAAAAAAATCACAAACTTAAAACAACTAAATCGAAAGCAGGATCCTCTTATCGATGCTAGCAAAACTTCAAGCAACCAAAATCGAAGTCCGATCCGGGGAGCGTCAAGGTAGGAATAAAAACGGACTTACGCAAGAAGAGATCCGGGTTTGATTTTAAGCCGGGTCTATGCGAAGAAGACGTGAGAGGAGCCATAGATCGAAGAGGAAGGAGCCGTCGTCGTCTATAATCCTCGAAGTAGTACGCTTTCACCGTTGCCGAGGATTGGAGTTGACGCCATCGTAAAAACCTCGAAGCATCTCACCACCAACGTTGCTAAGGATTTGATTGTGTGGCTCTTGGAATGATTTACGAAGATTGCGAGTAGGTTGGAGGAAGAGGATGGCATTCTTGTTGAGGATTTAACTCGTGAGGCTTTTGGGACACTCGTTGAATCTATAACTAAGTAAAAGTTATATCACCAAGAAGATAAAGCAGACTCTGGACTTAATGGGTTTATCAAATTTAGCTTTTTAAAAAAAAAAAAAAAAAAAAAATTTAACACTTTTAAGACCGATTTTTTGAAAAAACGGTCTTAAAAGTATACTTTTAAGACCTGTTTTTTGAAACAACCTAGGTCTTAAAAGATTCTATATATTTACGAAATTATCAATGGCCATATAACACTTTTAAGACCGATTTTTTGAAACAACTGTAGGTCTTAAAAGTATACTTTTAAGACCTACTTTTTGAAACAACCGGTCTTAAAAGTGTTCTATATATTTACGAAATTCCCACCGGCCATTTTTTTTTTTTTTTTTACACTTTTAAGACCGGTTGTTTGAAACAACAGTCTTAAAAGTATACTTTTAAGACCTATTTTTTGGAACAACCGGTCTTAAAAGTGTTTTATATATTTACGAAATTGCCACCGGTCATGTATATATTTTTTAACACTTTTAAGACCGTTGTTTGAAACAACCAAATCTTAAAAGTGTTCTATATATTTACGAAATTGCCACTTACGGCCATACTTTTAAGACTGGATCCTTTATAATCCGGTATTAAAAGTGTTCTATATATTTACGAGATTGCCACGGCCATACTTTTAACACCGGATGCTTTATAATCCGGTTCAAAAAGTTCCTTTTATTTACTTAAACTCGCCACCGGTCATACTTTTTAGACCGAATCCTCTTTAATCCGGTCTAAATGAGGCGGTCTTAAAGCCCTTTTTTGCACTAGTGTTAAAAGAAATAAAAATAATTTAATTGACTTTCTTAATTTCTTCAAAAAAGTCATGTGTTCTTATAATTAGAATCGGAGGAGGAAATATAATGCAAAGAGATATTACACTGGTATAAGAAAGACATTAAAGATAATTAATATAGGTTGATTTTAATTGGAGGGTGATATTAAAAAGTAGTAATATTTTTTTACCATTTTAATGATACCAACTATTTTTAAATACTTTTTTTCAATTTTAATAATACCAACTATGTGATAGCCCTATCTTGTCCAAAAAAAAAAAAAAAAAAAAAATAGGTTTGATATTAAAAAATTTAATTTTAATTTCATTTATATAGGAGCATTATATAGTAAAAAAATATAATATTTTTATGCTTTATATTATATATCTTTGATGCCAAAATTTATAATATATATACACACACATACGTATTAACTATATCTAATCATCAGGGTATTTTTCAAATCTTTCACAATATGTTAATTACTTTTATTTTTATTTTATTATTTTAATATTTTGATAAAGCTATCACATTATATAATCATAATATAAACATGTGTTACTTAACATTCTCTATTCCTTAACATTGGATATAACAGGAGTTAGTCTCAACTCTAAATATAAAATATATTTCTCAAATTTATCATTTCTCTCCAAACTACTCTTGTTGACACTACTTTAACAATAAAAGATATGAATTTTGAGGACTTTAATTTTAATCAAGGATGTTTTAGGAAAACATATCATATTTATTATATTTAAGTATTTTAGTAGTTTCAAGTTTTTTCCAAAAATAATTAAATTTTATAATTATGATTATAATATTTCTCTTAAAATTATCACAGTACATACATATAATATATTGGGAAAATGACAACCAGGTCCCAAGGACCATAAAAGATTACAAAAAGTCCCAAACATAAATTCACATATATAAAAAGTTCCTAAGGACTTTTTTGATATTATTTTTATTGAAACAAAATTCAGATTTTTAAATTTTGTTGTGAATATAACACTTTTATTTTGTTGTGAATATAGCTTTTTTTGTTGTGGAATGACCAGGTTTTAAATTTTGTTGTGAATATAGCACTTCCTATTGTGAATCTAGTCTTTTTATGTTGTAAATGACCTCTATACGCTTAGGGACTTGAGTTTGAAACAAGATCCGATGTTTAAATTTTGTTATGAATATAGCACTTCCTATTGGGAATATAACTTTGTTTTTTTGTTGTGAATATTTAGCCAGGTTTTTAAATTTTATTGTGAATATAGTACTTCATGTTGCCAATACAATATAAAATTTTGATATTTGAATTTCTATTTTGACTTTTTTTGCTATTTTTTATGGTTCTTGGGACCGACTATCATTTTTCCTTATATATTTGTATTAGTTAATAAGATTCATGTTTTTTTTAATCATTTTTCATCTATTCTTGCTTTTCAAATAATATCCAATCAAGTTTATTTTTTCTAAAAAAAAAAATTGTCACTTTTATAAATCATATTAGACTATATGACTTCTAACATAACTTGAGTTTGCAAAAGTCATAATGAAAACAAAAGTCATTTATGTCAACACTAAATAGACCCCAAGTTTTAAACTTCATTTGAGAATAGAATAAATTTATGATTTTGCCCATGTTTAAATAGAAAATTTTCATATTTATATTATATTCTCTCTCATAATTATTCACTTTAGATAGGAATTGTATTTTAAAAAAACTAAATTAATATTCCCATCAAACAGCATAAAATAAAAATCATGAGTCACTCTTAGAAAGTGTCTTATAATAAAAACAGAAAAGAGTATACATATATTTATATCCATATGTATATGTTTGTGTATGCTTACAGTTGTCTTGTAAGTCCATGTGTATTTTTCTTTTTCAAATTTTTTCTCCCATTATAATATTTGGTTAAGGGGCAATTTTTCATTGGCCGTTATCTCAGTTAATTTTAATCGTTAGTTGATAAGATATATTGAGTTGGAAGTCTACATATCATTAATGTCATTTTTGTTAAGACAAAAATTTGCTCTAAAAGTCCATGTGTTCCTTCATTTTTTTTTTAAAGCTATATTTAAAACTTTAGCGGCAAATTTTTACCTTAACAAAAATGACTAGCTCAGCATATTTGGTAAACTAACAATCAAAATTAATTGAGTAACGGCAAGAGCAAAATTTCCCCCCTTTTGACACTTTCGGGACAAAATTGCCCTTAGCCTTTACAATATTAGTATACTTATAAGGTTGAAATAGTAATTCTTCAAGGGATACATAAAAAAAAAATAACACCGGAGAAATGCCCCTAAATAATATAGAATTTTTGTATTCTTATAGCCAAACACAAAATAATAATAAATCATTATTACAACATAGTTCATGTTTTCTTTATATATATATAAAAGAAAACATGAATTATATGCTTAGAGTTGTCTTGTAAGCCCATGTGTCTTTTTCTTTTTCAAAATTTTTTTCTCACATTACAATATTAGTTTACTTAAAAGGTTGAAATAGTAATTTCCTCCAGGGATACATAAAAATATAACACGGCAGAAATGCCCCTAAATAGTATAGAATTTTTTATTCTTATAACCAAACACAATATAACAATAAATTACTATTACAACATAATTCGTGTTTTTTAATAAAATCTCCGAACAATAAATCACTTTTCATAAAAAATTTTAACTAACCAAAAATTACTTTTTTACACTAAAATTACCTATATATAAAATTTCAAATGAAAAGTTATATTTTAAAGTCTTATACAAACTAAATAAGTTAAATAATAATAATACTCCCCATGATTCTAAATATAAGAGTTATATAACTATTTATATATAAATAATAGATATAGGTATTATTTGTAAGAAAATGTGTATTTATTATTCTAAAATAAATATCCTTTTAATTATTTATGTTGGTGTATTTTTATAGTTCCTATAGTGTTTAATAGAAGGCATATT
Organism: Acacia acuminata; assembly: GCA_019022655.1. Taxonomy (NCBI): domain Eukaryota; kingdom Viridiplantae; phylum Streptophyta; class Magnoliopsida; order Fabales; family Fabaceae; genus Acacia; species Acacia acuminata. The sequence continues at coordinate 1,037,830 of JAFJYI010000131.1, forward strand.
TACTTAATTTGATTAGATTAAAAAAGTCACATATGTTAGTTAACATGATATGTATGTTCTAAGATATCATAATCTTCTTCCTTAATTCCCTCATTGATTATTGTTGGGAGAGGATTAATTGGGATAATTAAAAAAAGATCGATTAATATGAAAAAATGCGTCTTATATTTGTATCAAGAGTAACCCCTCAAATAAGTCTTATATTAAGAGTTCGTTTGGATCCTCTTATTTTTAGTTTAAAAGTTACTTTTAAACTAAAGCTAAAAAAGAGTTTTTTTTTTTTTAAAAAAAAAAAGCTAAAAGCTATTTGATGATTATATAAATTTTTTTATCTTAAAAGTTACTTAAAAAGTTGAAATTAAAAATAAGTTGTTTGACAAAATTTTTGTCATAAACACTTTTTCAAATAAAAATTATCATAAAAGGTATATTATAAAAGAGGAGTGGTGGCGGTGGTAGTGGTGGTGGTGGTGGTGGTGGTGGTAGTGGTGGCAAAGTAGTGTTCGATCGAGAGATTACGAGTTCTCTTTTCTTTTTCTTTTTTAAAAAAAGAGCTTATAAAAAAAAGGAGTTTAAAAATAAGCTCTTTTTTCTTCAATTATAAAAAAGCTCTTATAATTATAAGAGCTTTTGTAAAATCCTATTTGATCTAGCTTATATTTATAAGTAGAAGATAAGCTAAAAATAAGTTAGATTAAACAGGACAGAGGAATACATTATAAGAATATATCTAATGCTAGTTTAGATTAAAAAAGATAAAAGATAAATTGAACCTGGCCTTTAGTATCTAAAAAATACTCTAACTCTTACATTTGTATATTCAACCAATTTAGAATCTAATTCAAATACCCTTTTACATAGAATTAATAGAAACATTTATGATAACCAGACTTTTCGTTAAGTGCTTCCGGAAATTGAGTAGATAATTGCTTTTCAATGAAAAGAAAAAAAAAATCATTTTTTCCTATAAAAGAAAATTATCATCATACTTGTTGTGAACAAGACAAGTTTGCATATGGTTCAATAAAGAATGAGCACCGACATTCACATGGTGACATGACTCCTCAGTACTTGAGGTCTTGGTCGGCAAAGGTTTGTTTTGAATTTAATTCCCTCACTATTTAATCTCATGAATGTTTTGGCTTAGTCCCTATTAATTATGTATTAAAAAATATTAGTTACTCCCTAGCTTTTAAAAAAGTCACTATCAACCACTTCATAGACATAAAAAAAGAGTAATTAACTTATTAAGTCTATCTTAAATTTTTTATTTCTTTTTTTAAAAAAAGATTTCAAATATGCCCCATTCAATCCATCCCATCTCTCATCATCTTATATTTTTTTTTTTTCACATATATACTACCAATAAATATAATTAAAATTTTAAAAAATTGAACGAGAAGACGGGAGATAGTAATCAATAACTCTCTTTTTTCTATAAATATAGATATTATTTTATTAGGGCAATTTTATTTGAAACCCTATCGAATAGAAATCCCTTGTTTGGATAGAGAAAAATTAGAAAAAAAAAAAGAATATTAGAAGGGGAAACTCCCCATAATAGTAACTTTTTTTTAATATCATTTTTAGATGTTTTCCTTTATAATATTTTCTCCCTTATTTTTCCCTCACTTTTCTTCAACGAAACGTAGCTTAAATGCTGACTCCTTTATCAACGTTTGATTTAAATATTGATTCGTCATGTTGTAAAATAATAGTTTCTTCTGCTAAATCCAACTCTTGTTACTATAATTAATTAACAACTTTTTGTATAACTCATATTATGAATTAATAATTTATTCTAGAAGGAGCCAGATACTTTTTTTTTTTTTTTTCCAGATGGGAGTACAAGCGAAATGAGTCAAATCGATTTTGGAGAAGAATATCAACCAATGATCACAACTCTTTTTTATCATATGACACTTAGTCGTTACCCATATTAGAATTAGAATTCAATTTTGATGACTGTTTTAATATTGACCTCTTCACGGGTCATGCTGCTGTAAGTATTATAGCCATTGGATATGATGTAGACCTAACAAGGGCAGAAACTATGAGACACGTGAGGATTTGACAAACGTCCTCCGTCTAAGCCTTTATAGCCACTAGTTTGTCAGGGAGTGCCTAGCGTCCTCAGTCGTTCCCATCTACTTCCGTCCTCTGCTTTCATATTGCATTGTTTTTGACGCAAAACTATGAACTCATGTTTTTTTTTTTTAATAAGTATTTTAGGGTATTATCAGGTATCAAAAAGATACTTTAGGATACTGACCAGTACTGAAAAAATATTTTATCATCTTAAAAAATTATTTGAGGATCTTGAAAAAAAATATGCAGGGCACTGGCTAGTACTAAAAACATATTTGAGTATACTAAAATATACTTTATGGTTAAAAAAGTTTTTACTACAAATATATTCAAGATAGTATACTTATTTTTCAATATCAGTCAATATTAAAAATATTTTTATGATCTTGAAAAATTATTTTATGATATTGAATCAAGATCTTTTACTAAAATGATATTTAAAGGAGAACAAAAACATGAGGTACTTATTTTTTCAGAAATGGATATCAGTTTGTCATGGAGATCCTCAAATCATTTTTAGTATCAATTAGTAGGACGAATTATTTTTTCAAGAGAAAAAGTATTTTTGAAAATGTATACCGAGTAAAAATGAGGGAAAAAAAGTATCCTCAAAGTATCTAAATCAATTAATTAGATTAATTTTTTAAGGTGTGAAAATACTAAATGTTTTACGAATATAAAAAAAGGTGTGCGGTCATTGTTTTACATCAAAAACAATGCAAGTAAAAACACTGAAAGGACTAAGTGGATGGGAGCTTTTTTATATATATGGAAGAACAATTACATTATTAAAGGACATACAAATAGCAATTTCCACTCCAAAGAGTTTGTTATGAAGATTAGGGAAATTAAAAACATTGGGGAAAAAAACATAAAATGAAGCTCGGTGACCTAAAGATTGATGTTTGAAGAACATGAAAATTAAGAGAGGAAAAAAAATCCAAAAGCAAAAACTAGAATACTTAGGCATAAAGATGCATCAGCTTCCTTCACTTTTTACACAAGGGTTATGAAAGAGTTAGATGACGACTTTTTTAAGACCGTTATGTTTTATTTTCACTGATATAAGAGGTTGGAAGTCGAATGTTGTAAGTATTACATAGTGGTTTTTTTAAAAGAACCTTCACTTTTATTATTAAATAAATTACGGTTATTAACTACAGCATTTTTTTTGTTTTTGCAAATTCCACCTCACAATATATGGCGATACACATAATTAAACATTACGTTTAAGTGTTATATATTCTTATACGACCTCGTCTCAACATACATAACATTTATTAGTTATAACTATTATGTGTTAGGGGTTATAAATACTCAAATATGTGGTAGTGTGAAATAATTAGAGGTGTTATCATAAAGGGCGTACGTTCTTAGGTAAAGAAAGTTAACATGAGATTTGAAACTTAAATTGATTGAAAGTCAAAAATTCCCAAAATTCAAATAATTGGAAAAAAAAAATCCTCACAACAATTGAGTAAAATGTAAGAGATTTTATTCAATCAATAATTTGAACCTCATGAATAGTAGATAATATCATTGAAAGTATTATCTCTATCAGTCTTGATAATGTTTAAATTTAATCAAATGGTATTGCATATAAGATAAGTGTATAAAAATAATTACTAAAATAGGGAAATCAAAATTGAAAATTTATTAAATCATGGATTAACCCATTTACTCGACATTCATATATTTAGAAAAATATTGTTTTAAATTTTTCTAGAAATTAAAAGCTTAAAATTTAAGGTAAAATATTTCATGAAAAAATTTAACAGAACATACCATAATTTTATACTTACACGTACAACACCATAAATAGGATATGTATAATACTAGTAACTTTGTTTCTATGGTATTACCTCCGGTCCTAATTATAAGTGCTAGTTGACTTTCTTTGGAGAGATTAAAGAAGCTAAATAAGTTACTTAATCATTTCATATGTTAAATATTCTTAGATTATATATTATTTTATTAATCAAACTAATAAGTTTGAAGAAAAAAATAAAAATAAAAATACTTTAAAGTAATTTAATTAGCTTTCTTATTCGATCTAAAAAAGTTGCTCTTATAATTTCACATCTGAAAATTTTACCATTTTCGTTTTAAAAAAGTGATAGAATTTGTATATGCTCCTCTCACCTATCATAAATTTTACCATTTTTTCCTCTTAAATTGATCAGACAAACAGAATAATGGAGATATCCTGGGTTCAGCAAAAACTGAAATAGTTCCATCCTGATTCTCTCTCTCCCCATTAGAGCCACATTTATGATTTATACAACAAGATTGGGGAAACAGATACCACGAAACCAGTACAACTATGAAATCAAACAGATTCACTTGAGCAAGAGATTCAGGTGATAGAGTTCAGCTACAATTTCTACTTCTCCTCCGTTAATTTCAGAGAATCCGATTGCTCTGTTCTAAATTCCACAACTTTTCTAATAATGTTGATGATCTACAAAATAATCATCAACGGAAATGCTCGATGTTTCTCCTGCTTGTCCGGCGATTCCTTGCCATAAATAGCCGTCATCACCGCCGCTTCCACCGCTGCCGTCTTCATTCCAGTCCCAACAAAACCCATCATTCATGTCTCTGTTTTCTCTGTGATGCTCATCGGTTTTCTCATTCTTCTCTTGTGCTTCTACAATCCTCTGCGCATCAACCGCCAGGCCGGCGTTTGACGCCGCCTCCTGCACCGACCTCGGGGACATTTCCCGCTGCTGCCAGACATAACAAGAAGGCAACATCTCCGGCAGGTTTAGCTTCTCCAATGTCGCCGGTCTCCTCAGGCAGTAGTAAGCCAGGTCGTGAGCCACCGCGGCCGCCTCTGGCGATGCATAAGTGCCCAACCAAAGCCGCTCTTGCGACCCCGGGACCCGAATCTCCGATACCCACTTGCCCCATTTCCTTCGCCGGACTCCCTTATACCTGACGGCGCCGCTGTCCCTGTTTCTGATGCTGCTGCTTCCATTATTGTCGCCTGAGCTGCAACTCATTAAACCAGAAATGGACAATGTACGTATGGATTGTGAGTTGTGAGCTGTGAGAATGGTAAAGCTTTGAGTGTTTGTGAGGAGAAACAGAGATGGGAGGGTACTTATAAATGTTGTAGATGATGGAGTGTTCATGAAGGTGGACCAAGGAGATATGAAATAAAAAGTCAAAATATTCAAAAGTCAAAATATTCAGAGGTCAAAGAAAACACTTAAATGCTTTAGCCTCCACAAGACTGATGATATTTCTGTAGGTCTCATGCTCTGATCTGTACTTTACGTCTCTCTCTCTAGCTACCTTATTTTCTTGATTACTTTTTGAGAAAAAGTTCTTGGGGACTATTGTTATAATTTCTTTAATTTTTTTTTAATCAAAATAACCATAAAATTTTATCATAAAAAATGAAACCATAATTATAAACAATTTTTAAGAGTAAAAGTAATCATAAAATTTTAAAATTTGGGTAAAATTGTTAAACACAACTAACTTTTATTTATTTTAAAGGTTAAAGTGCTAAAATAATCCTTAACTTTTATAAAAAAAATGTAAAAGTAACAATAAATTAAAAGGAAAACATAAATTTTCATAATCGGGTAAAACCGTTAAAATCAATTAATTTCCATCTATTATAATGGGGAAAGTTAATCTTTTGACTACTTAAAACTCAGTCTCTAAAGTTTGACTTGGTATAACTTCGTCCCCGATATTTCTTAATTCTCCTAAGTGGCAAAAAAATTAAAATTAAAATACTGTTAAAAATTGTTTAGGTGGATTTTATAGATCCTCCTAAAATACCAAAGGACAACAAATGACTCAGATTGGAGAAAATGTTAAAGCCATTTATTGTGCTTTTGACTCTGATAAAGCACCTAAGTTGGTAAGAAAGAGCTTTTTATTGTAGAATAAGAGATTTCTTAACTTTTGAATGATAAATGATTAATAACGCTTAGAAGGTGATGAAATTAGAAAAATTCGAAGCACACCTACTTCACATCATACGTGACACACAATCTCCATTTTAATAACAAATGGAATTACAGATCCTTTACATAATACTAATAATTTTGAAGGCTCTAATAAAATTGATATCATCTTATGCTTGAAATGAGGATCTGAAGGATCCGTCATATACGTCGTTGCAGATGCCTAGTGAGATTTCTATATAATAGAGGTGGAGGAGGATTTGAGTCGATGGGATAGGGACACTAGTTATGTTTTTTAAAAAAAAAATTGTAATATCTATCTAAGCAAATTTTAAATTTTTCTTGCCACATAGGGTGACTAAGAAACATCAAATAAACGAGTCAAAAGTATAGGGATTGAGTTATAAGTAAGTTAAAAATTTATAGGCCAAAATATTAATTTTCCCCATTGTAATAGATGGAAGTTAGTTGAATTTAATAGTTTTCCTCAATTTTGAAAGTTTATGATTACTTTTACTCTAAAAAATAGTTTTATGGTTATTGTTGCATTTTCCATAAAATTTGAAAGTTATTTTAGCACCTTAACCCTTATTACAATGGGGCAAATTAATCTTTTGGCCCTTAAAGTCTTGACTCACTTATAACTCAGTCCAAGAACTTTTGACTTACTTGTTACTCTATCCTTAATGTTTTTGAGTCATCTTATGTGGCAAAAATTAACGTTAAAGAACTGTTAAAAATTGCTTAGGTGGATTTCACATATATTTTTTTAAAAAAAAAAAACAAAAACAAAAACAATGTCCCCGTCCCCACCAACTCACATTCCTCTTTATCTTTGTTTTCCAAAAACTTGCTTGGCATTTGTCGCATCCATGACAGATCCTTTTGAAGCACCAGAGGGCAACAAACAACTTACATTGGAGAAAAGGTTGAAGCCACTTATGATGTTTTAAACTCGATAAAGCACCCAAGTATGCAAAAAAATCCATTGTGGAAAAAGAAATTCTTAACTTTTGAATGATAAATGGTAAACAACATTTGGAAAATGATGAGTTTAGAAAAAGTCGAAGCACACTTATTTTGCAACATACATGGCACACAATCTCTCCTTTTTAATGATAAAAGGCCTTCATAATTTTGAAGGCCTTTTAATATAAAAAAGTCGATATCGCCTATTTTTAGTTCTATATTTCTAACACTATCAATATTACTTAAGAAAATATTAACGCGGCAAACTCAAGTGACAATTGTGCAACTGAAAAAGCACATTTAAGTTTTAATTTTTTTTTAATATAATATATTTAGGTTATTAAACTAAAATAAATTGAAAAATGGCTGCAAATGAAATCGAGGTTTTGCTATTTATATTATTAAACTAAATTTTTTTAATACAATCAAGATTTTGATATTAACTACTTCATTAGATTTTAGATATTTTTTATCTACACATATTTTAAATTTCCTATTAATAGTATTTGATCGACATTCATAACTTAAGTTTATATAGTCATCACTTGAGTTTGTTGCGTCAATTTTTTATATTAGCATAATTAACAGTGTTAGAATTATAAGGTCAAAGTATACTTTATATGTTAATGGGCTAAAATTATATCTTATGTAAACTTAAAAGGCTAAAAAAAATATACTTTAGCCTTCAAAAATTGTATCACTCGGTACACAGATGCACATTGCTTGTACTCATTATCGCATGTTAACGAATGCATTAAATTGATAAAATTTTCTATTTTCCCCTTATTAAATTTTTTATCTCTCTACTTTATAAATGATTTTCAAACCTCTTTCTCCTCCTCTCTTTTCAATAGAAATTAAATAGGAGTAAAATAAATAAAAAATGTCATTAATTCCTACAAGTGACTTATATTTTGAATCAATTTTTTTTTTTTTCATACAATGACTTATATTATACTATCTTATAAAAAGAAATAGGGGGAGTATAGTTTTATTAGGGTTATATCTTTAGTTATAGGCATTAGTCCCTACAGTTATAGTAATATACTTACCTTTGGTCATAAACATGAGATCCACTTTTAGTTCAATTCTTTTTATTAGAATGCATCTTATATTAACTAATTAGAGTTGATGTGAATATTAAGTAAAATACGTGTAAATTACCACAAAATATAATAATAAGAGATTATTATACTCATATCTATTTCCCTGCGCGCACTTATGATATGTAAATTGATTGATTTTATTTAGATCTATATGGTAAAATTAATCCAAATATATATTGGGTAAGAGTCACTTAATTATATGCTAATGAAGTTTCTCTTACAAGTTGACAAATTATGAGTATAAAGGCTAATGTCATTTCTTCTTTTGGGTAAAAATAGGGGCTCAATCGCCCATTACTTCACTAGAATCAACCAGGATCTAAACATGGGTAAACAATTCCCACAAGTATCTATGTATAGAAAACTAACACCCTTGTTAAAAGAGAATCAAAAACAATAAAATCCTCATTACAAATAAAACTATACTAAGCTAACCAATCTACCACAATATTGCCTTCACGTAAGAATAATATTACTTTTAATTGAGGAAACAAAAAAATCTAGAAGGACTAATTATAAGGACTTGCTTGAAGGGGGACAGTTATAAGGACTTTCTTTTTAATTTTATCAAATTTTGTATTTTATCTTGTTTTCTTAGCTCGAAAGTAGAAACTATATAAAATTTTCACAGTTTCTATGAACTTCTTGAAATCAAGTTTTTTAATAAAATATTTAAGAGTATAATAATAATAATAATAAAAAAAAAAAAGGAAAAGCCTAATGTAAGACGTAATAGTCATGTAGATTATGGATAGTAAATTGCGAAAAAGCCTGAAAATATACTTTACCCTATACTTTATATATCAGATAGAGCTTCTAAAAATGATCTTATATTTAGGGTTGGTTTGTTCAAGTAAAATGAAGAGGCCAAAACTGAAGGAAAATTTTTAATAAGTTTAATTTTTAAAATTAAGGATGAATGAAAATTGTTTTAATAAATTATTTCCACATGTTATCTCATATATATTTTCTTAATAAATTTTTTATCCCATCTTTATATATTTTGTGTTAATATTATTGTTGGTCTTTACAATTTAATCAAATTTTGGTTTTATTTCTTATAATTTCAAATAGCTAGTTTTAGTCCTTATTGTTTTATAAGGACAATGTGAATTCAAGTGTAAAGACCAAAATCAAAACTCATTAAAAATATATTGACCATTTAATAAACACAGATTAAAACCCTATAAAATGATAGGAACAAAAAACATCGATTTAAAATTATATGAAACAAAATTAAAATACGGTCAAATTATAAGGATTAACAAACTATTAACTTTATATGTATAAATATTGGTGTATGAATATATTTGTACCATTATGGTCTTCCTTATAAGTCTACTTTGAAAAAAAAAAAAATTTGCTCCATTTATAAGTCCAGTTTCATATAATAAATGAGATTGTGACAATTTTACCCATATTAATCGTACCTATGAAGAAAGAAAGAGAAGAAACAGTTTAAAAACACCCAATCATAAATGAGGGTAAAGTTAAAAATTTACCCCCATAATCATTGAGTTAACTATCTCTCCTTGATATATAAGATTTAGTTAAAATAAATCTATAAATAAGACCAGAATGTTATATGTTTGTTAAGTCAAAACAATTTAATTTTAAAAAAGGGACGAGGTCAAAATAAAGAAGGTTGTTTGCCCGGACGGTGGTCTATAACTTGAAATAGAAGACTGATTGAGAAGTTATACAAGTGGAACAGAATGGTGAGGAGGAAGTGGTTAAAATTTAAAGAGGAGTTAGTGTGGCAGATATGGAGATTTGTCCAGAGGTTGACTGCTGCGAGCCTCTTTAATATGAAATGTCTCGGTTCAATTATCCACTAATTAGATTCTCTCTCACTGACGCACATCATCACAAGTTGATTCATTATTATTATTATTATTCTCATTACTTGCTTTTTTTATGTCGGCAGAAAAGTTTTTGCCCCAGGCCCACGAGCACTATATGCGTGGAAGCTACGCCCGGAGTCCTAGTGGCGAGTCTACAGTCTACACTAGGTTGGAAAAAATAATAATCTTAAGTTAAGGAGTAAATTGACTAATAAACTTTTACTTAAGGAGCGTTCAGTATAAATAAATTTTAATTGGACCAAAAATATTAATTTTTTTTTTTTTACAAATGTGCATAGGTAATTTGACAAAATAAACTTTTAAAAATGTGCGATTTTCAGTAAGTTACAACACCTATCCAAAGAAATGAAATGAGGTAGAAAAAGATAACGTCCGTATCTAAGGTGTAGATTAGCCAACAAATTTTTATTCCAGGAGCGTCCAACACAAAATTCTAAATTTCACTAAATTAAATAAATTTTTTCTCAATTATCATTATTCAAAACTACTTGGTCAATTTGCTCCTTAACCCTAATCCTAAAGTTCTATTTTCCGTAGGAGCATCCATACTATGGACATACCATCTCCTTTTAATTCAAAGGATTTATCGGAGTTTAAACTAATCCAAATCGAGCGGGATAAAACCACAAGGGCAGAAAGCTATAGCACCAAACACTGCTGTATTTCCAAAGCTCAAACTCAACACCTTTGGTTAAATTAGAATAACCCCTAAAATTTGATCCAAATGCTTGGTGGTATCCTAAAATTCCATTTGTTCAGCAAAGAGAGAACATTTTTATGTTAATATTCCCTCCCTCCCCCCCCGCGCCGGCCAACACACACCCGCACACGCACACACTCTCCCTTTGGTTCTTATTATTATAAGGCACTAACTAACAATTGTTATAAACTAATAAAAACAGTGAAAGTCACACACACACACACACTCTCTCTCTCCCTCTGGTTCTTATTATTATAAGGCATCAACTAACAATTTTTACAAATCAATAAAAATAGTGAAAGTCAATAAAGTTGTCCTAAAATTTAAATAATTTTAAATATTATCCCTATTAATTGAACTATATTATATTAATTATTACTTCCACCCACTGCCTTTATTAATTAGTTGCATATATATATATAATACTCCTTGGGAACAAGCAAGTGCCTTATAAAAAAAATCAAATACACTTATTAGGTAGTATCTTATAATAAGGATCAAATGGAGTATATATATATGTATTTGTGTGTGTATTTATTAATGAGATAAACTCAAAAAAAAATCTTCTATAAAAGGACAAGCCTATTTAAAAAAGGGACATTATGTATAGGGATAGTGGGAAAGTTTTATTAACTTTATTCTCATGAGGTTTAATATAGAAGGGAGGTGAAGAGCCTTGTTGAGGGAGTATTAATAGGAGTAAATTAGAAAGAAATTAAATTGACAAATAAAAAATATGTCTTAGATTTAGGACAATGATCAACTCTTAAATATGTCTTATGTTAATTACGAAATGAGTATTATAAATGAGCTAAGTAATTCATTATTTCTGAATTTTTAAAAAAGAGAAGCCCCTTGTATATCTTTTAAAAAAGGGAAAGTTATAATAAAAAACATAAGAAAAATAATATTTATTAAGAAGTACCATAAAAATGGTAATTATTTTGAAGGGTCAGAAATTAAAATAGTAAAATAGAAAGACTAAATTGACTTTAGCCAGATTTTTTATATTCTTTCTAACTGAATCATTATCTGGAGTGATTGATGGATAATAACAAATAAAGACAAATTCAAATAACAATATTCTTTTTCAGTTGCATAAATAGTGAAAAACAAGTTGTCAACAATCCAAACAATACCTAAAAGGTTAAGACTCATGGTTCCTACTAAAAACCTTTACAAATAAAAAGCCAGTTGATGTTGGCTCATAAATAAATAAAAAGAACTTGAGCTTTAAAATGAAGTATCAGAACAGGACGCCAAGGAGCAAGTATGTGTAAATGATGAGAGATAGGGAGAGGGAGAGAGAAGGGAGAAGCTAAATTAGTGAAGTTTGGAGTTTGGAATAACAAGCAGTGAATGTTTGCCTTTAGTCATCATCAAAAATCCTTTAGAAACTCACTGTTGTATTTGCAGCATTTTTCTCAACACAGAACATTTACTTCACAAGTGATTATAGTCCAAGTCACCTCACAATACATGTTAACGATGATATAAGGTATTTTTACGTTACCGCTTTAAAGCTAGAGGGTACATGATTAGAGAAAGATAGTGAATAAGGAAGCATTAAATTTTGGAGATAAATTCCTTATTCGACTCCTCCATATGAAATTATAGAGAATATAAGAAATGATAATTTAGTCTTTTATTTTAATATTTTAATTTTTGGTCCTTTAAATTAATTATTTTATTTAATAAATATTGTTTTTCTTAATTCTTTATTATAAATATTGATTTTTTTTAATTCTACTTTATTATAATTTTGGCCAAAAATTTGGAAGAAGATTGTGTTTTTTTACTCCTCCAAATGAAATTTGGTTATGGTAATTTAATCTTTTAATTTTAATGTTTTAATTTTTTGTCCTTCAAATTAATTACCATTTTATGTTCTTCTTTATAAATAGAACTTTATTATATTTTCTCTTTGGAAATTTTAGAAATTTTAGAAATGGAAATGCGTGGATTGGCCAAAAATTATGAGTGCGTTGTCATGGTCTTGACAAAATCAACCTAAAACCGTACCGACCTTAGCTTGATCACTCCCTTGATATTGGCTAAGTTAGCCAAACCCTCACAAGTAGGCAAAGAGCACAAGAACAAAGAAAAATTTTAGAGAGAAAAGAAGCTTTGGAAAAGCTCGAAATGTAAGGAACTTGTGTTGTTTTCGAACGGTTACAAATGAAGGTGACACCTTTTATTTATAAGCATCCTCCTACTCAACGAACGGCTAAGATCGATTACATCCAACGGTGGAGAATTGTTCTCCAGAACCTTCCCTAGAAATATCTAGATGTTTACATTTACAAAGGAGTCTCTAGAATTCTCCACACAATTCTAGTTCTATGTACAACAATTTATAACAATATGGAATTCTCTAGAAACCTCCCTAAGAGTGTCTTGAGCACAAAATATCTTGCGTTCCCTACCGTGTGTGACAGTGTGGAGAGCGATATTGTTTTTTACTCAACTCCTCCATATGAAATTAGAGAAAATATATGAAATCTGGCTATGATAATTTAGTCTTTTTATTTTAATATTTTAATTTTTATCCTTCAATTAATTACCATTTTATAATTTTTTAAATAAATATTATTTTTCTTAAATCTTTTATTATAATTTTCTCTTTAAAAAAAACTTTTTTACCCACGGTATTTTTTGTTATTAGAAGTTTAGAACTAGGAACTTTTGAAATGGAAACGCGTGGATTGGCCAAAAATTATGAGCGCGTGGAGAACGATATTGTGATTACGTGATCCATGACGTCCTATGATATGATTAACTCGTCAACTCGCCAGAATTTTGAGGCCGCGGATTGACTACTACGGTACTACTACTAGAACTAGCAATTCTAGAAGTGGAAACGCGTGGATTGGCCAAAAATTATGAGCGCGTGGAGAACGATATTGTGAACTACGTGATCCATGAGGTCCAATGACAAGATTAACGGGGTCAATCCCCAGAATTTTGATGCAGTCTCAAAATCTCTATTAATCAACTTTCAAATTTAAAAATAATAATATAAAAAATAAAATAAAAAGTTACGAGTATTATGCACGATACTTGAAACAGAATTAAAATGGTATTGTCTTTAGAACTTAGGGTAGAGTTGGGAATCATGCCGGATTTTAAAGGATTAGGGTTTAAAAGGATTGATTATTTTGATTTGGGATAAAAAAATGTCTATTTTTTAAAACTTGGTCTGAGAGCATACAGCCCAGAGCCAGCCTATAGGCCGGAAGACATTTTTATTTAAATTATTTTTCCTACATTTTTCTTAAAGAAATATAATTAGTAAAATACAATAATTAAAGTCTAATTTATTAAATAAATGATGTTAACATTAATATCTACACAACATGTTTAATGCAATAAACAAATATAGTCCCTAATTCATAATCAAGAATAAACTATTATCCACAAATAACTCACACAAAGCATAACAAGCATATCTCAAAATAACATGACTACGATGAGTATAATTTTCATCTTCTTCACCACTATTATCAATTTCAAGGACATTTGATTGTGTTCCACTTCGAGTAGTAGCTTTTTACTTCATAGGTAAAAATATCAAGAATATCTTTTCCCACATTACGAATAGTTGATTGAATACATCCATAATTTTTATTTGAAACAAAATAATAAACCAAATCATAAAATCAAAGTATAGTTTTTATGTATTTATAATTCAAGGGATAAAAACTTTATAACAAATACAAAAATACATATAAATTAGTAAATTAAATGGTTAAATCAAGTTAACTTTTAAGCCCTCATCTCTATGAAAAGTTTTTTTCAAAGGAGTTCCCGTAGGGCCCGGAAATTACTATTCCAAATTTTAACTATTTTTCCTCCACTTTTTTTTTATAAATATAATTAGTAAATTACAACACGAATCATCCAATAAATAAGCACAGTCACTAATTCATAATCAAAAGCAAACTATGTTCACAAACAACTCACATAAAACATAAAAAGCATATCACTAAGTGACATTTCGATGACTATTATTGGTCATCTTCATCACTATCATCAATTTTAACGACATTTGATTGTTCTTCACTTTGAGTAGTAGCCTCGGCTCATGAGTAAGAATATGATGAAATTCTTCTCCCGCATCATGAACACATCCATAATCTTTATTTGCAACAAATAATAAATCAAATCATAAAATTAGAGTATAGTTATTATGTATTTGTAGTTAAATGGATAAATAACTCTATCACAAATACAATATATATATAAATTAATAAATTTAAAAAGGAAAGGGGGAAAAAAAAGCTACAAAGTGAAAAGGGCTGCGTGTGGCCGGCCCGTTTAAACCTAAGGCCCGTCGAGAGGCCCTCCGTGCTAATTTCAAATATCTCGTCCAGTTTTTAAGCCCAGCCCTTAAAGGGCTAAGGCTTAAACAGTCGGGGCCAGATGGGCCTGGTACAAGGCTCTGTAGGGCTAACTCCATTTAGAAGCTCTAATTTACAAGTTCGGCCGTTGAAGGGTCAGGGTTTAAACGGGCCGGTTAGACTAGAGCCGGAAATCAGGCCAAGTTCGTCGGGTGGCCGTTTAAGCCCTAACGACTATAGGGCTTGGGCTTAAAAAATAAGCCAAAAATTTGAAATTGGCCCTATAGGGCCGGCCTTACAGAGCCTCGGGCTTAATCGGGCCGGCTCGTTTAACTGTGGCTTTTTAAAAAAACTTAATTACTTAGAATTCCACTTGATGAATGTGTTTATTTGTAATTATTTAGATTTTTTTTAGTTTAAACTATAACCCTTTTTTTTATGTTTATTATTATTATGTATTAAAACATATAATTAGTTATTATAAATTTTAAAGAATGGATGTTTTCATATTAAATAAACACATACTTTGGTATTACAATATTATATAAGTAATAAATTATAAATATATTTTGTGCAAAATAAGTATAATTATTTTTACTTGTCGGTAAAATCATACATGAATCGAAGGAATCTGCAACACACAAAAAATTACGAGAGGGAAAGACATTTTGACATACATAAAGCAATTCATTTGTTTAATATTTTTTGAAAAAAAAAGGAAAATAACATATTCTTTGTGTTTATTTGTTTTTTATTACGAATTAATGAATATGTTTATTTGTTGAATGATTTATATTAATGTTGATAACATATATTTGATAGTTAGAACTTTAATGATTGCAATTTACTAATTATATTTCTTTGAAAAAATCAAAGGAAAAATAGTTAAAATTTAGAATAGTAATTTTCAGGCCCGGTAGGGCCGGTCCTAGCCCTGGTACTATCGGGCCAGGCTTTGAAAACATATGTTTTCCTTATCCCAGGCTCTGTAGGGCGCCTTGTTAGGCCCCGATTCCCCCTCTCTAGGCTAGAAGGGCTTGGCCCGATGTCCCAGCTCTATGTTAAGGCCTCTATCGAGCAAAAAAATGTTAGGGCCTCTTTGGCACACGGAACAAGTGGGAAGGGAAGGGAATGAAAGATAAATAAATTTCTTTGTTTGATACATTTTTCGCGTTCAATCTTTCCGGAACTCAAGTTCCCAGACTTACCAATCTTCTTTTAAAGATGAGAAGATAAGATCTCATTAAAATTGGTAGGAATTTAAGTTCTCTATATGAATAGTGACGCTTTCAGACATATTTACCACTCATAAAATATTTATTTTCTTTAAAGCAAGAAAACATGATTAAATTTGTATTTCTACGATAAATTGAAATTTGTTAAACGAATATTTTAGAAAAATTCGAATTTGATAAGAGAATATTTTAGATAAATTTAAATTTGATAAGAGAATATTTTAGATGAATTCATTTTTTCTTCCTTTTTCTTTAAATAAATGCTTCATCATAAAATTTGATTTTAACCCATAAATTCTTTTATTATTATTATTATTGTTTTCGAAATAAATGCTTCGTCATAGTATGCAAGCAAATTCATATCAAATTTGAATTATGAAAAAAAAAATCCTTTTCATTTTGAATTAATTACTTTTGAGGGTAAAATATGTATTTTTTTATTTTTTTTTACCATCTGCCACCCCTTCATTTTCTTCATACAAAACAATTTATCTTCCTTCATCCCTCAAAATATTTTCCTCTCTTCCTTTTCTCTGTTAAATTCTTTTTCTCCTTAAATATTCCATATACCAAACGGGTCCTTAGTGTCTCACAAAAGGAGCTGGCTTCTCACGACGGCAACTTGGGGCTGTTGTTATCCTTTTCTCAAAATTACAAACCATTTTGGTGTTGTTTAATGATGGGGCTGAACTATTGTTTTAAAGGAAAATGGTGTCTAGTTTTTGAGTTTTTCAATAGTATAACATATAGTATCCTAAAACAATTTTTTTGGTACTTTTAACCTTTTAAAATATTTTTTAGTTACGTTGTACACATTGTCTTATGAGATTAACTACAATTTTACCTCTAGTGTATTTTTCTCAGTAGTAATGAGCACCTAAAATTTAGGATACCAATTTATTGATTTCCACCCACTCTAAAATACTTTTTTTAATAGCGCCCAATATTTTAAAATAATTTTTGGAGCTAAAAAAAATACGATAAAGGTAAAATTGCAATCAGTCTGCTAAAATATTGAGTACAACCGAAATTTTTTTTAATGGGTTAAAAGCATCAAAAATTATTTTAGGATACTATATGCTACTTGAAAAATAATTTAAGATACTATATACTTCTAAAAAAAAAATCAAAATACTAGACACCATTTTCTTTAAAAAAAAAAAGTTCAACCCATTATTTTACATATAAAACTACACCAAAATGATGTAGTCTTGAAAAAAAGATAGCAGCGCGCTGTGGAGAGAAGCCAATTCCCTCACAAAAGAAATGTATGTTTAGAAATTTAATTCATTGGTTAGGAGGGTTTATATTGTAAAACTCATCCTCCACGACTTCAATTATATGCAGTTTATATTTAATCATGCGTAAAAATCTTCATAGTAAATAACTAAATTAAACATATGTTATGCATAATTGAAGAAAACTGCACCCTTTGAGAAATGACTTGCAACCATTGACAAATAAAGCTTGCACCTCAAATTCAAGTCTTCTTAGCTTTTAAAGGTTTTAATCAAATACTTTTAATTGATTTTTATTTAATTTATACTTCTATGATCTTATTTGTAAGGTAATAGAATTTTTTTTTTTTTCCAACTTACAAATAGGTTATGGTCCAAATTTACCTAAAAAAATCTACTCAATGTATGTCTAAAGTTACCTATAAAATTCTACTCAATGTATGTCTAACACCATAAATATGAGTAAAAGTGAAAAATTCAACGTTACTCCTATAGTTCTATTGATAATAAAAACATGTTTTTACCAAAACTTAAAAAAATATTAAATTTTATTCATTCGCACGTGGGGCATAGCAAAGAAATTTGGATATAGGAAAATGGCCGACAAGCTAAGCTCAACTTGGCACCCTCGTTTTCATTTTCTGTTTTGCCAACCTTCTTGTCTTTCAATTCAACATTAAATGTCAAAAGCTAATTTTTGAACGACCCCTTCAAAGACTTAAGCTGTTAAACATCACATAAATCAAAATATCCTCAATGGAGACAGAATTCATAACAAAAAACGACAAATTTACACTTTTTTTTTAATGCCGAGGCCGTCCAATAATTCTCCTATATTTATAATTTTTTTACAAATTGCCCATTTTGAATCAAAGTTAATTAAAGGCATGTCTGGTTTCTTATTTTCAAAATAGTTTTTTGTTTTGAAAAAAACATGTTCGGAAATGTGTTTTTAATTATGTATTATGAACAAAAAAACGTTAAAATTTGTTTTGAAACATGAAAAAAGTAAGACAATATTTTCTTACCTTTTGTTCTACAAAATTAAAGAATATACTGAAAACATCATATTTTTTAGATATATTTTTCAAAATAATGAATCAAATGTATTTTTTTTTTTATTCTCAAAACTTGTTTTAATAAATTACTCCTTCCGGTTTTTTTTTTTTTTTATAAGCAACATTTTCTCTAAATTTAATGCATTTATTTTATTTTTACTTCCAATTAATTATATATCTCTCTAATCTCCTTCTCGGACTCATTTTCTATTGTTTTCCTCACTCTCTCACTTATAATTTTCTCAAATAATGGAATATTTAAGGGGAAAAAATACGTTTTTGACACATGTATTACATTTAACTAATTTTAACCAACAATTTAATTTATGTGATTTTAATAGCAATCGTTGCGAGATAAAAAAAAAAAGGTCGTTGTTCATAAGAAGTATAAAGAGAGTACTTTATACTTCTTTAATTTTATTTACAAGACGCTTCTAATATTTTCTTAAAATAGAACAAAACAAGTACTAATTTTTCATTTTTTTTTAAAAAAAAAGGAATAGAGTGTCTTTTTGAATCTGGGTAATGAGAATACTAGTATTGCTCTCTCTGTTCCTATATATATATATTTTTTTCTTTTTTTAAATTGAGTTTTCGGTAAATGTAAGATATCTTTTGAATTTGTTTTAATAATAAATATATATTTTTATTTTGTCCTCAAGTAATTATTATAATATATATATTCTCTTTTATCAGTTTTTCATTATATCTGTCTCTCTCACCATTCATAAATAGGAGTATTATATATATATATATGGAAGGAGTATTTACCCGAATGGAGTTTAAAATTTCAACAGATTGACCCACGTGTATGTGGCATATATAGAGAAGAAATTTGAATAAGTAAATGGCCGACAAGTTCAACTTGGCCTTCTTCTTTCAATTCATCATTCAATGTCAAAAGCTAATTATTAATTGGGTGTGAATTCAAGGTTGCGCTGCAAAATAAAATCTAAAAACTCGAAATTTGTCTTTTTTTGCATCTCTATTACTTAATTCAATGTTTTGAGTCTTTGAAGGGGTCCTCCATAACACGTCCATTTATAGGAGGACCTTTCATCCCTATCGACACACATTTACTTCGTACTTATTTAGTAGTTTTATATTAAAATTAACTTCATTATATAAAGGATAAATTATATAAAACCCACGAATTTTGAGGCATCTGCATAT
The DNA here is from genome assembly GCA_019022655.1 of Acacia acuminata. Lineage (NCBI taxonomy): Eukaryota > Viridiplantae > Streptophyta > Magnoliopsida > Fabales > Fabaceae > Acacia > Acacia acuminata. The sequence continues at coordinate 1,057,528 of JAFJYI010000131.1, forward strand.
AAACCCAATATTTTAAGTTTAAATTTCGGCCAAGCCTGCAATTTTAATAATAAATTTTATTGAAAGGGACACGTGACACCATAACTTTTTTTTTTTTTTTTTTTTTTTTTTTTTTTTTTTTTTTTTTTTTTACTATTAAAATGTATCATTTTGGTCCTATTTATAAATATCTTCTAATCAAATCACACATACTAAGAAGAGAGATAGTTAACTCAATGATTATGGAGTAAATTTTCAACTTTATCCTTATTTATTAATAGGATAGGATATTGTCACTACTAATTTTATGTCACTACCACTTTTTCACAGTTGAATTAGAATCTTATCTATCTTTATCATTTCTCTTTCTTATTGAGATTATGATCCAACGGTGAAAAAGTGGTAGTAACTTGGTAGTGACATAAAATTGGTAGTGACAATATCCTATCCCTTTATTAATATCAATTTTTCAACTCTTTCTATTTTCATTGGTACAATTATTATGAGTAAAATTGTCACAATCTCATTAACTACGCTGAAAGTGAACTTATAAATAGGATCAAATTTTTTTAGTAAAAAAAAATTATAAATTGGATCATAGTTGTATCTAAACTTTTGGGCTTTTTTTCTTTTTGATATAAAAATTTTAGGAAAGGGGTTGGGTTCACCTACAATCCAAAGTGCAGGGTAAAATCTCCATTCCTCCCAGGTGATACCGATGTTGGGTAGGGCGAGCCGTCTATTAACCTCATGTGTTAACTTAGGCACCTAGGAGCTAGGATGCCTCCCATAGCGCCTTGATCAATTCCAGGATCGAACCTTCTCCCTTTGGTGAGAGTATCCGACCCCTTTGTCAGTTAAGCCCAAGGACGAGGAGCACTTTTGGGCATTTTTAATACAACCGTTTTTTTTTTTTTTTTTGGGGGTTGAAGGAATACCCCTTAGGGTCCAAATAACTAAAAAATTGTTAAAAAAAGTCACATATCAAAAAAAGTCATGGGCTTTTTCTGGTATTATTTCATAAACGTCAACAACTATATCACTACAACATTAACAACTAAATCAGTATATGTTAACAACAATATACTAAAAACTAAATCAGTATACATTAACAACTATATCAGTAAACATTTTCTGAAATAATATAAAAAAAAACCCACATTTCTTTGGGCTGTTTTTTAACAATATTTTGGTAACTTGGTTTCTGAAGTGCTTTTTCCCTTAAATGGGGGCAAACAGATGTCATGTGGGTCCTATGAACTGTACATTTTTTAATCCGTTAGACCGTTTTGACCGACAACTCAGCACCAGATCATCTTCCTCACCGTTGCTCTGACTCCATTAACGTCTACCTAACAGCATTGATGGAAATAACTCGATCCTTCCCCATTAAAGAACCCGATGGTGCAGAGCGGAGGCTGAAGGTTGGTGGAAATAACTCGATCCTCCTCCATTAAAAATCCAGATGATGTTAAGATGGCTTCTTGTAATGTCGGATTCCTTGCTTTTTCTTCGATCATGACCTAACAATCGCTTCGAGTTCGTTTGAGAAAAACCCTTTTCTTGCAGCAACTTCGATTTCTTTAAGTTTTATTAAGTTATATTTTTTCGTATCTGCCTTATCCTTTTCTACCTTTCTTTAATTCACTTTTTTATATGATTCCACGTCAACAATCTACCATTGCCATGTTAGATCCAATTCGGTCAAATTTTTCTCGCTCTCAACTTCAAATCTGGTCGCAAAATTGAAAATTTGCGACGGATTCTAAAATCCATCGCAATTTTTTTGGTTTTTAAAATCCATCGCAATTGTCATCTTTTTTTGCGACGGATAAAATCCGTTGCAAAATCCGTCACAAAAGCATTTTGCGACGGATTTTTTTCGTCCTAAAAACCGTTTTTTGTGTGTGTGTGTAGAGTGATCCACGTGGTTGCATAGACGAGGGATATGACCCAAGACCACCTGCCAGTCACGAGGCAGCAAAGATATAATCTGACTGAGAAGCAGGCTTTCAGCAGATCCGTAACATCTGATAAGCAAAGAATAAGGTTTGCTGCGTCTGACTCAACCATAATCCGTTTGATACCCAGATCCCAAGCTAAGGATAAGCCTTCGAGCAACGCCCATCCCTCAGTTGAATGGGCACTGCTGCAGATCCCTAGCACTTTAGTGAAACCAACCAGCCACACTCCTCTACAATCTCGCAGTAGTCCGCCACAATCAGCTCGAGAGGAACTTAAAACCATTGCTCCATCTACATTGCAGAGGATCGGAGACGTTAGTGTTAAGCGCATGATGCATAGTATACTTCCTCCAAATTTGCAAGATGATCTTCCGTGGGAAACGAGGTTTTACAAAATCTGGCTCAAGAGTAAATGAGTTCCTCCAACCCCACAGCTTCCATAAAGCTACGCCAAAAACCAAGGGCCACAAACAACCCATATCCTGTACACATTCACCTTAAATTTAACCTCCTTAATCTTTTAACCCCCCCTTTTTTTTTTTTCCAATTGTAAATCACTAAATCCTCATTCTTCTCTGACAATCAATCTGTGGCATGAGGATGTTGTGTACAGCCGGCGTCGAGACCAAGCACAATGAAAACAAGGGCTTTTGTTAATGATAAATGACATTATAACCCTATTTGGGAGTATCACAATCGCGTTTCCATAGATATGGAAGGAAATGGTATACTATTTAAGGTTTTAAAATTATATATATATTTATAGGGAATAAAAATCATAAATCACTACTCAATATTTAATGAACAACTTTATATTTAAAAGATGCAAATCATATAACTATATAAAACATAAGTCCAAAAACATCGAAAGAATAAAGTTTAACAATTCCTAAATTATATTAATTGATTCAAATCAAACACATCATCTTGCATGTCCTCCTCTCTTACTTTTACAACAAGTTCATTTGCCAAATTTGGAATGTTCAAAACATGACTATCCATCGGTTCCCTAACTTCAACTTCAATCAAGCTTTTCTCATTAAAATATCTTCAATTGCTCGTGAATAATATCATATAACAGGTGAGATTATTATCACTTAATCTTTCATGGTAAATCAAAAAGCCATTATGTACAATAATATAGGGTGAATCAAAATCATGTTTTTTGAGGGAAAAAAAAATCAAAATCATGTTTTTGCTTAGTTGTAAGAAATGCAAAGGGAGTACAAAACTATCAGGTCAAGTTAGTGTGTTTGTCTCCACTCTCCAGTAATCTAGAGTCCAAACACGATGGACATAGTGTTTTCAACATCCTTTTTTCAGGTAAAAAAAAAAAAAAAAAATCATCCTTTTTTTGTTAAAGTAAAAAGGTAAAAACTATAAAAACTTACGATTTTACCGTTTTTACGTATTTGAGTGGCGTTTCTATCGGTTTTTGCTTAGAATAGTTTTTACTTGTGTTTCAGCATGTATGACTCTAGTAAAAATGTACGTTTTTACACTAGTTTTTGACAACAATGCTTGGGAGTGGTATAATTACTATTTCCTCTGGTCTTTTCTATGGAATGTAGGGGTGGTCTTTAATATAAGGAATAAATCCCTTTTGTTAGAAATTTTAAACAAGTCTTTTCAATTTTTTTCCATTAAATAAATGTAACTTATTATCTCTTTATAATAAATGTTTACTCATTACTTACTTTATAAATAAGAGTATAGTTGAAAAAAATAGTATATACTTAACATATTTATTATTTTTAACTAACATTTTGATTATTGTAATTTAAGTAATTGATCCTTATAAAAAGAATCAGGGGAATATAAAATTATTAGCTCATAGGATTTCAAGTTGGACGTGAGGGGTCTTTTATTAATGAGATGTGACAATTTTTGTCAAAAAGTTAATGACAAAGAGCTCATAATTTTTTAGAAGAAGAAGAAGAAAATTAAGAAGGTTAAATTTAAAAAATGTTAAAGTTATATAAACTATCCTAAATTTTAGGGGGTTTGTATAGTTTAGCCTTATATAAAAATGTGTGTCTATTTAAATTTACTTTTCTTATGAATATTAACTATCACAATAAATAAGTCTAGAAATTAAAAGCCTCACACCAATTTAGTGCAAAGCTCCATTGTATGTGTTCAAGGAAGAAGTTTTTTTATAAATGTATCATCATGATATTAAGTTTTTTATTTAAGTTCTTTTCTTTCTAAGAGGTGGAATAGAATAAGCTGCTTGAAGCATAATAATTATATGTCTATAATGCATTGTATGTCTCATAATATGTTACATTCTCTTATACTTTATTAGAAGTCAATGACTATTCATAATTATTACCTTGACATTAAAGAAGAGTTCGGTCGATGCTTTATTTCTGTCCTAGTTGATCCTAATTCAACTTGCGATTATGTTTTACCCAAAAAAAGAAAGAAAGAAAAGAATTCAATGTGATTATTGTATATAAAATGGAACTTTTATCCAACAAGGGAATCAGAAATAGGATCATAAAAGATTCATAAAATTTATAGTGTTGACGTATTTCACAAGGGGGATCTAATGGAATTAAGAAAAAGAGAACCTATTAGACTACTTTTTGATTTTGTTTTGCTAATGAGGGGTAATTTTAAAAAAATCAATTACTCTATGTGATCTTTTTATAATTTACAAATAATTGAATAATGTATATTAAAAAGTTGGTTAAAATTGATTAAAGATAATAAATATGTAAAAAAATCTATTTTAAAATATAACCTTATTTATATAAATGGTGAGTGCGAGAGAAAATAGATGACAAAAAATGTGCAGGAAATACTTAATACATATAGACATATGATCAATTAGGAGATAAAAATTTTAAAGTGCAATAAAATTTTATAACTTATAAAAAAGATCAAGTATATAAAAAAAAAAATTTAATTTAGGGAATGGGCCAGAGGGAGTACTACATTAATTTAGGATTAAATATCATTTTAAAACATTGCCTGATAATTAGCATCGGAGAGAATATGTATGTGTGTGTAATCAATTAGTTTATTAGTTAAATTAAAATAGAAAAAAATAAAAATAGATCTAAATTAATTTTTTTGATATTTGTATCCTTTAAGATCATTCTAAACACTCACTAACTCTTATGGCCCAAAGCGAGTCCTTCTGATGGATGAGGAGAATCATTTTCAAAACTTTGCTTGATTTTCGGAGAGAACATGTATGTTGTGTAATCAACATATTAGATTGGCAAAAACCAAACCCAAGCAAATAGAAAAGGCAAAATTTAGATCAAGCTATTTTTTTAAAAAAAAAAAAAAAATTTTTTATTTGTATCCTTTAAGATCATTGACGCAACCATAGTGGCTCATCACTACTCTGGCCCAAAGCGAGTCCTTCTGATGGATGAGGCCCCACCCAGCTTTCATGAAGAGCGCTTGCTTTTGGTGTCCTTTGTTACTCTTTTTATGATTAGATGTGAAAATAGGCTAGACTAGACATCTATTAAGGTTAACCTACATTAAACATAGTCTAGTCTATTTAGTAAAAAGACTATGCTCAGGCTTAGACCTATTGACAGACCTATTTGACAGACCTATTTAGATTTATTGTCGGGCCTATTTAGCTTACATGCCTGTCCTATTATTTTTTTAAAATATATTATTATGCATAATTATAAATAATTTAATCTAAATCAATTTTAAAAATTATTTATAAAATTAATAATTTAGTCTTAACCCTAAATTTCACATTTTATCATTTACTCATGAGTTTTAACTTTTTATTCATTAATTGATCACATCTAATTTTTTTTTTTTTTTTTGATAACTTGAGATGACAATATTAGCTGACTACCTTTCCCTCGATTTATATCATTTGATGAAACATAATAATTGCAATAGGTTTATTTTAGTGATGCCCAAATAAAAATGATTCCAATAGGAAGAGTTTGTCTCGTTTTATGTAAGAAAAACAAAAGGTAAAATATAATGTTACATGTCACTTGTTGTGCTCGGTTGATTTTAGAAAACATATCTCTTTAGACAATAAATAATTGATTTTTCTTATTCTTATTTACTTAGAAAATTGTTGTTATTAGGTGTTCTTTTATTTCTCTTACTAATTCTTTTATTTCATATAAGAATGAATCCTTAAACTTTTAAGACATAAGATAAGTTTGATGAATTATATATGAACTTAGATACATAAACTTTAAGCATATATAAAAATCTACATTTTAAGTAAGCCTTTAAATACACTTCAAACCATGTCAAGCTTTTTGAAGGCTCAGGCTTAAGTTTAAGAAAAACCTATATACAGACTCATGCCAGGTTTCGGCTTTAGATCTCCATTATAGGCCCCTACCTATTTACCTAAAAGTCTAGTCTAGCCTAGCCTGCTTGAAGTCACTGGATGCCCAAATACTTCGTCATATCAGCCGTGACAAAGAAACCAATAAATTACTCAGCTATGAAACCTGAGTGTGATTTACATTGTTAGAGAAATATATTTGAATTTTTTGTTGGCTAATTTTCTGGCTTGAAGATGCACAGAATTTACGTAGAAACCTGTTTATAACTTCCACTTGTTCTACCAATGCCTTGAGAATATAATGAAATCGTCTGCAAAAAGGAGAAGAGATAGCAGAAGGCCATCCTTATGAAGCTTGATTGGTTTCCAGCAGCAGCAGCCATTATGAATTTCTTCCAATCTGTTTTTCTTCCATTTGGGGAAGACATGAGTAGATAATATTATTCAGGGAAAAAAAATTTGTGTTGATATGATCATAAACTTTCTCCAAATCAACTTTTATCACATGAACTTTTAAATGGGTTTAGAGATTATATTCATTATCATATAAGTTTTCAAGATTATAATCAGAGAGCCTGAAGACTTAATTATTAAAAAAAGTTAAGGCAACTTTTTTTTTTTTGGTGAAAAAAGTTAAGACAACTTTTAAATGGGTTTACGGATTATATTTAAATTTAGATGCATAGACTTTAAGCCTATTTAAAGGCTTACATTTTAAAAAGGCTTTTAAAAAAACTTTAAGCTTTATTAGGCCTTTTGAAGGCTAAGGCCTATGCCTAAAAAATAAAGCCTATACACAGGCTTAGGTCCAGATTTCAACCTCCATTGTAGGCTCATGCCTATTTAGCTATATCAGTTAGGTTGGTTTTGAACCAACATAGCTGTGGTTAAGAAAACATGAAGCACAAAAACATCATACAGATGTATAGATGATAATTGAGCTTTTGCAAGAAAAGGAAGAAGCCAATGAGAATCATGATCACTAATTAGTGACTAAATGAGTCCTTTTGATATGGGAATATGAATCCGATAATAGACAAAGACCAAGTCTTAAAAATTTCAATTATTGCACATTGTCTACTTCCTGAAGGAAAAATGTATATCATACAGACAGTAAAAGGAAAAAGAAAACAGAATCGAAAGTTGCAGATTATTATGATCTATTTTCACAATGTACAATAGGTTAGAATACATAAAACTTTTGCTTTGCCATCAGAATACATGCAACTTACTACTAAGAACAAACAATATAATAAGCAGACTAAATGCCGAAGCAGTGTTCTTGTCATATATATAATTCAGAAAAGAAACAAGAATGGGAAATGTCTACTGGAGGGCGTTGGAGACAGAATAAATGAAGTCCAAGAAGCCAGTTCCCTTGAGGAGACCCTTACCAGTCAAGAGTTCAAAATCCAACAACAAAAGAAAACCGATGGTCGCTGCCTTCCCATTGATTATTTCATTCTTCTTTGTGAAACCAAAACCCTCTTGCTCCTCGTCAACCACCATTCTCACCTGACCAAATTGTATATAACCAAGAATTATACAGAATGCAAATTAAAAATCCCCTTGTACATTTGGGTTAAAAAAAGAGAGATGAAAATAGGCAAGTCATAATTTGATAAAATTAAAAAAGAAGGCAAGTATATGTATTTCAACTGTATTGCAATTTGCACAATAAATCTTGTATGTTAAAGAATGGAGGTAGTACAGGTAGTGTGATTACCTCATCAACGTTGACGTCGGTTGCAGTCACACCCGGTTGAGCCTTGCCACTAAAAACTATCTCAGCAGAAGCATCAGATGTCGCGGTTCCTCTCATGTTGATATAAATGTTCTCTTCATCAGTTTTCACACGATATACAAAGAGTGCCCTCAAAGCAGGGGTGAGAACTCTTAGTACTGGATTTTTTGGATACCACTCCTTGATCTCTCCAGTACGCAGATCAAATGTACTATCGGTTGTTGGGCATACTACACAACCATCCTATGTAAAGACAGGACCAGAAGAGGTCAGTTGATTTTCAGTCAAATAAAAACAATGGATAGAATATATTAAAAGTATAATTCCAATTATGCTTTTCAAGTTCTATGATGTTGAAAGATGATTTAATATTTGATTTTGATGAGCCAACATTTATACATGAGAAAGGAAGGCACTGCCAACTATAATTTGAAAATTTCCATACGATTAATCATTTTGGAAAATACCATGAATCTTGTTTCGATAATCTATGGCATGTGTGTGAGTACTGTTGTGTTGGAACAAATTTCTTAGCTGTTTACCTTGAGCCAACCTATGCTGACGTTCGTCGGGAAAGATTTTACTGAATTAGCAAACATAGGAGTTCAGGAAATGAGAAAAATTCAAAAGCTGAGCTGTGATCTAAATGCGAGGAGCCTATAGATTCACAAAGGAACCAGAATTGACTGGAACTTAAATTAGAATGAAACAGCTAGAAATGCATTCTCAAAAAACTATATTCTCATTCATAATGGGTAATGGCCAGCCTCCAATGAGATTAAAGTGAAAAAAATAAAGCAATCACAAGGCTGAAATTCACTCTCTTCCCATATTATGTCATGTGAGATATCAATGGAAAATCAACACTAAAGGAGTTAGAGTTATGATGATAAGCAATTCGTGTTTGTGGGCACAAAATCATTTCTAAAGAGTTTTGCTAAGTTCCTAAAGCAAAACTTAGCGGGTAAGTTCTTGGAAAGAACAACCTGGTATAGGAGTTTAATATGGTTTTTTTTAGTCTGATATGACAAAAAGTCAGCCGAAAAAAAGATTGTGTGAAAGGTGTTGCATAAAAAAGCAGCAGTCATAGTCATAAAAAAGAAGCAGTAATTTCCATACTTGACACAAATGTCAAGAAGACTTGTTTCAGCTAAAGAACTAATTTACGTAAGTCTAAGAGGCCAATAACTTAGTTTGAAGTTTGTTCCACCATTATGATTGGCTAATCCTGTTTGAGCTTTTAATCTCACACTGGTAATAAAAAAGAAAAAAGAAATTAAAATTTTTCAGAGGAAAATAAAAAATGATACTTAATCTAAAGCTTTCAATATCGGATCAATAAAAAAAAAAATGGAAAATACAGAAACTTAGCAACACAAGTTTTTTGCATTCTCACTTGAAGGACTTACAATAATGCATGTTATAAAATAGACAAACCAGCGAAAGCATTTAAATTTCTAACCTAGAGAAATTACTCATCCTAAGCAAGAGCTTCACAACAAGACACTTCATAACGAACCAGTCAGAACTTAGAAGTCATTAATAAAATAATATTCTCATAAAATGGATGTTCCCTAAGCTAATTCAAGCTGCTCAGTCCAATTGCAGGGCACAAATTCTCCCCTACCCTCAAAACTACCCAAGCTAAGCTGGCACATTGGTCCTTATGGTGAATCCTAGAATGGCACTTTCAAGAGGTACCTTGATCGAGCTGGTGAGAGAGAGATGAGAAAGGGTTTATTAAGCAGAATAAGGTATCCCAAAAACTACACAAGTTAATTAAGAAGGAGGAGGCTATCATAGGCTCTAGACTCCATCAAGTAATTCTGACATTGTTTTCCTATGATTGATCTACCAGGTAATTTTTCAATGATCCCCAGTCAATAAAAACTGCAATTTCATTAATTCAATTACAACATCAACTTAGGGAAGAAAACATGAGTAACTGATTACTGATAAATATTGTATTGAGAGGGAAGGGATCAAGAATCTTGAAAATGAGCAACTAAAATCTGAAATCTGATCATTGTAGGCTGAGCTTTTTCTTTGCTCTTTTTTTTTTTTCCCTTTGATATATCAATGGGCTAAACATACCATTTTCAGAATCCTTGAGGTGGACTTGGATATTCTTGTCAAAGAATCAAAGAATTTTACAAAATTTATATCCACTCTCTCTATCGTTTCAATCTAATCCACACAAATTCTAACAATAATGTATGAGAACTACTTGTAAGTACAAGAATTCGTAGAAATTTCCAAATAAAATCCACTTTACAGCTAGCTAACTCAATCGAAATACTAACATGACCAGAGAGTTAACAATACTTTTGAGAAACCTTCAGCATTCATAGAGAATGCATAATAGCTGTATCTACACAAGAATTTTAACCAAAAAAATTCAGGGAATGTACTCAAACCTGGGTAAGCTTGGCATTGAGTAAACCCTCACTGTAAGCACCTTCAGCAGGGGACCTGTTCTCAATGGCGTACACCTGATTCTTATACCACAGCAACAAAATCGTCTCACCGTCCTGAATTATCACACGCCGCTCCCCTCTCGGCAGCGCCGCAAGCGGCACCACCGGAATCCAGTTTTCATTCCCTCTACCACCACCACCACCGCCTCCTCCTCCTCCTCCGGATGCTGAAGATTCCTCCGCCACTGAAACTTGAGTTGCCTCACATCTAAGCCGCCGAACAGATTTTCCGTACAGGTAATGGAAATTCAACGAAGATCTGAGGGAAGAACAGTGGTTGGACGATGGAATTGAGGGGCAGAGAAGAAAGGATTTGCGAGAAGGAGAGAGGGTAGGAGAGGAATTGAGAGATGAAATTTTTGAACATGAGAGGGAGAAAGGCGTTGTGGCCATGGAGCTTGTGGGGAGAAAGAGGAGAGAGAAATGAATGGAAAAGGAAGATGAGAGAGAGAGTTGAGGTTCTGGTTCTGCATGACATCTTCACTTTCCAGTCCACAAAAAGATGATAATGAAGGGACGAGCATGCATTAGCCACATTTCTGACTCTGAATATTTTATTTTTCTTGAACCCATCTGTTAGGAAAAATATAATATTTTGCTTAACCTGTTTGTTAATCAATATTAATTCTTTACTATATTACAAATATATATTATTTTCTTACCTGAAATATTTTTTTCCAAAAAATATTATTTCGTGGAATGCATAATTTTAATTAAAGTAGTAAATTTTCCTCAAAAAAATTAAAGTACCAAATTGTTATGAAGTCTCCGTTCTTTTTTTAAAAAAAAAAAAAAAAAAAAAAAATCAATTATGCATATTTATCATCTAATAAAAATTTAAAATTGAAATATAAGCTTTTCAGTACAAAACAACTGTGTTTTTAACTTTTTTTTCCTTAAAAATTAATATTCATATATTTATTTTCTTGATAAATTTTTTTACTAACTAATATATGGAAATTTTTGCTTAAAAAAAGATAAGATATTATCACTATTAATTTTGATCATCAAGCCCATTACCATTTTTTAACCATTAGATCAATCTTATTTATCTTTATTATTTTTCTTTCCTATTGAGATTTTGGTATAACAGTGAAAAAAATGATATTAACTTGATAATAATCAAAATTAAAAAATATAGCAAATTATGAAGGTCAAGCCTTAAGACTAGGTATTTTTTTATATCAGAAAAAAACAAAAACAAAATATGGATGTAGTCAAAGGCTCAAAGCATAATAATGGGCCTATGACACATGAAAGAACTTTGGGCTAGTTTAACCCCTAGCTTGGTGAAGGAAGTATCCTCTTGGCTCGTTTCATTGTAAACAACAAGGAAGGAGTCAATAGAGACTTCTTGGCAAGCTAGGATCGTTGGGCATATTCTGCCCCCATCTTGAGGGGGAGAATAGGTTTAGGATTAATGTTGTAATGTATGGGCCACAGTGTATAAGGCCCAGTCCAGGTTAGGTTCGTTGGGGGGTTATACCAATATATATATATATATATATATATTGATATAATTGGGGTTTATGATATTGATTAACTGTATAAATATTAGACTCATCTGGACAAGTCTGTACACATTATATTGTTGTTTGATTGGAATAATACATTTTCGTTGAGCGAAAAAAAAAAAAAAAAAAAAAAAAATCCATTTTCCACTTAGCATTATTCAAGATACATGGTTAATCAACAAATTTGCTTTAAATTAGAAGAAATTTTTAACTTTACCTATATTAAATAAGGTATTGAAGGAGAGAGAAAAATATAAGAAGTCATATTCAACCATTAATTACTGGGGAAAAATTGATAAATAAGTATAAATTACTTTTCAATTAAGTGACTTATATTATGTATGAAATCATTCTTCTATAAGGGACATATATTGTGGACCAGAGTATAAATTTAGAAGATAGTATATTTAATATCAAAAAATTCTTTTATCTAGCTCATCCAAAGTTGTCAAGCTCGCGAATTTAAACAAACTCGTAACAATAACGTAAACTCGTATCATAAACTCGAATCTTAAACTCATAAAAAGTTTACTTTTATTATTAAATAGATATTATTAGTGTATAATTAAATAATTAATATATTAAAAAATTTGATTTAAATATATTTTAAATCTAAATAATTGAAATTTAATCCATCAACATTAATCATTTATCACATTTAACAAAGAATTTTCTATAAAATTTATAAATAAAGCCACTAAACATGACCAAATCAAAAAAAAAAAAAAAAAACGATTTTGTAAGCTAAAAATGTAAAAACGGTAATATCGGTATATAAATTTGTGAGTTTAACCGAGTTTATATTTAATACTAGTTTATGAGTGACTCGACTCATTTTTGTAAGCTATAAATGTAAAAACGGTAAACTTGGAAAATCAACTCATGAGTTTGACAATAATTGGGGAGAGAGTAGCTGGTTTGAAAAGATATTTTTAAAAACTAATGGACAAGTTGTGATCATCTAGACATTTTTTATTTTCACCAATATTATTATCTAGATTTGAGAATCCAACCAAGTGGCATGGACCAGTGTGGTCAAATTGGGTTAGTCCAAAGCCAATAAAAATATTCAATAGGTAACTATCTTTTGAGGGCTGAATTGGCTCTGAAATATTTTTGTGAACCAAAAGGGAGTCCCCACTTGATCACTTTGGAGAATTATGATAATTTGCATTGGAGCCCTGATGACTGTTGGTGCTGGTGAACTTGCTGCAGAGGATGGAGTTCCAGCAGCCACCGACAATGGCTTTGGTGCCAATGATGATGCTAGAGGGATTTAAGTGAATAGTATTTTGATAAAGAAAATATTTAGATCAAGTTCTTTATATTTATTATATACTCCATCCGGTCCTAATTATAGGAACTATTTACTAGAATTTGGAGAGATTAAAGGAGAGAAGTTAAATTAGTTAATTATAATTATTTTCCAAAAATACCCCACTGAAAATGAAAATTACACCAAGGAAAAATTAGTTGAATGAATTTCTTTCCTTTGAGCTTAACAGTCTATAGGATTTTTTTTTTTTTTTGTCTAGTTGTTAGTTTTGTAAAAATTTAGCTAGATATAATATGTGTGGCTACTGAGCTATTAGATGCATAAATTATAGAAAGTTTTGTTAAATTTATTTTAAAAAATAATGTTACATAAATTAATGCGCATGTATCACTGTCCAATATGATATTACGTGGGGCTACTAATCCAAAAAAAAAAAAAAAAAAAAAAAAAAAAAAAAAAAAAATGGAAATTACGTGTGGCTGCTCGCATTGAAAATGTACTTAAATTTATTTTAAAAAAATTAGCGCGCATGTATCATTGTCCAATATCTAACCATTATTGCTTTGTAATATTTATTTACTTCACACATGTATCCTCGTCCAATATCATATTATTGTCTTTAATTATTATTGGAAAAGTATAAATAGAGGTATTATAGAAAAAAATTGACAAAAGTTAAAACTTGCTCTTATAATTAGTACCAAAACCAACTCCAAATTTACTCCTATAATTAGGACCGGAGGGAGTATGTCAATTTTTCTAATCACACATGATCATGTGCCATATTTTTTCATGTGTTTATAATTAAATTAATAATTTTTTAATAAAATATATATATGACCATATATGATTAGAGAACTTGAAACAATGAATATAAAAAACTTGATGTAAATAAATGATCGTGTGGTGGTCTGATTGGTAATTGATAGAAAAAACAAAAATTCAATTTAGAACTTAGATCTTTTAAATATATTTTAGATTCACCCTAAATAAATTGAGAGTAAATAAAATTGGGGCAAATAATCACAGCTAGAACTTTTTGTGTGTGAAACTGTGAATAAAGTCTTATATCTAATTATCTATAAATGTATGAACCCTATATATAGTCATTTTCACTAGCAAACCACCAAAATGGGATGAATTTTCCACAAAACAATGCTCCAAGCTGACGTGGAATACCATATACAGTATATATTTATATCTCCCACCACGTCCCATCCTTCTTTTCTTTGCAAGAGTAGGTTTGTGTTCTCTTCTTCCTCCAAAATATTTCTCTCACTTTCCTTCATTTTCTTTCCCTCGCCTGCAAATTTTCTGGGAAAGAGAATTAAGGCCATTCATGGACAGCCTCGAAATTAAAGTTTGTGATGTGTTCATGGGGGAGGAAGAAGAAGAAAAAGAATACTCTGGAGAATCAGAGTTGAATCAATCTCCTGAAAATTTCTGTGACGAGTTGCAGAATCTTCATCAAGAGAGAACCTTGTTCTGGGAATCTCAGGAGGCCATGCTTCAGGTACTTTGATTTTTTTTTTTGGGTAATTTCTCGTTTAATATCAATTATTAATTGCAGAATCTTAATGAAGTTTTAGAGTGTTTTATAAGCTTATAAATTAATTAAATAAAGAAAACTAATATATGAGCATGCAATGTAATAAGCTTGTTGGAGTTCTGGAAAAATCTTTAATTAAAGGATATGAGGGAGGGAAAAAGAGAGTGCTTTGGGAAACTCATGATATCGATCTTGCACTTTGGATGAATCCATATCGTAGTTAATATTTTTTTAAATTTATCAAAAAATCCATTTTTTTAAAAAATCATTTCTTTTTATTATATACTATTATTATATTAGTGGCTGCTAGAATAGCAATGAGTTTGAAATTAAGAAGATAACTATACCCATAATAGGAAAACTTACTATTTTATGTAAGTTTGGGTGGAATTTTGTGAAATATCTGACTGATAATAATAAGAATAGATATTTTTTTTTTCTTCTACTCATTATTTATGGCTAAAGAGAACTTAATTATTTAGTATAATAGCTCCACCACTCATTACTTGTGTGGTAAGAACTAAATCTACCAGAGAATTTTATTACAGAAAAAGCCGATGTTGTATTAGCAAATAATTTTTTAGACACTGCCAAAAAAAATTTATACCATAAAAAATATAAAAACGCCACAATTATGGAAAAAATGGTAGCCAAATGAGTCATATCATGAAAAAAAAATTTGAGAATATGAATATATAGGGTTTCACGAAATTCTTCTGATTGTTTTAAATAAAAAAATTTCGATTAATTAATTAAGTATAATAACAATACCATGCCATCAATTGATCTTGTTCATATATTTTCAAAAATCGTGTAGGATGAACAAGAAAATATTAAATCTTAAGAATTTTAAATTACTATATAAGTTGAAATTCAAAGTTTTGGCATACTAAAATTAAAATTCATATAGCCAAACGTTGACTAATCGTTGGATATCAATATAAAATATCAAATAAATATATAGTATGGCACTATTTATATTTTTTTATAAGTCATATCATTTTTTATCTAATGTAGACTCACCTTTAGTTTTTAGGTTATAATATTAATAGATTTAGACTTGAATTAAAATCCAAATATTCCCTTACTTTCTTTTCATATGTTATTTAAGGTATTAACATGTAAATTATTGAAAAAAGTAACACAAAGGATATATTCCTTTTCATTTTCCTTTTATACACCATCTTGATTTCTTTAAAGTTAGTCAAAATAAAGATATGATTTAAAAATAATAAGTAATGTTGCTTTAAAGAAAGACAAAAATTGACAGTAAAGAAAAAAAAAAAGAAATAAAAGAAGTATGTGAACCAGATAATTGGAATAAGAATGGAATATGCCTTGATCCACTACACTTACAATAAAGAAAAGGTGGTTGTCATTGAAATTTGAATAAAAAAAATCTCATGTTCTAAACATCCACACGTGCCCCTCATGGTGCCAAAAACTAGACCAGTTAAATCAAATAGTAATTCAAGAGCTAGTGACTTAATTGTGGTTGAATTTAAATCATAGTCAACTCAATTATCATTAAAATAATATAATTTAATTAAAAGGTTAAGGTGCAAAATTACACATGTAATTTTCCAAAAAGTGTATCCAACACCAAATGTTTTTCTGTGTGTATGCAAAAGTGACTATATTGTTATAAAATTAGATAAAAAAAACACTTATTGACTGTTAGTGTTTTTTTTTTTTTTTTTTTTTTTTGTATTTTTTAAGATTGATATGGACGATAACTCAGTTAAATTTCATCATGAGTTGACAATAAATTGATTCCTTAGTTTAATCAATATGATCGGTTGGGTTTAAATACCAAACCTTCCCCACACACTTGTGCTTTGTCTAACTAAAGGAGGATAATTAAGCATGGGGCACACTTCTTTTAAATGGCTTTAATAAAATTTAAATCTCATCTTCTTTTGCTTTTTTTTTTTTTTAAAAAAAATTAGAAATTATTCAATATTATTTTGGGATTTTCTTGTGGGTAAATGATTCTTGTGTTGGTTTTTAATAATACTAATATTGTGGTGGTTGATAGGAAATTATAGAGAGATACAACGTGGAAGATTGGGAATTAAGAGAAGAGGTAGGAAAAATATTGAAAGAGGCGAAGAAGGCCACACAATATGAATGCAATTGTAGGAAACCAGACTCAACGACGTCGTATGGGTGTTCCCACTGTTTAAGAAAACTTGTGGTTTCATTGCTTTCTCTCAAAGGTTACAATGCCTCCCTTCGCTTCTCCAAATGGGACTCCACTAACAAGTGCCTCGGAGGTAATAATCCTTTTTATTAAAAAAAGAAAAAGAAAAAAAGAAAACTAATTTTAATTGTTTTTTTTAATCTATCATGCTATTTCATCATGCCACATAATCTA
Source organism: Acacia acuminata (assembly GCA_019022655.1). NCBI lineage: Eukaryota > Viridiplantae > Streptophyta > Magnoliopsida > Fabales > Fabaceae > Acacia > Acacia acuminata. Next base: position 1,074,702 of record JAFJYI010000131.1, read on the forward strand.
TCTATTTCAATAAATAAAAGATGATGTTTTGAACCCTAGTTAGGTCAACAATATTTTGCATGTGCTTGAATTATTGTTTGCAAACTGAAATCTGGATAAAGTGAATTATCGTAGCATGATTAATGTTTGGATTTTTTTTTTTTAAATACCCTTTTTTACCCGACAAAAAACACGGACCCCATTTTACCCTTAAAAAAAAAGACCTTTTATTCTTCCTTTTTATAGACTAAAAAGAATCTTTTAGAAATTTTTGAGAGATCAAAATGTCAACGAATCGACCTTTATTCATCCTTTTAATGGACTAAAAAGGAACACATTTTTTTAAGGGACCAAAATAGAGATCACGTTTTTTGTTGGACCGAGAAAAGGGTATTTTTCTTTTTTTTTCTTTTAAACAAAAGAAATCAGTTTGACAAACTTATCACAACTAAAATGCTAATTTGTGAGAAAACCTTGACTACAATAAGAAAGTGATTATTAGATAAAGAAGTTATCCAAAGCAAAGAAAAATTTCAACTAGTTTTTGTAAGTTTTGATGAGTTCAACTCCAATCCAAACATGTGGAATTCGTGTTTCTTCAATTCTAATTACACAATTTTTCTTAAAAAATAATAATAATTCTACTATACTTTTAAGGAAGATGATAGAAAAATACCATTTGAATTAAAAAAACCCTCCAAATTTCTACTAAATTAGGAAAAGGACAAATAGGTAATATAGTAGGAACTTGAAATTTTGAAGTTTGAGTGTTGACAACTTGGATATGGAAATTAATTATTTGAATATAGAGATTGACAATTTGAGCTTCCCAAGTTGTTCTATATGTATTTAAGTTGCTAATTTATATACTCAAGTTGTCAACATTCAAACTTCAAAATCTCAAATTCCTTCCAGATTACCTATTTATTCTTTTACTAATTTTAATAAATATTTTATATATTTTTATTTAAAAAGTAAATGGTATTTTTCTGTCATTTTCTCGGTTATTATCACTTTTCTTAATATAAAAAGATAATGTTTAAACAACATATAAAAATGAACAATCGAAGTCTTTTGATTGACAAACAATTTAGTGGTTGAGGTAGTAAGCGATTTCACCCCGTAAAAGAGGATAACACAAGTTCAAATCTTTGGAAATATACTTATTAAATGAGACAAAAACCTTTATATTTTAAGCCTCGAAGGAGAAACCCTTTATCAAATAAAAAAAATCTTTTAATTGGAATCCTACTTTACATTCACAAAAACATGTGTGTATGCAATGATGTATTTAAAGAAAATAGAAAGGGAGGTGACTTAATGAAAGTTATTTCTAATTACACATCACATTATTTGAATTTAACTCTTAGATAACTATATAAATGTTTCTATTTAATATTTTAATAAAAGATTAATTAGCATCGCATCATTGAACATTTGCACAAATTAAGTTATCATTAATCAAGTTATTAATATTCAATTACACGCACTCTCTAATGTTTGGTTTTGTTGTATGTGAAGGTTCACATGAGTACATAGAAGTGATAATGCCAAAAACACAAACAAGAAAGAAGCAAATGCCATATCTAATTGAATTGGAGCTAAGGGACCAATTTGAGATTGCAAAAGCAGGAGAAGAATATAAGAAACTATTGTCATTGTTGCCGGAATCCTACATCGGTAAACCGGAGTACTTGACGGCGATAATCCGAGTAATGTGTGGTGCATCCAAGAGGTCAATGAAGGAGAAGAAGATCCACATGGGTCCATGGAGGAAGAGCAGCTTCATGCAAATGAAGTGGTCAGCTCACAACAACAACAACAACACTTGCATTTCTTCCACACTTCCTCCTTCATTCCATCTCATGATGCAGGCAACTAATGAAGCTTGCATTAGGGTTTCTAGAGCTCATACTATGATAGTCACTTAAAGTTTTGTTGGCTATTCCATCTAGTGGGTTTGGATTCATTGTGGTTTGTAGGCTTTCAGTCCAATTTTGATGAGAAGTTTTCTATTGTACGTTTGTTTTTGATCTGTTTGTCCTGAGTGTTTGAGAACGCTATAAAACAACTTTTATGTTTTACGGGTTAAAACTCCTAATTTACTCCTTTATCATATTTATCTTGTATAGTGTAAAAATACTATAAATAAGCTAATTCAAATATTCACTTAATTAATCTATACTTCAAAGTAAAAAATGAGATTTTTTTTTCCTCACTTTTTTTTTTGGTACTAAAAATAGTTGGCAAAGTGTGCAACCACTCTGAGGTTCTGTCGGGCGCCAAAACGGGGATCTCTCCCATAGAAATTTTTTGCATTCACAAGGCTCGAAATCGAGACCTCATGCTTAAGCGACCAGAACCCTTTCTACTTAGGCCAACTTCCGCTAGTTTTTTTTTTTCACACTTAACATAGCAAATTAATTGACATGATGCAACAATAAATATCACATGACAACAAATAATATTAAGATTGCTTTTAGCAAAATTGAACTAAAGACATACAAATTGCACAAGATCCACACAAACTTCTAGCTTTCATTCACCATGGATTTTTAAAAGCTAATTTTGGACCGAAGGGTTTTTAATTATACAAAATTAAATAGGACAATTTTAGTATCTCATTAATGTCATTTTGTTTTCGAAGCCAAATTAGGTTAGTATCTCATTAAATAGGACAATTGAACTAGAGTAGCTTGTGTAGTTTATTAGGTCAAGTATTGTACTTCTTACTCCTATTTTGGTGTGACCATGGGCGGACCCATGTTATATGTTAGAGGGGAAGTGGTTTTTTTTGAATTTGAGATTTTCTAAGAAAAATATAAAATCAAAAAAATTATTAAATTAATATATATTTGAATAACTTCGTCCCTCTCATTACCAAAACTTGGGCGAATTGCAACCTCTGTGTTCATTTTGTAAATCGATCCTTAGGAGATGAATGGTTGAATGATTGATCTTATTAAAGACTAGTATTTTTATATGAAAAAATGTTATTTGTTATTAGAATTGACAGTTGAGTTAGATAACATTCTTTTTTGAATAAGGGATTAGTCTGAGGTCACTAAAATGATTGTAACCATCTTCTTATCCATGTGAGTGACATAAATATTGTAATTATTTTTATTGTAATATACCTTTTTTATTAAAATATTTTCAAACCCTTGAGATTTGTATTGCCTAACCTTTTTAATATTACATTAACCCTTTAATCTTCAAGCTTATTTTTTAATTGATTTAGTTAAAGGTTTCTTTTTTCAAGGCTTAAAGGGTAAAGTGTTTTCACATCTCCTAATAAATGTGTTTCATTGAATTCAAACTTGTGTTATTTATGCAATTCAGGTTTGTATAATGCCCCTTCCATTAGTGAACCTACCCAAAACTTTCCTAAGGCTTGGCAAAATCGGTTTTAATGAAAGAAATCCTGAGTCAATGCTATGAGGTTTTGACTTTTGAGCGGGAAATTGACGGGATTAGGGACAATGACGCAAAAGCCATGAGATGCCAAATGAGAGAAGGGGATTGCAGACCATAGCATATCAAGAGGTGATTTCATAAATATTTTTTTGATATTCGTGAGATGAGTTTTATTTTTTATTTTTTTTGTTTATATTTTTATGAACTTTTTTAATACATTTAAAACTTTCTTAATTATACGATGGAGGAAAAAAAAAAATGATAGGGGGCAGCCCCATCAATGGTGCCCCTTCAATAATTTTTCTGAGTCTGCCCTTGGGTGTGACGGTATGTTTTTGTTTGAGTGGGTGGTTTTTTTTATAGAATTATTACACACTTCACCTAGGCAATATAACCAAAATCAATAATAAGACTCATTTTTCTGGTAAAATGAAGATACATTGAGAAGGTCTACAAATATTCAAGAAGCATCAACAATGGTCTTATATGGAATTAATTAAGATTTTATTTGTTTTAATTATTTTTCTATTTTTTATTAATTGCTTCTTGAAGGCAATGGCTTACTTATTTTATATTACAAATATATAAATCAATAGAGTCAAATAAGATCCTTCTTATTAATGATGAGATCCATTTTGGTAGTGGATGTCATCTAAATTATTCTGTCTCAATTAATTGCTTTTTTTTTTAATTGTATTCCTATTTTTTTATGTATTTTATTTAGTTAGTGTTTTATTCTCAAATAGCTTATATAATGGATTTTTGGGTTTAGGTTATCAAATTGAGATTTCATATACTTTTTTTCTTCAAAGAGTCTTAACTTATAAATACCTCAATATTTGTACTATACTCAAGAGGAGATTAGAATGAATAAGAATTTTGTTAATTAAGGGATTGATTATCCTAATGGTGTTTTTCTGGTTTGGGTTGTACGAGACATGTTCTCTTGTAGCTTTACTTTCAATGATCCATTTGGATTCCTCTGTTTGGTGTTACAAGAGACAAGTTCTCTTGGGGGTCTCATGTGTAGTTGTCATACTTGTCTTCTAGCTGAATTATCCAAGTCCTTTTATGAAGTGGCTGAGCTCGATTGGTTAAACTTCAAGTTATATCCTTTTATGTTTTTGTTCTTTTATCTTGCTTCCATTTTTCTTATTCTATCTTTTTTATTTTGTCTCTCGTTCCTTTTCTTCTTCTTCTTCTTCTTCTTCTTCTTCTTGTTTTCTTCCTCTTTGTTCTTTATTGCGTTTTCCCATTCTCCTCTCCTATTCCACCGCTTGTTTGTGCTTGTGTCACTTTGTTTGTTATTTGTAGTAGCAAAAACCAAAGCATAAAAAAAACTGTGCATAAGAGGAAATAAATAAAGAGTGTAATTGGGCTGAAATGGAAAAAATAAGAGAAAAATACAAAAGTTTGTGAAAATAAAAGGAATAAAAAGTTGCAAGTTTTGGATCTCATTTCCTATTTCACACTACTTATTTGGTTTAAGTTGTAAACCTAAGTGGTAAGACTTCTAACTTTCTTTGGTAAATGGGGCGTCATTTCTAGACCCTAGCCTTTTCAACTAGGTTAAGTATCCGAACAACCGACTAGTCTGAACTTGAGGAGCGAGAATACCTTACTTATCTCCTCTTCTACCAAGTGTATTTTTTGGGATTCGAACTTATGTTCTCATCCTTACAAAGGCGAGAGTACTTATTATCTCAACCAAGCACTTGCTGGCAAACTTCTACCTTTCTAATTCCTCCTTGTTTCCTATTTCAATCTCATATCCTATTTCATACTACTTACTTGACCTGAGTTTTTGTTTTTGTCAGGTGCTTACTTTCCTAAAGTGCTCTAAAGATAGTGCCTTTCCTAAATACTTTTTTCTTACTTTCCATTCTTTCCAAACTCATCTTCTTATCCTTCATCACATGTCTTTCCCATTTCTCATCATTCTGGTTCTTATAATTTCTGATTGTGAAAACTATCACATACTAACATTGTTGTTTTGTTGTTGTCGAGTTTCAATCCAAGAATAAAGAAAAATAAAACAGACCCGCACTATTCTCAATAACCAAAATCAACAAGACTCATTCAAGGCTGCGTACAACAAAGATCCAGAAAATTCTCAAAGACAACTTTGAAGGACAACATATATGTCATCTGTTTGGTTTAAGTTCTCTCCTTTTTCATTTTTCTCCCTTTTTCTTAAAACCTCTTATACACTTTAGATTGAAAAAAATGAATAATTCAGACTCAATATTTTATAAAATTATTATTATAAAGATAAATAAATAAATTAAAATTGTTAAAATCTTATCTACGCAATTCATATACAACACAAATAAAATAAAAATTAATTTTTAAAATACTATAATACAGTAATATTTTTATAAAATATTAAATTTCAACCATCCATTTTTATTTTTAATTTTTGGTTATAAAGGTCGAGATTGGATTCTAAGAGGATTTGTTTCCATATCTGTCAACTGTTATCATGTTAACAGAGAATCTCACATTATATAAGACAATTAAAGAAGCCGCCTCTACACACTCATATATATAATCAACATTCATTCACCACCATCAAATGGTCCTGAGTGGAAGGGATCTGAGTTTATGTTCAATGGATTCAATGCATATTGGATGATGCAAGTTGCAAAAGAAGGAAGCCAGAAGCATATTGTGCCTGCAGTGCTTCTAGAAGCTTCTAGAGTCGGACTTGGCTTCTTCCAGTTCCTCTTATATATACTTACACTTTGAGGTATCATGATCCATTCAAAATACAAGTAATAATTTATTACCTTTCATAGCATACTAAAATTATATTAATCTTATTATACCATCAAATCTCAATCATATATAATTAAATTTCTATTGCCATACAAAATACATGACCAATGATGAAGGGCAGGCACTAGATTCTGTGGTGGCAGAAGCAAGGAAGCAGAATATGAAGTTTTTTTTTTTTTTTTTTTTTTTTTGCTATGAAAGATGGCTAGAAGCCTACATTACAAAGTACTAAATTACACAATAGGGGAAATGAATCCCATACCCTCACGATCAACAGAAAACCGTAGAAACCTAGGACACTCACCAAAAATATCAGACTGGGAAATCCCCCTCTTGGCTAAAGCGTCCGCTACACTATTACAATCCCGGGGAATAACCCTCATATCAACTTGCCAGTCTAGAGACATCATCTCCCTAGCTTTTACAACCAAATTGCTACAGGAATTACAAGCAAGGTCTAAAATCAAATTAATAATATTATTAGCATCAGATTCTAAAATGATGTTCTTAAAACCCAGATCCCAAGCCAATTGCATGCCTTCAACCACCGCCCATTCTTCTACGTGCATCGGCTTGGCAGTCTCCAATCATTCTAGAGAACCCCACAACCCAATTCCCCAAATGGTCACGAACAACGCCCCCACATCCGGCTTTAGATGACTGCAAAGAGCTTGCCCCATCTACATTCAGTTTTAACCACCCCTGAGGCGGTTTTTCCCATCTCAACATGATGTGATTTGGTTGTTGTTCCGATCTAGATTTGCCATCGAGGACAAGCAAATCTCATCCATAACGAAGAAATCACCAAACCCGGGTTATCGGGCTTGACAAAATTACAATCGAAAATACAATTGTTCCTCCACCCCCAAAGCTTCCATATAGCTACACCAAAAAACAAACTCCAATAGCCATCCCCTTTACGGCCAACCTGATTGTTGAGATTAAAGCCCAACCATTTCCTCAAATCTAATGAGAAGAAGGAATTCACATACCTTGGCTTGATCAAAGCCAACCACATATTCCTAGCATATCCGCAGTCACGCAAAATGTGAAGGGCATCCTCAACCTCAGCGTTACACATCCCACAAATAGCCGAGGACTGACTCCAAGCACTTCTCCATAAATTGGTTGGTAACTTATCTAGTGAGACTTTCCACATGAAGATCTTGATTCTCTCGACTCCTCCCCATTTCCAGACATCCTTGTACAGTTTCTCACGAAGGGATGGCGGGTTGGGCTCAATAATGGAGTAAGCACTCTTAATGGAGAACCGTCCATCCGTGGAGACACCCCAAACCAAGCAATCAAACTCGGCCCCGGCTTTTGGGGGCAAAACTGCAGCTATTCTACTCAAGCCATCAGGGTTAAGGATAGAGGATAATCTGTGAGTATCCCAAATTCCCCCAACGACCCAATCTGCAACCACTGAGTTATCCTCCTCCTCAGATAAAGGCCGAAAGCAATAATCAAGTAGTCGGATACCAACTCCAACCCAGCAATCATTGAAGAAATTTATTATCAGCCCGTTTCTCACCTGCCACTTTGAACCCTGTTCCACCACCTCACGATGGTCACATATAAACTTCCATAACCTAGAGTCTCCAGATCTATAGGACAGGAGGGAATCTTCATCTCGCACCATGTAACGATTGAAGAGAATGTCAGCCCATAGACCTTTGTCTCCATTAACCAGGCGCCAAGCCAATTTCGATCCACAAGCTTTATTGACTGAACTAATTCTTCTTAGCCCCAAACCACCATAATCTGTTGGTCTCATTAATTGATCCCAACCGATAGAATGGAATCTCCTACTAGTCCCGTCATGGCCCCATATAAAGTCTCTTTGCAAACGTTCAACTTCTTGGCAAACAGTTGTTGGAAGCCTTGCAACCAACATGGGGTATAGAGGAATAGTACTCAACACAGACTTAGCCAAAGTAATTCTTCCAGCCATAGAAAGACTATTAGCCTTCCAAACACTGAGCTTAGCCTTGACCCGCTCGATCACATAATGAAACTTCTCCTTAGTTCTTCTATTACGGGACAGGGGGAAGCCAAGATATCTTTCGATCTCGCTAGAAATATGCATATGCGTCATTGCCCTGATTCGCAATTTAGTATGCAATGGCACTTTAGAAGAGAAAAACATGGAGGACTTAGCAATGTTAACTCTTCCTCCAGAAGCTTGCATAAAATCCTCAAGACACTTCATCATGCAAGCTGCCTGAGCCTCGGAAGCAGCTCCAAACAAAAGCAAATCATCTGCAAACATTAAGTGAGATACACTAGGACCATTCCTGGACACGTAAATAGATTTCCATCTGCCATCCGCAACAGCATCACAGATTAAATGGGATAATCTATCCATACATAAAACAAATAAGAGAGGAGAAAGAGGATCTCCTTGCCTAATGCCCCTCATAGGGTTAAAGAACTCAGTTTTGGACCCGTTCCAAAGCACATTGTACGAGACAGAGGTCACACAATCCATGATGAAATCAACAAAACCTATATCCAAACCCACATCCAATAATACCTGCTTCAAGAAGGTCCAGTTGATTCTATCATATGCTTTCTCAAGATCAATCTTAAACGCCATTAGCCCTTTCTTACTCCTGTTCTTGCCCATAATATGGAGAATCTCTTGGCCCACAATGATGTTGTCTTGGATACCTCTCCCTTTAATGAAGCTCGATTGGAACGGGGAAACTAAATCATTCATCACACCCCTTAACCTCATGGCTATTAATTTAGTGATGCATTTGTAATGCACCGTACATAAGGAAATGGGCCTAAAATGAGACACCAATTCAATATTATCCCTCTTTGGGATCAAAGAAATAATAGTCTCATTAGCCTTGGTTAAAGAAACTTCTCTCTTAAAAGCTTTTTTAACAAAGTCACATAAAGCCGGCCCCACAGTATTCCAATTGGATTTATAGAACAAAGGCGGGAAACCATCAATACCCGGTGCCTTATAACTCCCCATAGAAAACAAGGCCTCCCTAATCTCCTCATCTCCGGGCACAACGGATAGACTTGATAAAATCTGAGAATCAAGGAGAGGGAACCCAGCTCTAGTAACCAAACCGTGGGCCTCTTGAGGTGCGGCGCAATAGATGTCTTTAAAGTGACTAGTAACAAGAAGCTTGAGCTCGTCCTCATCATCCACCCAATTTCCATTGTTGTCTTTTAACATCACAATGCGATTCCTCCTACTACGCATTTTGGCTTTCAAGTGATAGAACCTTGTGTTTCTATCGCCTTTAGTGATCCACTCACATCTAGCCTTTTGGAACCATTTGATTTCCTCTAATTTACAAAGCCTCTCAAGCTCCACTTGCAGTTCAAATTCCAAGTTACAAAGAAATTCAGAATTCGGGTAACTCTGCGCCCTTTGAATACCATTGAGCCTATTAAGGATCACCTGCTTCTTCTGTTCAATCATACCGAATACCTCTTTGTTCCACACTCCGAGGAGAGGTTGAAGCCTACCCAATGAGTGATTAATGTCACCATCAAAATGCCAGGACCTGTTCAAAAACTCAGCATAGCTACCATGGCAAGTCCACATTGCCTCAAATCGAAATGGACGTACCATATTAAGAGAGTCACTGCAATCCACACACCTCAAACAAAGCGGATTATGATCCGAGAAACGGGTACGAGTCATGATCTGTACAGAGCATTTCGTGAATACCGCAACAAAAGCTTCATTGGCAATCACTCTATCAAGCCTCTCATATAATCTTCGAGCACCCCTTATTTTAGGGCCTTTCCAAGTGTACTTAGGGCCAACCGCACCCAAATCAATTAACTTACAGTCCTGCATGCGATCCATGAAGACCGCACTTCTAGCCGCCTGAAAACCGAGACCACCCGTTCTCTCTGATAGGGAAGCAATATCATTAAAGTCCCCAATGACCGCCCAAGGGTCCACCATTAGGGAGGAAATTCCCTTCAGTTCAGACCATAGCTGCTGCTTATGCTCATCTTCCGGCAACGCATAGACAGCCGTAATGAAGAATGGGTCACCAGTCGGGGGCGAACACTGGAGATGTATCAGCTGTCTCTCCAATCTGAGGACCACTACATTCACTTGGTTCAATTTCCAAGCAGCTAATATGCCTCCGGACCTACCCACACTTGGCACACAAGCAAAACCGTCAAAACCAACTTGCTAATGCATCTCAATCGATCAACATCCTCGCACTTGGTTTCAGCCAAAAAGACCAGCACAGGACGTTTCTGGGAGCACGTTAAACTGAGCTGTTGCAAAAAATTGGGGCCACAAGCACCCCTAACATTCCAATACATAATATTCTTATCCATTAACATAAGTAAAAATCCAAGAAGGAAAAAAACATACCAAATAACCTCAAAACCCATTATTGGCGTTGCACTAGAGGCCCATTGTCCACCCCCATAAGCTCCTCCACGGTTTCTGCCACAAATTCATGTTCTGGGTCTATGGAATCCGGTTGGGCCCAAAAACGCCCTCCCAGCCCATTGGCAATTTGAAATTCCATCTGACCACTCTGTGCAGTAATCGGGCCAGGGTCCTCCAAGCCCACCCCGTCCATTGGATCCAGCGATGAAGAGGGATTAATTTCCCTCAAAGCCGTTGCGGCCACTGTCCTCACCGTCCAACGCCTGCTCTGACGTCATCACCTTTCCTTCTTCCTCCATATTGACTCTCTCACTTGTTGGGCTCTGCAATTTCGTTCCTCGTCCTCTCTCAGTTCCTTTTCCCTCGATCTCTTCTCCTTCCTTTGCACACGCCGGCCTGCTCCCTCCTTGTCGTTATCACCAGGTAATTGTTTACTTTTGCCTTCCTTTTTTTTCATTCCACTAGTCTTTCCTTTTGGATCTCTGACCACCAAATCGCTCCTCGGTTCCGCCAATATCACCATCTGTCCTGTTTTCTCAGTAGTCGCCGTCTCCGCCGAATCGTTCCCTTTGACCACGTCATCATTTCTGACCAAATCCTCAGATAACACATCAAATCTCGAGCCCTTTGATTGACGAGGATCATCGGCCTGCTTCTCCTTCCCAGTGTTCCCCTTGCCTGTACGCTTCTGACGTCTGGGTTTATGCACAACCCTCCAAACGTCTTGATCATACTCTTTCCTTCCCTCCATAGCCAAATCCCCTGCAGAAACTCCAACAACGTTACTCCCTTCTTTTAGCTCCGATTCCTTGTTGGCTGACCCTGTTTTACACCCATCCGACATATGGCCATAGATTCCACAATTGGTGCATAAGCAGTGAAGTCCCTCGTACTCTACGTAATAATCTCGGCCATCTAACGTGAAACCAGCCATTAGTTGTTTACTTAGATAGACAAGGACACAAACTCTTGCATAGTGGCCTCTGAGATGACAGGAAGTATTAAAATCAATTTTGACAATATCACCAACTCTGTTTCCAATCCATGATAGAGCCTGTTTGTCATAATACTCAAGAAAAATCTTTGGCATTCTCACCCACACGGCCACTTTATCAATGGTAGCAGTTGCTGGGTGGAACATGGGTTCCCAAGGCCTCACAGTAAGGTAATGATCGAAGATCATCCAAGGGCCACCAGTAAGAGCCTTAGAACAGTCCTCTTTGTTTGTAAATTTAACAACAAAGAAACCATTCCCAATATTTATCAGAGTAATAACACCCTTTTTCGCCCAAAGTGACTGATAATGAGTCTCATAAATAATGATGCTGTCTATGGTGGAAGGCATCAATATGTGGAATGGGCCTAAAACAATGGCATCTTCCTCACTAGTGGTGATGATTTTTACACTCATGTCGTCATACGTATCAAAAAAAAAAAAATGTTGTCAAAGGTTATTATAAGAACGACGCCAAGGACCCTCCTTCTTGGGGAGGGGATTCGATCCTCAAATTGGTTAAGGCGTTGGAGGAAGCATCCTAACTCTTGGATGCCTAGGTAAACGCCTGAGGATAATAGATAACTCTCATTGCCCAACCTTGGTATCATCTAGGAGGAAGGGGGACTTCGCTTTACCCTTGGATTATGAATGAGCCCAACCTTTTTCTAAAATTCTTTTATCAAAAAAAAAAAAAAAGAACAATGCCAAGGTACACTCAATTATTATCTGTGAAAAGAAAAATATTATTTATTTTTAAATACTCTTCCCATCCTAAATATAAGTTCTAAATAAAAAATGAGTTAAATTAATTATTAGTAAAAAAATTATTCACTTTTCCAAAATATCCTTTTAATCCTTTTTTTTTTCCTCAAAAATCAATCCTTTAACAGAAAGCATTTTAATATCTATAATTAATAGGGAGATTTTGAAAAAAAAATTATAAATTTAAGAGATAAGGTGATTTTTTTAAATATCATTTATATAATTGTTGTATGGATATTTGATTTGATGGCAGACGTTAATTACAAGGAAAAATACAGTAAATGGTGTGACATACAGAGATGACCCCCCAATAATGTCGTGGGAGCTTATCAATGACGCTTCTGGCCAAACCATTGGAGTAAGCCATCTCATCCCATATTCTCACTTTTTAAAAAAAAAAAAAAAAAAAAAATTTATTGATTTCACTTTATTCAAACAAAGTCTAATTCAATAGTTTTCTGCATTGTCCAAAATTTAAAGAATAGGCTAGCCAACGTTTAAAAAAAAACGAGAAGAAATAAGCTAATAACATGTGAAAAAACACTTTTCATAGACAAGATATTTTAAAGGGAAATTTGGAGGGGGAAAATCACCATTTGAGAATTTAATTAGTAAGAAGGACATGATAAATTTTAATATACACAGAACACTAGTGCTATCCAAATTTGTACATATACATAATAGGGTAAAGGTGCACTTTTGCCCTTAAAGTATGCGCCCAGGAGCAATTTTGCCCTTAAAGTTTTCGACGTAGCAATGTTGCCTCTGAAGTTTCAAAGTGGAACAATGCTACCCCTGAAGTTTCAAAGTGGAATAATGTTGCCCCTCCGTTAAAAACCCTAATGTTAACTGTTAGTTGACCGTTAGGGTTTTTAACGGAGGGGCAACATTGCTCCGTTTTGAAACTTCAGGGGCAAAATTGCTACTTTTTTTTGGGAGCAATGTTGCCCCTAAAGTTTAAAAACGGAGCAATGTTGCCCCTCCGTTAAAAACCCTAACGTTGACTGTTAGTTGACCATTAGGGTTTTTAACGGAGGGGCAATATTGCTCCGTTTTCAAATTTCAGGGGCAACATTGCTACGCTTGAAACTTCAGGGGCAAAATTGCTCCCGGGCGCATACTTTAAGGGCAAAAATGCACCTTAACCCCACATAATACTAGTACTTTGATTTAGGTCATTCTCATCAATTAAATTCCCAAAGGGGGACTTTTCCCCAAATATTCCTTATTTTAAATTGATACTCCTCCGCTCCTTAATATAAAACATATTTACCTAATTTGATTATATTAAAATAGTTAATTGAGTTGTTAAAATGACATATATTTTCTAAAATACCTTAATTATCTTCCTTAATACCCTCATTCCATCTCCTCTTTAATTATTGTTGAGTGAACATCAATAGGGGTAAATTAGGAGAACACTCATAAATATAAAAAACTATGTCTTATATTTAGAACTAAAATCAACTTTTCAAATGCGTCTTATATTAAGGACCAGAAATAGTATGTGAATATTAATAGTACAAATTACATAAAACCATAAGCTCAAATTTGCATCCAAAACCATCTTTTTGAAATAGGGTTACTTAACAAACAACTAAACTAGTGATCAACTGAACATTTCTTCCCTTTTAATTGCAATATATTTAAACTCTTTGGGAAGCTGAAGCTTGATGAATGTTTAAATATGATATGCAGACAAGGATACAGGAGAAGGGCAGCTATGTGAAATCCATAGATAATAAGCATTTAGTGACAGTGGGATGGAGGGATTCTATTCAACACCAGATAGGGTTCACTACAACCCCAAGTCTCTCAAATATGGCACTGATTTCATTAACAACAATCTTATTCCATATAATGATTTCGCTACTATTCATGCATACCCAGATACTTGGTAGGTCTACTTTATGAAGTCATCAATGTCAATCAATATTAGATAGGGATAAAGTTAGAAAGTTATTAAATTTAAGACAAAGTTCAATGAGATTTAATGTTCTTCTTTATTCCGATGAAATATGTTGAAGTGACTTATAAATAGGATTAGAAGAGTATTATTTAAACCGTGCATTTTTCAAAAAGCGATAAAGATAACAAGAATTAACCTAATCTCTCAAATATAATTCTCCAATGTTAGGAATGTAATCTTAAAATTTGTTCAAAGAGAGACATAATCTTACTTAGCACACACAAAAAAGTCAGTTTGAGAATATCCTATCATATAGTAATTAGTAAACCCTAATATGTAAATGCAAATTTACAGGCTTGCAGGAGAGAATGAGAAGGCCCAGTTGGAGTTCATGAAAACACGGTTGACAATTCACTGGACGGACTCGAAGAGCATCTTGAAGAAGCCATTAGTTTGCGGGGAGTTCGGAAAATCGAGCAAAGATCCAGGATTCAATGTTAAACAGAGGGATTCATTCATGAGTCATGACTGAAGTATATGCAAGCATCTACAACTTGGCAAAAAGTGGAAGAACAATTACAGGAGGCTTGCTTTGGCAGATTGTAGGTGAAGGAATGGACTCATATTTTGATGGCTATGAGATTGTTTTGACCTTAAACCCTTCCACCAGAGAAATTATCCATAATCAATCTAATAATATGATTGATCTAGGGCACCCCAAGATCAAAGAAGAATTATGAATTGAACAACATCAATAATTGATTCTGTCTTTCTTTGTTGGGGTTAGTTTTGAAGAAGAAGAGGTATTTATGCCGTGTTATGCATAACATAGAGAAAACAAGGTATGGCAAAAATTTCAAGGCTCTATCTATTTATTATAAAGCCTAACACTGTTTGAAAGGATAAAACCAGATAATATGATACCTAATAGGATTAGACATCATACAATACATGAGAGAGCATGTCTAATTATTTATGATAGCGAAAAAATTGAAAGTGTGTATAAAATGAATTCAGATCTTTTACAGCTATAACAACAATTGCATGTAGCAAATTTATATTTAAAGGAATTAAAAAAGAAAGAATGTATAAGAAATTATAATGATTGCATATATTAGATCTATAGAGGATTCAATTTATTATTACAATTTGATTGACAAGCTGATCCACCTATTCATGACGAACACTAATATAATTACATATCACATGCATGGACCGTAACTGACCTGTACAGACTCTTTCCATGCTTGCTTCACATCGTTTTTTTTTTTTTTTGCCTTTTCATGTGTTGAGGAAGCATATGCAATCCATGTTGTTGTCATGGTGGTCGAGGAAGCATATGCTTATCAATCTGACTGCAATATTGGAAGTAGCAAATTAGCAGTAAAATAAAGAAATAAGGAACATTTGCATCTTGAAATTATGTAAATTGCAAACCTTTGATCACAAGTTGTCTGCTAGCTGAGGGAACTGTTGAAAAAGCCAAGTCACACCTCTGATTGCCGCCTGATGTTATACAATTACTATGTAAGCCATGCCAATGGTTCTTCTACAACTAACTGAAAAATATATTTTGAAAAAAAATCTAAATTTGACCTCTTCCTGAAATTAACTATTTCATATGCAATAAAACATGCCACCTTCGATTCTTAATATAAGATCTAGTTTGTAGTATTATTTAACAAATAACAAAAGGATCTGGGAATATAAAGAACAAGAAACTCAGTTATGCTCATTATATATATATATATATATGATGTTTTTTAGTATGAATTTTGACGCCCACTTGGAACTAATATGGGTGAGAGTATGAGACTTGACCATCTGGTGGTGAGGGAGTCAGTAGTTCGCAAGTAAATTCTTACACAAAATTGATAACTTCAACCTATAATGGTCCAGACACAGTTAAAATTAATCCAGTGATTTCATATAATTTTGGCTTGGGTTTCGTGAAAAGTTATGACAAAATCATTAAGCATTAATAGAAAGACATGTTCCTTAGAGAAAAATTTTCTACTCTATGATTAAGTTTGAAAGTTCTCTTATAAGAATCAAATAATTTTATCAAACAAGCCATAATGTCACTGTTTCCTTGAAGTTCAATGACTTCAATTTCCAGAAGAGTCATGAATAAAAGCTTCAAAAACAAATTGAGGTACTTAAATTGAGCTGATCAAAACTTCAACCCCTAATCAATGGGAGCCAAATGCAAAAATAATTGTTTTTAGATATCATGAATGAAAAAATACTTCACATTACAAGGGGGAACCTTCTTTTCTCTCATTCTCATTAAACATTTATTGTTGAAACAAAGGATAATCCACATACCAGAGCTGCATCCCCAGGCTTAATTGCTGGTTCGACACTGTCTCGCCCATATCTGTTACCGAAAAAAAAGATCTTCTATAAGAAACTTCTGTTGGTACATTTTGAATTGAAGGCAATAAACATTATGTCATGTGTATCATCTAATAAAACGGTCCATGAGAAAACCATCTAAAGAAGATATGCCATATGAAAGTGAAGAAAGAAGGTGGGCCCATAACTCACAGGTCCAGTTCAGAACCTGGCTCTGATATAGAATGAAGAAGAGTTTGCATTTAGTAAAATTAGGAAGAACACAATCCTTATAAAAACTTCTGTTATAAATGCGTCCATCTACTAGCTACTACCATTTACAAATCAATGCAACCTAAATAAATAATATTCCAACAGAGAACCTGCATTGAAGTGAGTTGGCATATCTTCTGCTTTCAATAATTTTGGAATTGAGGATGTAAGAAACAACTAAGAAAATCAAAATATTTATGAATGAGACGCCATTGAGTGCGTTGGTTAGGAAGGTTGATCAAGCAATATGGAATCCTCTAAAAAGAGGTCAAGGAAAACCAAAGCGAGTACTCAATGAGGTTATAAAGTAGGATTTTTTGTTAATAATTTATTCAAAGATCTGGTTTTCGATAGATCACAATAGCATCATGCAATCCATATAGCCGACTCCACCTAGTGGGATAATGCTTTGTTATTGTTGTTATTGTTGTTGTTGTTGAGATGTTAGATTGCTATCCTTTGGAAGGAGCTTCTTCAGGAATTCAATTCCATCAGGGGCAAGGGAACATTTTGGCATCTACACTCAATAAAATGTATGAAGTTAGTTCTGTGATTACAATTTGTCTCACTCTCCCTTTTATTCTGCTTTGAATTTGAACAATGTTTTAACCTTAATCCACCCAAAATATCCCATAGGACAAGATCTGAATAATCAAATTGCCAAACTTATTAAAACTACCTACAAGCCTGTACAGTACTAAAATATCATATCCATATCAACAGGCAAGAATAGATACCATGCGTCAATTGAGCTCATTTGACATGTATCCTAGATAGTATCTTGCCCCTGATAAAAGATCCATTAGACCCAGGCAATTTCGAGACCAATAATAATGGCCCAATATTCAGCTATATCAGCATTACACACTCCAATCTCCCTTGTAAATCCCAGCACCCAATGACCACTACTGTCCCTGAACACTCCCCCACATCCAGCCTTCAAGGAGTGGCGCACAACAGCCCCATCTACATTAAGTTTAATCCATCCTATCTGTGGTTTCCTCCACCCCGAAGAATCAGAAAACTCCATCTGCAGATCTGACCTATTAATAACAGAATCCTCAGATCTGACCTATTGATTTCACTTTATTCATACGCAAAGGTGGATCCACATACATTAGAAGGGGGCACATGCCCCCTTGATTTTTTTTTTTTTTAAATTTTAAATTTTTTCCCTTCTTTTATATTTTTTTCAACACGTCTGACTCACTCTGCTTCTTGCTCTTCTATATTTTAGTATTGTGACCTCAACTGGGAAAGATCTGCTTCCTTTTTTGAGATACTTTCCTAATATTTTGTTGCCTTTTCTCGTATTTTATGTGGATATTCCTAGCATAAAAAATTGCTTGGAGCATGTAGGTTGCTAATTTTCGCCATGGGCATTTTATAACTAACACTTGCTCTTTTTCTTATTGATGATGATAAAACTTAATGATGACAAGTGAAAACCTTCTAAATCCTTTATTATTCTTTGTGCTTTTGATGCCAAGTAATGCCCCCTCCATAAATTTTCGAATCCGCCCCTGGTCATACAAAGTCTAATTCAATAGTTTTTCTGCATTGTCCAAAATTTAAAGAATAGGCTAGCCAAGGTTAAAATAATAATAATAAGCTAATAACGTGTGAAAAAACACTTTTCGTAGACAAGATATTTTAAAGGGAATTTTTTTTTTTTTTTTTTTGGGGGGGGGGGAATTACTATTTGGGAATTTAATTAGTGAGAAGGACATGATAAATTTTAATATATACAAAACACTAGTGATTTGCAAATTTGTACACATACATAATATTAGTACTCTTTTAGCAAAACATAGTATTAGTACTCTGATATAGGCCATTATCACCACTGAAATTCCAATATGGAGACTTTTCCCCAATATTCCTTATTTTAAATTGATAGTCCTCTGATATTTAATATAAGGTATATTTAACTAAGTTGGTTTTATTAAAGTAGGTAGTTAAGTTAGTTAATATGATATACATTTTCTAAAATATCCTAATCATCTTTCTTAATTCACTCATTCTATCTCCTCCTTGATTATCATTGAAGGAGCATTAATAGGGTTGAATTAAGAAAAAATACTGACAAATATCAAAACTATGTTTTATATTTAGGATTGAAATCAACTTTCTCAATACGTATTATATAAAGGACAAGAGGGAGTATGTTAATATTGATGAGTACTGATATTTACAAAAATTATAGGGAAAATTACATATAGGTCCCAAGGAAGAGAGATATTTACATTTAGGTCCCTTGAAATTACGAAATTACTCAGAAGTCCCAAGGGACTTCTGAGTAATTATTTCAGCATGTAAAATTACTTTGCTACCCATAGTGAATATTTCACACAGAAGCGATTAACAACACAAAATGCATAAATTAACCACAACTTCTGAAAACCTTCAATTTGTCATGTCTCACTTTCAGAGGTGATCAACAACACAAAATGCATAAATTAACCACAACTTCTGAAAACATTCAATTTGTTATGCCTTACTTCCAGAGGCGATAAACAACACAAAATGCATAAATTAACAACACAAAATGCATAAATTAACCACAACTTCTGAAAACCTTCAATCTGTCATGTCTCACTTCCGAGAGGTGATTAACAAAGCACAAAATACATAAATTAACAACACAAAATGCATAAATTAACCACAACTTCGGAAGTGAGACATGACAAATTGAAGGTTTTGGAAGTTGTGGTTAATTTATGCATTTTGTGTTGTTAATTTATGCATTTTGTGTTGTTAATCGCTTTCGTGTGAAATATGCACTATGAGCAGCAAAGGTAATTTTACATTCGAAATAATTACTCGAAGTCCTTTGGGACTTCTAAGTAATTTCGTAATTTCAAGGGACCTAAATGTAAATATCTCTCTTCCTTGGGACCTATATGTAATTTTCCCAAAATTATATCTCAAATCACATGTGATGAGAATCATAATTTTAAAACATGATGTAAATTACAAATGTGTATTTCACAAGTTTTTAGCTATTTTTTCAAAAGGGCAGTACATCCCACTTTCTTATCAAAATCAGTGAGAGTTCACTGATTTTTCAAACTGACCAGTTTGCCCTGCCCAACTAAACTTCCATGCCTAGAACAAAAAAATCAATAGGAAACTGCGTTATTCACAAATCATAAACAATACAATTCATTCATTATAAGAAAAGTCTAGTTGTTTGATATTATAGAGCTGAGAATTAGAGTCGACCTGACTCGATAGGACCTGATCCTATAAGGTCGTGGTCGACCCTCTGAGTCTCGAGGTAAGAAAAACATCTCTGTTTTTTAAAGCCCTACGATAGTACAGGGCCACCCTACGGGGTACTCGAAAATTATTATTCCAAATTTTAACTATTTTTCCTTTGATTTTTTTCAAATAAATATAATTAGTAAATTGCAACCATTAAAGTTCTAATCTATCAAATAAATGTTATCAACATTAATATCTAAACAATATAAATTATTCAACAAATAAACACATTCATTAATTCGTAATAAAAAACAAATAAACACAAAGAATATGTTTTTTCCTTTTTTTCAAAAAATATTAAACAAAGGAATTGCTTTATGTATGCCCACGACAAAATGTCTTTCCCTCTCGTAATTTTATGTGTGTCTGCAGATTCCTTCGATTCATGCATGATTTAAGGTAAAAATAATTATACTTATTTTACACAAAATATATTTATAATTTATTACTTATATAATATTGTAATACCAAAGTATGTATTTATTTAATACAAAAACATCCTTTTTAAAAAATTTATAATAACTAATTATGTGTTTTAATACAGAATAAGAATAAACATAAAAAAAGGGTTATAGTTTAAACTGAAAAAAACTAAGTAATTACAAATAAACACATTCATTAAGTAGAAGTCTAAGTAATTATTATTATTTTTTTTTAAAAGAAAGCTACAATTAAACGGGTGGCCGATTAAGTTTCGAGGCCCTACATTTGGCCGGCCCAGCGGTCAATTTTAAATTTCTGACCTATTTTTCAAGCCCAAGCCTTGCAGGGCCAAGGCTTAAACGGGCCGAGCCCATCGCTCTAGATATTATTGGCACTGATTTCATTAACAACAATCTTATTCCATATAATGATTTTGCTACTATTCATGCATACCCAGATACTTGGTAGGTCTATTTTATGGAGTCGTCAATGTCAATCAATATTAGATAGGGATAAAGTTGGAAAGTTATTAAATTTAAGACAAAGTTCAATGAGATTTAATGTTCTTCTTTATTCCGATGAAATATGTTGAAGTGACTTATAAATAAGATTAGAAGAGTATTATTTAAACCGTGCATTTTTCAAACGGTGATAAAGATAACAAGAATTAACCTAATCTCTCAAATATAATTCTCCAATGTTAGAATGTAATCTTAAAATTTGTTCAAATAGAGACATAATCTTACTTAGCACACACAAAAAAGTCAGTTTGAGAATATCCTATCATATAGTAATTAGTAAACCCTAATATGTAAATGCAAATTTACAGGCTTGCAGGAGAGAATGAGAAGGCCCAGTTGGAGTTCATGAAAACATGGTTGACAATTCACTGGACGGACTCGAAGAGCATCTTGAAGAAGCCATTAGTTTGCGGGGAGTTGGGAAAATCGAGCAAAGATCCAGGATTCAATGTTAAACAGAGGGATTCATTCATGAGTCATGACTGAAGTATATGCAAGCATCTACAACTTAGCAAAAAGTGGAAGAACAATTACAGGAGGCTTGGTTTGGCAGATTGTAGGTGAAGGAATGGACTCATATTTTGATGGCTATGAGATTGTTTTGACCTTAAACCCTTCCACCAGAGAAATTATCCATAATCAATCTAATAATATGATTGATCTAGGGCACCCCAAGATCAAAGAAGAACTATGAATTGAACAACATCAATAATTGATTCTGTCTTTATTTGTTGGGGTTAGTTTTGAAGCAGGGTTAGTTTTGAAGCAGAAGAGGTATTTATGCCATGTTATGCATAACATAGAGAAAACAAGGTATGGCAAAAATTTCAAAGCTCTATCTATTTATTATAAAGCCTAACACTGTTTGAAAGGATAAAACCCGATAATATGATACCTAATAGGATTAGACATCATACAATACATGAGAGAACATGTCTAATTATTTATGATAACGAAAAAATTGAAAGTGTGTATAAAATGAATTCAGATCTTTTACCGCTATAACAACAATTGCATGTAGCCAATTTATATTTAAAGGAATTAAAAAAGAAAGAATGTATAAGAAATTATAATGATTGCATATATTAGATCTATAGAGGATTCAATTTATTATTACAATTTGATTGACAAGCCGATCCACCTATTCATGACGAACACTAATATAATTACATATCACATGCATGGACCGTAACTGACCTGTACAGACTCTTTCCATGCTTGCTTCACATCGTTTTTTTTTTTTTTTTTTCCCCTTTTCATGTGTTGAGGAAGCGTATGCAATCCATGTTGTTGTCATCGTGGTCGAGGAAGCATATGCTTATCAATCCGACTGCAATATTGGAAGTAGCAAATTAGCAGTAAAATAAAGAAATAAGGGACATTTGCATCTTGAAATTATGTAAATTGCAAACCTTTGATCACAAGTTGTCTGCTAGCTGAGGGAACTGTTGAAAAAGCCAAGTCACACCTCTGATTGCCGCCTGATATTATACAATTACTATGTAAGCCATGCCAATGGTTCTTCTACAACTAACTGAAATATATTTTGAAAAAAATCTAAATTTGACCTCTTCCTGAAATTAACTATTTCATATGCAATAAAACATGCCACCTTCGATTCTTAATGTAAGATCTAGTTTGTAGTATTATTTAACAAATAACAAAAGGATCTGGGAAGCAGATATAAAGAACAAGAAACTCAGTTATGCTCATTATATATATATATATATATATATATAGATATTATGTTTTTTTAGTATGAATTTTGACGCCCACTTGGAACTAATATGGGTGAGAGTATGAGACTTGACCATCTGGTGGTGAGGGAGTCAGTAGTTCGCAAGTAAATTCTTACACAAAATTGATAACTTCAACCTATAATGGTCCAGACACAGTTAAAATTAATCCAGTGATTTCATATAATTTTGGCTTGGGTTTCGTGAAAAGTTATGACAAAATCATTAAGCATTAATAGAAAGACATGTTCCTTAGAGAAAAATTTTCTACTCTATGATTAAGTTTGAAAGTTCTCTTATAAGAATCAAAGAATTTTATCAAACAAGCCATAATGTCACTGTTTCCTTGAAGTTCAATGACTTCAATTTCCAGAAGAGTCATGAATAAGAGCTTCGAAAACAAATTGAGGTACTTAAATTGAGCTGATCAAAACTTCAACCCCTAATCAATGGGAGCCAAATGCAAAAATAATTGTTTTTAGATATCATAAATGCAAAAATACTTCACATTACAAGGAGGAACCTTCTTTTCTCTCATTCTCATTAAACATTTATTGTTGAAACAAAGGATAATCCACATACCAGAGCTGCATCCCCAGGCTTAATTGCTGGTTCGACACTGTCTCGCCCATATCTGTTACCAAAAAAAAAGATCTTCTATAAGAAACTTCTGTTGGTACATTTTGAATTGAAGGCAATAAACATTATGTCATGTGTATTATCTAATAAAACGGTCCATGAGAAAACCATCTGAAGAAGATATGCCATATGAAAGTGAAGAAAGAAGGTGGGCCCATAACTCATAGGTCCAGTTCAGAACCTGGCTCTGATATAGGATGAAGAAGAGTTTGCATTTAATAAAATTAGGAAACAATCCTTATAAAAACTTCTGTTATAAATGCGTCCATCTACTAGCTACTACCATTTACAAATAAATGCAACCTAAATAAATAATATTCCAACAGAGAACTTGCATTGAAGTGAGTTGGCATATCTTCTGCTTTCAATAATTTTGGAATTGAGGATGTAAGAAACAACTAAGAAAATCAAAATATTTATGAATGAGACGCCATTGAGTGCGTTGGTGAGGAAGGTTGATCAAGCAATATGGAATCCTCTAAAAAGAGGTTGAGGAAAACCAAAGCGAGTACTCAATGAGGTTATAGAGTGAGATTTTTTGTTAATAATTTATTCAAAGATCTGGTTTTCGATAGATCACAATAGCATCATGCAATCCATATAGCCGACTCCACCTAGTGGGATGATGCTTTGTTGTTGTTGTTATTGTTGTTGTTGTTGAGATGTTAGATTGCTATCCTTTGGAAGGAGCTTCTTCAGGAATTCAATTCCATCAGGGGCAAGGGAACATTTTGGCATCTACACTCAATAAAATGTAAGAAGTTAGTTCCGTGATTACAATTTGCCTCACTCTCCCTTTTATTCTGCTTTGAATTCACCTTAATCCACCCAAAATATCCCATAGGACAAGATCTGAATAATCAAATTGCCAAACTTATTAAAACTACCTACAAGCCTGTACAGTACTAAAATATCATATCCATATCAACAGGCAAGAATAGATACCATGCGTCAATTGAGCTCATTTGACATGTATCCTAGATAGTATCTTGCCCCTGATAAAAGATCCATTAGACCACATTGTCATTCACTCATTCCTTTGTGGATTTTTGTATTATAGTTTCAACGCCTTCATATCTTGCTGTTAACTTGTGATGGGGTTCGACTCATTCGAGCAGCCCAAACGCACAGTGGGGGATGAAGAAAATGAGAGGGAGGAGAAGATAGGACCATTGAAGTGGAAAAAAGGACTGAATGTGAAACACAAAACACTAAGGCCCTGTTTGTTATAAAGAAAGTGGGCGATGGAAAGGGAAGATAAGAGAGTTCTCACGCAAAAAAGGTCTTCGGTTGGCACATCTTCCTTAGTGTAACAATCCCACCTCTGCAAATCTTCCATCAACCATTGGAAGGTGCTTTCCATCCGAAAGAGGCGGGAATGTTAAAATGTTGTCGAGAGAGTGAAAATGTCGAACAAAAAGGCCCCTGTAAACCAGATGCGAGCGAGGACTTATACAATAGTGCAGCGCTGCAGAATGAGAGCAGCGACCTTCCTCCTCCCTCAAACACCGTCACTTTCACCGCCGGCAAGAACTAGAGGAGAGAGTGCCGCTGATTGGGAAATACCAGAACAGACCCGACATCCTTGAACACCAGAATGTCGTCACTTGCCGATTTCGTGAAACCTCGAGGTGTGCTTTTATTTACCAGAAGTTTTGAATCTTCTTGACCCATCATTTATCATTGGTTATACAAGTTCATATGATACTGTAATCATAAATTCATGCTAGCCTAGTAATTTTATCCCTACAAATTCATCTACAAGCTTTTTTTTAAATCACAATCATGGAAATTCAGCCAAACGTGTTCTTTCCATTTAAACTGTTCCTTCTCTACATGCGTCTCTATTTTAGTTTCTGTGTTCTGGTGCTCTGGTGCTCTATCTAGAGGGTTATGAAATTCCTGATATAAACCTCAAGCCACCATCAGATTTTAAGTTCGAACATAGACGATTGGGTGCCTATTACGTTCGAATGTAACTTTTTTGTTCGAACGTCTGAGGGGCATTTTAGGAATTTCACCTCACCTTCCCACTTAACCAACACCAAATTCTTCATACCAAACAATTCATTTTCCCTCAATTTAAGTTCCCTTCCCATGTCTACCAAACAGTTCAACTTTTTTAAGTTCCCTCTCAATCTTCCTTTCCTTCCTTTCCCTCTTTTAAATTCCTTTCCCTCCTTAAATCTTCCCCGTAACAAACGGGCCCTAAGGTTTATGCCTGAAAGAAACACAGCAAAACAGGAGCTAAAGGAGGGATAATGAAAGAAAAATAGGAGAGGCAGTTTGGGAATAGTTGGAAAGGGGTACTTTAATGGTAACTTACTGAAAAAGGGTAGGAAAAAAATTCTGGAAGGAAAGTGGAAAAAACTTGCCTGTCAAGAAAACCAGAAGCTGTCATCTTTCTTCTGTTGTCTCGTGTTTGCTTGTAAATATTCTGAGTATGCAGTATTGTGTTTGTGAGAGTGATTCTTGCATCATGGCGTGTGTATTACTGTTAATTCCTGGCATTGGATTATGATATATGTGCAAGTTTGGGTGTAGTGATATCCTACCCTAGGAGTATTTTCTCTTTCAATATTAATGAAGAGTTATTTATGCTATTTTAGCATTGTTTTTTCCTTTTTCCACAACAGTATAAAATAGGGTTACCATCAACTAATTTCTATTGAGACATAACAAGTCTTTTAATAAAAAGTTCCATCCAGTTTACGGAACCAGCTAACCTAAACATTAATAAATTATTCCACCTAGGTTCAATGTAGCAACAGATAATCATGAATTTTAATGGCCGTCCAGCATCAGGAAGGCAATGCATTCTTAGAACTAGAAGTCCACTAAAATAACAATGTCACTTACGTTATTTGTCTCTTTCCATTATTGACCTCCAAATGATAAAAGCTGCATCCTTTGCTAAAAGGAAAAGGTTTTCCCTTCCATGCTGTGGTCATAATCAAATCATACACATTAAAAAAATAAATAATTAAAAAATGTAAGCTAGAGTGCTATACATCAATTTGAAAACAGATTAGAAATAATGCACCTAAGTGCCATATCACCCCTACTGATGAGGGATCATCAGTCGACAAATCATCAATAACGAACTGGAGATCTTTGCTGGTGGAAGCTGTAAACTTTCGGAAGAACTCCAGAATTTCCTGCACAATAGTTAAAGATAAGCCTAATCTAGAATAATGAAAACTGTCATACCATGGAACTTCAGAAGTTTGAACATCTGATGCTGGATAATAAATTTTGTCATCAACGGCCATTACTTTACTGCTGAAGAATTATAGTAAAGCGAGTTTCACATTCTTAATCACAATTGAACTGATTCCTAAGCCACTGACCACCAAAAAGATAAAATAAAATGGATCTAAATGATTAGGTATTTGAAATTAATCAGATTTTAAATAACAGCAAAACTTACTCCCCACCCACCCCCCAAATCTTTCTGGCTCACTATAGTTCATCCCACTCATTAACAAACCTAAGCAGCAACTTCAGTGTTCATTTGTTATTCCTTAATAACAAAATATCGCATGAAATATAAGGTTACTATCATTGGTAGTTGAGTCAGATATCATTCTTTGTTGAAGAAGGAATCAGTTAAAGACCACTAATTTGATTGTAACACTACCTGCTTAGTGCTTACCCCTATGAGTGACATAAATAAGAGTAAGTATAAAAGAGTTAGTCAATGAATAATAGTTCAGTTTGGTAACTAGAGGCCACTAGAATTCATACCTTTTACCACAAAGTTCAACATATTCAAACCCTTGAGATTTGTACTGCCTGACCTTTTTAATATTACATTAACCCTTTACTGTTCGAGTTTACTAGCTAAAATGCTCAAAACCCTCCTCAACAAAACAACTTGTGCAATTGAGATTTGTAACAAGCCCCTTCCAATGGTGAATCTACCCAAAAGTCTAATGGATTCAGACTGAATATTTCTTCATATGTTAGGATTGCTTTAAGCCAGGCTCGTGATTAAGTGTCTATTTGTGTGCCTTGTCTTTGTCCATGACAAAGAGGGGGTAAGATTGATCTTTCAGCAGGGTACGCGTAGCTGGTTGATTTACGGCATTTCCTTGGTAACTACCAAATTCCCCTGTCACTTATAACTTTAGACTGAGAAGCTGCTCTTTCCAAGGAATTGATTGTTATGACTCGACTTGGCTTTCATCTAAGGGTTCTCAGGTGTGGATACCCATTGGATGGTTAAAAAAAGGTATTTACCTTAGTAAAATAGGCCTTCTCGTTTCTTTGCATTTGCTTTCTCTAGTGAATTGAATCTGCTAGAAGTTATTCAATTGCTTACTTGTTAGTTAGAGTAAGGGGCGTAGCCTTGCTTGTTAGAAAATGTTAATAGGAATAGATTTTCATTAAAAGAAGGACAACGCTCGTGCTCCAAATATCTTTGTGAATTTGAAGCATGAGATTGCGGCTTTCATCTTTAAGGTGAATAAAATACATAGCCTGTAAGATGGATTCTTTTCACCTGGTATTCTATGGTACCCTAGGGTAGGGTGATATATCCGGATTTACTTTTCTCTGCAAAAAATTGCGTTTTTGTTCATCAACCAATGAACACTATGTTGGCGGCTTAGAGATGACATGATATAACTGGAGAGAAAAAGATTAAAAAGACATAATGGAAAAAGGCAAGACATGAACTAATTATTCCTCTAAACAAACAAATGAAAGATCAAATTTGAATAATCTCACAAGAATGGCCTTCGTTACCTTGCGACCCACAAATGGTCGGGGAAAGACAAGGTCTTCGTACACACAATTCTCAGCAATAAGGTCCTGAACAGAGTCCACATCATGGTCGTTGATTCTTTCATAGAAATTCCTCACAACCTCCGAAGCAGAACTCACAGCCCTATCGTCGTCGTCCATGTTGGTGGTCTTCGTTGGTGATGCAACCGTAACCGATTGGTTCTCACCATTTGTGCGGAGAATCATCCATTTCTTCCTTCTCTCATGAAGATTCGGATAAGCATGACGAGGAGCAAAAGGAGCTACAATAGTTGAAGAAGAAGAGGGGATTTTGGTGGTATTGAGGAGCGAAGATGACGAAGACAAGGTCGAAGCAGCTATGGCGGAAACTGAGTTCATTTTATGTATCTCAGTGAATTTGTCGATTCTTGATAGACCGATAAAAAGGCATCATCCACAGACACATATTTCAGTTAGTGGCCTTCTTCTTGGGTGGTAGACACAGTTTGACAAATAATATTGGAAAAAAAAATTAACCATAGATATCCCCCTATTGATATTAGTTTTAATGTTTAAATTTTAATTTAAATAAAGCCCAGACAATACTTTCTAGTTATAAATCGGGAATAGAAAAAAAGTTTAGAATCCGTTATTATATGTTTCTCTAGTTTTTGTTTTTTTTGTTGAATGTTTTACAAAATCACATTATTTTTTTAAATTTTTCATAAAAAGGGTATATATAGATATCTTTCTATGTATTATTAATATTCCTAAAATCAATGTACAAAATCAATGTTTAAATTTTAATTTAAATAAAGCCCGACCCATAATACATTATAAATGGGGGGGACCACAAATCCTAGTTTTTTTGTTTTTAAACCTTCAATTTTTTTTTTGTCAAAACTATAGTTATAAATCCTCATTTGTTTTTTAGGTAACACAAATATTAGTTTCTTCACTAATAGAATGATATTTATTCTCCATCGGCTTTTCACTCATACATTACTGCGCTCCTGGATATACTAGCTAGCAACCCCTCGTCTATGGAAACTCTCACAAATGAAAATGGTTTGAATCTTGACGTTGTCACGGTGCTGGAGTAGGCATCAAAGAGCTTGGAAAGTAGGGGTAACCTAGGATGAAGTGGAGGCATGTGTATTTTCAATCTTCAATCCCCCTGTGGAACAAGCTTAGGCGCCATATCCTTCGAATGTGGGTAAGTCCAACCTCTCTCCTAAAATTTCAATACAAAAAAAAAAAAAAATCTTGCATATGTTTATTTTAGTAAAAGAGATTATCACCGCTTTAAACCCAAGGACTTAAATTCAAATCTTTATAAATATAAACAACACTTTTATAAAAATCCTCCCCCTCCCTTCTGTCGGGTCGAGGCAAACATGTCCTTAAAAGAACTATCCCAACAAAATCAAACAATACTTAAATATAAAATTCTCCATTTTATTCCTAATGTAAAACATATTTACCTATTTTGATTAGATTTATAAGAAAGCTAGTTTTTTTTTATAAAAAAAAAAAAAAAAAAAAACAAAGAAAGCTAGTTTTTTAACCAAAAAGAGTCAACTTTTTTTATGAAAAATTGTAACCAAGTCCCAAGTAATAGAATCACTTACAATCAAACCCCTTAAAATCATAAAATTGCAATGAAGTCCCAAGAGACCTAAGTGATATTAACTTCAAATATGAAAATACAAAAGTTAAGGTGCGTAAATAACCTTTAAATTTTTTTGAAAAGTGTAACAAGTAACCATAAACTATTTTTTAGAGCAAAAGTAACCACAACATCAATAATCTATTAACGCCTGTTACTGAAGCTTTTTAATGAAAGGTTAAGATGCTAAAATAGTCATTAACTTATACCAAAGGCAAAAAAGTAACTAAACTTTTTTTGGTTGCAATAATAACTAAAAAGTGACTTCTTGAATATTAATTTATAAATTTTTCTTTGACTTTGTCATTTTAATCTCGACAAAAGTCAAAGAAAAATTAATGAGTTAATGTTCAAGAAGTCGCCTTTTTTTTTTTTGTTCTAGCGAGAATGACGAAGGGAAAGAAACTTGTCACCCCAATTCCAAAATCTAAAATCCCCAATATGAATCATTGGCCTCAAAAGTATTGTCATCGCAAATGTGCCTGTTTGGAATGGCGATTGAAGCCTCTAAAAGAATGGAACATGGGACATAGTTGAAAAACCTAAAGATAAGGAACTTACAAGCTGCAAATGAGTGATTACCCCTAAATATTTGGTCGATGGTACTCTACACAAGTTAAAAATAGGGATTTCCAAAAAACCCAAGAGGTCCTGGCCCCGACCCGACCCGATCTCGCTAACAAAAAAAAAAAATGGTCCTAGACACTTTGAGCAAAAACTGCATCAATCGCCTCCGTCGGCCGAACCGGACTTCGGGCTAAGGGCTCGATCCCTTGGACTAGTCCAATCGCCCGAATATATATACATACATATATATATATATATATATATATATATATTTTACACCACCATAGTGTTGGAGGCTTGGAGCATTCGGGACACAACAAAGTCAAATTTCCAGCAAAAAAGGTAACATTAATACTCTAAAAAAAGTGTGATGTTCTACTTCATAGGAATAGCTTAAATTGAATACCCAAATCGATTTCCAATTTCCATCAGAAGCATCAACTTCTTTCATATACAAGAGAAAGAGGGAAAAAATCTTAACTTTTACTTATACACACTATAAATCCTCATAAAATCAATACTCATACAAACACCGACCTAGAATCAGAAACCCAACCAAAGATTTAAAAACAAATGAAGACAAATACACCCTTTAGAGAACACAAGCAGCAATGAATAGCACAAAACTCAGCAAAATTTTCACCTGCCTCTCCTTGTGTGGACTCGCCTCAGAGAAAGGAAGAAGAGACAGAATCAATCAATAAAGCAAATATTTTTACAGATCTGAAACTCCACCGTTATTTTCTCACACGGATTTGATCTCAACACAGGTGGTATTCTAGATCTTTAGTTCTTCCAACCGCCGCCGCTAGTCCCTCCACTTTTTGAGAGTGAGAGAGAGCAAGGGAAGAGAAGGGAAGAGAGAGCTCAGGGAAGAGAAAAGAGATGAGTGAAAAACAATCCTAGACCCAGTGAGAGTGAGTACGGGAATCTGGCAAAAAAAAAAGTAAGTCTTAGACTACTTGACTCGGTCCGGTCCAACCGAGCTCGGATTGTGTTAGTCCGGACCCAGACCTCGGGCTTGGCTTATCCGGACCTGGCCGGAGGTGCTATTAGGACCAAACCTCGGGTTGGGGTCAAACTCGGTTCAGTCTGGTCCATGTACATCCCTAGTTAAAAACTTGCCTATTAGCAAAATGGTTTACTTAAACATATGGTTTGTGTTAGTTCTCAGTTTATAAGTTTTGATGATAATAAACACTTGCAAAGAATGAAGACTTGATGATTCAAGTCACTCGAGTGTGCATTGAATAACACTCAAGTGTACAACCATTATTGAAACCAAAACTTGAATTAGAAAGTAGTTATGAAAGTATACTTGTTAGAAGACACTTGAGTGTTACTCTAAACACTCGAGTGTTAGCTTAACAACTTGCAGAGAAAATACCTGACACTAGCATCAACTATGTAAAATATTGTGTGGGACACTTGAGTGTATTAATGAACACTCAAATGTTGCCCCAACACTTGCAAGAATAATGTCGAAGACTCTCACTGACATTGAAGGCATTTAGGTTAACACTCGAGTATGTTATCTAACACTCGAGTGCCAAGGTTAGTACCTGACACTCTCTGATGAATCAAGAGTATTGTTATTTTGAGAGGCACACTCACAGTGTCATCTTGAGACACTTGAGTGGAACACTCGAGCGTCTGGTAGTTTTTTTCTCAAAACTCCTTCTTGAACAATCTTCTACCAAACACATCATTCATCAACACTCAAGTATGGGAACCTATGACACTCGAGTGAGGATTTGCGACGAAATTGAAATCCGTCGCAAAATTCAAAATTTGCGACGGATTTTTGATTTTCCGTCGCAATTGCGACAAGGTTTTTTGCGACGGACGAAATCTGTTGCAAATTCTGTCGCAAACACATTTTGTGATGGATTTTTTCCGTCGCAAAAACTGACTTTTTTTTTGTAGTGTTTGCACTTGCCATCCGCTGCAATTCTTTGCAACCAACACGGTGTCGTTTTGGCGTAAAGGAGGCAGTTGTGTCCTTTTTTTTTTGCAAAAAATATTTAAGGTTACTTAATGGTATTAAAAAGATACTTCAAGATATGAACGGTACTAAAAAAATACTACATAATTTTTAAAAATTATTTTAGGATCCTGAAAAACTATTTTAGGGTAGTGATTGGTACTAAAAAGATACTTGAGGATACTAACCCGAGTACTAAAAAAATAATTCATGATCTAAAAAACTTATTTTAGGATCTTAAAAAATATTTCAAGGCACGACCACTAATAAAATTGGATATTGAAAAAAACTTTCATGATTGAAAAATTATTTCAAGATCTTAAAAAATGTTTCAAAATACTTGAATGATATTAAAAATATATCATGATCTAAAAATATTATTTTAGGATCTTAAAAAATATTTCGGATATCGACCGTATTAAAAGGATGAAAAAGTACTTCATGATCTTGAAAAATTATTTTAGGATTCTAAAAAATATTTCGCAAGTCTTGATTGGTATTCAAAATATAGTTCAAAATATTTTTTTCAAGATCATCAAGTATTTCTTTCAATACCGCTCAAGTATTCTCAAGTGTCTTTTTAGGACTAGTCAACACCCAGAAATATTTTTTCAGGATCTTAAGATAATTTTTCAAAATTATGAAGTATTTTCTTAGTAAACTTCAAGACTCTAAAATATTTTTTCAACAAATAGAAAAATATTTTTTTCAAAAAAGAAAAAAGAAGAGGACACAGCTGTCTCCATGCCGTTTTTTTTTTTTTGGAGAGAAGAATGATGTATTAACACTTTAAACAAGCATTACACAGGGGAAATTAATCCCAGTTTGTCTTGAGAGACTAAAGACCCTACAGAAACAGGGCAAACATCAAAGAAGCAAGAGCACAAAATACCCATTTTTGCTAAATGGTCTGCCGCTCCATTACAAGTCCGCGGAATAAATTGCCAACGAACCACCCAATCTTTCTTCAAAAACTCATTAATACTCCAAAAGATCATATCAGCACAAGACCCCAAGTTATCCTGAATCAGCAAATCCACGATTTCCTTAGCATCCAACTCCACAATGATTCTTCTACATCCCAAGTTCCATGCCAATTCAAGGCCCTTGAGAACAGCCCACCCTCAGCTTGGAAGGCAGAACATTGACCCAAAGAATGAGAGAAACCCGCTATCCAATTTCCCTCATGATCTCAAAGGACACCCCCACACCCAGCAGCATTGGAAGTCTGCACTACTGCTCCATCGACATTCAACTTTACCCAATGTAATTCCGGAGGTACCCAGCTGGAACTAACCGTGGAGCATCCCTTACTAGCCCTCAAATCTTGTAACTGACAGAAGCTGCTCCAACAGTAATAAATATCAACAGCAGGATTAATAGGTTTAACAAATTCTCCTCAAAACAGCTTTTATTTCTCCAAAGCCATAGTTTCCAGATGGCCACACCCCATATTTGAACCCAATTCCCCTCAACGAAAACCAGTGACGTAAGGAACCAGAGAAAAATTGGGAAATATAAGTTGGATTAATCAGAGCAAGCCACATATTCCGGGCATATACACAATCCCTTAAAATATGAATAATAGACTCTACCTCATCATTACAGTGGCCACATACCGAAGAAGAACCACTCCATGTGCTCCTCCATCTATTAGTAGGAAGCCTATCATGAATTGCTTTCCACATGAACACCCGAATGCGCTCCACACCCTGCCAAGACCAGATAGCTTTAAAAAGAGGGTCACTAATCTGAGAATTAATCCCTTCAATAGCCTCATATGCACTTTTCAAGGAAAAAGTCCCACTATTGGTTCCCTTCCAAACCATAAGGTCTTCGTCTGCCGCCGGAAGAGGGGCCATAGTCGCAACTAGTTTCTTAATAATAACAGATGGCAGTAACCCGGCTATTCTAGGAAGATCCCAGCAACCATCTTTCACCCACTCTGAAACAGAGCTGTTCAGAACAACATCAGACATAGGGGATCAAGCAAACTCCTTTAGAGGTGTATACTTTAAAAGCCAACAATCAAAGAAAAAATTCACATTTCTACCATTGCGGATCTTCCAACAAACTCCGTTCTCAATAAACTCTTTCTGGCCCACAATAAATTTCCAAAGACTGGAATCATGACTTCGAAGGTTCAATAAATTAGAGTTATCCCGCATCATATATTTATGCAATAATACCTCAGCCCAAAGACCCTTCCTTCCAGAAATAAGCTTCCAGCCAAGCTTCACACCACATGCTTTATTCACCGAATTAATTCGTTTAAATCCCAAACCTCCCTGGAATTTAGGTAATAACACACAATTCCATCCAATAGGATGATGACCATGGGCAGCATCATTATGGCCCCATATGAAATTTCGCTGAAGACGCTCAATTTCATAGCAGATCGAACTAGGCAGCCTCATTACCTGCATTGGATAAAGGGGAACCGTACTAAGCACAGAATTAGCTAGCGTAATCCTCCCTGCCATCGACAGAGATTTTCCCTTCCACGCTGATAATTTACATTTAACTCTATCTATAATATAGCTAAACATATCCACAGACTTTTCCTTTCTAGAAAGAGGCGCACCCAAATACCTACCTATAGCAGAGGAAATATGCATACCCATAATATCAGCTATATCCCTTTTAAAACCAGATGGCACCTTAGGGGAAAAAAAGACTGAGGATTTCTCCCTACTCACCCTCCCCCCAGATAAGGCACAAAATTTATCCAAACAACGGGAAATGCAGTTAGCTTGACTCATCGTTTCCTCACCAAACAAAAGAAGATCGTCCGTGAACATAAGATGGGACACTTTCGGCCCAAAACGCGACAGAGTGATGGGTTCCAACCGTCGAGTTAACTTCATCACATATCATGTACGGAAGCTTGTCCATACAAAGGACAAAAAGAAGAGGCGAAATCGGATCACCTTGTCTAAGGCCCCTCGGTGCCGAGAAAAAGCGGGTCCTTGAACCATTCCATAGAACATTGTAGGAAACTGTTGTCACACAAGCCATAATTAGATCAATAAACTTGCAATCAAAACCAACTTCCTCTAAGACATGCCAAACAAAATCCCATCGGATTCGGTCGTAGGCCTTTTCCAAGTCAATTTTCAAAGCCATTAAACCTTTTCGTCCCCTTGCTCTCGCATAGTATGCAAAATTTCCGTCCCCAATTATATTATCTTGAATCGCTCTTCCTTTAATGAAATTGGATTGAAACGGTGAAATTACAGAATCCATAACTAGTCTAAGCCTTGCTGTAATGATTTTTGAGACAACTCTGTAATGGACCGAGCACAGCGAGATAGGCCGAAAGTGATTGATCATCTCAGGTTTATCACGCTTAGGAATCAACGAAATCAAGGTCCTATTATGTAAGGTAAGATCCTCTTCCCCTGAGAAAACCTTCTTTACAAAAGAACACATTGCTGGGCCAACTATGTTCCACCTAGACTAGAAAAATATTGGAGGAAAACCATCGAACCTAGGGGCTTTATAAGGACCAATAGCAAACAAGGCATTTTTAATCTCTTCGTTAGAAGGTAAAGACCCCAATTGATCCACAAATGAAGGATCCAGAGAAGGGAAATGAGAAACAGTAGAATGCCATACCTCAGCTTGCTCATCAAGAAGGAACCAGCTCTAAAGTGCTCAATCACCATTCCCTCAAGCTGAATATCCCCCTCAATCCAATTCCCATTATCATCTTTAAGCATCATAATCCGATTTCTTCTATTGCGCATAGTAGCCTTAAGATGATAGAATTTAGTATTTCTATCACCCTTAGTAATCTACTCAGTATGCGCTCTCTGAAACCACTTAATCTCCTCAATCTTTAGAACATGATCCAATTCTACTTGTAATTGTCGTTCCAACTGACATAGGAAGCTGGAACGAGGATAATTGTATGAATTTTGTATGCCATGAAGCCTAGCCAGAAGATTTCTTTTAATTTTATCAGTCTGACCAAAACATTCTTTATTCCAGACAATTAGAGCATCTTGTACCTCTTTAAGAACATCCGCAATACTACCATTGTCTTTCCAAGACTCCACGAGTAAACCATCAAACGATTCATTCGTGAGCCACGCAGCCTCAAACCGAAAAGGACGAAACCGCCGACGAGCTAACCCAGACTGAAATAACAGAAGCAGGGGATTATGGTCGGAAAACTGAGTTCGGGGGAGTATCTTGACTACACTCTGATCCATAACTCTTAAAAAATCATCGTTGCCCAGCGCCCTATCCAGACGTTCGAACAGCCGATTATAACCCGGTACTAGAAGACCCCTCCAAGTAAACTTTGAGCCGATCAACCCCAGATCAGAGAGACCACACTTCGACACCCTGTCCGAAAACCACCTAATACGACTTGGGATACATTGGGCCCCACCACATCGCTCAAAAGAGAGTAGAACATCATTAAAATCGCCACACACAATCCAGGGTTATGCAATCACAGTAGAGATACGTTTCAGATCAGCCCATAGACTCTGCCAGAGATTCGAATGGGGAACGGCGTAAACCATAGTTACCAAAAAAGGAACCAACCCGCGCAATTCACACACAAAATGAATAAATTGACGATTGGATTCAATAATATTAACCTTCATACAATTACTTCTCCAGAGGAGAGCAATCCCACTTGATCGACCTACACTGGGCACACAATGCAGGGAATCAAAACCTTTCACAAGCAAGGGACAAAAAGGAGCGTCACAGGAGGATTTGGTTTCAGCTAGGACAATTAAGGAAGGATTAGGCCCAGAGCACACAGCCTTTAGGTTACTTCAGAGCCTCTTATTGCAGACCCTTTTTATATTCCAAAATAATAAACTATCCATAAAAACATTGACAAAAAATAGAGCCCCACACAAACTCCATTTTACAGCCCATTAGGTAGCTGAGTCTCATGAACCACTGAGACCTCAATCATATCATCCACTACGTGATCCGCAGAGCCCTCCACGACCGGCACATGATCCTCCTCAATTGGGTCCAAGGAGCTAGGGTCCCGGCCCTCCAAACCGAGGCACAAACTGGTATTATTATTATCCCCTGGATCAAAAATAGGATCTTGCAAAATGGGCTCCTCAGGCCTATCATTATTCAAATCCAGAGTCTCCTCAACCAGCGAACCTCCATTAGATTCCCCTAAATGCTCCAAATTCATCTCAGATGAAGTCTCCCCAATCGATGCACTCTCTGTATTCTCCCCCATGTTATCATCAAAACTTCTCCAGTACGACTCTCTCTGACCCTTTTATCCCCCAGTTTCACCAAATCTGAAACAACTTTCGCCTTATTCTCCTGTTCCTTCACACGAGCAGATCGGGTATGGACCACTACAGCTAAAGGCACCTTTTTGGCCTTCTTCTGAGCCCTGACTGAATTAGTGGTCTGCGATGGGACTTGTTGCACTACCCCAACTTGAGTCACAGTACCTTGTACTGGATCAACGTCAGAATCATCATGCGTCTCTTCCATCATGTCCGAAAGAGCGCCAAAACGCGAACCTTGAACAGTTTTATTCGGCACCACCTGTTTCACCTCCTTCGTCTTCCTTGGCCGGCGAGGCTTCTGCACTGTCCGCCAAACCTCCCCATGAGTTTCAACCTCATTCATATTAGCCCCAACAGCAGCCTCCATCTGGATAGTCGACTCCTCATCCCTCTTTTTCTCTGGAGTTTTCTTACGCTGAGGGCACAGTTCCCCTGTATGTCCATAAATTCCACATGACGAATAGAGAAGGTGTAGACCTTCGTACTCCAGATAATAGTCTTGACCATCAAGGCGAAATCCCAACATAAGCTGTTTACTTAGGTCGATAAGAACACATATGCGAGCATAATGTCCCCTAAGCTAAGAAGAAGTGTTTATATCAACTTTAATTGTGTCACCAATGCGATCACCAATAATAGTCAACGCCTCACGATCATAATATTCGAGAACCACTCTAGGAAGTCTTACCCAAACAGCCACCTTATCGATCTTAGCTCTCGCTGGATGGAAATTCGGTTCCCATGGCCTCACAGTTAAGTAATGGTCATAGATCAACCAAGGTCCCCCTGTTAATGCATGAAGATAATCCTCCTTATTAGTCATTTTTACTAGAAAGAAACCATATCCAATATCAATAAGAGTCACAACACCCCGTTTAGCCCACATCATCTGAAGACGAGATAGAAGTGCCTTATATCCTATACTCTTATCCATGAGCTTAACAATAATAGCGTTTCGCCATGCTCTATAAAGATACTTCTTAACCTTCCCTGAGAATTTGAAGGTTGGAAAGTTTCGAGTCAGGTCCTCCGCAACTTCATATAGCAGCTCACAGTCTTTCTTAGCCCCCTCATCCTCGGACATTTGATCATCTGAAGCATTACCAGGATCCACATCAATCTCCTCGTCAGAACTATCCCCATCCCTGTTCTTGCCTTTTAAAGTTTCAGCAAAGGTTAGAGCACCTTTCAGCGACTTGGGACCTTCAGTTCCAAGCTTAGGCCATGGTTCCGGTAGCACGCTAGAACTAGCACCCTTATTACCATTCTTTATTTTCTTGGAACTCCGTATAAGAAGATCATCTTCCTCTTGCGAGAGAGGAGTTAGCAAGCAGTTTTTCTTTTCAGTAGCCATTTTTCGTCTCCATGCCGTTTTGGCTGCAAAGGATTGCAGCAAATGGTAAATGCAAAGGACCAAAGCCCAAAGCCAGCCTTAGTAAAATGAAGACTCATTTGAAATTGGAAACGTTCAAGAGGCTTCAACAAGCACCAACAATGATCTTACACAGCAATACGGCATTTATTAGGATTCTATTTATTTTAATTAGTTTTATATTTTATAATTTCCTATTATGTATTAATTACTTCTTGTGGTAAAGACTTACTTATTTTGTATTGCAATTTAATTCGTAGAGGGTCAAATAAGATCCATCTCATTAATGAGCCTTCTAGGGAGTGTATGATTTAAATTATTCTATTTTGTCTAGCAAGTTCGTGTGTATTCTAAAATATCATTTTATTTTTATATTTTCACACATTTTTTTTTATGTATTTTATTTAGTCAGTATTTCAGGTTCAAATAGCTTATAATGGGTTTTTAGGCTTAGGTTATCAATTAGGATTTTCATATTAAAGAGTCTTGGCTTATAAATATTTCAAAATGAACTTTATTATTTTCATGGAGAATTTTATTTCTCTTTATATGAGTATTGCTTGCGTTTATGTATTCTTGGGAGAATGCTTTGACAATAGTGACAATACCAAAATATTGATATATCTTATGGTGTCTTTATGAATAGACTTGTAAGAGAGAAGTTCTTTTAAGGTTCTATCTAGCCTTGAGTTTACTAGAGACAAGTTCTTTTAGAGTCTATTTTTTTTATTGTCATACTTGTTTTGTAGCCTACCATTTCAACCCTCGTGTCAAAAAGTATATAACTAGAACGCAGATGGAGAATATTCATCAAAAGACAATTTGATGCCATTATTGGACTTCCATTTTCTGGACACTTCAAGTCTAACTGATGTTTGGTTTTGGTGTTTTTTTTTTTTTTTTTTAAATGCAATTTCACCAATTTTTTTTTTTTAAGAGCGTTTGGAACAAATAAGTTTTGAAAAAAATAATAATACCAATATACAATTTCAAAGGGTGCAAATTCACCGAAACCATTAAATTTCACCAAACACTATTACGGTCTTCTTCTCTTATAATTTAACAACCATTTGGTCGAATTTAATGGTTTTGGTGAATTTGCATCATTTTTAATTGTTTATTGATATTTTTGCCCCTTCCAACAATTATTTGTGTCAGACACTTGTCAAAAAAAACTTTGTTGGTAAAATTGCAACTTAACCATTGTTTTTACAAAAAAGTTTAGGTGCGTTAAGTCCCTACAGATTACCAGTGTCAAAACATGCCTCCTGACTCAAAAAAGCATTTTTATAGATATAGTTGCAGACCGCCCACTAACAAAATTCTTACATTAGTAAGATTTGAACTCACAATCTTATAGTTATAAACTAACATCTTACAAGCATTTGTTGGAATTTTTGTGTTAAGTTCATGTTGTGAGTTTTTTTTTTTTTTTTTTTGATAAGATCATGTTGTGAGTTCTTTTAATGGCTCTAAATTACAATATGGAGCCCAATAAAAAAAGACCAATGTCAAACGAATTCTGATAACATTAAAGGCCCAATGATAAAATGGTTTGGTAGGATAATAAAATTCTAGCCCAAGGTTTATCTTGGGTTGGTTTCTGTTTTGGACTTATAGGCCCGTTTATGATTAAAAACCCAAAAAATTGCTAAATTACGCAAAACTTTAGTAACCTAAACCATGTACAAATATTAATAACCCCTAAACTTTAAAACTTAATAACAAACATCATTGAGGTTTCATATATGTGTAGTTAATCACTAGCTATTAATTATATATCCCTTAAAATTTTATTTGTGTGCATATAACATCATAAATTTTAAGTTGTGTGTGGGTAAGTGGTATATAAAATTGGGAAAATCCTTTTCAAGGCCCTTATTACCAAAAAAATTCTAGAAAAGGCCCCAAAATTCTGAAAATTTCAGAAAAGACCCTAAGATTCTGAAAATTTTAAAAGGCCCTTCGAATTTACGAAGTTGTTAATGAGTCGATATAGTTGTTAGGAGTGATTGATATAGTTGTTAAATTTAATGATTTAGTTGTTAAATTTTTTTTTAACAACTATATCAAGATTCATTAACAACTGTATCAGCCCCATTAACAACTCATGTTGGGCCTTTTTAGGAATTTTCAGAATCTTGGGGCCTTTTTGGGAATTTTCAGAATCTTGGGGCATTTTCTGGAATTTTCAGAATTTTGGGGCCTTTTCTGGAATTTTTTTGGTAATATGGGCCTTGAAAAAGATTTTCCCTATAAAATTAATCATATAAGAATTATCTACATAAAAGTAAAAGTGTAAAAAATTTATTGCAAATTTTCATGAGTTAACAAGATTATTAGGTTAAGGTGCACATTTGTTAATAAAGTTTTAGTGAAGGGGTATTTGGAGAAATAATGTTTATTTGGTAAAAAAATGTACATGAAGTTTTTAAAATTGGACAAAAACACCACATCTAATAACTCCCCAAAATGTCGTTACTTTTTTTTTGTGGGACCCACCTTCTTTCCACCTCATTACATCTTTCACACTCCACCCTCTCTCCACCAACATATATCCTTTAGCCCATCTCCTCTTCACCTTAGGGAGAAGAGACAGACTGAAGGACATACGTTGCTGGATAGAGAAGGTGGAGTGTGAAAGATGAGATGAGGTGGAAAGAAGGTGGGTCCCACAAAAAAAAAGTAAGGACAATTTGAAGGAGTTACATACGTGTTATTCTTGCTTCCTTTTAAAAATTCCATGTATATTTTTGTACCAAAGTAAACATTATTGTGTCAGACGCCTCTTCTTTTAAACTTCAGTACCAAATTTGCATCTTAACCCAAGATTATTTGCACATGGTTTAAAATACATGATGTTCCAAAACCGTATCTGAGAGTTGTGTGCTCCGCCACCTACTATGACAGAGGAAATGAGTGTCCCTTCGGTCACATCTTGCGAGGGGGAAGGTGAGGAAATACCAAAGGATGATCGTGAGACATTGAATCTAAGGAAGAGGAAAGTTATCAGTGCGGGTGAAGATTTTTTGGGAAGTGAATTGATACGAGCTAGGGAGTAAAATTGGATGAAAAGGAGTTACCGCCTAAATCATATATGGAGTATTTGTTGTAGAATGTTAATTCAAAGGTCTGTTGGTGGGAATGGGCAAAGAACAACGACGAAGACGATCTTGAGGATTCTAGAGCAGGAAGAGGTTTTGCTAGGGTTCTTAACCCAAAGAATGGAATTAGAGAGGATTTCTCAAATCCTCTGTGTCTGAAGTTCAAGTTTGAAGAAAAAGAAAGGGAAAGGTTGATGAAACCTTTTCGAAGAACATTGGTTGTGAAGTTGATGGGCAACAACTCTTATACGGTTTCATGGTAAAGAAATTGCAACATCTTTGGGTGAGGAAAGTTGACATCAATGTCTTTGATTTGGAGAATGGTTTTTTTCTGGTTAATTTCCAACATAACGACAACTACATGGAGGCTCTAATAGGTGACCCTAGGGTGATAGCTGACGCCTATCTGAACGTGGCATGATGGTGGCTAGATTTTAACCTAAAGAATGTTAAAATTGACTTTGTAGTGGCATGGGTGAGATTTCCAGACCTGCCAGCTCCCCTGTTTGATAAAAAGTTCTTGTTAAATTTGGGTAATTCCATTGGTAAGGAAATACGATTAGATGTTCATACGGACGCAAAGGGCTAGGAAATTTACGCGTATGTGTGGGAACTGAACCTTACAAAAGCCCTAGTTCTTGAGTTTAATGTTGAAGTTTAGGTTCTGAGTGTGGTTTATGAAAGTCCGGGATTGTTAAATGTGGGCGGGTTGGTCACAATAAGGAGGAATACGAGGTTTCCATAGAAGTAATAAGGAAGGAGAAATGGAAGTAGAAGCAACAGGGGGAAGTGCAAAATGAGGCTGAGAAGGAAGATGACGGAAGGCGTTGGAAGACTGTTCAAGAGCTAGGAGACAATGTAGTAGTGGAACAGCGAATGCAAGAACATCAAGGGGGATCGAGATTTGCCTTATTGATGATTGGAGGGATGTGGAAAAAGCTTTGGGGAGGATAGGGTACAACGAAGGGTCCCTAGAAAAGGCAATGTAAAGAGTGTTCAAAAGGAGTTAGCCTTTAGACATCAGAGAAAAATTGAAACATTTGGTAGCAGGGGAAAAGATAGTAAGAGGCTGGAGAGCTCAAGTTCTATGAACTTGGGGAAGAAGAAGCAGGAAGGTAGAAATGTTAGTGTGGAAAGGGGAAACATTGTTTTAAATACGGTTGATAATGTGACTGTTTGCAAAAACAAAAAGGAGCCAAAACTAGTGTTAAATAGCCATGAGTGTGTGCTAGAGAGTAAATTGATTACACAAAAGTGGTAGGGAGTGTAAAGGCTGGTAAAGAAAACCTCTAGCCATGAGACTATGATGTAAAGGTGAGAAATTTTCAATATATGGATATAGGCAACACACCTATTGATGAGGAGGAGAAGGATCCAATTGAAAGTGTGGGGATAAGCATAGAAGAGGGGTGTCACAGTCTTGCTCTTGCAGATTAAAGGTATTCTGGGTATTTACTAGTTTTTATGTTTCTCAATAGTTTGATATTATGATGAAGCTAATAATATGGAATAGTAGGGGTACAACTAGCAAGGGCTTTACTACTGTACTAAAAGATATAAAGTTTAGATATAAACTAGATCTTGTTGTTATTTTGGAATCACGTATTAGTGGGTATCAAGCAAGTAAAGTCATTAGGAGTTGGGGGTTCAGGAATTCGGTTAGAGTGGAAGCTAAAGGCTTCTCAAGAGGGATATGGATTCTTTAGGAGAGGGATGATTTAAAGCTGGATGTGTTAGTGAAAGACGAGCGAAGTTTATTCATTGTAAACTATGTCTCGGAGCAAAGGACATGCTATTCACTGCTATATATGCAAATCCCAATGAGCAAAGGAGAAGAGGGCTATGGGATAATTTGCAGGAATTGGCTAATGGTGTTGCTAAGCCGTGGTTGATTGCTAGTGATTTTAATGAGATCAAAACTCCTTTAGAGCAAAAAGGGGGTAGAAGAATAAATGAAACACAAAGTAGGAGGTTTAATGAGTGGATAAGGATTGTGGTTTAATTGATGTTGAAACCAAGGGGCCTTTCTATACATGGAAGGGGTCATAATAGGAGGGATTTGACAGAATCTACAAACAGCTTGATAGA
This sequence comes from Acacia acuminata, assembly GCA_019022655.1. Taxonomy (NCBI): domain Eukaryota; kingdom Viridiplantae; phylum Streptophyta; class Magnoliopsida; order Fabales; family Fabaceae; genus Acacia; species Acacia acuminata. The sequence continues at coordinate 1,118,930 of JAFJYI010000131.1, forward strand.
TGTTTGTGTAATGTGAGTTAGCTTGAGATTTTTGAAGATGTTGAAGCTTGAATACTCCTACATTTATGTTTTGATCATCATCCACTCTTTGTAAGTCTCACAGCAGAAACGCAAAGTCCTAGGGTGAGGAGCTTTAGGTATAAGGCAATGTGGCAAATGCATGAGAAGTTTAAAGATGTAATGCAGAAAAGCTCGAAGGGTGAAGATGATGTGAATATGAAGCTAAAAACATTGCAGTGGGACCTAATGGTGTGGAATAGGGAGTATTTGGTCAGATTGAAGGTCGAAAGAGAGGACTAATGAACATATTGAATGGGATTCAATGCAGTCTTGATAGAAGAAACAACATGTTTTTACTTAGGTTGGAAACTGAACTTGAGAACATTGAGGCAAGAAGAGGTAATTTGGTTCTAGAAATCACGAGGTAGATGGTTGGAGGAAGAGATCGTAACACGAGGTATTATCACACAAAGTCTTTTGTTATAAGAAGGAGGAACATGGTCAAGATGCTAAAAAATAGTCAGGGGTGTGGATAAAGAAGGAAAATTAAATTGTAGATATGTTCCAAAATTTTTATACTAAGTTGTTTTGTGAAGAAAAAGAATAGAGGGAGTAGATCACCTCATATCAAAGTTAGGGGAGTGTGGACGGAGAAAAACTAAGGAGAATAGGTAGGAAAATATATGATGAGGAGGTGAGAAGAGCCTTCTTTAGATGGGTGGCTTTAAGGCGCTGGGAGAAGATAGCTTTCCGAGATGTCTTCTATCAACAAAACTAAGAGGTAGTTGGTCAAGCAATGGTAACTTTTTTAAAGGAATTATGGAAGAACCTAGAGAGAATAGGGCAAATCAATGATACATTGCTGGTGTTAATACCTAAAGTGGAGCAACCGGAAATGGTAAATCAGTTTTATCCTATAGCTCTATGCAACATTTTATATAAAGGTTCGTCTAAATTGATAGTAAATAGACTAAAACCCCTTATGGATAATTTGGTATCCCCATATCAAACTAACTTTGTGCCTAGGCAGAGTATTCATGATAATATAATCATTGCTAAGGAAGTGGTTCCCTTGATGAATAGATTACAAGGAAGGAAAGGTTATATGGTTGTTAAGATAGACTTAGAAAAAGCCTATGATAGAATGTCATGGAAATTTATTGGTAAGGTGCTTGAAGACATTGGCTTTGATGAGCTTTTTAGGAGAGTGGTCATAGGGTGCATGATGTCAGCCAACATGTCTATTTTATGGAATGGAAGTAAGTGAGATGTATTTGTGCCTTCTGGGGGTCTGCGATAAGGTGATCCCTTATCACCATACCTTTTTGTTTTGGGTATGGAGAAGCTATCGCTTATGATTACTAACTATGTTAATACCAGAAAATGGAAGCCGTTGAGATTGGGAAGGAATAGTATTGAAGTTTCACATCTGTTTTTGCAAATGATTTACTCCTTATATGTGAAGCTGATCTGGATAATATTTACACTATGATGGAGGTGTTAGAAAAATTTGGAGAAGCCTCGGGACAAAAAGTTAACCCTCATAAAACCGATATATATTTCTCATAGAATATTGATAGATTAAGGCAAAATGAAATCTATACTTTTTTCTGGTTTTAGGAAGATGGAGGACTTGGGAAGATATTTGGGATCATACTTGATAAAGGGACGAAGTACCGATAGGAAATTTCAGCATTTGCTGGACAAAATGCAAGGGAAATTAAGCAACTGGAAAAAGCACACTTTGTCTTTGGCTGGAAGGATCATGTTGATCCAATCTGTCACTAATCAGTTGGCAATTTTTTATATGCAACATTCTTGTATTCCTACGGGGTAAAATAGAAAATGAAGAAGATGCAAAGAGATTTTATATGGCAAAGTGAAGAGGGGCAAGGAAGATACATGCCGTGAATTGGGACATGATAAGTATGGAAAAGAAGAAAGAAAACTTGGGGTTGAGGAAGATAGAGATGATGAATGATGCAATGTTGGGAAGGGCAGCTTGGAATATTATCTCAAAACCAGAGAGCCTATGCTCCTTGGTGCTGGTCGGAAAGTGTGGAAGACAGCAAGAACTTATAACGAAATGTAAAGCACTGAAAGCAAATTCTGAGCTGTTGAAGAGCATGGATAGAATTTGGCCGAAGTTTGTAAGTAACATATGTAGGGAGGTAGGAAATGGAGAGTAGATAAAATTTTGGCATGATAAATGGTTATAAGGTGGTAGAACACTCAGTGAGATTTGCTCGGAAACTTTGTCTGAGGATGATGAAGATTTAAGGGTGATTGAGATGGTGGGTGTAGACAGTGGATGGAATATGGAGAGGGTTGCGGGTAGACTAAATGAAGAGGGAAAAAAATTATTATTGGTTGTGCTTCCACCTTCAAATCAAGTTGGTGAGGATATTGTTCGGTGGGGGGCATCCCTGCAAAATAAATATGTGGTTTCTGAAATGTATCATAGGTTGAGAGAAGAACATGCCATAGAGAAAAGGGAGAGGAATGTGCTGTGGAAATGGAGAGGCCTGCAAAGAGTGCAAATTTTCCTATGGTTAGCTATGCACAATAGACTTTTAACAAGTGCAAGAATATGTCATTTGATGGGGGGTAGTTCTAAATGTTATAGATGTCTAAAGCAAAGTGAGAATTTAATGCATGTCATGAGAGACTGTGAAGTAGCTTGGGACCTGTGGAAGGAGTGGTGGGAAGGCAGGATTGAGGTGGATTTTGAAAGGAAGGAAGGGCTGGAGTGGTTTGGGTGGAATCCATCACAAAGAAGAAATGATTGGAGTTTAACATTTGGGGTTGCTTGCTGGTTATTGTGGTCTTAGAGGAATAGGGCTTGGTTTGAAGAGGCGTTTGAAATGCCTGGAAAACGCTGTGCAATTGTGGCGTGGTATGTCAAAGAAATAAAGAGGACAAGAGAGAAGAATGGAAAAATTATAAAAGCAGGTAGGTTGTGGAGCTTATTGAGAGATAGTGCTGGAGAGTGGCTCGGCGGATTTTCAAGGAAGCTAGGCATATGTTTAGCTGTGAAGGCTGTCGAGTCTGTGTTAATTGGATTAGAGTTAGCATTGAGTAAAAACTATGATAAGCATAATTGTTGAAAGCGATTCTGCTGCTGTAGTGCATATGTTAAAATCATTGCAGATGGAAAGGGGAGCTGATTCTCGCTGGTAGAGATCTTCGAGGTAATGCAGAGATTATCAAATATTAAGTTTGAACAAGTATATAGAGAAGGAAATTTCTGTGTAGATGCTTGCAAGTTTTAGCTTTAGTCAGAGGAGCTGTGTGTTACCTCTGTTAATCCTCCTTTGGCTGTTGTTAGTTTTTTGTATCGAGATTCTATGGGTGTGTCATACCCATGATGTATATTGATTCAGTAATGAGCATGGGCTTTCCGTTTATACCCAAAAAAACACATGATGTTCCATTATATATAATTTAGCCATTTTTTTTAAAAAAAAAGACATGAATGAAGTACTGCAAGTTAAGATTTAAATAACAAATATTATTCTTATATATTAATTTGAGAAGTACAAATTATACACCACTGTCCATACCACACTCTTCCACAGCTTACAAAAATCCAGCCAATTTGCAAGTTTGTGGCTCTAATCAACATTACACAACATGAATCTCACTTACCCTATAGTTACTGCTTATATATATATATCCATAATAAGATAATATTTTTTTGTCAAACATGTCACGGAATTAATTGAAATAAATTATATATATATGGTATTTACCATAAATTCTGTCCCAATCAATTGATTACTAAGACAGAATTTCAGTATCAAAGTCATTGTTTCTTTCTTCATGATCTTTAAAGAAAATGAACGAACCACTTTTTGCCTTTTTTTTAATTTAAAATTCAAATTCCTACATACAGCTAGCTTTAGTTATAAATAATTTGTCAACTACACAATTAATTAATTTTTGAGTAATTAACTATGACTTAATCCTATATGAATATTTCCCATATAATAATAATTATTATCTATATTTATAATTTATTAATTAAATAATATTTACCCTATGGATCCCACAGAGAATCACTTTGCATATCCCCGTCATTCTCATACATAGACGGCGTCGTTTCATCTAACATCATTGAGTCCGCCATTTGCATCCACATCCTCGGCGAGTCCAACGGCATCTCATTGATCGCCTGAATCTGCGTCGGTGAGAGTCCGACCATCACCGGCGATGCCTCGGAACCCGAAGACTGCTCAAGAGATGTGGCGGACCCCGCCGTGATCAGCGTCAAGGCGGCCTCATGTGCTGCCATGCGAATGTCGTCGGCGTCATTACTGGCCGGACGGGGCAGACTGCCGGCGAGCTCAGGGAAGTTGAGCCTGGCGTCCCGACCACGGAAATGCAACGCGGCGACGTCATAGGCCGCAGCGGCCATCTCCGACGTCTTGAAGCTACCCAACCAAATTCTGGTCTTTTTGCCGGGCTCTCTGATTTCAGACACCCATTTGCCCCATTTTCTCTTGCGAACACCTCTGTATGGAGAAGACGAAGCCCCATTTGAGATATCAGAAGACATGTCCAGGAAAATTTGCAATGTTCAGAAGATAGATATTGAGAAGAAGAAGATGATGATGAAATGAGGAATGTTGTGAGTGTTTGTGTGAATCAGGAAGTTACTGTATTTATAGACGTTAATTGATGTGTGTGTTTGGGAGTGTGCTGTTGAAACGTGGAGGAAGCTCGTGGTTTTCAGTGGAGCTTCCTCGTTGCTTCATAAATCTGTGGGGCCTCTGAGCGTCTCTTTCTATCTGTTTTTATTTAATTAATAGTAATTAATTAACTAATTAAAATTTCAATGACTCCCTTAGGGCATGTTTGGTTCCAAGGGAGTGGAAAGGACGGGAGAGTATGGAACATGGAAGAAAAGGGTAGAGGGTTATCTTGTTTGGTTTGGTTGGGAGAGAAAGTGAGAGGTTTTTAATGATTCATTGTTTGATTTAAGATGAGATGGAAGGAGATAAAATTTACTATTATAAGATGGCCTATTTGGTCGGAGGGAAGGGGCTGAAAGGAGAGGAAAAATGAACCCCTTCCTTCATTTGGTTTAAAATTTTAGAGGGGAGGGGACCATAAAATTTGTATCCCTTCTCTCCAAAACCTCTATTTTGGCTCACCTTCAAATTAGGGGTTTCGGAGGGGAGCCAAAAATTTGGATAACTTTATCCTTATAGCTATGTGAAATTTCAATAATACCCATAATAAAAGATATTATGATAAATAAAAGTATTATATATATATATATATATATATAAAAGATTTAGTTTTTTAGTAGGCATGGTCCTATTATATACTCGTGTTTCTTTTTATAAAATATAATTAACTAAATTATATTATTCGAAAATGTAGTTAAAATTAGTTAGTTTATAAAATATATATATATATATATATAAATGCTTCACTTAGGTGAAGGAGAGAATATATGTTGTATTAAGTGCTTTAGTTAAACATGATTTAAATAGAATAGCGGTATGAGTGCTATTTATAAGGGATAAAGACTAATTTTGCCACAAAAGTATTAGCTAGGGAACATCCAAGAGTACCCAGAAGTTTTTTTGGTATCATTTTATCCCGAAAGTTTATAAAAAAAGAGTAAATATGCACGAAAGTTTTTTTTAGGAGTAAATTTGCCCCAAAAATTTTTTTTTTTTTTTTTTAGGAGAAAATTTTTGTAAACTTTCGGGGTATAAATAATATCAATTCAACGGATGCTCCCTAGTCAATACTTCCGTGGCAAAATTGATATTTAACCCTATTTATAATTGAGAGTAAAATAGGGAGTTTACCGGGGGGGGGGAACTTTTCAGACATTCTATAATCCTACCTTCCAAAAATGAATATGACATGCCCAAAAACCTTATCTTATAAAAAATAGTATATTGGGAATTTTAGTAAACTTGTTTTCATTTTTTCCCGTATTGATTATATATTGCATTAATTATCTCACACCTACATCTTTTTTTTACTTGTTTTCTCTTTCAGTCACCCTCTCTTCATAAATAAAAGGTTTTTTTTAAATCAAATTTTTAATATCTTAATATATAAAAATTTGATTAAAATTAGTTTAAAACTATATAAACATGTAAAATATATTACTATATACCTTTAGTTATTAATATTAGATCTTGTTCGCAGTTTAATTTATAAAATAGAAGGGACCTTATGTATTCAGAGCTGGAGAGAGGATAATTTATTTTTCAAATGATACCCAAAGTCTTACTATCAATACTGTTTCTTATAGTTACGAATTAACACGTTATTTGACTTATTTCTAGAAAAAATTCTCAAATATATTAGAATTTGGGGGGGGGGGGGGGGGGGGTTAATTAATATTATTAGTATTAATTTAATTTAATTTAATTAAACTAAATGGTTTCAATGGAAAGGGTGGTTTGAGGTTGACGTGTGTCTGTGAGATATAAAAGGGGATTACAGCTAATTAAGTAGCTAAGATGGTTTAATGTGAGTGAGCTTCTTAGCAGTTGCACACGTACCTGTTCATTATCCATTTGACTCATTCTTCTACGAACCCATGCGTCTACAATATCTTAGGTACAATCATTTATATAATAATTAAAAAAATTATAATCATTCAATAAAAAATAACTACTCGTATTAAATATATCGAACGTTAATAGTAGGAGGCTTACTATCATTTAACATCAACGTACACCTCAAATTTTCAATTAATCCTTATCAAAGAATAATAATAATAATAATAATTCATCTGATTTATACCAATATAAAGTTAATCTGGTTATGTAAGGCCTACTAGATCCCCTAAACCTCTTTGGGTATCGAGTTTGAATTTTAAAGGAGATATTTACGTTGAGAGAGACAACCACGCACCCCGTCTACTATATAATAATATCAAAAAAATTGTCCAATTTAAATATGTAATTCAAACATTATCAAAATGATTAATTTTGTGAAAATTGTTGAAAAATCTTCAATTACAAAATTTATTTTCTAAAGATACTTAAACATGTTACTGAACAGTTGCAACTTATCTTTAATCACTGCAACATATCTTTAGACTGTAGTCATGTGTAACATATCTTCATCTATGTGTTAATGTATTTTGTTTTACACCTTTATTATAATTGCACACAACCAAAAAAAGTTGCGTTGCTTGAATGTACTCCCTCTAGTCTTAATTATAAGACTAAGTTAATTTTTTTTTTTGAAGAAATTAAAGAAGTTAACTAAATTAATTTACAATATTTTTATTTTTTTTTTTTCTCCAAACTAATTAGTTTGACTAATAAACAAATATATAATCTAAAGATACACAATATATGATATGATTAAGTAACTTATTTAACTTTTTTAATCTCTTCAAAAAAAGTCAGCCTAGTCTTATAATTGGAGCAGGAGGTAATAGTTTACACCTGAAGGTCCTTGAACAAATTTAGGTTTCTTTTTTAAAAAAAAAAAAAAAAATTGTAAGGGGAGATCTTTTAACAATATCCTCAAACTGATTGAGGTAATTTATACATCCTCGTATTAAAAAATATTATGATTAATTGTACTAAAATTTTATTCCAAGAACTTTTTGATGTTTCTTTCGGTTTTGAAATCCATATATTATTCAAATTCAAAAATACTTAATGCCAGAATTAAGTGGGAAATTAAAATAAAAATATTTCACTGTTGGAGACGCGGTTTTGGGTGGGTGGCCCATATTGAGGCCCACTAGTTAATCCAAATTCATAGAACCCTAACAACAAAATGAATCTGAGATCAGCAATACGGATAATTTAATTTATTTTTTTTATTTTGTATTTTAAACAGTTTTTTGTCTTTTTATTTTAGGTTCATTTGCTTCGCTTTCTTGCAGCAGTGACCCATATCTTTTAGGGCTCAGATTATTTAATTGCAGAAACTAGATAATCTGAAGCCTGTACGCAAACATTATTTTTAAATACTTAATATAATATTCACAGTTTCAAATTTTTATTTTAGCAGAACTATAAATATCTAATATTAAAAATTTTTTTTTTTTTTTTGGATTGACGAGTTAAATTTAAACATTTCTAGGCTTAATTGAGCGTAAAATTGTATTGTTTTTGGAAAAAAGACAAAAAGAACTTTAAAATTATAAAATTTCAAATCAGTTATTTCCTAAAAAATGAATTGTGAATTGTTTATCAAGATTTGTTATTCTCTTATTAAATTTTGGTAATAAACTTGATTTAGGATTTTATAATTTTGAAATTATTTTTGTATCTTTTTCTCTTTTTTTCCTCATTTGATCTAATTGTTATTGTGCAAGTTTATAGGTAAGAAATCCATCACCCATTAATGGTAATGGTCTTGAAGTGATATGAGTTACCACCCCTTGATCACTTATACTACCCCAAACATCTGACTGCATTTTCCAATTTTTTATTTGTCAATTTTTTTATTAATAACAAAAATTTGGTAAAATAAAAATGTTTTCAGATAGTCAAAGTTTGCATAATTTTTATATGGAAATAAATCAATGAATTCATCAACAATGAGTATAAATTTCAAAATGCAAAATAAGTCTAGTAGTTAAGTTTTAAAAAAGGTAGAAATTATATAATTTGAAATAAAAATATTTACACATTTTAGTTATTTTTTATAAAATTATAATTATGATACATTTCAAATATAAACATAACATTTTTTTTCAAAAAAAAATTCAGTCTTATATAATTCATTTTCTTAGAAATATTTATGTTATTAGCTAATCTTAATGTTCACACTTTTTAAAGATAGGCTTTTCATTTACGATCCTCTTGCATTTACAGAATCAACAGGAAAAAAAAAAGATAAATAAATGTAATGATAGACTCAATTATAATTTACGTTAGATTAAACTAAAAAATCAATCTGAACATTTTAAACTAAGAAAAACATATAACTGTACTGAATTCAAAGTTTTTTTTTTTTATTTTTTATATAGGCGCACTTTATTTTATTAATAGTGGTCCATAAGAAAGCAAGATATGCACTAGTACGTTGAGATATTGGATTTAGATTTTCTCTAGATATTTTAGAAGCAATTACATGATACTTAGGACCCACATAATTCACATAGATGACGTGGAAGTAATTAATTAATTAATTAATTAATTAATTAATACTCTTCATTAGTCCCTAAATAACTTCACTCTTACATACGATCACACACACGCCACATCATTTATCAAAGATTCTAACCATAATAAGATAATTAAGTATTAATACAGTACGGTTACCAGGTAGTTTCGAGAATGGTCTTAACAAAAATCATGATCTTTATTATAATCATTCATGCCAGCTTAACAAAATTTATTTATAATCTATTTTTCTCACGCGGCTAATCTAAATAGGTCTTTTCTTATGAGGAAAAAAACGGGTCTTTTTTGAATTTTGACTAATTTAATTCAAGCTAGTTCACGCCACATGGGGAATGAGGTTTCACCTAATTTTCTTACGTACACAAAGCTCAGATTAGAGATCTTGTTTAAGAAACACAATACTCTCACCCTTTTTTTTTTTTTTTTTTTTTTTTTATTTAACAATCGTCATACATACCTCATTTTTATAAGTTTGTTTGTTTGTTTGTTTTTTTTTTTTTTTACTTCTTAATTTCTCATTCTACCTTTATTTAATTACTCTATTTAATTTTGACAAAATAAATTTCAAAACCTTCAAATATCTACTCCCTCCGGTCCTAATTATAGGACAACATTTGGGAGTTGGTTTTGGTCCTAATTATAAGACAACATTCTAATTTTTGTCAATTTCTTCTTAAAATACCTCTATTTTATTCTCTCCAAGTATGTTTGGTTTTTGGTAAATATATGTATGTGGATGTGTAGATTCTTTCAATAAGTAAAACTTTAGATATATGTGTGTGTATCTATATGTGTATATATGTGTGTTTCTACACACAAATAGATGTGTGTGTGTGTATACATGTATGTATATATATGTGTGTATCTACACACAAATATTTATAGACACACACGTACATATATATGTGTGTGCAAGTGTGTTTATGTATGTATGTATATATATGTGTAGACACACACACACACACAGTTATGTTGTGTAGACATATATGTATATCTCTGTATGTATCTGTCAATATATATGTGTGCGTGTATACATATAAAACACACACATACACACACATATATATCGTTGTGTGTGTGTGAGCGTGCGTATATATGTGTGTAGATATATGTACACACACAAACATGTATGTACACATATATATACACAGATATATGTATATAAAACAAGACCATTATTTTAATTAGATAGCGTGTGAAAAAGAAAATTTTAGGTTAGAAATGTATGTAGTAGGAGCTATTGATTCACTTTTACTTACGTCATTTTAAATTTATATAAGGACATTTTATGAAAATGAGTAAAATTAACTAATTTAACTTCTTTCCTTAATCTCTACAAAATTGGTTAAATATGTCCTATAATTAGAACCGGAGGAGTATTACTTTTACCATATTTATTTTCTTATTCTTTCGCCTCTACTATTGTCCTTATTATAATAATTTCCCTACTCTCTCTCTCTTATTCCCTATATAATCATAAATAAGGGTATTTTAGTAAAAAAAAAAAAAAAAAAAAAAAAAGAGTTAAATTTTGACACATTTATTATTGTTAACCAACACTTCGAATTGCAAGATTCAGTTAAATGTTTTTTATAAAAAGGAATAGAGGGAATACTTAATTAATTGAATTAATTGTCATTGGTTAACTTTCAATTACCATTAATTTTTAGTAAAATTATTAATATCAATATATCTATAATAAACAAAAATATAATCACATTACTTATAAATTGCAAAAAAAATATTGCTGATATCAAACTATGTGTAGATTTACAAGTTTCACTTTACTGCATTCACTTCAATATATGTGTGTGTTTATATATATAAGTCATATTCAAAACAAGTTAACCATAATAAAAAAAAACAGTTAAAAATGATTAACTTGATAATTGAATTTGTTAAAATGACTAATTCATCAAATATTATTTATTAAATAAAGAAAATTTTCTATGATGAACTTAATTATATTTTGAGTGGCGGAAAGAAGGAATGAAGTAATGATGACGAAAACGTAATTAAAATAATATGGGATTTAAAGAATGTGATCAAAAATGAAATGATGATGGTAAGTAGAGTTTGAGAACAGCTGGATTATGCTAAGCTTCAACAATCCCATTTTATTATAATACATAGTGGCCACTTGGCGTGATGAGCGTATATGAACGTCATCAAATTTTCATTTTTATCTTATTTTTTTATAGCCATATAAATATCTGTCGTCTGACTTGGTCACTGACCAATTAATTGGGGAAAAATGTCCTATCCAAATAAACTATAATGTATCAGTGCGCTAAAGAAAACATTTTTGGGAAAAAGATAAATAAATACCTTTTGAATTTGTGAAACCCTTAAAAGTCCATTGAATTTGTAAAAAAAAATTGAGAAGTACCAAGGACCTATGAGGGATATACAAATTCTGGTTAAATTATCCTTTTGCCCTTAGTTTTAAATAAATTTAAAAAAAAAGGAAAATGCCCTTACCACTGTGGTGGTGGTGGCCGGCCGACGGTGGTGGCGACCGGAGGTGGTGGTGGCCGGCGGTGGTGGTGGGCGGTGGTGAGAGCATTTTCCTTTTTTTTTTTAATTTATTTAAAACTAAGGGAAAAAAGGTAATTTAACCCGAATTTGCATATCTCTCATGTCCTGGTACTTCTCAATCTTTTTATAAATTCAACTGACTTATGGGGGTTTTGCAAGTTCAGAAGGTATTTATTTGTCTTTTTTCCAACATTTTTTATATTTAAATTTTAGGAAAGGGATTGAGTTTGATCTAAGGGTGGCACGAACTCTCCTTTCCTTTTAGGTGATACCAATGTTAGGCAGGACAAACTATCTATTACTCTTAGACATTTACTTAGGCACTCAGAACTTAGGATGCCTCCACCAACATTTTAACCAACTCTATGATTGAACTGTCTCCTTTTAGTGAGAGTGTTGTTAAACTCATGAACAAGAGATTAGTGCCCAAATATATGAGTCCAGTTAATATTGAGTTTTGTTTTCAAAATTTTCACATTTGAGGCTTGATATTTGGAAGCCCTTTTATTAATATCCTCATAAAAATGTTAAAAAATGGCAAAATTCCTTAAACAATTAAAAAAATTAGCGTTGATCGTTAAAAAATCAACATTGATCGATCATTAATATTTTTAATGATTAGAAACGACATTACTTATTTTTTAACATTTTAGGGCAATATTGATGGGAAAAAGGAAAACCACTGAATACCCACAGTTAGTTTGGCAAATTTTTGTGGTGAAATTGGATCTTTTCACCCTATATGAGTATGATATATTTAATCGTCATATATACTCCCTCTGACTATATTTATAAGTAATATTTTATCACATATGCTGGTCATATAATAATAATAATAATATAGTATTTGTCTAAAAATTTAATACATTTCTTTCATTTTTATATGTATTTGTTACTTATAAAAAAAGGTATCTAAAATAGATGATTTGGTAGAAGTCTAGCATTAAATAATAAATAAAATTTAATTAAAACACAAGGGTTAAAATAGAGTAAATATGTGCCTTCTATTGTTAAAATAACGTTGTGTTATACTCGCTTCCGTCCTTAATGTAATATTTATTTACTTAATATGATTAAATTAATGAAGTTGGTTAAGTTAATTAATATGATACTTTTTTTAAAACACTTATAATCTTCCTTTAATTTCATCTATCTTTTTTACTTGATTATTGTTGAATGAACATCAATAAGGATAATCTAGACAAAAAAAGATAAATATTGAAAATAGCTATTTTAATCAGGATTAAGATCAACTCACTATTAGGTTTTATGGTAAGGATCAAATGTACTATATAGATTTTAAATCCTAGCTAAAAAAATTCCCAAATATATACAATAGAAATGAGTAATTACACCAAGTTCATATAAGTATAGGTACAATTTGAATTTTTGGAAAGGAAATTTCAAAGTCTCATAGCTAGTTTGGTAAATTTGAATTCTTTAGTTTCATTTTTTGTATTTTTTTTTTAAAAATATAATCATGAGTTCCTGACAATCAAGTGTTGATATTTTACCCCAATTCTTACATAGGACAATTAACTTATTGAATTATCTAAAATTGATAATAACTTAAACTCTATTAATGAGATTTTGAATGAAAGAAAAAAAAAAGAATGTGCATTTAATCATTAATTTCAAAAGTAAAATTGATAAATAAACATTACTGACTTTTGAAGTGACTTATATATATCTTTCTAGCCTCTAGGAGGCATTCAATAATAGGTAAGGGAGGAATATATGTAAGATTAAGAATACAATTCATATGGGTAATCTATAAATATATTAGTATAACTCTATATAAGGGCTGTATAAATATGAGAACCTCAACATAATATCTTGAAAGCAGCGATGGAGCTTAGTTGGGACAAGGGGGGCTATGGCTCCCAAAAAAAAAAAAATTTGCTTAGAATTTTTTTTTTTAAATTTATATAATGTAAAATTTAATTTTGGCCCCCCAATTTTTTTAAAAATACATTTTTCCTCTTTTTTTTTTTCCAACGAGACGTTTAAACTTAAAATTTTGGAGCTTTTGACACTTAGCTCTCATTTGATTCCTAAGAATGCTTATAAAGCTTTCAACATTGATAATATTTGCACTCTTGTTGTAAAATACTATCCTACGATTTTGCTCAGAAGAGAAGATAATTTTGAAGCATCAACTTCAACATTTTATTATTGATGCTTCTGCTCATCTAGATTTGAAGAATCTATCAACTCTACTTGAATTATTGTCTTTGATTAAAATGAGGAAATTTTAAGTATTTTTTGATGGATTTAATTATCAATTATTTGGATTAAAAGAACAAATATATTTAAATGAAAGTTATTTTTAATTGTTTTATTTTATAGTGTTTTATTAATTTTTTATTATAAATTACATTGTTAACTTTTAATATTTTGATATATTATATAACATGCAATCTTCTAGAATTTCATGATATTTTTTCATTTTGTAATTGATATGATATTCAAACTAGAGATAGGCATGTTATCTTATACATTCAATTGTTAAGATAATTTTATTATAAATCTAAATATTTTAAAAATGTTATATAATCTTAAAAATTTTAATTAGTTAATGAATATCTCAAACAAAATATCTTGAAAGGACATATAATTTATATTAAGTCCATAAAAAGTAAAAATCATTCTAAATGTGAGATTTTTTAGGAGGGATTCAACCTTTAGTTCAAGAGAGAATCAATTTATTATGCTAGAATCAAATCAGCTTCATAAATTACGCAACATTATTAAAGTAAATTAAATAGAGATAATAAAATAATCGACAAAGACCAAGGAATACCGAGAATATACGAACTCCGCGTGGAGAATGACAAATGTTTGACTCTTTAGAAAAACGGGCTTCAAGCATCACATCGTTTTCATATCCTTTTGTCTCCCATCTCTTTTAATTCTTTATTTGTCGACTTAATTAACAACGTTTGACCCAGTCCACTCATCTTTTTTACATTTTCTATTATTTTTTCTCTTGCTAAAGTCCCGTCATCATTTTTACAATAACTTATGACTTGATTTAACACCTACCATAAATATTGGCTGATATGTTAATGGAATTAAAATATTTCATAAGATTTTTTTTTTATTACTTGTGAAATCTTAATTAAATGATTTGAGTTTTTAAGAAAAATAAAAATGTGAATTACATTAGCAGCCAATTAAGATTAATATTAAATGAGTTATTGTATTTTAACTTGTTAAACCATAAATGATTTTAAACTAGATTCACACAAGAATTTTTCTTATTTCCCCTCAGTATGAATCCCATATGAATATAGTTATTTTTTCTGTGATTGAATTTATTTCAGTTGTAACTTGTTTGCCAACTATTTTAGATATAATTAAATGCATGCAACTTGATATTAATATTTATGTCCTTGTCATCACTACAAAATATAAAATTTAACAGATTTTATTATTCACAGACTCACAGTATATAAAATCACATTTAAATTAATTAATATTTATCTATCTAGTTTTTTATGATACAAGAAAAGCTTATGTTCAAAAGCCACAACTTTTTCTCTATACATTGATGAAATAAATATAACAATCTTGTAGTTTGAAAATACTTGTATAGATATGAAATTAAACATGTTAATGAAAAAAGAAGAAGAATTATTATAGAATAATGGTAACCGTTATTCATTGTGTGTATCTTTCATTGACGTATTGAAGGAAATTTATGTATATAAAAAAAAAAAAATTGCTTTCTTCCCCCTTTCCTGGCTGGCCAACAAGACATTGCTTTAACTTGATTCCTAGAAGAACAATTATTAGAATAGAATATGTGAGAAAGTGAATTATTTAAGCACAAACACATCACATTATTGTGTTAATTAACTACCAAACTCTGGGTTAAAAAGCTTAATGATGATTATATGTGTAATAATTATAACTAACTTTGTACTAGAGAGATTCTTAATGATGAGAACATTTGATAATTGTGGTTCGTGATTAGGAATCCCAATTTAAGTTAATGCAAAGGAAAGCAATATAATAATGAGTTAAGAAAGTTGGTAGTTCACAATAAAAAGTGATTGGAAGAGCTTAATACAAATCTAAGCGTACTAAAATGATTATCTAATAATTAAAAAGGATTATTTGAAAATGAAATATTTTTCTATCCTAACTCAAAAAAATAATGAAATGAGTGACATTCTCTCTAGTAACCTATGTAGCACTTGCTGAGTTTGTCTACCAATAAAAAAGAGACTAGCCATTGCGCTTCGTGTCAACCTCTAACATTTTGTCCTTTGTCTCACCCTCTCCTCGCTAGGAACGCGAGTCTCTATAATTCAGAAATGTTCTATCTACAAATGTGACCGGTTCTAGTTCATCGCATTCTAAACGAGAGCTTTCCCCTCCAAATCCTCTGACATGGGCCATGGAACAATTCAAGGAGATCAAGAAAACACAAAAAAAATATGCTTTTGGAGGCATATGATAAAAATGAACAAGTTGCGCTAGATACTGAAATCTTCCTTGGTTCACTTTCTTCTTCTTTTTTATTAGAAGTGCTAAAGAACCTTGCTCTGATACCAAGTGGCATAATATTTCCACATTTCTCATAATTCAATATAAGATTTTTATTAAAAGCAAGTCTTCTCTTTTCTCCTCCTTCTCTCCTCCTCTCTGCACTTCATCTTCTTCATCACATGCTCCCTCGCCGGCGGCTTGTGCCTTTACACACAAGTCGCCGGCGACCATCACCTTTGTGCCACAAACGAGTCTCGAGTGGTTGTTGCAAGTCCATATCTTTGATCTGCGGTCCAAGTGTTTTGGAGTCCAGATCCTTGATCTATGGTCATCTCCCTCAGAGTTCTGTCAGACGTGGCCTTCTCTCGTCCTTGTGGCGAGCCCCTTCCTCTCCTTTCTAGATCTGATCTGTGGAGGTGAGATTTATCTGTTTTTTTATTACTTTTCTGTGATATTGAGTTGTCTGGTGGTGTTTTTGTCTCATGAAATAAGCAGATTTGTAATATCTGCGGTCAAATCCTCTTGGGTGGATGGCTGTATGAACGTTATAAGATCCGATTCTCTCTTGGTAGTTCGGATCTGCGTTTCTTGGGGCGCATCTAAAGAGGCGTTGCTTGTTGTGTGGCCAAGGTCACCAGATCCGATTCAATGAGGAGCGAAGATTTCTTTCGGGACATCATAGGTCTTCTTACGTCCGAGGTTGGGTTTTTTGTGTTCTTAACCACAATATGGGGTACCGCATGCCTACTCTCATTGCAAATGCTTATAAGAAGGTGTGTCCGTCTGGGTGGGTTTTACAACCATAACCTTCTTCCTTGTCACTTCTAACCCGATATATTGAGGAGGTTGCTTTGTTTTTTTTATTCTAATTCTACTTCTAAATATTCTATGTATGGTGATTTGACTGTTTTTGTCTTGGATGTCTTTTGTTGTACTGGATCTGACTTTACTTGTATTCAGATATTGTACGTTTTTAGTATTAATATAAATATCTTTCCGATAAAAAAAAAAAGATTTTTATTTGATATATATTTAAAAAGTGTACAAGTTATAATAGAAATCAAGAATATATATAGATGGAATTTGGTTATTGGGTTTAATGAAAATCTAAGTAGAATAAAATGATCATCTAATTAAACAATATTATTTGAAAACAAAATATTTCTCTATCATAACTCAAAATAATAATGAAGTTAGTGAATTCTCTCTATTAATCTATGTTGCTGACCTTGATGAGTTCGTCTACCAAGAGATTACCCATTGTGCCTTGTGTCATGCATGATCATTTTGTGCTTCGTCTCACTCTTTCCTCACCAGGGATGTGAATCTCCACAATGAAGAATAGTTCCCTATACAAACATGACCGATTCTGGTTCATCGCATTCTACGGGGAGCTCTACCCTCCAAATCTCCCGAGGTGGGTCATTGAGCAATTTATGGAGATTAGGAAAACATAAAAAGAGATGCTTTTGAAAGTGTTTGATAAAAATGTATAAAATTGTGACATGTCTTATAAAAAATAATAATAAAGTTGTGCCAGACATTAAAATCTTCCCTGGTTTTTTTCCTTCATTTTTTTTTTCTTTGAACCTTGCTTTGATACCATGTGGCCTATCTGATACCAAGTGGTATCATATTCCCAAATTTCTCATAATTTAATATAAGATTTTTATTTAATATATATTTAAAAATATATATGAGAATTTATAATAAGAAATTAATAATATATATGGATGAAATTTTTTTATTGGGCTCGCTAAAGGAACATTAAGAGACAAATTCCTAACCAAAAAGGAGTTATTTTATTTATTTTTAAGAACCCTTAAAAGAAAATTTTAGATAAAATAAAGAAAAAAAGAAACATTCTAAGTAGAAAGAGTTAAAATTATATAGATAATATCCATTCTCTTTACTTACCTGAAATACGATGTTCTTTTATCTTTAAAACAGAGATAAACTTCTTTTGTAATTAAAAATTACGTAATTCAGACTTTCTTTATATCTTGGAAATTTCATTTCTATTTTTTCAACCATTATTTAGTTATTAAATATTTTTTTATATTAAAACTCCTCTCTTTAATGTAAATACTATTTAAAAAGAATTAAAATCACGAAAACATAATTTTAATGAATATATTTTAACATGTTTTTATCATATTATACATTTTAGACGGAAAAATGGTTCTCATCTCTTCTAACTAGTGCGCTTCTCAAGATTTGAATTTGTGTTCTCCTGTTGACATAAAGAGTTGGACATATATAGAATTACCATATGAATGAGAGTTCTTCTTCACTCACTATCTTTTATAATTCCATATTGTCTTTCTCCATCCACATCTCATCTCTTTATTTTTTTCTTATTTTTATAACACTTTATCAGTGCAAACCTCTAATAACGTATACTTTTCTCATTGTTGGCTATTGTATGAAATTAAATAAACCCTTTTGGAGATTGTTTTATACATCAGGTTATATAACTAAGATTGAAGATTATTGTTGTTTTATTCTCCTTCGCAATTTTTTTTTTCACTTTTATTTATCATTTTCTAGGAGTCTATTATGCAATATTTATATTTCTTTACTTTATATTTTAGTATTCTTTACATTTTATGTTGTTATATTATATTACTTCAATTTATTTACGTTTCATTTGTTTGTTTACTTATTTAACATTTATATTTCTTTGTTTTATTTACATTTTATGTTATATTCTATTGTTTATATTTTATATTTTCTGTTATTTTTTTCATCTTGTTTTATTGCTATTTTATTTACATTTCATTTGTTTATATTGTTATAATATAGTTATCTCATTATGTCAATATTTTATTTTCATTTGTATATTATTATATTAATACATAATAGTATTACATATATGGTTATATAATGTGAGATTTATATGATCATGATATTATCTATTTTTTATATTTGATTGTGAATTTGACTTTACTCAATTTATTTTACAGTATTATAATCTTATTGAAAGGCCAGAAGCTATAATATTTTAATTTTGTGATTAGAGGACCATAAGTCACATTACTTTTGTAATAGTTCTTATATAAAAGAACACTATTGGTTTCATTAAATAGCATGAGTTACAAGAAAAAATGTGGCATTTTGATAATTCAATTGTCACAAATATCTAAAGGTTCAAATATCAAACTAAAAAAAAAAAAAAGCACTTTAGCTTTGTAAGATTTTTGCTATGGTTATGAAGATCAATATTTGGAGAAATTGATGATGTGCTATTAAAAGTAAAGGACATATCTATAAGAGTGAAAATAAACAAGATCACATTTCACTGGTGGAATTGATAGTTGAAAGGCAACAATATTTTGCCTTTGCTACTGAATCGCATCCGTGGAAATAACATCATTTCTAAGGTCATTAAAATTATGGAAAAAAAAGTTATATTATGATTAGTAGTCATATGGTAGAAAAAATGGTATAATAGGACCATAAGTCATATAAAATAATATGAATCAATTTTTTGAACGTAAAGATCAAAATAGTTGGAAAGCCAAAAAGACCATGAGATATTATGAAAAATATCAAAAGTAGTTATGATACTTAAAGCAATAAGTTATGGAGAAAGATGACCAAATTATAAAGCCAAAAGAAATAATTATAAGCCTAAAAGGTTATACTATTTTGATTTTGATTAGGGCTTAAATTTAAATTTATTGTGATTAATTTGTGAGATAAATTATTATTTGATATTGCGATATTGGTAAGTGTTCATGGGTGACGTATGAACTCAAATAGACCAAAAAGTTATTATTGATTATTTTAAAATTGTACCAATTTATTTGTTTAAATATTATGATGTGTGTATGTTCAAATAATTCCATGCCTTCTTGGATTTCACTTCACAGTTAATCTCATTATATTGAAAGGTTTCTAGTATTTATTAATATAACCTTCAATTGTTTAATTATATTCTTTATATATAATTGTACAATTTGTTTGTAAATTTAAATATATAAGGGGTGTGTGTGTGTGTATTGGGATTAAACAAGCTTTATGATCTTGTAATCAATGGAGTTTATTATGTCAAGCTGCAAACTGGTCTCTGTTTTCTTCTCAGGATTTCCGCTTCTCTGTTTCTTCACAGATTTCCCACAAATGCTCAACTCTTAAACCCTATGAATGTACTTTCTTCGATTACTAGCCCATACAACCATTTTAGTTCCATCTCCATCTTTTTCCTTTTTTTTTTTAAATATATAAATTCAAACATATGATATGTGAACATTTTTTGTATTTAAATTTCAGACATTAATTTTTTCAAAAACTTCCTATTATTATCAAGTATGAATTATAGATCTATCTGTTCACTATACAATTATGCAGTCGTTGGAAAATGTTAGCAAATTATTACTTCCTTATTGTTTAGTGAATTTATTCAAAGCTTTATTTTATTAAGTTAATATATAGTAAATTGATCTATATTTAAATATATTGTAATGGAAGGTTTCCATTGGTTTCATTATTGGGAAAATTAAAATAAAGGATCAAGAGAAAATAATATTTATTATAAAGGACTATAAAAATTGTAATTACTTAGAAGGACCAAAAATCATAATATAAATTTAAAATTACTAAATTACCCCTAATCAAACCTCATGTATTATCTCTTGTATTTATAATTAAAAAATAGCTAAAATTAAAACTAAACTTTCTATCATGATATGATCATATCTTTTCTTTGATATATTATTTAATTAATAAATGTTAAAAATAAAAACTAAACTTATTTTACTGTTTGAATATATTAGCTAAATTGCCGCTAATCAAACCTCATGTATTATCAATTAAGCTTTTTTTTAATAAATAAAAAATAAACTTATTTCATATTTTTAAGGATATAATAGGTTAATTATATTTTTTAATTTTATTAACATTACATGAATTTTTTAACCCACAAAAATTGCTTCTAAAACAAAAATAAATCTTACAAACTTTGTTGTTTTAACATATATGATAAATTATAAAAGACCTTGACTTTTATTAAAATATAATTCCATCTTGGATTAAAAAAAATTGATTTAAAAAAATTGTAATTTTTATAAATTTAAGAATGTGTTATTTTGTTTTCATAGATATATATTCAAGTTGTGAAAAATGAAAATTGAGAAAACTATTCTTTAATTTAATGAAACTTAAAATTGTGTATTAGTTTTCAAAATAGAATGGGGAAGAGAATGTAGGAGGGAATGTAGGAGATTTTGTTAGGGGCATTTTAGTACTTTTAATTTTATATTCTTATATTTGGTCATTCTAAATAATTACAATTTTTATGGTCCTTCTCCATAAATATCTTTTCGTCTAGATCCTTCATTCTAATTTTCCTTTCATTATTTGATTACATGTGAGGTTGGCAGAAATTTTAGTACTTAGTTTAATTAATAATTATTGATTAATTTTGTTAAGTAATTTCTATATTTGGGATGCAAGAAGCAACTTTACTTACTCCCTTCGTTCTTTTTTTTTTTTTTTTTTTTATAAGAAACAACCGTCGCATATACCCCATTCTTTTTTACAAGAAACATTTAGAGCATGTTTTATTTTTTACTTTTTTACTTTCCTATTTTGCCATTATTTTTACCTTTATTTAAGTGAACATCATAAATTTTTACAACCCTCAAAGACCTATTACTTATACCATTTTTTTTTTATTCTCTCTCTTCTACAATCTTCCTTATTATATAATTTCCTTATTCTCTCTTTTATTCCCTATGTCATCAGAAATAAGAATATTTTAGTAAAAAATGGTTACAATTTTGATACATTTATTGTTCTTATTTCGGTTAAACATTTCTTATAAATAGGAACTGAAGGAGTATTAAGTTTATTGGGTTATAACATAAGATTACGAGAATATATATATGTTGTAGATAATTTTAATTATTTCATGCTCATGTTAAACATGTATCAAAAGAAGCAGATAGAAGGAGAAAAATTATATAGTATTGTAATAATATTTGATAGTTTCTGAAGAACTTTTATATAAAAAAATTGGTACAGTTCCGAAAGAACTAATAAAGATTTGTTTGTTCTATAGGTGGAAGAAGTATTGATCATGAAAATTATAACCCCTAGAATCAACTATAGTGATAGCTCAATTGGATTGAAATCTACAATTTTATGTGAACTATGAAGCTTTTGGGCTTTCAAAAAGAATAGACCTACTATATTTATATAACTCACACTTGAGGAGGAGATTGTTAAAATACAAGTGTGAGTTAGTATTGAAAAGTTGTACTCATATATTTCCTTCCAAAGCCTAATTAATTTTCCAAAAATTGATGTTAGATTAAGATTTTATATCAATATGTTATGAAAGTTGTTAAGTTTATTGTTGATAAAGAACATGATATAGTAAACTGATCTAAACACATTTATTGTTCCATGACTTGTCTGATCATCCGAGTTATCATAAATCTATGATGCAACAAATTATAAAAGATTACGTATTGACATCCATTGAAGAACTAGAAGATTCGTCTTGAATAGCTAACACATTATATAATTAAAGAATTATATTGCACTGCTTGCTCTCATAGAAAATTCATTATGAAAGTATCATTGTTTATGACTCAGAGTGGATTTCCACATTTCTGGAAATTTATCAAACTAAAATATATGGCTCATTCAAATAGCATGTAAACCATATAAGTATTTAATAAATTTGATATATGCATCTGTAAGATGGTAGCATCGGAAATTACTATTAGTTTGCAAAGTTTGCAAGATTGTTTGAATAAATCAATATGCTGAGTACACAATTTTCCAATTATATGATGCAAAAATAATTTATTGAAGCCTCCATAGATATTTAGATTAATACTTATGAGAACAATATTTTTATTTCTATATTGGCATATTTGATCTTACATATTAAAGCACTTACACAAGCGAACAAAATTCTTCCAATAAAATTGGCTTTTGTTCAAAGCTAAATATGTTCCATCTTTTAAATATGCAATGTTTCAATCCACCGCAATGCATATAGATGGATGTTTAAAGAATGTTGAGATAAATTATTGGGTAAGTAAATCCTTCATCTTGTTTGTCTTTAAATGAAATAAAAGGATATGATGTTTCTAAAAGAAACAAATAGATCTAGGAAACTTATACATTTTGCATGATTATTCAATTACCATTTGACAAATTTTTCCTAAAATGAGGGGGAGAAATTAAATAGATGGAAAAGAGAACAAATGAAATACATTCTTACTAAAATGAGGGAAGAAATTAAATAGCTGAAAAAGAGAACAAATAAAATACATTATTACTATCAAATATTTATCCTCAGATATTGCAATATGAACTAGAAGTTCATTAGGCTTTGAATTT
The DNA here is from genome assembly GCA_019022655.1 of Acacia acuminata. NCBI lineage: Eukaryota > Viridiplantae > Streptophyta > Magnoliopsida > Fabales > Fabaceae > Acacia > Acacia acuminata. The sequence continues at coordinate 1,142,452 of JAFJYI010000131.1, forward strand.
ATGAAATACTACAAAATTCATGTCAGATGGAATTACTAACCTGAGAATTATTAAATCTCATGTTCTAGTTGAAAATGCTTCAATCAGTATGAATAAAAGTGAAACATTCCCCAAGTATAAAAAACCATTCGGTTCCAAAAATAAATATTCTAGATACAAAGGAGCATGTAATTAAGATGATCATATTTATGAGGTAGGTATTCCAAAAGAGTTCCGAGACGTAACTAATTGTAAAAACCTTAAAAGAGGTTTACATACCTGAAAACAATAAAAGATCTCAATGAATTGTTCATAGAAAAAATAGAATCGAAAATATTAAGTTGTCGACAATGGTTTTGATAATCATTTCACATGATCAAGTGAGGATCTCATGCATAAATATGTCTTGCAATGTAAATAGAATGGTGATTGGCCAAAAGAAAAAGACACAATGAAAATATGATTACATTATTTCAATGTGAAAGTTATGGACTTATAGTTCCAACATCTAAAATATGAAATATATAAACATTTAAGTGAAAATAAAAATTTTCACAAAGGGTAATGAAGAATATGATGAAGTATATTACTTTGTGGTAGATACAATGATTTTGCATATATTACTATTTTGTCAGCATATGAAAATAAAATTATGTGTCTATTATGCCAATACATATGGCTCATTAAATAATGGAGTTTACATAAGAATCTTTGAAGAATCCAAAATGCCAAAATAATATTCAAGAAAAGCATTCAATATATAAAATGCTATATGATTAAAATAATTTGGGTTAAGATGCAAAAATACACATGTGGTTTTTCCAAAAGTGCACCCAACACCAAGTGTTTTTTGGGGTGCAAAAGTGACTATGTGGTTACAAAAGTAGAGCAAAAATACCCATTGACCATTAGTTTGACTTTTTTTGTATTTTTAAGGCTGACATGGATGATGACCCAGCTAAATTTCATCATAGTTGGTAGTGGAGAATAGAGAAAATTACAAAAAAGGGCCATATAGTTTTGAAAATTACAGAAAGGCGGCAACGATGGAGAGGAGGTAGAGATAGGCGGCTCGATGGGTAAGCTTGAGATTGGGAGAGAGAAGGATAATTGGAGAGAGAAGGGCTGAATTGTAATTTTGAAAATATCTATGCCATTTTTTGTAATTTTCTTCAATTCTTTACTGCCAGCTGGGATAAAATTTAGCTGAGTCATCATACATGTTAGCCTTAAAAATACAAACAAGTCAAATTAATGGTCAATGTGTATTTTTGCTCCACTTTATAACTACATAGTCACTTTTGCACTCCAAAAAAAAAAAAAAACACTTGATGTTTGATGCACTTCTGAGAAAATCACATGTGTATTTTTACACTTTAACCCAAATAATTTTATATATATATGTGTAATTGATTGAAAAGAGTATGTTGAATTTAATGATTTAGAAGAACCATATAAAATATATGAATATTTATATTATGCCAATATTTCATTTAATTATGTTTTGTTGGTAGAATTAAGTTTCTACATATACATTATGGATACTATGAAATTGAGGTTTGATGTGATCATTCTATGAAACCATTATACGAATCATTTTGTTTGAAATAAATTGAATATGTGGATCCAAGAATGATCTTTGCTTTAATGAATGAGTTCTTAATAATCATAAGATCTTTTATTCGTATAAATGATAAAATAGAAAAAAATGATGTTTTAAAAAACTCCATTTCATTTTTTTCCCGATGAAATTTTTGAAAAATGAATTTCATTAATTGATTCAAAACATCTCTTCCTCGATAATATGTCAATACTCTCCAAGCAAAGTAAAAATGATCCATATAATGGTTTCATAGAATGATCACATCAAACCTCAATTTCATAATATCCATAGTGTATATGTAGAAACTTAATTTTACCAACAAAACATAATAAATGCAATATTAGCATGATACAAATATTCATAAAATATATGGTTTTTCTAAACATTAGTATAAAAAAGGGCTTTAAGACCTCTTTGTTTATACCGAAGTATTAAGGCTCCGTTCTAAAAAGTATGACTGGTGACAATTTTGTAAATATCAATAACTTCTTCTTCAATATGGTTTGTAGTAAAGTGTTTGAGATTGAAAAATTAGATGAATTAGAAAATGAAGGATATCTTATCTTGTGCTAGTTTGAGAAGCTTTTTCTTCATACATTTTTTGACATCATGGTTTATCTAATTGTTCATCTAGTGAGAGAGATAAATTTGTCTGGCCTTATCCATTTATAATGGAGGTACCTAATTGAAATATCTATGAAATTCCTAAAAGGGTATGTGAAGAACGCAAATCGGCCAGAAGCATCAATTGTTTAAAATATGTTTATGAAGAAGTCATGGAATTTTGTCAAAAATATTTGGTCAAAACAAGACTATTGGGTTTCCTAAACGTCAGCATGATAGAGGGGGTTGACGAGGGGCTTCAGTAAAAAGTGTGGATCATGATGAATTGCTACAAGTTCACTGATACATCTTGAATAATATTGATGAAGTTCAAGACAGTATAAATGCACTTAAAGAAGCTGTAAGAAAAAAAAAATAGTCGAATGATTGAACAAAGGTTAATTAGGGAGCATAACAAAACTTTTACAAATTGGTTCAAACAAAAGGTCGAAGGAGATGAATGTGTTTCTGATACAATAAAATGGTTAACATGTGGTCTTGAGGTTAATGTCGTAACTTGGAATTCATATGTGATTAATGGTTATACCTTTTACACGAAGTCCCTAGATGATAGGAGCACCGTTTAGAACAGTGGTGTTATGTTAGAGACTGAGTCTTGCACTTCTCCAGTTCGAACGACAAGAAGCCTAAATTAGCAGTCATGCCTTATTATGGATTTATTGAAGAGATTTGGTAGGTGGACTATGTTAAAACTAAATTTTCCATTTTCAAATGCAAGTGGGTTAATAACAATAATGGTGTTCAGATCGATCCGCTAGGATTTACATTAGTCGATATTAATAGTAGCAGTTTTGGAGATGAACATTTTATTATGGCTAACCATGCGAAACGAGTGTTCTATATCACCGATTAGGAAAATAAAATGTGGTCTTTAGCTCTCAAAGGAAAAATGTTCATTGACATTGATGACGAAATTTGTTCCAATTATGATCTTCTTGACACTACTCCTTCTTTTTCAAGGGGTCTCCTGGAAATGAACAAAGAAGATGAAGCGGATAATGAACCCAGCCTAAGAAATGATCATCATGAAGAAATATGGGAGGATATCCCTTTATGAAAGAGACAATTCATCAGGTAATATATTCATATGCATAATTAAATGAAAACTTTAAGGTTTAACTATATATTCTTCTTATGTTTTTAAACAATGTCATTGACTATGAAGCTTTTGTTTTTGTTTTTTTGTTTTTGTAGGATCCTCGGGAGATACGAAAGGGGCATGATAAAAGAGGAATATTGTTGGGTGAGAATTTGATCAAGACATGGTGAATTGGGCATGTATGTTTATTTAGGTGTTGTCTTTATAACTCATATTGTATTGTAACTCTTATTGTATATTCATTTAAGTGTTGTCTTAGTATATTCATTAGAAGGACATAACTTATGGTAAATAATAGTTGTATTCATTTCCAATAAACCAATTTGTAATTCATAATGAATAGTTCATAGCTTGTAGCTTAAGGTGTTGTTTTTTAGGTGCTGGATTTTTTGGTGGATGGGTAGGAAGAAGAAATAGATCGGGGAAAAAAAGAGAAAATATAGACCGGGTGATAAAAATAACAGGTCTAAAAAAAAATTTGGTTTGACTTTTAAGACTAGATGTATTACACAAAAGGTCTAAAAACTCCAACCATTAAGACGAATGTAAAACTTAGCTGATCTTAATAGTCCTGACCCTTAAAATCGTGGATATTACACAACCTGTCTAAAAATTCAGACTTTTAAGACCGATTGTGTGTAGTTAAATATCTGGTCTTAAAAGTCAGACTTTATAGACCGGCGTTTTTATACATCCGGTCTTAAAAGTCGATCTTTTAAGACGTGACATCGTTGATGTCAGATCTATATAGTACGACTCCTAAGACCACATATTTTAAAAATTTGGTGTAAAAAGATTGTTTAAGACCGGTCGCACGTTCGGTTTTAAAAGTAACAGACTTTTAAAACCGCATGTATCAAGACCATCCCATATCCGGTCTTACCAAGCTTTTTTCCTCTAATCTTAAAAGCTTTTTTTGTACTAGTGAAATCATTAATTAGTGAAACATTCTCCTCTAATCTTAAATGTATAATTTAGTTTGTCATGCAATTTACAACATAAATTAGGTTCTATAATTAAGACCAGATGTAATATAAGATATCAATACCTATAAACTAGATATTTTATGATCGATGAAGATGAATTCATCATCACAATGGAATATGGAAAGAACGTGAGAAATATAGAGGAAAAAACTGAGATTTGAGAAATTGATCGAAACCCTACAATCGGAATTCTTCCCAATTGTTAATACAAGTTAAATAATCAGGGGTGGATGTGAATGTAATTAAAATCTATTCTAAATTTATGATAATAATTATTTTTCAAGAGTAGAAAACCTGTTTGGATCTTTTTATTTTTAAGCTAAAGCTAAAAAAAAGAGCTTTTTTTTTTTAAAAAAAAAAAAATTTGTTTGATGATTACATAAATTTTTTAGCTTAAAAGTTACTTAAAACTTTAAAATAAAAATAAGTTATTTGACAAATTTTTTGTCATAAAAGATTTTAAACTGTTTAGCAGAAGAATTCCGTCCCCACATTACTCAAATAAGACAAAGCATTCCACCATATGAATTTCACAGAAGAATTACATTTAACTAACTCAATTTCTAAACGAAAACATCAAATGATGATGAAGTTTTGATGAGGAGATAAATAAGCAACAGTGATGAAACAGAATATTACAAACTAATAAAGTTAAGCGATCCTAACTAGCTAGATACAAGTTATACACATTCTTTACAAAAAAATAAATAAATAAATAAAAGGCTACGAACAACATAAACCGTAGGATATAAACAATATACTCTATTAGAGAATTAAAGATAAAATATATTAAAAATATAAGCTAAAGCAGAATAGAATCAATAGATCGCGAGAAATTCGTTGTCATGCACACATCCCCATCCTAAGTCTGTATAGTAATAAATTTTTCTTCCAACGTAAATTTTTTGTTGGGAAAAATTAATATTTTGGTTTCTACGGTTTTGACTCTATTATAATTCAATTTCTATATTGATTATAACTCGTCCTTGAACTTTCAATCCCTAAACTTTAACTTGTTTACATTCAGTCCTTATAATTTTATCCAATTTATAATTTGGTCCAAGATATATTTATTAAAACATAAGGACTGAATTATAAAATGGTTAAAACTATAGAAATGGAATTGTAGCGAGTCAAAGTTTAGGGCTAAGTTATAACCGAAAGTCAAAATTATAGGGACTAAGTTGTGATTAATTTTCCTAAAAAAAAAAAAAAAAAAACTTAATTAGCGAAACTGGCATTGGCTGGCATTAATTAATGTCGATAATAATTCTAACGGTGACACGTGAAAATTTAAGAATCAGACCGAAGAAGGGGATCAAGATTATTGACTGAATGAATAATAATAATAATAATAAATTCAGGTTTCACCGACAAATTGAAGTAACATCAAATATAATATTATCAACGTCTAAGACAAGTCATAAACCAAAGATGGTTAAAGATTCTCTTTCTGTTGCCGTGAGGAAAAAAATTCTGAAACTACCAAAAGATCGTTAGAGACGAAGAAAGCTTAGGGAATTTAGTACGAAAAGGTTTGTTTAACTTTACAAAATAAACTAATAATAAATAAAAAAAGCCCAACGTATATTAGATTAAAGTGGAAGGTGACTTAGTTTTTTCCTTATAAAAATGATGGTCTGAAACTTTTTAAATTTTTACCAAGCGATTGTTTAAATTTTGTTTATGTTAAAAAAACTAGTTTTAATTGAATCAGATAATAATGGAATTGGATATGATGAAACTGAATATTTAATAGTTGTATAAAATTTTTGAGAAAAGTACAAATAAAAATATCATATTTTCAAATAAATATATTTTATATTCTATATGGGATAGGATATTTCATTTTAATAACCAAACCGTTAGATCATAATCTTTAGGAGAGAGAAATGCTAGAAGATGAGATCGATTTAATATGAAAAATTTTAATATCTTATCCCATTTTATATGTAATAAAAATAAATGGTACACTAACATTAACATTCCATGTATATTTGTGGTGATACTTAAATATATTAATTTAATATTTTGATGTGAGTATAAATAAATGAATATTTTAATGGCAGTATATACAATTAGAAATGAGTTCATAGAGGTTGGGTCTAATAGAAGGGGCTAACCTCACAATATAGCGAACCAATTTTCGTATCCTCGCTTGAAGAGATGCCCACATTTGATATCCGACAATGCCTCAAAATGATTGCCTCCAACAAGAATATACCTATACTCAAGGGGAAACAAGAAAGAAATGAGTTCATGCCTTCATGTATTTACATAATTAATTGATGCTAAGGAAGAAAAGGAGTAAATAATTAAAATCCACTAGATGAAATTTACTAATAATTCTTATCTACAAAATATCAAGAATTAAAAATTTAAACTAAAACTCATATAAAATTATGGACTTAAGCAACTCAATATAAATGAAACCTCAGTTGAATATAATTAATGAAGATGGCGACCCCAATTGACGTAGGAAGACAGCTGCAACACAGAAAGATTCATATCAACACCATATCATTGACTAAATGCAAGCAAACATATAAATGAGCACATGAATTTATATATAAATAAATGTCATTTAATATTATTTTGTCTTACATAAAAAAAAAAAAAAAAGAGTACAAATAATAAATGTGAGTACTATTTCTAATTGGAGACACGATTTCGATTTTGACTGAAATTGATTGGGCAATGAAGTACTTGACGGTGTGCATCTGAAGATCCTTGTGGGGTTTCAATGCTTCAATTGCCGGTGGCCTTTTTGACTCTTGGTCACTCACTTTCTTCTCTTTTTCCAACCAACCACCACCCCCATACCACTCCAATTCCCTAAATTTAGCTGATCCATCGCTTTTTTAATTTGCCTTTGTTCAATCACCTTTATTTAATTTGTGTTTACAATTGGGTATGTGTTAAAAATCCAATTTGAACATGTCTATTAGACTAATGAATATGTGAACTAGCAAATTACTTGATTTAGTCATAAGTTTTAGATGAATTGAAACAACTTGAAACGACATGATTTTGAGTTAAGAAGAAAAAAAAAAAGAGAGAGTCCATAGTTATGCTTTAGTAACTTTGTTTTGTTGGCTGATTATATGTAGTTTATAAATGAATGTTATATTTATTTGTGGGTTTATGTTTCTTTTATAAGTATTACTTTTTTTAATAATTATATATGAATTTTTTTGAAAGCAGTTGGCTTGGTTTAAGATCACATTTTAAGCAAAACAAAGTCAAAGTAATTATCTCAAAATTTTCAAATTTTTGACTATTGCACCTGGTTCACCAGAGCTTCGCCCCGATTAGTCCGGATCGAGGTTCTGTCAGGTGCATACGCGGGGACCTCTCCCAGGGAAGTTTTCTGCATCCACAAGGACTCGAACTCGAGACCCTTGCTTAAGCGACCCAAGTGCCTTCCACTTGAGCCAATTCCCACTGCTAATCACCTTTTTAATGATTTGCTAACAGAACTTTATTATGGTTCCTAGGCCCGCCCCAAAATAATTGCACTCCAGCAGTTATGCAGGCTGCAGAGCCCTTTATATTTTCACAATTTTGTATTAATGTTTTTATGAATCGTTTTGCCAACAAATTAATACTCTTCCGGTCCTTAATATAAGATATAACTAACTTGTTTTAAAAAGTAAAGAAGATAAATAAGTTAGTTAATCATAATATATATATATGACATATATCATTTGATTATATATCAGTTCATAAGTGAAAAAAGTGATTTGATAGAAAAAAGATAAATATCAATATTTTAAAGTAATTTATCTAGTTTTTTCAATCTTTTTTTAAATAAGTCAACTATGTCTTATATTAAGAACCGAAAAAGTACTTTTTATGATAAAACCTACTACCATCATGCAATGCACTTACCTAACCTCCTTTAGTGGTTTATAAAGCATGTGGTTGTTAGTTGGAACATTGATAATGATGTTCTTCATAATAAATATTTTATTTTATATTTTTAGGCCAAAATTTACAAAATCTCTTTTTGAATTTTGGGTCAATTATATGTAACTTTAGAGCGTTTCTGAGTTTAAATTTAATCTTCTTGACGCTTTACTTTTTTTAGTAAATCCCTTGTCATTCTCCAAAAGAAAAAAAAAAAAAAAAAAAAAAAAAACCCATGGTCATTAACTTGGCTGTTGAGTTACTCATGGAAAATGTCATGTCAAATTAATGAAAATGACGTGGCATCCTACAATTAAAAGGAATTTAAATTTCTCATATTAGAGGGTTTTGTACATTGCAACCTAAATTTTTTAATCCATCGTGTGTTATGTCATCTTCATTAATCTAACATAACAATTTACATTAGTAATTTAATGGCAAAATTAGTGACATGTTTTCATATTAAAAATTTAAATGCCAAAGGTTAAATGTAAAATTTAAAACGCCAATGAGGTTATATTTAACTAACTTAATGTTTATGGGAGTTCTATAGATTTTAGCCTATATTATAATTCTTTTAGATAAGATAGTAATTGCTTGCAACTCCTTTAAATAAACTATTAACATTTAAAATTAAATCTTTTTTAATTTCAAAGTGTATATAAAAATTATTTAAAAAAATGGCTGCTATAGTATCCAATATCATGTTATTTCATTGCCCAAAAAACATGTTATTTCACAGTAGCATCGGACATTTTGGTATTATTTTTTCTAGTTATGTCTAGCGCACTAATCGTTTACTATAAATATAGAGTCACTACTATAGATTTGGGCATTTATAACGTTTAATACATAATAGTTACAGCTAATAAATGTTAGGTATGTCAAAGCGGAGGTCACACAAGGATATATAGCTCTTAAATGTAATGGTTAATTACGCGCACCACATCATGTAGTGCGAGGCAGAATTCATGAAAACAAAAACAAAACAGATAATGGTTGTAGCTAATAACTGTTATTTATTTAGTGACAAAAATAATGATTCTTAAGAAATAATCATCATGTAACACTTACAAATAATTCGTCTTCCAACACTTAATATACCAATGAAGACAAAACATAACGGTCTTTAGAAATAAATATAATCTAACTCTTTCATAAACCTTCATAACATTCAGACCTTCAATGTCATAACTCATAACCCTTTATAATCCTATTAGACATTCATAAGTCATAAGTTATAACTCTTCGTAATCCGTTAAACCTTTATTTAAATTCGATTATTCCTAGACCCTTGTGATTTTTACTACTTTTCTTTATCGGCCTCCTCCTTCTCTCCTTCATCATGTTAAGATCATAGGAAACTCCTTTTCTCCCGCCACCCTTTCCTCTACCATCGCCACTACCTCTTCCTCAAGGCATGTTAGTGGCAACAAATGACTCAAGTTCTGAGGATTCTAACCACGCGTCACCCCCTCCATCATAGCCAGTGCCTCCACTCTCTCAACCAATCCATCTATTGCATCAAATGATGAGATGGTACAAGAGAAAAAATTATTATGGAAGGGTCTTGTTGTCATGAAGGAGGTCCAAAATCGAATTAAGAGAGAATCGAGGAAACTTACTATGAGATAGGACAAGAAAGGACAATTTTGAAATCTAACTAGTTCATTAACTACCTTGATAGGGTTTGAAGTATTGGCACATTGCTTTTGGCCACCCAATCGATCGATGTAGCTAATGAACTTGTTAGATTTCACAATTTTTCCTTTCTTATTCCATCTCACAGTAAGTTTCCTCTTCTCTCTCTTAATTTGCTTTCTGGACCTCCTTTATGAAACAAGATCCTTTCCCAATGCTCTTATCTCTTGTGCCATCTCATCATTCAGTGCAATAGATAGATTAGTGGCGGGGCGGAGGGGCTAGCTTGGGCAGAAGGGGTGACGTGGTTATGATCATCAATACAAATACATAACGGTTACTAAGTATAACCCATCAATTAATAGAAGACCATGCAAATAAATAACGATTCTAAGTTAATAAACATTAAGTTAACAATAAGTTTAAAAAATTGTTAAATACATAAGGGTTATTAAGAATTAATCATCTCTATTTATAAAATATAATGAAATTTAGTACAAAAAGACATGCGGTTCGATAATCCAAGAAACCCTTTATATATAAACGTCTGAAAACGAACTCCACTTCTCTACTTCCATTTCAACTTCTCAAAGCCAACTTCTATTTCAACAAAACATCATGGACAAATGCAAGAGAACTTCTGATTCATTATTTGACAAAAAACCGAAAGATGAACTCCCTCTGCCAATAAGCATTGAAGATTTCATCAACGCATATTATCAGCTCCATCATATGGTCTAGGCTTACATGTGAGAGTAAGGATACAAGGACTAGTGCTTGAAGGAACTTACCTATCTCATTCACTCTTTAAACAAGAAGGTGAACAAGTTATTGGAGAAGGTAGAATCTAATGATACATTAGATTTTTAAAACATCTTCGTAACTTTTTTATTATCATTTAATTTGTCTTTTTTTGTTGGAAATTGGTGGTTGCATAGTCAACCACCATTTTTTTAAAGGTATATATATTACGGTTATAAAGTAACAACTGTCACTTATTAGAATACCATGCAAAAGATAATGGTTGTAATTTGTAATTGTCATATATTGTATTAAGAGAATGACCTTTCTTACTATAAAACTGTCATGAAAGGTTAGATGATCAAATAAATGATTTGTTTTCCACCATTATATCAGCAACTAAAACATAACGGTTTCTCTTAAATAACTGTCAACTAAATCGATGAAACTTTCCCCTCCCCATGCTATGATGAGAATACTCTGTACTTATTTGTTCTTCGATGATCAGCACGAGAATCAAATACCATCTCATTACCCACCACTGCACGCGACTACTCCTCTTCAACTTCTAATGTGTGCAATAATGGTTCAAATCCATCACTTCCAATCTATATAAACTTCTCATTTCCTTATTTTATTGTACTATTTCTTCATTATCCTCCTATGTTCTTTCAATCTCCAAGATGAGATGTCATGCTGAAGACTTGCTAGAAAATCCACGGCGTCATCCTCCTCCTCCACCTCCATCACAACCTCATGCGCATACTCCTTCTCCTCAACCTCCACCTCAAATGGAGCCAATGATGCAGCATGCAGAACGCATTGACCATGCTATGAGGAGGTTAGCAAGATATTTGTCGAGTATGATCAAGAAGGCTAATCTCATTCTTAATGAGTATAAGATTGGCGACCATGATATTGACATACTCTCATATGATTCAGGCCACTCCTTTGGTGACGAGTAGCATGATTATGTGAGGTTTGCTGTGAATTTACAGAACTTTTGATTAATTCAAATTAAAGGAAACAAAAGTTCCTAAATTCGTAGCAAACCTCAGATTATCTATTAGGAAACTAGTTACTAGAGGGTGATATTGTTTGGTTGTATTTTTATAAATATAAAAATTAATTATCTGGGCACTAGCTACCCAAAATTTTTTAAAAATATAACAACAAACCTCACAGTTATTTAATAACCGTGATATATGTATATTTTAAAACAATGACATAACTCATAGTTATTATCAAAGAATCCTAATAAATATAATCAAATAAATAACAATTTATTAAAACAACCTTTATGTAAAGTCTTAGAAACGACAATCCAAAAAACTCTACCCTTCCTCTTCTATGTAAGCTTTTGAAAAGGAATATACTTAACACTTAGTATGTTCGAATGAAACCTACCAACATCGTAACGCTACTACTCTTGCTATCTTTTTCGTTTGTCAAGAGTTGTTTTCAATTAAGCCTCATCATACGAAATGTTCGTCTTACTTCTCAGTCACAACTGTGCTAGCGAATACTTCACACTTGTCTCATCAACTATCGAGCGAGTTCCTTTCAATTACCCTAACTTGTGTTTTCATCGTTCGTGATCCCTAGCTAGGTTGCATTTCTTTGGTGCTTTGTTCTCCTTATTTGATTGAGGTGCCTTTGTGAAGTCATGACACGATAAAGCATTCACGGTTTTGGAAAACCTATTATTGTTTGATCAAAGGTTTATTGCCTATTACAGGAAGTTATTAACACATTGCTTTGACTAAAGGTTCCTACTTTATTGATCTTTTTTGATGTAATTTTTGGAGATATGGATCTCTAAGTAAAGACGTCTCCTTTTTTGGAAGTATTCATATCTTCGGAAGTCACTTCAAAAAGTTCAATAGGAATGTGATAAATAAACTAGTTCAGTTGAACTGATAGGAGTCATACATGAATAAGTTCTGTGAATAAACTAGTTTAGGTGACATATTGAATTGCTTTTGTGTATTTATGTTTTCTTTTTATAAATCCCATATTGCTTTGACTGAAGGTTCCTCTTTTGTTTTTTTATTGAGTAGGTGGCACCAAGTTAAAAGCTATAAATTTTACATTGTGATCAGCCCTAAACTCTTTAATGTGAGGTGGGCTACTTGGTCTTGTGTGTGTGTGTGTGTGTGTAATAGAGTAATACTTCCCACATCGAGTAGCCATGTAATTTCGATGGATTGGATTAAGATTTTCTAGGCTTTGTGGCTATATTCAATGAAACTCCTTATCTATATGTATAATAATGTAAGTGTTCACCTAGACCTTGTGTTTTAATTAAGCTTGGAAAGCAAAGGAAGATGGGGTAAAAAATAATAACCATATGAGAAAGGGTGAAAGTATGTAAACCCTTGAGTTTAAGGGTTTTCATACCCCCTTCCCTTTTTGATAGAGGTATATGTTTTTTCTAGAGTCCTTTGCTTTCCAGGGCTAATTCATGTGAAGAGACACAATTATATATAGATCACCAGTTACATTATCACTTATATACGTCAATGGATGCCATTAATTCTCCCCACAAAGCGTGAAATGTCTTTATCCATGCCAAATTGCATAGGCACTCGATGTGGAAGGTAATATTGTTCTATTATATATATAGAGGAGATCAACTAGCTTAGAAACTCTAACTTTAAGAAACTTATATCCACACATTAATTATGGTTATTATATAAAAATCTTCATGTATTATAAATATTCATTGTTCTTATTTATAAACTATTATCTATGCACTTAATACATAACGGTTGTCTACGTGAGATCATCATTATTATTTTATTAAAAGTCACAGTTCTTATATACAAATTGTTATTTATGTTACTAAATAAATAATGATTGTAATATGAGACTGTTATGTATCATGCAAGCATTACCATATGTTATGACGGTTGTTAATGTGTACTCGTTAATTATCATCACAGCAATGAGTAGATCATGGTCTCACCAAACATTAATACATAACGGGTGTTATATTATAACTGTTATAATATATTTGAAATAAATGACGATTTAGAACCGTAATGTATTTGCATGACCTTTTTATAGCACACTCGCATATATGACAATTTAATCATTACTTGGCGTATAATAACTGTCATATGTCGCGATTTCTGTAATACTAATTAGAATGTTACGTTGAAAGATCTTGAAAAATAACATCAAGATGCTAAAGACACCATAAATAAAATTAGGGTGATGGTTGGATGTAACTTGAAAATAATATCAAGGTGCTGGTTGCTAATTCACCCTAAAAAAAAAAAAAATACCTTACCCACATTAAGGCTAAATAATACCTAAATTTGACTTGATACTATTTATTAGCAGTTGAAAGTCTTTATTTTAAAATTTCTTTGAAAATTGGGCATATATACAATGTAAGTCACAATGTGTGTTTAATAATATGAATGAAATGGTTTTAAAAAAATGTAAAGGGGAAATTTTTTTGTGCTATAATGTTGGGTTGAGGAGCGAAACTATCCATTATTTTCTTCCGAAAGTGCTAACTGCTAGTCTGCACTGGCATTGCAAACCATTTTTAGTGCAAAAATACGCAACATTAAAAAGTAGCGCAAAATATTATTTTCATACTGTTTCATACTCTTGTGTAATATCTTTAGATATTTATAATCTTCAATGTTTATCTATCCACTCTTTTAAAGAGTTCATTTCTGTTATAAATTACAGTAAGAATCTCAAAGTATTGGGACTTTGAGATTGAGTTATTTGATTACAACATGTAAGGGAGAGTGAATCCTAGTGAGAGGATTACTTTTGAGCATAGAGTGTATAAGCTGTTAAAGTGATAGTGAAAATCCCAAAGAGTCCGGGGTCAAGAGTTAAGACCGAACCAGTATAAATCTCTTGTGTTTATCCTTCTCTCTCTCTCAGTTATACTCTATTATAGTGTGTTAGTCTTAGAAGTTTTCAAAAATATTTTTTAAATCCCCAATTCCCCCTCCCCCTCTTGGTGATATTCTGTTCTACACTCCCGCTTTTTTTTTTAAAAAAAAAAATAATGATGCATTTGATAGTTTATTTGGTAAGGGAGGTAAGGTTCGTGATCTAGTTTACCTAAGGTGGATGTATCCTTCCGTGTGATATATGAAGATCTTAAAAGGGTGTTCTAAGAATCCTTATCAAATTGAAGCTTCAATAGTTGAAAATATGTAGTTGAAGAGGCTATGAACTTCTGCAAAGGTTATCTATCAGCTACGAAGGCTTAATCTCGGCATAAAGAGGGGAGAAGTAAGGGAACACGAGGACTCAAAGTGAAGAACATGCCTCATAAAGAGGTATTGCAAGCACACTTGTATATCTTAAATAATATAGAAGAAGTTTAACTGTACTTAAATGAACATAAAAAGAGCTTGAAGAACATGAATGCAAGGAAGAATGATATACAGATAGCTATTTAATGAGTAAAACAAGACATTCATAGAGTGGTTAAGGAAAAGGTTTTGCACAAGCCGATATGTCTGAAACAATCAAGTCGTTAGCTTGGGGGCCTTCTTTTCAAGTTGTCACTTGGAGTGGTTATGATACAAACATGTATTCTTTCTACACCAAAGACCAAGATGAAAGAAGTACAATGCAAAATAATGGGGTGATGGTAGAAGCTGAAGCCATGCACTCTTTCAGTTTGAAAGATAAAAACCTCATATTAGCATCTATGGCTGATTATGGAGTTATTGAAGAAATATGGGAGATGACCTATAACAAGTTCAAAGCTGCTTTATTCAAATTTAAGTAGGTTAAAATAATGTTGTTGTAATAGATCAATACTTTGAATCTGTCTCATTTAATTGTTGAATAGTTGGTTATAGAGATGAGCCCTTCATTCTAGTAAGCCAAGCGAAACAAGTCCTTTATGTCATAGATCCTGCAAATAAAAAAAATGTCCATTGTACTTCAAAGTTAAATACAGAAGTATGGTGATCCAACCTTCAACCTTGACGACGCACCACCTTTCACAACAAATCCACCTAGACCAAGTGAAGTAGAATTGGTAGATGATGAAGAATATGTTTCAAGAAATTATCACTGTGAAGGAATATGAGAAACCATATAAAGTAAAAGCTTAACTTATGAAAGAGTACTTTGTGATTTTTGTTTTAATTTTTGTTAGTTTATTTTATTCATTTAATTGTAATTTAATTACCTATCTGACATTGATTTTTTAATAGGAATATCGATAGATTTGATGAGTCACAAAGTGATAGAGGCATAGGTGAGAATCAAAGGGATGGAGTCTCTAGTGAGGATCAAAGGGATAAACACAAACATGTTGTGAAAAGGGTTAGAGGCAGAACAAAGATGGGAGCATTGGTTGCACTTCATCAAGAACAACAAGAGAGGTTGCATGTAGATTTCAATGCTAATATGAATCCAACTAGTGAGGAGGAAGGCATATTCATTAGCTATTTAGGCTATTTGGCTTGAAGTAAAATTCACATTGTGTACTTTAATTGGAAGTTAGTTCCACAAAAAATGAAGGAGATGATTTGGCAAAAAATTTTGGTATATAAATTTCGATATATCTACATTTGTATCTTTTTTTCTTGTTGTTTTAGATAAAATTATCTTATGTTGTACCTTGCAGCAAACGTAGGATGTCACAAACAACAAGGCGATGAACAAGCGTTGGATGGGGGAAGTTCATCTACGATGGAAAGATTTCAAGAACAAGCTCAAGCAAAAGTACATTCAGGGGGCAAGGAGGATCGGGATCCATGTCAAAGATATTCCTACCTTTATCCAGATGACTGACGGTTGTTTGTGGCATCACGGCAAGATCCTAAATTTCTAGTAAATTTTATTTCATCATAGTATAGAACCTTTTATTTGAATCAATTTTATATCATTGACTCAGTTTTCTTTGTTTACCTTTCATAGGAAGTAAGTAAAGCGAATAAAGAGAGGCAAGCAGAAAATAAGTATCAACATTACATGTTTCATGGTGGTTATCAGAAACCTGAACGAAGGATGATGGAAAAAGAGTTGGAGAAAATAAAGGAAGCTACTATATCAAATCCTAGCATTGTTGTCTAGGTCCCAACTCTTCCTCCACGTCACAAAAAATGGAAAGTTGGGAGGCTTAATGGTGGCAAGTATAGAAATGTAGTTGTTGTTGAGGTTTCCGTAAAGATTGTAAGTAGTTAAATTGGAAGTATTTAATTTTCATTTATGATAAATTGCATGCTACAGGATGAGCTTGAAGAGCAAAGTGCCCAAGGTTCATTCACTTAAAGTGGACGAATGGATATCTTATCAATGGCGATTGGGAAGCCATATCACCCTAGTCGAGTTCGAGGGGAGCCAAAGGGAGTTGGTCTCACAAAGTATTTTGGATGAGCTTCACAATATTTGTCACAAGGTAAACCAAATAGGGAGCTTGTGGCCAAGGTTCGAGAGGAAGTTCATTAATCACTTTGAGAGGAAGTCCGACAAGAGCTCGAAGTGCAACTTCGCCAATCACTCCGATAAGAAAGATTGAACGAGCTACGTGGTAAGGTGAGATCTATCATTCAATCAAAGAGAAAACATAAGTAGCGTAGAACCCAAGATTCCCCGGCAACCAAAGGGAGTTATAACCCACTGGGGGTACCAATTGGAAACCCTTTTCCTACTCTAGTGGTTGGAGAACCATGCATTTGGATGTTTCACTGCTGTGTATTGTTGCTGATGCTCTCGTTCACACACAAGTTACCACCTACCATCATAAGCAAATTCCATACACTTTACGTAAGGTTACTATGACATGTGTTTAAGAGGGGGAGGAAGTTGTAGACATCCCAGTTCCTATTGAAGGTGTTGCCACACTAGGTTAGGCGATAGAATCTTTCATCATTTCATCAAAAATCTTATTCACATAGTGGCTACACCTCTAATGGTAAAAATACCTTACTATTATTTGAGTTTTCTTGGCATCCTACTTATAATCTATTTTTTATGTTTTAATAGGATCAACAAGATGCAAAAAAAATTCCCTTCTTAGCACAACTGCAACAACTCCATAAAAACATTGGCCAGATTGACATGCAGATGCCTTATGGCATTGTGGGCGAAAGACTATCGTATCCCTTTACAATTGACAAGAAAGATCTTAGGAAGTTCATGAATGTGGAGGAGATAGATAAAGGATGGATGCACCTTGCAATCATGTAAGTTTTTTTTTTTTCCTTTCAATTAATGTAGTGGTATTTAGGTTTTATATATTCAATAATTCATTTATCATTTTAATTCTATTTAGCTTCCTCCACAACATATGTGTCAAAAGGGGAATAAATTGTTTATATGGATTCTTATGTCCTGCAAATACGACAAAAAAGAATAATAAGTTGGAACTAAGGACAACCTATGTGGGCTACATAATGGGAGAGACTAAGCCTCGCTTTTTAGCACCATTTTTTGAGGGTACGATTTTAGTTTTATCTATTTAAGATATTTAAGAATAAACTGTCTTGTTATCTAACTTCATTTTAATAAGTATATGTTGTTATAGTTATCATTGGAGTCTGTGTGTTGTTTCTCCCGTCATGAATGCCTTATATTGGTTTAATTCCTTAGGTCACGGCCAAATGAAGAAATAAAATCCATAGCCAATAGGTAAATTAATTTGTTTGTAAATCTTGATTATTTACTTAAATAAATTGTTTTAATGTCTATTGATTTTCATTTTCATGATAGTGCACTCAAAACATATAGTCTACTGGGCAGGACACGCGAATGTAAAATTAGAGAGCCGAAGTGGTTTTATCTTAGAGTAAGTAGTTTGATTTCAAGTTCTATCATTGACAGTCTCTTTATATATGTCTTTATTCATTTTAACCATTTGCTTTTAATTTATAATGCTCTCGACAACCAAGGATAATTGAGTGCAATACTATGTTATATTTTAGCCGTATAATATCATTAAGAGTGGAGTTACTATAGATTTTAAACAGGTAACCGATTCTTTATTCTCAAATGATATTATTTTGGGTGTTGTAATTGAATTGTTAATTAATTCATTTACTTTATTGATTTATCTTAGGTTATTTTTCAATTTTTAGATTTTTAGTAATGGCGACACCTACATAGACGAAGACATTGATTTAATCAGTGGCCTTTTGGCTGAACATCTTCTTCAATATATAGATGAGTAAAGTTTACTTTGACATTAAATAGTAGTCATTTAGGTAAGTTTTGGATACTTTATGATGATTAGTGTACATAGTAGCAGTTAACACTTTAATTAACTCAATGTTTGTGTATTATTAGTAATGTCATTTTGGCTTAAGAAATGTTGGATGATGTTTCTATATAGGGTTTAATTACTAGGCAGTGAAAAATATAAAGCTTAAAAAAAAAAAAAAAAAAAAAGCATTAGTTGTTTAAAAGCAAAAGCCGTCAGTGCCTTATGACATTCCTTTTTTAAGTGACGTTGAACCCTTCTATATCGCTCAAATAGACATCTCCCTAGAAAAGGGCGTAGAATAGTTCTAAAAATGGACATTAAAATTATTTTTTAGTAGTGATTTTCTCATTAATCTTAATTTAACAATGTCCACTCATATAAAAAAAATCAAGATTAATGATGATAAAACTCAATACTAAACACAATTAATAAATTCATATTCAATAAACTAATGCAAACACAGTACACCATTACTCCACTAATCAAGCCACCTTGAAATTTAGCACAAAATGTTCACAAAATCATCAAATTAATGACTAACAAGTACAAAGAAATGATAATTAAACTAATTAAACACAATGTCAAATATCTAACAAAGTTCAAGCTATATCCAATCTTCAAATATATCAAAATAAATCAGCCCAACATTATAAAATTAATCAAATGACCTAGGAATCACAAATATAATATAGAAATAGAGAAATGGAAGAGAGAAAACTACCCTCTTGAAACTCTCCAAGTACATGCCATTGCCTCTTGCTCCAAAGGATTGAGAGAATTAGCCACTGCAATTTGTTGAACCAGAGTCCAGAAGCAAATTCATAATTTGATTAGAGTATAAAACCATGAAAAATACAAAGCTGGACAGAGAAAAGCCACGGCAGGGAATAGGAAGAAAGTTTCCGGCGATAATGAAGTTTGCTGGTGACGGAGAACAGTGTCGGTGGTGGTGAACGGACGGAGAAAATTGAAGGTGGTGGTGAAGACACTCGTGGCGCTCTGTTGGTCCTGCTCCACAGCCTTCCCGAGCTCTGAAACTCGCGATGCTCTGTTTTGGTTCGTGGCAGTTTCTGTGGTGGTGAGGATGGAGTGGTGGTCGCCGGAGACGGTGAATGAAGAGGCGAAATTCGCCGGTGAAGGAGAAGGGCGATGGTGGAGATGGCGGAGGATTGACGATCCAAGGTCCGGTGAGTGGGTTCTGTGTAGCCGCACCTCTGTTCCCTCTCCTCATGTGAATTCTGTCGAGCAGAAGGTCCCAAAATCAGCCCTAAATGTTGCTGAAAACAATGCAGTTTTGATGGACTAAACTATTGTTTCTTAAATTTGTGGTACGAAAATGATATTTCTGAAATTTTAACTTCAAACTACCATTTTTAATTTTAATCCAATTTTTTCAAGCACCTATAATTAAAAAAAATTAAATAATATAAAATATTCTCAAAATCAATTATTAAGGGTAACTACAATTTTTTTTTTTTGACAATTTTATATGATTACTCTTAATCTCAATTAATCACAAAGAAATTATTTTAGACTCAATTATTATGACAAAAATCTCAAATAAAATAAAAATAGGAATTTTTCAACCACAAAGTCTATTCAATAATAAATATAATAAATGATAAAATTATACATTCATATGAAAAAAAATTATTGATTTGGCTCTATAAAGCAAAATGATTGCAACTATAGTCTCTTTAATATGTAGACTTGTCACTTTAGTCTTTCATATTTGTCCTATCACATTGTGTTGGCGGAATATGCAAGAAACAACAAAGTATTTGGTTTGAGTCACGTCTGAGGACAGTGCTTAAGAAATATTCTACAATCCCTTTAATTGAATAGAAAGTTCAATGGCATTCACTAGATTAAATGAACCCTTCCGATAAGGTTATAAGGTGGCAAAATTAATGGAAGATAAAATAACTTAGTAAGAGATACCAAAACTGCTTATTATTTTCTATTTATGATATGACAATGAGGGTATTTACAAATACATGACTTCTCAGAACACTTTTTAAAACACTCCAATAATATTTGAGAGAATATTTATTTTACACTACCTTACATAATATCTTCCTCACATTGTACATATGTTGATTAAATTCTAAACTACCTTCTGAGCTCTAGTGTTCTCATAAATGCAATTCAAAAGCCACCATAATCACATGCAAATGTGTGCGCGCGCGCAAACGTACATACATAATGTATGAAGAAGGAAATGTACTATATGTTATTACTAGCCAAGAAAGTACATAACAAAAAAATTTTTCACCATTGTGGCACAATACTGAACAATATAAAGATGCAGAAGCAGAGAGGAAAAACCCACATATTAGACTTGAAAATTTGTCATAATTGATGAGTCATTCTCTACTTCCACATTAGTCATGGCCTTGATTTTATCAGTACTCGTACATATATATATGTATGTGTGTGTATATATATATATATATAACAATGCTTAAATCTGACTACTAGTGAGATGGTTTTATGGGAAAAAAGAAGCTTAACTGAATTAGTTAGAAATGCCATATAGAGCCATCTTCTATATCTTCCCAACTTGTTAATTCTAATAATTGATCATCCTCATCGTTGTTATTGTATAATGCCATGGATTCATCAAATCCTGACATTATGGAAGCTCCAGCCATTTGCATCCACATCTTTGGTGAATCCAATGGCCAATCATTGATTGCCTCAATCTGGCTTGCTGACAGCTCCACCGTCGTCGTCATTGGCGCCGGACCTGTGACAGGGTCTTCTTCCGCCTCCCTTCTTGTTGATTGACATCTCAACGGTCTCCTCATCATCAGTGCCGCTTGTTGAGCCGCGAAACGGACGTCCTCTGGTAGGGAGCTCGCCGGCCGTGGAAACACTCCGCCGAACTCCGGGAAGTTAAGCCTTGCCGACTGTCCTCGGAAGTGTGAAGCCGCTACGTCATACGCCGCAGCCGCCATTTCCGGTTCTTCATAGCTTCCTAACCATATCCGAGTTTTCTTGCCAGGCTCACGGATTTCCGACACCCATTTGCCCCATTTTCGCTTTCGAACTCCCCGGTAAGCCGGAGCTGGAGCCGAAGTATCCATGACACATCCTTGTGTGCTGGTGTTGCCTTCTTCTTCCATGCTAAGTAAGTAAGGTTTGGTAAGAAATGAGTTTTTTGTATGGACGTAGAGGTGACGATGACGATATATAAAGAAATGGGCGCATTTACATATTTATATATATATATATTGTGGAGCCCACATACAGTGCCTGGGTGTGTTGGCAGTCTTCATTGCCATGAATTGAAGACTTTGAAGAAAGAATGGGTAAGCTTCGCAGTAGTTACCTAAGTGGAAGACTGCTGGCAGTGAACGAGGAAAGCCAAAAAAATCTTTCACCTTTTTGCATTTAATTAATCACCCATTGAATGAGAAAATTACACCTAAGTGCCAAACCAAAAAATACGATAAAAAGATTTATTGAAATATTAAATTTGTAGTGAAATCTTGTGGGATATTTTTGTAATTTATTTTAAATGTGAAAATTTCAAAATAACCCTATTGGTTAAAGAAAGAGATGGAACGGATAATTTTGTACTTAAGAGTATTTTGGATTGTGAATATATTATAAAAATATCCCAAAAGACTATAATGCAAATTTAGCACTTAGAGTCTTAGATGAAATTTTCCCATTTTGAAATTTGGGAAACGTACGTACATGAATGTCATTTGACTTGAAAACAACTTGTCACGCCATTAAATAGCCACGTGACCAATATGATCCCTGTAGGGGAAAAAATCTGATCTTACAACATCGAGTTATTAATTTGTATATGAGATATAAATCAATGAATTATGCCAACAAAAACATTAGTAAAATTATTTAAGAAATAAATATAAAAAATATAAAAAAAATATTTTATTTTATTTTTTTACCCTTATTTATAAACAGAAAAAATCAGATTTGTGAGATATAATGAATGCGATGATATAACATATAGATAATTGGGGAAAAATTTGAAATAATGAAAAATGGTTAAAATTTCATATATCCTTTAAGCCTATTTTATAGTAAATAGGATCAGACCACTTCAATAATTTATATCCTATATATAGGAATGGATGGAGTATATTTTTAATATTTTCGCAGAATTTTTAGGGATTTTTATAAAATTAATTAATCTTAAACTGTCTTAAATTTCATTAAAACTGGAGACGTAATAGGTTTTATGCTATATATAATGTTTGCATATTATTATTCTTTCAATTTTCCAAACTTATATTGAATAAATTAAAAAAATAAATTGCACAAATTTTTAATTATGTTTTTAGAGTTACGCATGCCTTTCTTCTAGCTTTAAAGTATATATACACAAACTTTCTTTAACATAAATAAAATGTTTTTGTAATTTTACTAGAACATGAAGAAAGTTTGTGCACTTTTAATTTTTTTTTTCAATCATATTAAAAAGTAAATTTTAAAAATCACTTACTAAGTTTGGATTCATTAAATAATTAAATTTGTCCATTGATTATCCGTACCCCACAATTTGACAATCAGATTTAATCAAGTATATCAAAGCAAAAACAAAATTGGGAAAATTCACCTGGTGGAAAGAAGAACTCCTGACATTATGATTTAGGTAATTTTCATCAATAAAAAAATTTTTTTAAGAAAAAAAATCCCAATTTTTTCAAGAAATATTTATTAATTCTTAACTAAATAAAAGAACTTAATTTCTATTTTTTTCATGCAAAAAAACTTCTTCTTTTTTTTCCATGTCAAAAGAAACCATGTTAAGGGCGGTGCTGTACTTACCTAACACATTTAACATCGAAGTCATTTCAACTGGTTGTTTCAATGATTGTCCAAAAATTTAGGGAAAATCTACCTCATGGCCCAAATAACTAAAAAATTATCAAAAAAAGCCCCAGGTTCTTTTCTGATATTATTTCATAAAATATTAGTTGTTAATTATAATTATTAGGATATTGTTATTAACATCTACTGATTTAGTTGTTAATGTTATACTGATATAATTGTTAATAAAATAATACTACTTTTTTGACATGTGACATTTTTTTAGATTTTTTTAACAATTTTTTATTAATTTGAGTCTTGAGGGGATTTCCCAAAAATTTAACTTGATTAACTTTCGACTAATCATACATAATGAGTTAGTCAATATTATTGAAAATAATTTTGTCTTAGAAGCGTGTTGTAGTTAACCTTGACATAATTATTAATTTAGAGAGTAAACCACTTGGAAGAAATGAGACCGTTTGTTTAACGATATCTTCTATTATTTAATAAAGAAATGTACATGCACGTGCTTCCTTGACATGGCTAGTCGGTCAGATGACTTGGTTCTTGAAACTTACTCGGAATGGGACATGTCTCAAAGCTCAAATAAGAATTATAAAAGTACTTACAAATTACTTTTTACGGAGGAATTTGAACTTATGATTTTATGAGTCATGTGATATAAGAACCCGTCTGGGAAAGTATCATAAGCTAAAAAAAGTTTCAGAAACGAAAAATTATTTTTTTGGTTTTTGGAATAGTTTTACATTTGATGGGTTTTAAAGTTTGAAACTATTTTTTTTTGTGAAGCCACACCTCCTTACTTATGATCCTATTATCAAAAAGTCACCACTATCCCAAATACAAATAATCACATCAGGAAAAATCCATCAGATACAAAAATCACTTCTACTACCACTATCTCAAATGGACCAATTAGCTATTTATGAAGTGAATTGATCTTTATTGACAATGATTATGAAATTTTAATAAATAAATAAATAAAATAAATTAATTTTACATTGGTATTCTAAAATTTAATATTGGAATTCTAAAATTTCACATTAATATTCTTAAATTGTCAAATTATTTATTGACCTTTGATCCTTTAATGTCAAATTTTGACACAAGTCTTTAGTATGAAGTTGGAGGATATACTTTATGATTTTATTTTTTTTAAAAAAAAAATTGATTTTAGAAGTTGAGATATTATTATTTTAAAAAAAATATATATATATATATTATTTTTATATATTCTAGCCTTTAATTTTTATATTTATCTAGGAATTTATATTTTTTTACTTTAAATGCATTAAAAAATAAAAGAATATATGGACACCATATATTTTAATAACAAAAGTATATTACAATAAAAATAATTAGCCTTTTTAAGCCTTATTTTTTAATTTCCTTACTCAATGTTATCCCCATATATCACACATGGAGGTTTGATTCTGGGGAGGTGTCATTAAAAAAATTTTTTTTACAATAAAGCTCTTAGTAAATATTAAGTGATTATTTTATGAAAAAAATAAATAACAGAATTCAAATGACTGAAATTAAGTCTAAGAAGTTAAATTAGAGCAAAATTATGAACAACTTCTAAATTTTAAGGGGAAAAAATATATTTCTATATTGACGGTGGTGTGTATGTATAAACCGTACAAGAAAGTACGAAATAAATGAGAAAAGCGAGGTTGTGGGTGGGTAGGTGTAGGCGTGTGGGTGTTGTTTGGAAAAGAATTCAATTCATCCAGCTGTTGTTTTGCTAATATTAACAAATTTGTCTTTAAGTCCAACTTCTTCAACTTTAAATAAATACAAAAAAAAAAAAAAAAAAAAAAACACACAATTTTCTTCATAAAGTGACGTGTAATATAAACACGTTTAGTACGATGGTTTTAAAATCCAACTAATTTTTTGCTTCACTTATTTGACCCTGATCATATTAGCTTTAATAAAATTAAAATATTTTTGAATTTATGGAAAATGACATTCAAATACCACATAAACTTTTAAAACCTAGAAAAAACCGTTCAAACTTGCAAATGATAGAAAAGGGATGGGATGAAAATATGGGTTTTGTAAATTTTGGCAAAAAGACCAAAGTGCCCCTTTTAATTAATATAAAAATGATTTCAACTCTCCTTTGTCATTACACGAGGGCTGCCACATTGAAGTAAACGGAGGTTGAAGCGAAGGTGACGAAGCGGGGAGCATGGGCAAATCCATGTATGAGAGAAGGGGGACACTGCCCCCCTTGAATTTGGAAGTTTTTTTGTAAAAAAATAATAATATATGTTTAAATGATTGTCCACCTTTAATACATCAAGATTGTATTTCGTAATCGGATGGGGATGAATGGTTGAATGATTGTTTGGTGTCTTATATTAAAAAAGATGTATTTGATAATATTGATGATACGGCAATTACCAGAGGCGGACCCACTTGTTAGAGAAGGGGGGCACTTGAATTTGAGATTTTTTTTAAATACATGTTTGAATGATTGTCCACCTTCAAATTAAGTGCCCACCCTTAATACATTAAAATTGCACTCGTAATGGGATGGGGATGAATGGTTGAATGATTTTTTAGTGTTTTATATTGAAAAAAGATGTATTTGATAGCATTGATAATAAGGTAATTATGATGGAATTCTAAAAAATAAGGCCTAGAAGGATGACATTATAATTATTTTTATTGTAATATAAATTTTTTATTAAAATATATGTACTTGAACTTATTGAGTGTCCACCCTTCATTATAATTTATGTAGCTGCATTTCTAACAGTACTTAGCCTTACTTTTCTAAATGACAGGTTTGTAAAATAATTGACTCTCTTATTATATCATCATTATTCACTTGATTTCATAAATATTTTTTTTGATATATTTTTTTCTTGTTTATATTCTTTTATTTTTTAATGCATTTAAAATTTTCTTTAAAAAAAAAAAAATTGGGGCGCCGCCCTTGAACCCCCGAGTCCCCCCTCCGGCAAATTGTGCCCCCTTCGTAATTTTTTGGGTCCGCCCCTAGCAGGGGGAGGTCATCGACGTAAAAGAAAGGGAAGCTAACAAATGAGTAAAGTGTAAGTAACCTTTAAAAAACCATTATCTTTTTCCTCAATAATCAAGTTATAATCATCTTCTTGCCATTGTTCATGTTGGTGGGTTTTGGGTGTGGCTGGGATGTGGCTGAACGGGTTTGTAGGTGTAGATATATTAAGAAGTTGGGGCTTTACATTAGGACCTTCATGGTGGGGTGTTGAAAATCATTTATTTGGGTTGTCAATATATTCCTAGGATAATGACAATGGTGGTGTCATTGTGGGTTTGTAGATGGAGGGATCTTCATGGTAAAGTGTTGAAGATCATTTATTTGGGTTGTCAATATAGTCCTGAGACAATGACAATGGTGGTGTCATTGTGGGTGTTTTATGTGGGTTTTGGTTGTGGATAAGTGGGTTTGTAGGTGGAGGGGATTAAAGGATGCAACTTTACGTAAGTCGAACGGCATTGACAGTGTGGTGTTCATTATTTATTTATTTATTTGTTCTTATTA
Organism: Acacia acuminata; assembly: GCA_019022655.1. Classification (NCBI taxonomy): domain Eukaryota; kingdom Viridiplantae; phylum Streptophyta; class Magnoliopsida; order Fabales; family Fabaceae; genus Acacia; species Acacia acuminata. The sequence goes on from JAFJYI010000131.1 coordinate 1,169,587, forward strand.
GTTGTGAAAGAGAGTATAATGAAGAACTTATTAATTTGTAATAGGTTACATATTTAATTGGTAGGGGACGACGGACTGGTTGGAGGGAAAAATTGACATGGGTGTGGATGACTTCAATATGGATTACTTGGGTAGGGATGACATGGGTGTTTATTTGGATGGCTTGTTAATGGTAAAAATGGATTACAAGTAATGTATATGGAAAGAAACATGTTCTCTAGGGTTGATGACTTGCATGCATTATTAGGTGTACATGGAATGAGTAATGTCCAGAAGGCATTTAACCATTTGCATGATAGTATTTGTCACAAACATTTATGGTTTTTGGTCAACGCCATAACTACACTTGTCATTACCATTACTAAATTTGTCATTACCATTAACAATAAGAGTCAAGGCATTTACTGATTTTGACAGGACCTTATCATTGTGTGAAAAACATGACGGTATTTGTCAACACAATTACTGGTTTCGTCACTCGCATTACTCAATTGGTCACAACTTAAAACTCTTGGTCAATCCTTTTACACATGTTGTAAGAACATATTGATTTTGTCAAAACCATTACAGAATTCGTCAACACCAATACTATTTTAGTCAATCACATAACAGATTTTGCCAAAACCATCACTAATTTAGTCAATTCCTTTATAAATGTATGCTTCCATGATATGGGTATGCAATTGGAGGTTAAATACTTAACAAAGGCTGATCTTTGTTTTTATTTGTGCAACTGGAATTGTCAAATCCCTTTAGGAAGTGGTCAATGGTTCAAGTGGATGTGTTGTAGGGATTTTTTTTAGTGATGAAATATGATAACTATAAGACTAACATTCTAATGAATATTCATTTTTTGTTATAGGTTAGAATACAAGATGACATCCAATATTGCAACAACATCTTCTTCGAAGTCACTTATTTGTTTTTTTCCAATGTTGAAGGTGAAATTAAATATAATGGTGGGAGTGTGAGAATAAAATCGATAAAGGAGGGGATGACAGTTGAAGAATTGAGGGTAATGATAGGAGGATGGTTTGATATAAAGAGTCATTGGTGTGACAATGAATAGAATTTAAGCTTTGATGAAAAGATATTAGTATATCTCATTGATGATTTTGACTTGGAAAATATGTTTCATTATAATGACAGTGATACACATGTGTATGTAGCAATATGTCAAGGTTGTGACAATTGAAGAATTGAGGGTAATGATAGGAGGATGGTTCTATAAAGAGTCATTGGTGTGACAATGAATAGAATTTAAGCTTTGATGAAAAGATATTAGTATATCTCATTGATGATTTTAACTTGGAAAATATGTTTCATTATAATGACAGTGATACACATGTGTATGTAGCAATATGTCAAGGTTGTGATAATGTAGGAAGAGAAATTGATGATACAAAAAGGTAAGTTATAGTTTGTTTGGTTAGAGAAGTAGTTATTTTCTATGTTGTTGTTGGTAATATGTTGTCAACACTTGTTATTATCCATGCAGGGTTGATCAATTCCTAAGACTTGTAGATCAAGCATGTTACATTGACGAGCCAATGTGTTACAGAATGATTGATGAATGTGTAAGAAACGAGTCCAGTGCTAGACCTCTTATGAGCCTTCCATGTGCAGTTTAGAGCGCACCAACATCGATGCCCAAGATGAACACTAAGAAGTAGAAGGAATTGTTGATAGGAGTGAATCAAACATTTACACATGTGGATAATTTCAAGAAGATGCTTCACAAGTTCATGGTAATCTTGAACAGACAAAGAAAAAGGCAATGGAGGAAATTCATGGTAATCTTGAACAAACAAAGAAAAAGGCAAGGAAGTGACACACGCTCAAAGAGCTAGCTTGACAACATCATTAATGTTCTAGGCAATGCCATTACGACTTTGGACACAGGCCACAAATGTTGGACAATCCTTTCTCACTTTTTTTAGTAGCAAACTCATTTGTCAAAACCGTTACAGTTTTTATCAAAATCATTAATGTTCTAGGCAATGCGATTTACAACTTTGGTCACATCTCACAAATGTTGGATAAGCCTTTCTCACTTTATTTCAATAGCAAACGAATTTGTCAAAACCATTACAATTCATGTAAAAATCATTAATGTTCTAGGCAATGCCATTACAACTTTGGTCACGCCCCACAAATGTTGGATAATCCTTTCTCACATATTTTAGTACCAAATGCATTTGTCAAAAGGGTTATGATTTTTGTCAAAATCGTTAATGTTTTACTAATGCCATTATGACTATGGTCACATCCCACAAATGTTGGACAATCATTTCTCACATTTTTCATTACCAATAACGCATTTTTCAAAACCATTACAATCCTTGTGATAATCATTAATGTTCTAGTCAATTTTATTACGAATTTTGTCAAACCTATTATTAAAATAGTTAATACCATTACTGATTTTGACATGTTCATTCCTCATTTACTGACTTCATGTACAAAAAATGAATACCATATAATAATTTATGAATAAAGGCACATATATACAGCTTTAGTCAACCACCAACAGTATTAAACATCATATAACATGTTTGAATCACTATGCAAGATCAGTGACCAAAAATCAACTGCCTATGTTACCCCAAATTCTATAAGTGGTTAATAAGTTAATCAACATTTGTCAGACATTCTAGATCAAGAAGATATCAAAATCCTAACCTTTGTACCTTATCTTTTAAGTTTGCATTTGAATTTACATATGCAACCAGTTTGCTGAATTGGTTCAGAGAGCACCGGGAGTGAAAAACAACTACATAGTTCCTCTTCTACTTCTCTGCCTTTCTAAACAAGTTTTTTAATGCAATAATGTATCATGAACAAATAACCTCATTTTACTCGGCAAGTAAATGAAATATATAATCTCTTATGCAAGATAACATGTAATTTAAAAGACTTCACTAGCCTGCATATTTTTCAGTACATTGAAAATTTCACAGCTATAGGAAATAAGAACATAAAAGGCAAGAGGCACAAGTTATATTGTTTGAAACTGAGAACAATAAATGCATTCTGCACAGAAAAATATTTGCATATAAAGATTTTGCTTAATCGATTATATTATATATGTTTAGAGCAAGAAGATTCTGTGAGAATTGTTATGATAGTATTAGGTAAGGGACAAAAAAATTGGCATCCCAAATTGTATATGTGTAGAGTTAGAACATTAATTATTCTAGAAACTGAAACTTGTAGTAGTTAGTTATACCAATCCTTTTGATAGAGACCTCTATGTGCTACAAGTGCCGATTTCAACTGAGTAATTCAATCATCTAGGAAAAACACAATTAATGGACTGATAGTAGTATAACAATGAAGCATATAGAAAATGACTAAGGACTTCAAACAAAATTCCTGGTCCAAGGAGTATTCAAGATGTTTCTAGTTTATCGATTACGTTTTACTAGTTTATCGATTATGTTCTAGTCAATTACTTCATTGAAGTAGCCAATTTCCATTACATCAATCAGCCTAAAACGCCATATAAACACTATAAAAATAAATAAACCAGCTTACCGTACTCAATCGGCCTAAGAAACACATTAAGCATGACCTTTGGCTTAGGGAAACAGAACAGCACTCCAACACCACAACAATAGCACACCCACAGTGTAAATGGCAGAATATCACCAGGAGGGGGTGAGTTGAGGATTTTGAAAATTCTTTTGATAAGCCCAGCTTTTCCCACAAATCAGAGACTAATAGAGAGAGAGAGGGTAAAAGAAGATGAACACAAGGATTTATATTGGTTCAGTCTCAACTCTTGACCTACGTCTAGTCCCCAAACTCTCTGGAATTTTTACTGACACTTCAATTAGTTACACACTTTGTACTCGAAAGTTATCCTCTCATTAGGATACACTTCCCCTTACAAGTTGTAAACTGATAACCCAATCTCAAAATCTCAATACTTTAAGATTCTTACAATGTTTAATAATCAAAGATAAACTCTCTAAAAGAGTAGATGAATAATCACTAAAGCTTAGAATATCCGAAGATATTATACAGATGAGTAGAAAACAATAAATGTGAATATCACTTTTGCGTTTTTCCTTTTCTATATTCTGGTAGGTGAAGGAATTGAATTCTTCAGTTTTTATATGATGGAAGCATTTAATAACCATTGGGAAGAATCAATGTGAACGTTGGAGACATCAAAGAGCCATTAGGTTGAACCAGGGGTATTCTCTTTGATGCTTTGACTCATCCAATATGTCCAGACATTTTTTGTTGACATTCCTTGAGATATATCCATTGGATGATCTGGCATCCAAATGAGGAAAAAAGGCATTGAAACCTTTGGAATGTGCAAAGAATGATTTTCCAAATTCATGCTTAGTTTTCTGGTCTAGCATTTAATGCTTATGACATCATCATTTGTTTTATGTTTAATCTTCAGTTTAACATTCGTTTGATAATCTGAAACTCACTAACAAATCAATTAAATATAGTTAGGAATAGTAATGATAGAAGATATGAAGGATGCAAATTATACATGAAAATTTCGTAAATATGGACACGGTGATTGTAAAACATAGAAGCTTTTCACTTGAGTTTGTTCAAGTAAACTAGAGTGCATGACTCGAGTTTAACATTCTAGACTAGAGTCACATGATCATCTTCTTTGAAAATAGATTTGAAGTCAAAGTGAAGATGTCTCTATATGATTGAAACTCAAGTTTAAAATGTTTCACTCAAGTGTATGACTTGAGTTAATCATAGTTCATTCGAGTCAAGATCTTCTCTCAAAATGAATTTCGCAATAGCATTTTGAAAGCGTTTTGAGATTGCGTTAACTTGAGTCATTAAGTGACTAACTCGAGTTTAGGACTTCTTTAATATGAAACTAAGTTTAAGTCCATAAAAATTGACTAGAGTTTCAAAAGAGTAGGCTCGAATTACTTTAAGCTCAAAATACTTGAAAACTCTCGACCTTGCACAAATTCGAGTGAACTATAACTAGCTCAAGTTTACTTTAAAAAGTAAAAGCTTTGTAAATTCTTGGCCAAGCACTAACTCGAGTTTTGTATTTTGACACTCAAGTCAAGTTATGTTCAAAGGTTTTTGAAAGCTCTCTGCCCTGCGTAAACTTGAGTTTTACAACTCGAAACTCGAGTTAAGCCTTGCAGCAAATCATTGGTTAAGTTTTGAACAAGATTCAAACATTTTTAACTTAACCATTAACTTCATCTAAGTTTACAATTGTCAGTTATCATCAAAACACATAGAGAACCAACACACAGGTTAAAAACCTTAATACTTGCTCACTCTTGCTCCCACAACATTTGTGTGTGACCAATTAGGCCTAATTAGTCATTGACATAAATAAACTTGAACCAATTAAACTCTTTTAATGGACTCAATTTATCTAATGACCACATAAGACACTAGCAATACTCTACGACCCAAGAAGTAATTGAATTGATCAAGTGATCTACTTTTCTAATTTAGATATCGTGCCGATATCATCCCTTACTTTGTCATTCATATATAGTCGAGAGTAAAGATAGAGTATCATCTTTCTTGATTGACTAAATGTAGCTAATTCACAGAATTAGGAATCTTCTTCTATTTACTCTAAGACGGATCATGACTAAATGATCACTTGCTTTGCGAACAGATTCCCGAATCAACTATAAGTTATCCAAGTTCTACCGTTCTTATGAATGACTCATCCTTGTAGGGGATTGTCAATCCTTTTGACATGTCCATCTATACTTATGTTCTCTAGCTATACCCAAGAGTACATCGTTCCCCCCATTCTCAGGCAGATAGAGTTGTACCATCAAAGTATAACCTTAGACATAGTATTTGATAACATCCTCAAGTCCAAGACGATCCGCAATACCAAACGATATGATGAGAGACTTTACATATCCAATGATACTCTCCACAATGAATCTTTGTAGGATCTCTTGCTGGGTCAGTTCAGTGCTACCTGTTCTCCAACAGATCCACCTACTACATCAGCTAAGATATCATCATGTCTACATTCCATAAGGTACATACCTTGTATCTCTATACAAGTAGAAGATGTTGTACTAGTCTTATTGAAATCATTAATGTCATTTCTTGGTGATTCAAGACTAGAGGAACAAGTTTTAGGAAATAGACATGTAGTTTCCTCGAGTCTTCATGACCATAATCACTATCATAGATCCTCGAGTGAATACATATTCTATTCCTAGGGCTTTTATCTTCAAATGCGTATTAACCTTAAGTAAAGGAGGGACATAAATATGATAGAGATAAAATGTGCTCATTTATATTAATCATGAAATACTACAATATAAAAAAGTGTTCATATGTTAAAACATCAGTTCATGATCATACTAAAACATCAATCTAATGTTTTGAAACTTTTTTTTTAATTATCATTGAGCCATCTTTAAACCACATTAAGTTGTCCGATGGTTTTTTCTACATTAAAAAACAAGGCATCAAACTCGGATCTGGCTTTCGTCCGATACACTTAATATCCGCTGCCCTCCGCTGCAGGTAAAATGACGCTGTTTTGCGTGGTGAAAAAATCTGGACCATTCATTTTTCATTATCCGAACCGTTGGTTCCGAGGGATGTTTGCAGAAACCCAAAGACGCATCCACCAAGTGTGAGGCGGCAACCCAGAGCTCAAAAGGACCTCTGGCATCGGATTTGCCCATCAAGGCATCGATCAAATGAGAGACAGCGACCCAGAGTCATGAACTCGGAAAAATCTGCACAGAAGTCATGGGCGACGACTTCGTTGTGGTATCAAGCTGAACTCCTTCATAAGGCAGCTGCTGTCCTCAAGGAGCACAAAAGCTTCAATTGCAGAGTGCCTGGTGAAAGAAATAGCAAAGCTAGCTAAAGATGCCACTACTGAGGTACACATTCTGCAATCCGTTCCGGGTTAAACGTGTGTGTTGTTGGCGAAGCCAGCCAAAGTGGGTCTATGATATGATCTCTGGTAAATGCATATGAAATTGCTTCTTATGAATATGCATATGGCCTAAATAATTTGAAAGGTGTATTCATATAGTATTTTACTAAAGAGATAAGCTTATATTTATGAATAATTTGAGAATGCTCCTGTTATTGTTTCAAATAACAAATTTCTTGGGAATGACTTCTGTTAACATGGTGGTGGTGGTTGCTATTGTTTATTTGCTTGTAGAAATGGTTTAACTTTGTTTCTTATAATTAGTTCCCTTATTTCTTGTGGGTCGAGGATGATTTTTTTTTTTTTTTTGTAGGGGCTTTGGAGATATTCATGGATAATGCCAGAATCTGAGGATTACAATGTGATTATCAATGATATTGATTTGATTTGGTTGAACTAATTTTGAAGAGAATGTATATGAAGTGATGTTAGTAAATTGTGCTTAAGATGTTGTGGGAACATGTTAATGTGATTATTCTTTGTGTCAACTTAAGTGAATTAGACAAGATAAATCTGCTTATACTACTGGACATGCAGGAAGTGTATTTAGGCTGTTAGATATATTATCCTCCTTGAAGATAGTGAACTTGTTGTCTGTCTCTTCTGTCTTCCTTGCTGTCATTTATTTTCACTTTTATGAACCTCTTGACATGTTTGAGTTTTAATTTAAACTCGATTGTGGAAACTGGTTTGTCTCTCTTATGTCATATTTGCTTCTTATGCCCAGTTTTGTCAACTACTCTCAGGAATAATAACTTTGCTCTGATATTTTATGCAGCTTACATTTATATTGCAACCCACATACATGTTAACGTAGATGGATCCATTATCCTATTTTGTGATGGTGTAAATAGATTGTTCTTTTGTTTGAGTTGAGCTTGCTTCATTACAGGAGGAGTTGCTTCGTTATAGGAGGAATATACAATTGTCTTTGACCCACATATATGTTAATCTAGTTGAGCTTGCTTCAGCATATTAAGTTGAGATTCTTACAATTGTGGGTATTCATTTTGAGGGGTATATGGATATTTATTTTGCTCAGTTGATTGTGTTACTTGTGATATTTTTCCTCTTAGATAAAATGTTGAAATAGGTGGCTTTGATATGCTTCTTTTCAGAAAGTGCTCACAACCATTGGTAATTGTTGTTGTTATACTGATTGAGCTCATAATGATGTACCCGATACAGCAATTGATGCTGCAATTGTTGGGGTGCTTGCTGATTCGAGGAGATTTATAATTACCCAAAAAAGCCTTGTTTTTATATACACTTGTGATATGATTTTTACCCAAGTTCTTAATTTCTAACTACTTTTGAATTGGCTAGGCTCGAGCTGGAATCAGGGAGGTTCATTTTCTGCCATTTAATCCTGTGGACAAGAGGACTGCTCTTACATATAACATATAACATAGGATACAAGTCAAAATATTGTATTTACTGCCTTAATCTATGAACATTGTCTTCTGCCATTTAATCCTGTTGGGAAACATTGTTTGTGAACATCTTTTTCTATCCATATACAAACAAATGACTGTTTCTTGATTTTGTTTCATAACATCAATTGAGAAGACATGAAAGGCCAGAAGAACAAAATGAAGACTTTCATCTCCAAAGTGAGCCTACTTGACTTAAAATAGAAAGTAGATCAAAGGAAGTGCAAAATGAGCCTGCTTGACCAAAATAGAGAGCAGACCAAAGGAAGTGCAAAATGAGCCTTCTGGAGCAAAATAGCAAGTGGCCTAAAGGAAGTCATAAGTTGTACTAAAGAGCTAGACAAAATAAGGTGGAATGGAGGCTTCATGTAGGACGATCAAATTCAATCATTGACTCTGTATTTGTAACACAATGCAACTTTATAGTGTTAGTGAATATATATTCACGGTCTTGAATTTGTCCACTATTGTAAGATGAGACAATGATATGTAAAGAATTTCATATTTCAATAGAAGAGGTTAAATTATTTTCTTTCATTATCATTATTCTTTATGCTTACCAACATTATATTTTTCAAAGATAGTATTTTGACGAGATTATGTTGTCTCATATATTATACATAATTAATTTTTTTAATCTCTCTAAATTAGATATAAATGTCAACTGAGGGAAGTAAATGGTAAGGGTATAAACACGTGGTACATCTATCATTACGGAGTATTCATAGTCTACTTAACTTCCACTTATATAAATGAGAGAGGTGCTCTGACTTCAATTACCAAATTTCAGTACAAATATAATTTTCTTCTATTTTCCTGTCCTCTATTGACTCCCCACATACCTGTTACTTGGCAGTCCTTCTACACACTCGCCTTGATAACTATAGTTCTTTCTTCTTTTTGTTCCTTTTGTTAAAATTACCTTCTCTCCTTGATATAAAGTAAGTTGGAGATTGGATTTTTTTTACAAGTCCTACATTCAAAAATCTCACAAGTAAAGTGGGGTTTATAAATTTAAGGGTTCTCCACCCTAATAGGCTAGTTTTGGAACTGGACACCCTTTTTAAGCACAATTTACTAACACCACTTCATATATATTCTCTTCAAAATCAGTTCAACCAAATCAAATCAATATCATTAATAATCACATTGTAATCCTCAGATTCTGGCATTATCCATGAATATCTCCAAAGCCCCTACAGGAAAAAAATTCATCCTCAGTCCACACAAAATAAGGGAACTAATTATAAGAAACTAAACCATTTCTATAAGCAAATAAACAATATCAAATCTGAGTTGCCGAGTTCATGATTCTGGGTTGCCACAGCGGAGTTGTCGCCCATGACTTCTGTGCAGATTTTGCCGAGTTCATGATTCTGGGTTGCCGTCTCACATTTGGTCAATGCCTCGATGGGCAAATCTGATGCCAGCCATCTCACACTTGGCCGATGCCTTGATGGGTTTTTGCAAACATCCCTTGGAACCAACGGTTCTGATAAATAAATAAAAAAAACAAACGGTCCGAATTTTTTCACTAAACAAAACGACGTCGTTTTTCCTGCAGCGGAGGGCAGCGGATGTTAAGTGTATCGGACGAAAGCCAGATCCATCAAACTCTATCCTCAAACTCTCCTACTCTCTCTTCTTTGTGAATGATGCTTTTATATTTTTGTGGGAAGTGTTTATTTAATTATGAGAAGTGTCACATTTTATTGTATCTTGAGTCATGGATTAGTTTCGAATGACAATGTTCTTAAACATAACTTTAAACGTTTGTGTGTATTACTGCATCTGGTATTTAATATTAGAAGATCTGGTTCACAACATAATTTTGCACAATATAGTAGATCTTATATTAAGGCCAGACGCAATATAGTTTACAACACAAAATACCATATTAAAATTAGAGAAACTGTTGCTAATAAATTTCATAATCTATTATTCAAATAAGAACAATTTGTTCATCTTCAAATACCACGTTCACTATCCTAAAAATTTTAAATAAATAAATTTTGTTTAGTACTAATTTCAGTCACAAATATAAGATATAGTTTATAATGCAAATTGCATTATAAATTATGTCATATATTTAGAAATGAAGAAGTAATATAAAGAAGGCTAAAGTACTGCGTTTTGGTTCTTTATGTTTCTTCAGTATCCATTTAGTCTCTTAAGTTTGTAAAGTGCTCATTTGGTTCTTTAAAGTTAACATCGTTAAGCAGACTTAACGGAAAATACTAACTCAACAATTTTAAATGATATTTGTGTACTTAAATCTTGACAAAGCAAGCTTATATGTTACTTTTTTAATAAATTAATATTTTAAATCTTGTAAATTGAAATTTTAAATGATGACTGTGCACTTAAATGCCCCAAACGAAGAACATATACTCAAAGTTTGCTTAAATAAATTTCAATTTACAGGATTTAAAATATTAATTTATTAAAGAAGTAACATGTAAGTTCTTGCTTTGTAAGATTTAAGTCAGATAATATCTATCATTTAAAATTCTTGAGTTAGTATTTTCCGTTAAGTCGCTTAACGGTGTTAACTTTAAAGGACCAAACGAAAGACTTTACAAACTTAAGGACTAAATGGACATCAAGAAATATAAAAGGATCAAACGAGCTTTTTTAGCCTATAAAGAATGTAAAATGGAGGACCAACGTTCGACTGTCTGAACGGGAGGGTGACAGGTTTTAAGCTGGTTGAGTGAGATTGGGCTTATTTTAAAATGGTTGCTTCAACATTGCCTGCATAACCGGCCTTTTCGTTGAAGAAGATAAAAACCTTTGGGCTAGGTTGATTTCATATTTTAAAAACATTTTTATTGTTTTAAAAATATAAAATCAAAACTTGTTTAGCAATTATTTTTTAATTAAGTGTTTTATTTTTAAAAAAAAGGAAATGTTTTGAAAAAAAAAATTTTATTTTCTTAGTTTTTATTACGTAAAGCCCATTTTCCCCTCTAGAATTGGGCAGAAAACTAACCCAATGTAGGAACAATGTTTGTTTTCTAATCAAGTGTTTTGTAACTGTGCCAAACAAGTTTTTATATATTTTTCCTCAAATATGACTGTTTTAAAACAATTATTCAAACATATATTCTATTTATTTTTTCCTTCCCAAAATTTGTTTGGAATAACAATTTTAAAAAACCGCTCTAAGAACATAAAATCTAGAAACAAAATCAAACAAGCCCACATCTTATTTTCTTACTTCCCAGCTTCAATTGTTAAAGAACATTTTTTTAAAAAAAAAATTTGTTAAAGAACATGCATTGGGAATTTCAAATCAGTGTCTATACACATAATTTTTTTTTGTTAAGAAAATATTGCTTCAATCAAGAAAAAAGATGCATTACATTTACAAGCCAGGTAGCATTAAAGAATTTTCCACACAACAGAGAAAGTAATAGCTGAATTCGAGAGTTAATCTTAATGATAAATATTAGACATATTTTTATATTTATCAAATTTTTAATTTTAATTCTATTTGATCTATAACGATAATAATAGAGAAGAAAATTAATTTAATTTGAGATACTGGAGTATTTTAAAAAAACAATCATATTAACTAATTTAATTAACTTCTTTAATTTAAACAAATTAGGTAAATATAAGTAATTCAATAAATGATGGAAAAATCTTAAAAAAAAAGTCAAGATTAATAATGCTTTCAATTTCTAATCTGTCTAGATTCTTTTCTAGGGTGACAAAAACCAGTGTCAAAACAAAACAAAACAAATAATGCCCTGAGAATCATGTATGGTACCAACTGCTACCACTAAAATCCAGCATTTTTCAAGGTTCAAATAATCTATAACCATCAATAAAGTCTCAGAACATGATCCACCCAGCATTAATTCAAACTTTGAAAGGAAGATATATAATGCAAGTACTGAAAAATGAATTCCCTTGTCAGGCAGAAGTCTGCCCAAAGCTTGCTTCTGAGTTCCAATATTTGATAAAATTGAGTCAAGAAACCCTATTGGGTTACCAATGAGTGGCAATGCCAAACAGACAAAATAGCATTGTGAATCTATCTAGTCTACTTTATTTCCAAGACATAGTACTTGTAGGAGAGTTAAACGTTTGAAAATTCAATCTCTGGAACTCCAAAAACACAATGCACATATAACTAATGGTATCAAGTTTTCTAAATCATTGTGAAGTGGCTTCTTTCAAGTATGCAATAAGGTCTGCACGTTCCTGAGGCTTCTTGAGACCCGGAAACACCATCTTTGTTCCTGGAATGTACTGCACATTTCAAGAATCAAGAAAAGCAAAGATATATCAGTTTGATGCTGCAATGAGAGAAAATCACTCCAATGTAATCCCATTACATAGTACCACATAAATTTGACAAAGCACGAGACCCGATAAAATACAAAAAAACCAACAAACAAAAATCATAGACTACAGATTAGAGTTTAAATGTTGATCTTTATGCAAAAAGAAGAGCCCAAGTAGAAGTTATACTTGAACATGATAGATAATTTATTCAGTCATTTTTTTGAAACAAAATATCAGTTCAAGTTATACCTTTTTGGGGTTGAGCAAGTAATCATATAAAGTCTTTTCCTCCCAGATCACAGCCATGTTCTTGTTTGCAGCAGAATAGGAATATCCAGGAGTAGTACCAGATTGCCTTCCAAACAAGCCATTTAGATTGGGTCCTGAAATGATCAATGATTAAGAAAGCAAGCTCTTGTATTACAAAAGTTAATGAGATATAATACAAAGAGGAACACTATTTTTCTTTTGGCCTCAATACAAGGATGAATACAACAAAAGAAAGACTATGAGCACAAGAAAAACCTTGAAAGGAAAAAAAAATTGGGTTTTCCCAGGTCAACAAAAACAATAGTTCTAGTCCAGTTTCTCTACTTTCTACAAATTAGGCCCTTAACTGTCTAAATCAAATTTATATTACCTCAATTTAATATTTTGAAAAAAATAATTGACATGCCAATAACTCAGTATTCAAAAGGAGAAATGATCAGATCTGAGCATCTTGATGACAAAGTCAAAGAGCAGAGGAAAAGCAGAGGTGAGGAATAGAGAATCCCAGTTAAATAGTTTGAAGCCGGAGAATGAATTAAAAAGCAGTGTTATTGAATCAAACCCAGTAATCCAGCTCCTGATCAATCCAGACATTTAATTGGACAACCAAATCACTCAAAAACTACTAAAGCTAACAGGTTAATTAAATTGCTCAATTGAGCCAGTTACCATTTAATGAGAAGAGATAGATGCCTTGAAAGTATACACCCAGAAAGACTGAAAGAAAAGTGACTAAAGTCATCTTTCAGGAGCTTTTACAAAAGATAAGAAGTTTTGTCCATTGGCAAGGCAAAAAAACTATGTTCTTCTTGCGTCATACATAAAAGAACATATTCCGTTTATCATAATTTCATGAAACTAAAAATCAATCAACCAATTAAAATTAATTGCAGACAATTCCTATCAAGCAAAAATATTCAGCCGTGTCATATGACCAAATAGAATTATAACCGAAAAGGAGTGGCCATACAAAGGCTCCTTCTTTTCAAGTGAAAGATGAATTCATACCCCCATAAAACCGTACAACAAGCGAATAAGGCTATCCAAAATAACGAACCAAAATTGCATAAATATACGAGATAAAAAGCACTTGACGATATACTCAGAACCCTTTCTACATTTCCGAGAAGAGAATGGTAAACTACACTTCTAATAATGCCGCAAAATTTCCAGCTTTCAATTTAAAACGAGTCACGCCCGAACACTAGATCTTCAATTCTACCTCGATTTATGCGCAAATCAAACACCAAAAGAACCAGAAGCTAGAATACCAATCTAGCATTGAATTATTCCTAGATCTAGGTCTCAAACACGACTAAAACAGAAGAAAACAAAAGCAAACATGAAAAAAAAAGTGATTGCAACAAACATACATCCCAGAATCTGAATAGATTAAGGGGATAATGGATTACCTTGCTTGTGGCCAGCACCTTTGTCGACAGTGTGGCACTGAGCGCACTTGGTCTTGAAGATTTTCGCGCCAGACTGAGGATTACCGGGAGGTGCCTCATCGAAAGACGCCATAGCTGGAGCTGTTTGGAGGTGATACGAGAGAGAAGCCAAGAAAGGAACGGTGAAAGTTGGAGAAAAATGGAGAGAGGAAAGAGGAATAAGAGAATAGAATATGCCAGAAACGACTTGAGGAAGGTGGGGTGGTGGAAGGAACTAGAGAAGGACGATGCCACGCTCCTTCAAAGCCAACCCTAAATTCTGTCTGTTATTCACGTGCCTCCTTTTTGGGCTTTGAACACAGGGTCAGCCTCTTCATCACCTAAAACTATGTTTGGGAGTTGAATGGTCAGAGGATGTCTGAATTAACATTCACAAATATATTTACACAGATAAAAGTATTTTTACATATTAATTTATTTCATATATTATAAATCATATTGAAAATACAATTTATACCATCTAGCAACATTTGAATGGTGAGGATTTTTTTTCCAAAATCACATTTAGCACCATAAAGTATTTTTTCATTATCCTAAAACAATGTTTTGTGCACTTTATAGCATAAAATATTTTTCAATGGCACACCTAATTTCTGGCAAGTTGCATATATTTTTCAAGTAATACCCACTATCCTAAATTAATTTTTAGTATATTCGGAACTCAAAAATATTTTAGAGTGCTGAATATACCAAAAAAATTAATTTAAGATATACTAATTGTTATTAGAAAAATGCTTCAGGTGCAACTTGCCAGGTACTAAATACTAGTGAAAAAATATCTAAATACTAGTAAAAAAATATCTTATGTTATGCTAATAGTAAGGGAAGAGGCAAAAATTATTTTATAATATTGAGTTCTACTGAATTGATTAAAAATATTTTGAAAAATAATTTAAGAGGATAGCTATATATTAAAGATAAAAAAAATCATATTTGCCCCCTAATCTACTTACCAATGAAGTTGGGTTTAGCAAAAATGACTATTTTTCACATGAAAAGCTATCATTGAATTCATTTTAGGAGAAGTGTATACATGTAGTGCTTACCGTATAGGATTAGAAATTTTTCTTCTCACTTAGTTAAGGAGATCTTATAAGGATTGGAGGTAGAATGTAATTTGGTGACTTTATCAATGAAAATTCTTTTTTATGAAAAGAAAAAACAAAGAAAATAGCTCCTTTTTTTTTTTTTTTTATAGTAAAAATGAGATTTCGAAAAGTATGAGGTTCATAATGGCGGCTTAAAGTGGGTACACCAAACTTCAACATTTGGCCATTTGAACTTTTTTATTGCCTGCAAATTTAGGTTTTCTTTTTTGGTGAATAAATTTAGGTTTTTTTCCAACATTTGCCAATTTAGCCAGGTTCAAAGCATCCACATTTGGGTTGTCATAAATTTTCATTCAAATTGAATAAAATTAGTTGCATTTGAAAGTTTGTTCTATTTATTTATTTATTTATTTAAGAATTTCAAATAGATCTTGGAATATGCCTGACTTGTTGAAGTACTAACACGAAACCAGAGTACCGATGCTGACCTCGATCAATTATACAACAAATACACTAAAAATAAGAAGAGAAAAAAGAACTCTTATGAGAGAAATTTTTAGAGAGAGGATTATACTTGTTGTATACAGACTCTTTATTCCCTCAATCCTACATCTTTTATATATTATTCATAGGGGCAAATAGTCCTTTATATGGTATTCGTACATGCAAATGAGAATAGATATAATCCTTTAATATACGGTTACATACGAATAAATATATCCCTTGAACAACAAAGGAAAAATTCTCTCTTTGATCCATTTATTTATTTATATAATAGCCCCAATTTGCAATGGGCTTGAACCTTAATCCACCATGGGTAGACTAGCATATTCCAACAATTTATTTTAATACAAGACCATGATAAGGAAATACAACATTAACACAGATGTAACAAGCAAAGAATATCTACTATACTCCTAATTCTAAATATAGGATATACTTTGTAATGTAATTTGCACAATAAACTATATCATATATTTAGGACCGAAGGAGTACATAGTAGGTATAAAACATGTAAGTTATATATTCTAAAATAAATTATGGAATAATGTTTTTGACCTATGCAAAATAATATAAGACACCTATCTAAAATATATATATATATACACACACGAGGCAATAATAAAAAAATCATTGGTATTTAGTATATGTGTCTATATGTACACAAAGAAGGATCAAAAGAATAATTAATTATGTGCAATTGTTTTGAGCTGAATGTTTACATCCGATTAAAGATTAGCATTAATATTAATATAAATATTATTTGGTAGGGAACAACCATTGGTCTCCATCAATAAATGATGTGTTAAGGAAATAAGAAGCAATTGTATCATTTAATCTCTGTACATATGGTGCCCTCATACTCATACTAGCCCCTGGCCCTGTGCAGTTGTACTCTCCATAGAATATTGTCCTGTATCAATTTTCAATTATACATTTCACTCAATATCAAATCTAATATTTATTTATAATTTTATATGTTTATTATTTAAATTTTTTAAATAATAGGTTCATTTTTTGGGAAAAAAGTGGCAATTTAAAAATTATTTTTATTTTAAATTCCAGCTCTATCAATATACAAGCAAATTAATATGCAAGTCCCTATAATTTTATCTCATTTTTAATTATGTTATTGTATTTTCCCCTCTTTTTATAGCATCCTTACAATTTCTTCAAGCATATATATTGGTGATTTGTAAGGAAAAACACATTTGTAACCGATGACATGGATCTCACTTTACATATATCTAGATCAATACTATCATATGTGTTATTGTGATTAGTTCGGAATGTGAAGTTATCCAATTGACCTTGCCAACTTTCACAAATATATGTGCGAATTTTGACAAGTGTTTATAACTATTTTCGCAATTGCATGAGTCTACTTTGACAACCAACTTTTCCTACATGTAGAAGTTGGTGTAATTACAGCATAGACATGGACATCAAACTATATTTGATATTTGGAAATAATATGATATTAAGTTAAATGAGTAGGAACAAATAGCCACTTACTCATACAACTTAATATTTGGATGTTATATGATATTTGGATTTGATATGATATTCACTTCTTAAAGTAGGCTCATGCAGTTATGAAAATAGGTATAAAACCTGTCAAAGTTCATAAATGCATTTGTGAAAGTTGGGACATTAGCTTTAGAAATTTCATAATTTCTCTAAGTAGGAAAATCTAGTTTCAAAGTAGGTTTATTCAGTTGTGAAAATATGCATAAGAAGTTGTTAAAATTCGCATATGCACTTGTGAAAGTTGAGACATTAACTTGTGAAACTTTATAACTTTTCCAGGTAGGAAAATCTAGTTGTCAAAGTAGATTCATGCCGTTGTGAAAATATGCATAAGAAGTTATCAAAATTTGCATATGCACTAGTGAAAGTTAGGACATTAACTTGTAAAATTTCATAACTTCTCCAGGTAGGAAAAATCTATTTGTCAAAATAAGCTCATGTAGTTATGAAAATAAGCATAAGAACTTGTCAAAAATTGCATATACACTTGTGAAAGTTGGGATATTAACTGTTAAATTTCATAACCTCTCCAATAGGAAAATCTAGTTGTCAAAATAGGCTCATGTAGTTGTGAAAATAGATATAAGAACTTGTTCGCATATGCACTTGTGAAAGTTGGTAAGGGCAATTCGGTAACTTCACGTTCTAAATTAATCACAATGCAATCCCTAATAACCTTTTTGATAGGAGAATTTGATATGAGAATTTGATATAATTTTTTATGGTCATTGGAACCTCAGTGATTTTCCCTAGAACTAATGTCTATAATTGATGACATTGTAAGGACCCAAAAAAAAAAATAGAGGACTTGATTAAAAATTAAGTAAAACTATAAGCAATGAAATAATTTTTCCTAATAAACATACACAAGTTTATTAAAGAAATAAAAATTAAATTAAATTAAAAATTTCCAATTTCGCCATGAATGATGTAGGTGAGCAGTGAATGTATGTTACTAGTTTTGAGTAACAAAACTTACTGATCTCTTGAAGGGTCATTGAAGTCGTTCCAACCTTCAGGGGCAACGATATCAGACATTGTCGTAAAGGCAAAAACGACACGAGAATAAGGACGCCATGCCCGACCTAACCATATTCTTCCGTAGCCTCCTATGCTACAGTTGACAAAAACAAAGCCTGTGTTTTCGTCGTTTGATGACCTCCCTTGAGCTGTGACGGCGCCGTTTATGAACTTTTGTCCCGGTGGGACTGGGTTGGCCATTGACACTAGTTGACAATTCTGTGTATTTATTTATACCAAAATCAATATGACAATTACAAAATTATTGCCTTTTATTTTTATTCTCTTGCAATCAAGATCTTGTGGAGATGATACACAATGTGGAATAGTTGAGTCTTTGACCTGGTCTAAATTTAGATTTACTATATATCACAAAATGATTATTGGTTCAAGTTTAGCCATGTCAATCTTAATGTGAAAATTTATAAAAAATATTAACCTAAAAATTAAGTTTTTTTCTACATGCTTACAAAGATCTATCTACACCCACATGATAAAGTTTTCCCGTGACCTACATGTAGTTATTTTTAAGGTTATTCAAATTAGACCGGTCAGTGAACCGTTCAGGTACTGGGTCAAGGATTAGTGGGTCAGATCAGAGGTAAACCAAAGCTAAGTTGGGGCCAAAGGGGTAAGAAAGTAAAAATTTCAGGATTATTAATATGTAATTATAAATAAAATAAAAAATCAATTTTTTAAAAAAATATATATGAACCGCTTAACTTCCCTGACCACTCGTCGGTTTCTGAGTTGAATTGGCCGGTTTGGTCCGGATTCTATAACATTGGTTATTTTCCTAAAAAGGGTTGTGCACACATGTGTGCATGTGTAGGTCATCCACGTATAATATGTTATAAGTAGTATACCTTTTTTTTTTCCCCAATTCTAGATGCAAGGGTTGGTTGAGGGGTTAATTTGATTCTAAAGAGGCTATCTGTTATGAGGGAAGGGGAGATGAAGGAAAATTTTTGTGAATTGGATCTAAAAAAAATTAGACAAGTGGGTTTAAAAGTTTTTAATTAATTTTTTTTAATATTTTACTTTACATTTTCTCTTTATTAAAATTTTATAACCCCACTTCTTCAACATTTTTAAATCCACCTAAAACATTTTTCCTTTTCTCCCCACCCTCAAGTCTCTTGGACCAAACAATCTCTTAATGTAAAATATCAATCCGCTGTGTTTCCCAAACTATCCCTATATCAAAGGAATTTTCAAGACAAGGGATGTGCAGTTATAAGCAAGGTTATTAAATTCAGTCAGGTATTGGGTCAAGGGTTAGTAGAGTCAAATCGGAGCTAACCCGGGCCAAACCGATGAGAAATTGAAGATTTAAGTTATTAATATGGAATTCTAAAGAAAATTTTAAAACATCGATTTTTTTTTAAAATAAAAAATAATAAAATAGTGAACCAGGTTGATGCCCGAACTAGATTAGTTCGCCGATTTTCAAGCCAAACTGCTCGGTCTAATCCAAATTTCAAAACCCTTGTTATAACAGAGGAATGTGAAGAATACCTCGTAGAGAGACCTTGCATTGCCAAAGATGAAATCAATGGAGCCTTGGATATAACAATCCCTAAAGTAATGGCGACCCTTATCATCATGAAGAGTATCTTGTGCTCCAAAAAACCCACATCCCCAGAACTGAGCTTGATCACTCCCTATTCTTATTGCCACTGCTTGTGCTCCTTCCACCCCCGGACCTGGAATTGGTGCCACATTCTGCAAGTATTTTATTTGTTATATACTCATTTCAATCCTAAATGCAGAAGCTAGATAACTCATTTCAGATATTAGTCAAGTCAGTTATTTCTAAAAAAGAAGTGTGTTGATTTTCCTAAAACCTATTTTAATCATCGGCATTAGATATTATTCCTCTGATAATTTCTTTTTTGATATATGCAATTAATAGGGAGATTGTAGAGGAAAAAATTACTTACTCCTATTTAACCCCCTACTGGTGTTCCCTCAATAATAATGAAAGAGGAGATGAAATGAGGAAATTAAGGAAGATAACTATAGTGTTTTAGAAAATGCATGTCATATTAGCTAACTTAACAAACTTTCTTAATCGTCTAATCAAATTAGGTAAATATGTCTTATAATTAATGACTGAAGTTGAAAGATAAACTGAATTGAGATGTGATATTTATGACTTAAACAAATCTTTCTACCAGCTTTTGTATATAAGACCGGAGAGAATATTAAAACAAACCATCAACCACCTGCGGTTACACTTTAACTAATTCATCAAATAGACTTTGAGAAAGGTAATTACCATGAAGCTTATGTTTTTGGCAATGAAGTTGGAGGCGAAGACTTGGACGGAGCCACTATAGAATGTGCCGTTTGCTGACTTTGCAGTGTCGTTCCATGCAATTGCCGTTGAAGTGTAGCCCTGTCCTTCAAATGTGATGTTTGGTTTGCTTTTTGGCACCATCACTTTCTCACTATTCAAAACATATAAACATATCTATGTTCACATTAAATTATTAATATATAGATATATTGATTGGTTGGACAGGTAGATATAATCTTATTTAAAAAAAAAAAAAAAAAAACCTTACTAATAAAGGCCACTGTTAATCCATATAATGTTTCTTTTATCGCTGAAATCTGGGACAGCATTTACAGCTGCTTGCACAGTGGTGAAATTGCAGCACCCTCGTCGATCCACACACAGATACGTTGTCGTGTTGGTGTTCGGTGGTGGAATTTCCGGTGGAAAGTCATCGCATATGTTACCAACAATCTCACTGTCATCAGGTCGCTTCTTGTGGTGGGAATGATGGTGGTGGTGGTGGCGGCTGCGGCGATGACCACGACTTAAAGGACACGACGACAACAGATCACCCACAAAGGACTGCTCATTTTGATTAGTCTCATGGACGCCAATGAAATATGCAAAAACAGCAATAATGGGAATCACCAAAACAGCTATGGAGTTTCTATGCACAAACATTTTCTGGGTCTATGTACAGATGAAGATGAAGATGAAGATGAATGAAGTTGTGTGTGTGTGTGTTTATATATTTATGAATCGAAGAGAGATCAAATGATATATGAACTTGAAGTGAAAGGGTTGATAGAATGTCTTGCAAAGGACATGACAAGAATTGTAACTTGAAAGCATGTATATACGTTTATTCATTTTCTTTTGTTACTTTCTCCAATCTGTAATTATATATCTATCTATATACAAGATTAAACTACAAATCTCTGGGTTTAAGAAATATTAAGTACTTAGACATGCACCTTATATTTCAGCCTACGAATGAAAATGTTTTCAATGGGTAGTTGGTAGTTAGTAACTTCAAAGGTATCTGTATACCTCAGGTCCTTTTTCAATAAGAAACCATTATATGTTCTTTTCCTATAAAAAGTAGGTGGTATTTGTCTAAACAATAATATCTACAGCAAATATCAGATCGTGTTAAAAATAATGAACTGAGGCTGTATATTTAGACTATCTTATCTAAATATACATAAGTAACATAACCTCCTGAAATTTAGGTCTTGTAAGTTTCAAGGAGTTATTTAAATTAAGAGGAGTTTTCTCATTTAAACAGTACAAATCTCAGCAATGTGATAAGCACAGAAATCAAATCAACACAAAACTTACTATTATATTGGCTTCTTCTAATAAACCATGTTGGGAGACTAATAATTCTTACTCTCAAGTCTTCACCATCCTAAGTGGTGGCTTATGCAAAGGGAAAAAGAGATCATATAGCCGATGTCACCACACACAGAGACATCAAATAGCCTAATTCAAGTAAATCATGTTGCATGCCTCCAAAATTTGAAACAAAAGCCTTTTTGATCAATTATATAGACCTTCCATTGGTTGTAGGAAATTCTGAAAGATAATCCTCCGAAGGACGAACTTTGGTCTAGCCTTTAGAGAATCAAGCTTCCTTTTAAATTCATTTTTCTCTGTTGTAAAGTTGCTAAATAAGTCTCTGGCTTCTATTGATGTTCTCACTAACTAAGCATCGTTTATCTAATAGCAATTTTGTCTTTGGATGTCCTAAATATGACATCTTTATATTAACAAAAAAGAATGGACAATATATTGGTTCAGGGTATATGAACTCTACAGCTGAATTAAGATACAGTCCGTAATTCAAAGACTCAATCTAAAATTACAGTAAAACTAAAGAAAGTAGAGAACAACCTATAGATAGAATGAAACTTTCTTCCAAATGGAAACTTGGAATTATAACAGCAAGTAAGTATTATCATGGCAGAATCTCAAGAATATGAGGCCCAGAAAACTGCTGATAGAAATACAAAGCAGAAACAAATAACTAATGAAGCGTATGTATGCAATCCTAGCGCAAAATATTAATCAAGGGGTTTTCATTCAATTCAGTTGGCAACCAAGAGGAGAGAGGAAGGTGAAGAAAGGAGAGGGAATACCTTTTGTTGGGGCTTCCCATGTTTAGATAGTGACTTTGGCGAGCAAGGCCTCTTTGTTTGCAAGAGAATCAGCAACAGAGTTCACACTTGTGATTATGCTAGGGCAATCAATCTGGTCTGCGACACTTTTTGTCAAATCTATTGTTATAGCTAATTAAGGTAAGACTTCATTGAGCACCTAGTCTGAGCCTTTTTCATCATGCCTAACCTTATAAGGGAAAAGCAGAATGAAGTAGAAAACTTTTACAATTTTTAAATGGAGTTAGTGAGTTTCAAGGTTTTTCTTGATTCATATGAAAAATACTGAAAACAACTCAGATGAAACCAGAGGGAGTATTCCCTTAAATGCACAGGAAGATTACCAATTTGAAGGTTTTTGGAAAATTTGAAGATGAAAAATACTGAAATCGACTTATAAATGTCAACAAAAAAACTTCATGTTTAAATTTATTTACCAAACAAGGTTCCACAATGCTGCATGCTTACGTTCTGCACTCTCATGGCTTGTAAGTTTCATCTCCTGCTTGAGATCTGATTCTTCGTCTTTGTCTGTTCACTGCTTCAGAATTATTTGGTTAACGGAAGAAAGTTATGTAAGAGATTTGCTGACTCATTGCTTGTTCAAAGAGTGTTTCTGATGCCTGATAGAGAGATCCTGATTCAGATGTGCTATAGCCAATGGTGTGTTACAGAACTAATTCATTCATAGAGGAAAAAAAAACAATTAAAGTAATCCATAACAATAAACAATGCCAGCAAGTGTGTGTGTGTGGGGTACAGGCCAAAGAGAAGTATTGAGAGAGAGAGAGAAGAAATCAGTACTTTATTCCACAGAGCCAAGTAATACATGTGTGTGGGTATTTATTCACTAACCCACGTTACAACAGTCCATCTATAGCTAACTAAGGCCCTATTATCACTACTATTTATTATGGCAGGTAACAGTGTGTAAAAGGACACTCTTACCAAATGAAGGATCTAGATTGCTTGGAAATATATGCGTTACCTGTTCAAACTAAGTACCAAAACTAAATTGACTTAAGTAAAAGAATTTTTCCTTCATATCTAAATGAAGCAGATCAATCTAACATCCCTTCTATACCATCAGAGTCAGGATTACAATATACACAGTATGTCATACACATAAGGAACCACCATTAACAAACACTTCCAAGGACCTCAATACATCCTTCCAGTACAACCCACAGAACCACAATAGCAATCCTTCTTCTTTATGTAGCCATCAGAATCGAAGATTTGATCTTTCGAGTAATTGTAATCATAGGTCAGCTCTTTTAATGGAGGAATGTTCTCAGCAGCAAACAACATTATATGAGGAATCCTGCAGTCCCCATGATCATACAGAACATTTTGTGCATACATATTAGGGGAACAACTATGGTTGAAAAACCTGCCCAGATTACCATATCGAGCTGCATCGATGGTGAAGCCACCACCATCCTCAGAGACTTCAAGCGTGGAAACTCCATCAGAAAGTATACCATTCTTGATCAAGTTATTACCAATCGCAAACAGATACTCATCATGACCAGTTCTTTGTTCAGCTTCCTTGTCTTCAAGCAACTCTCCTATGTATTCACATACAAAACTTCCAGAAGGGATGGAGTGTAGAGATCTCACACCCCATCCCCTTTTGTCAGTTTTATAAATTTGAAGTGGGAATTTTATGCCATGTTGGCTGACTCTGTTATAGCAATTTGGAGAGCATTTGCAAGAAGGGCCACACTCATAGACTAGAGGCTTCACTTCTACAATACACCCTGTGTGATTAAATCGGATTCCTCCATTTTTAGCAGCACAAGAACATCTTGTAGGGTCAGAGCATCTGTCAATACAGTTACATCCTTTAGCAGGTGCCGGATGCAACCAATCAGGATAGATCATTCTAGTAATGTATTGAAATGATGGTGGTTTTTCATGATCTATGGTATTCACAGCACGCATTGGGAAAGCCTCTTTACCATGTGAGATGTCACCAACACATAAACCCATCCTTAATGTGAACTTTTTTGAATTCTCCAGTTCAATCCAAGGAAGCTCTGGTTGATTTGGGTTTCTTCGAAGCTTAAACTTGAAAATCCTCTTGCCATATGGTCCCATTTCTTGCCAGTATGTCTCAACTTCATATAGTCCATCATACACAAATCTCCTACGACTTCCACCTCCAAAGAAAGCACCACGTATCACTCTAACAGGATTCTTTTTCTTGCTACTGTTCTTCAAAGCAAGATTACCCCGCTCAAGCTTTTGGTCTTCAGGCTGTTTCCTACTGTACATCACATTCCCTCCGTGTCCTGTATAAATCAAAACACCTGAATTGTCCAATTCATCATCGTATCCTCCTGATGCAACAATACTAGTTGCAAGATGTTCACCATTGTGCATTGCATAATCTATGCCAGCCTGTAAATTGCGATGAAGACCGAATAGATGAAGCTCCACTCTATAGTCAAACTCATCACCTATTTCAACCCCAGGGACAGAACCAAAGATCAGCTTGTCAGCATTAACATATTTGCCTTCCCTTTTAAGGATCTTTGCTGCCTCTAAATCAATCCTCCTATGAATTTTTGCTTTGCCTTTTAACTTTGCTTCTTCTTCTTGCAGTAATTTTCTACAAACAGCTTGGAACCAGCGCATTATCTCCCTTACAGTATTTCGGGTCACATTTGTGTCACTTTTGCTACTGCTCAAATTATCAAGACGTAGAAGAGGAACATTTACACTATAACCATATGATCTGTGGACATCAGAAAATTTTCCATCCATACCCCCAGAAGAAGCATTTCCTTCTTTCTTCACAAATATCATCCTACTCACAGATTTTTTAGCTGTCATCACAGTTTTAGACCCATTACACTGTGCAAGGCAATCAAGCTTTCTCTTCCTTTCTTCTGTACCACCACTCACATGTACGTCCATGAGCTTGCACTTGGAAACATCTCCCTTACTCAGACTCAGAGCATTAGGCCCACAAAATGGAGGATAGTCTCTAATGGCTGAAACTCTTCTTGCAGAAGGAAACCTTCTGGTACCAGCCTTCTGCAAATAATCATTCGAACTAGCTAATTTCGGTCCAAACCCAGGTGGGTGATCAAGAATTGCAGATGGTTTACTATTCATTTTTTCTTCAGAATGACCATCAACAACTGATATTGGCGTAGCCATTGGAAAAACAATTTATGTCTTCAGATCTTTGAACCAGAAACTCAACTAACCAGAGCACTAAATTCACAACCTTCTCTCCTATCAGCCTTTCTCTGTAAACAAGAAACTGTCCAAGCAAATCAAGAATGGGAAAACATGAAAACAAAAAGAACTAAACAAAATACCAAAATTTGAAAAACAAAGACCCATACAATAAATTTTACTGAGAACGGAATCAACATTTCAATAAGAATAAAGACAGCCTTCATTCAGGGAAAGTTCATACTAGAACAAGGGTTCAAATTATCTCCTCTGAACATTGAATGCAAACATGGATATAATAGAATGCCCATTTTATTAAACTTTATAATTTTTATCCAAAAACCCTTCTCTCAAACCACTCAAACTTAGAACTAAGCCTTCTCTCCCATAATCAAAGTTATTGAAACTAACCAACAGTTATTAGGCAGAGAAGAGAGGTTTAATATTTCCTAGCAAGGCTGTAAAATACTAAAAGAACAAAGCTTATGAATCAAACATAGACACAAACCGGATGATTATATAAGCTCTTCACCGATCAGGTTTTATAGCAAGCTTAAAGAATCGAAGGGGGAAAACAAAAATATAACGAGACCTCAAAACTAATATAGCATTACCAACAACACCAAAAATAAAACTCGGGACGCAGTGAAGCACAATGAACATGAAAGAGAATGAAAAACAAAAGAAAAGGTTCAAGAAGAGTTATAATAGGAACAAAAAACAATACCCCAAACTTAATGGCGGAAACCACAGCGATGCAGAGAACTACTCTGTGTAAACGAGAAATCGTCCAAGTAAATCAAAGAAACAAGAAAGCATTAAAGAACTTAGCACAATACAAAAAATAGACAAAGCGAAGGCCCGTTCATCGAAGGTTAAATGAGGACGGAAGGGCATTTCGATAAAGACATTTTTCATTCGAAGATAGTTTTCAACATCATACTGAGATTTCCGAGCAATGCAAAAAGGAATAGAAAGAATAACGAATTGAAAAGAAAGAGTCGAAGGAAGAGAAGAAGAGTCACCTGAAACATTCAGAACAACGTGATTATGGCTTGAAATGGGGTCTCAGAAAGTTGCAGAGAAGTGGGAAGTTGGCTTGGAGCGAAAGCGAAGAGTGGAGACTGGAGCACAAAATGACATCAACGTGATTATGGCTTAAAATTGGAAAATCTTAAACCAAATTTGTTATAAAAAGTTAATAAGGAAATGAAGAAATTTGATAAGTAATTCATAACTTTTTTTTCGTTGTTGAGAAATATCTGTTTTAAAATTTTGTAATTTCAAAGTTTTTTTCAGTATGTTTCCTTTTATTTTTGTTTTTACCTTCTTTATTTTATTATTATTAGTATTATATATCATCCTGTATTAAATATAAAGAAAAACTTGAACTTTAAAATCTCCCATTGATGATTTATTACTAAAATGAATTGTCAATTGCTATACTATTATAGTTAATATATATACTCTTAAAGATAACAAGACTTATATGAAATGTTGAAGTAAATGATATATTTTGGTCTTTTTCTTTAATATAACGTGTTTATAACTAATTTATATAATAAAAAATATTTAAGATAGTTATTTGCAGAGGGGAAAAAAAGTATGTAGATGGTTTCTGACGCTATTTTAAAAGTTGTTGTAAATAGTTAATATAGTTATGTGTAAGTAAAAGTTGTTGACAAAATAGTTTGGAGTGTTAGGAAATATATATTTTAGGAAATATATATTTTAGGAAATATATTATATTAGGAAAGATATATAAGCTATTTTAAAAGTTGTTATAATTAAATTATATAATGAGTTAATATAGTTATAATTCAAACCGGGAAATTTATTGTAGGAGACAAAAGATTAAATGTAAAATGAGGACAACGGGGTAGGTTCTCGAGCCAATTTTATATTAAAAGTTGTTGTTTTATAATGTATTTTTGTTTTAAATATAAGATATAATTGATTTGACTTTTTTAGAAAAAAAAATTAAATTACATAATCATATTATATGTTATGTATAATTAAATTATATATTATTTGATAAGTTAGATAAAATAATTTGGAGAAAAAACGATAGATATAAGTACTTTAATTTGATTTAATTCGGTGAGGTGTTTGTTTATGAACTCTTGGTGAAGTTTCGAAGATTAATAAGATTTTGATTATAAAAAATTAGATTACCCATAGATAATAAGATAAGGCAATCTTTGGATTCTGTTTCCTTTCCCTTTTTTTAATGTTTAATTTGGTTTCTAAAAAGATAGTTTTTAAGAAAATCCCATAAATAAAAATATTTTCGAAAGAGATTAATTATTTTAATATCTTGAGATTATATATATATATATATATATATATATGTGTGTGTGTGTTTTTATTATTTTCCTAACCTTATAGAGGACAACCAAAATAAACTAGAAGATATAAAAAAATTATTTTATTTAAATATTATATCTTATATCTATCTTTATTTTTATTTAAGTTATTTGGACAAAATCTGATGTCCACCAATAATCTTAGATTATAGAGAAAACATATTCAATAAAAAATTCTAATAAGTTTAAGATAGGATAAAATTGAAAATGAAAACTTTGCCAAAGTAAATTCCGGTCCGATCTTTAGTAATTGAATTACATAATTAGGACTTATTTATAAATTTATACCCATATTAACTATATATTATTCAAAATGAAAATATTAAAGAAAGAAAGGGACAGGACAATTCTTAAATTTCCCTTTCTCCTTATCTCTGTAAATTTGAGAGGCCCTAATCTAAAAAAGAAAGAAAGAAAGAAAACACAATAAAAATATGAGAAATTGGAAAAAGCCCCCACCAAAAATTTTATTGGTGAGAATGATACCATGCTCTAAAAATGTTGTATATGTTGTGAATATTATATTTGTGGATGTCCATATCTCCCATTATTCCTATTCTCTCATAGTTTCCTATTCTCACCCATTAATCACTATGATTATGGAATCGCATTAATTGTAGATTAAAGAGTTGTACCTATAAATAGAAGGCATATGTTATGTATTTGACACACTGGAATAAGAACTACACTCCTCTTTTTCTTTTTTTTGACACACATAATAGGGGAGGGGGCAGGGTTCGAACCCTGGACATGGGGAAGGGGAGCCAAGCTCCCATGCCTTCAAGCGTTACACTCCTCTTTTTCTCTTCTCTATTCTCTTGTTCTACACTCCTCTTTCTCTCTTCTCCATTCTATATTCATAACAATATACACATAGTACTAACAGTTTGATCTCACGGTTTCGTATAAATAAAATTTTCTTAAGAGACTTTTCTCCCATTTTCCCTAAAATATAAGAATGAAATTAATAGAAAAGTGATGAAACATAAAAAGTTATATAACTTTACAGAGACCCTCAAATAGTAAGCTTTTCAAAATATGAGTTGGTATTAAATAGATCCAGAGTTTATATATATATATAAGAAACGATTTATAATAAAAGTAAAACTATGCATAAGCCATAGGCCGCAACCAAGCCCATATTGATACAAAAGACATTTTTGTGTGTGGATATAATGATACAAAAGACATCACTCACAAGAAAACATAAATAATAATATCAAATAATAATAATAATAATAAACTACGCCTTATCAAAAAAATAAATAGACTACGCCTATATTTTTTTGGTTGCCCACCCGGTTCACCGGAGCTTCGCCCGACTAATCCGGATCCGACCCGCGTCGCGCACCTGGCTATAGTGGGAGAGCTTCGCCCGACTAATCCGGATCCGACCCGTGTCGCGCACCTGGCTATAGTGGGAGAGTCTCTCAGCAGGGGTTTTTTCCATACACAAGTCTCGAACCCAAGACCTTACTTAAGCGAAGCCGCTTACCACTTGAGCCAACCCCTATTGGTTAAACTACGCCCACATTAACATGTACACTAAAGCCTAATTCAAACAAACGTGAAAAGCCCAAACATAAAAGAAAGACAAACTATTATTAAAATTTAGTGGCATGAAAGCTCTCCGTAAGAAAAGTCATGAGTTCAATCTCATTTATAGCCTCATGACTTTAATGCCAAGAAAAGGCCAAAGCAACTAGTAAGATAGGCCGAAAGTTGAGAGCTTGGCTGAGATGCCTAGAAGAACCCACACCGTTGCATGTCATGAAGCAAAACCTAAGAAAGCAAGTGTATCATACTGAACAGAAATGATATAGAAGGAAATCTATCTTCTTTTTATATTTTATTACTTTATGTTTTCAGTTTATTTAGTAAGTGGGTTGTTAAATCATTGCATGTATTAAATGAGACTGT